>JAJHPF010000008.1:4915176-6115176 GCA_024447775.1 Carex cristatella | reverse complement strand
ATAGACTTAAATCATTGATCCGGTTCTTTTTTTTTCTTTTGATATTTTTTAAGGATTGTAGGTCTCCAAACTTGATCAGAAAATTCAAAATTTAAAGGAATTTGCATCAATACATAAAGGAATGTTGTATGACCAAATTTTGGATGTTCTACGACTAAATTGGAGATTTTTACATTAATGCATAAAGAAACTGAAATAAAGGAATTTCCTATGACTAAATTTTGGATGTTCTATGACCAAAATTTGTGCAATTCATTTCTCTGTGTATTGGGCTTGCCTTTATAATTATTGTGTTTTTCTTAAAACTATGATGATCCAAAATGATGTATAGACATGTCAATTTTATTTAATGTACATTTTTATTACTCTCATTTGTTCTCAACTTCTTATACAGTAATTCTCTCCCAATGGATCCAAAACCATCTGACTATTATTGTATGAGGAGGGTTCAAATGCTTTTATTTTGTGTCCTCATTGTACCTTCATTTTTAGAATCATAATTACATAAAATTTGAAATTTAAATGTTAAATAAAACCGTTAGATATAATATATATCATTTTCTCTATGTACACGTAAAAATCACAATATTCTCATATTGTTTTGATTAGCATCAAGTGCTTGCATAAATATATCGATGTGGAGAAATTATGGACGTTGATTTTTCAACTTATTGATTCATATAAAACCAAAATTGAAAAGTTATAATTTTTTTATGTACATGTAGAAAAAATAATAATGATCACATCTAACGATTTTATTTTAACAAATAAATTTTAACAATTTTTGTTATTAGAAAATTAAAAATAAAATCATGATGGAGACAAAAAAAATAGAGGTATTTGAACCTTCCTTTTATTATATACCCAAAACCCAAACCAAATAACGTTTTTATTATTGTGAAATGTCTCGTACTTAGGTTATTTTTTTTTATTGGATGTCAACAACAAAAAAAATATCTTCACGTGCATTTAATGGAAAAAAAAACATCAATTAAATGAGAAAACAGATGTGATATTTGATTATTCGTGATTTATTTTATGTTAATAAAACACTATCAAATTATCATTTTATTATCCATTTATTTTCAGTTTAATACTAAATATATCTCAACTTGGTAATTGGTATTTATTTTCAGTTAAGTTTTGACTCTCGTTTCAATTTCATAAACTTTTAAACGAAAAAAATATTGAATGTTTACTAAATGTATATCTGGTATACTCTTTTATGGATTTGCTATTTTGTAAAATAAGTTTTAACTATTGTTCCAATTTCATAAATTTGAAAAGAAAAATTATTTAATGCTTACAATATATCTCAACATGATATTTTTCTTATTGTTTTGTTGCATTTAAAGTTACCTTTTGCATGTTGTTTCAATTTAATAAATTCTAAATAAATTAAGTGTTGAATGTTTAATAAATATATCCCAATATGATATAAACTTTTTATAGGTTGGTTACATTGTAAGCTAAATTTTGGTTGTATTTCTAATTTCATTGATTCAAAACGACAAAAATATTGAAGGTATACTAAATGTTTCTCAATATGGTATACTTTAAACAAAAAATAATATTGAATATTTATTAAATACATCTCAATCCAAAATACTCTTTTATTGTTTGGTTATATTGTGGATCCAACTCTACTGCTTTTTTCAAAGAAAAGCAGGGTCCTGCTTTTCCGATCCCAACTATTCAAAATTTTCAATTCGCTTATCTCGATAAAGCAACTTTTCTATGCACAAATTTCAACAAATTTAAATGGTTGGAATCGAAAAAGCAAGGTCCTACTTTTCTCTGAGAAAAACAGCAGAGTCGGATTCAATTGTAAGCTAAGTTTTGACTATTATTTCAATTTTATAAACTAAAAAATAATAATGTCTACGATAATACAGACTAAACTTGGGCCTCTTTGCATAAATTCACATCTCCCGAGCAACCTCTTCATGATTATTTGATTATGTACTAATGTCATTATGCCAACATGCTTTATTACTATTCAAATTTTGCACATATCCCGGGAAATATCTTATAATTATAAAAATGCAAAGATTTTGACATCTTTTAGGACAATCTCCAGTATAAACTTTTAAAAACCACCAACCAACTTTATTCCTTTTCTGGATCCCCTGTGCCATTTAATTATTATGTTGTATGCAACAATAGGCTGGATGTATCTCACCTGTGGAAATAAATCAGCTGTTATTTTAAGGAAATAAGAGCAACATGTTATTCCCATCCTAATCGTTCAAATTTTTAAATGCACGAATCTTAATGAAAATGTGTTTTCATGTACAAATCTCAATGAAGATCAACAGTTGAAATCGGAATAACAAGTTCCTGTTATTCCTTTGGAATAATAGCATTTTTTTTTTCCTGAACTATAAATACAAGTAGCAATAAATTACAATAGTATTATACCTATTAACCAAAATAAAAAGTACATTGTTATATAGTAAAGGAAGGACTTGTTTGAAACTTGGTCAAAGATATAACAGACATGCACAGGGATTGCTATAGATTAAATAGTTACAGAGAATCTATATCTGCCCATTCTTCTAAACCTTTTCAAACAGATGAAGTAGGACTATACAAGTAAGTTGTTTAATAAAGGGGCTACTAACCGTCTACAAAGATTAATCCAAAAGACAAATTGATCAATAAATATATTTAAGAGATTATTAGATTTAATCTTTTAATACATTCTGAGTACAAATTGATGAATAAATATATTTATCAAAATTACAATAAATTATCAAAAAGATATCAATTTTCAATTGAAGCATGCCTAGTTAAAAAGAATTAACTATTACTATCACCACTTTTTTCTTTGATACAATCATCTGAAAAAAAAAATGGACTAAAGCCACAATTAGTAACGTGATATCTGAAATTTAATAACAAATAAAAAATTACGCTAATATTTAATGATGTTTACATTTTTTAAATTTAAATTCTTTCACGTACAATTATGAATGTCATTTATGATATGTAATATTAGAAAAGTTAGATATAATATTTGCAATTTCAAGCATCAACTAATATGTATACAAAGAAGATAATAATGTTATAAAATATAAGTTATCATAATTTTTCATGAGAAACGTGATATCTTAAACTTAAAATATATAATATAATGGAGTAAAGTCACAATTACCAACGTGATATCCAAAATTTAGTAATAAATAAAAAATATGCTATTAGTTATGACGAATAAATTTTATATATTTAAATTATTTCACGCATTTAATAACATTTATAATACGTAGAACTAAAAAGTATCAGTTATGATATATGCAACTTTAAGCATTTACTAAGATGCGTACTTCAAAGATAATAACGTTATAAATACAATTTTTGGTAATTATTCGTATAAATATTTTTTTACACCCAACCATAACATAGCAACAGTCAGTGTTGTAAAATGCGGTTCATGCGACCGTATATGCTTATGCAGTTCGATTCTGTATGAAAATCTTCATACAGTCCCATATATACGGTTTCGTATGAAAATTACATATTTCCAGTTTAAAGAGGCATATTGATTTTTAATTATGCAATTATTTGCATATGACATCATGCGATTCTATCACTACTGAGTGCCAATTAATTAATTGTTTGTATCTGGTTAATTTAGTGAGTTACTTTAGGATTAATACCTCTGCTCATATCCAATTCACTAAATGATTTTAATATGCTGAAATTCGATGTAATTCTTCATCTGACATGTAACACAAGTTATTTTTAATGAGAATATATTGCATGTTTTGAGTGAAAATAAATTAATATGCAGTTTAAAATCCGCATATATAAGTCCACATTAAAATTTGCATATGCAGCCGCATATTGCATATGTAGTATGCAGTGACCTTCCGCATGTATGAACAAAATCACATTTTACAACATTGGCAGCAAACCCAATAAGAGGAATAAATTGGGGAGTTGTATCAGCTCATTATCTTTATTCTCTCCAAGTCCCTTCCAATAACAATTTTCAGACATATATAAACCACTAGCAATTAAATAAAATAAAATTAAAAAAATTCCAAATTTCTTTCTCTATCATGCTCAGTCACACTTTTCATAAACCCTAACCTCTACCCTTTAAATACAATTTAACCCTCCCTTTCTCTCTCTAACAAACAAACAAACAAACAAAAACAAACAAAAGAAGAACACACCATTCTCACTTGCTAACCGAAATAAGTTGCTCTTTTCTCATTTCTTTTTCCATGCGCCGTTTTTGAACAGCACCATTTTTACTCTAAACAGCGCTGTATAAAATACCACTCTATCTAGCATATACTAGACTTTTTTTTTAAAATGAAAATTATAACAAACTTCTTAACTAAACCAGTCAATCTAATGAAAAAGTTACAAAAATAGCCTCCACCGGATTGGATCTCCAATCCGGTGTAGCTTGAGAGGGCCGGACTACATCGGATTGGAAAACCGGTGGAGCTTTTTTTGCTTTGCAGATGGAGGAAAAATGGGTCAGCCGGGTGGAAAAATAGCTACACCGGATTGGAAAACCGGTGTAGTTCGGCCCTCTCATGCTACACCGGATTGGAAATCCGGTGTAGGCTATTTTTGTAACTTTTTTAACATATTGGTTGGTTTGGTTAAGAAATTTGTTATAATTTCTATTTAAAAAAAAAAAATCCATATACTATCTACCATGGAATTCAATATTTTAACCATATTCAAGTAAATTTTTTACGGCATTTGAGAAAAATGCACGTGTAGCCTGTTAGTGTGGCAGTGGCACAGTGAAAAATAGAAAGTTTCCCCTACAAATTAGAACCAGGGGTAAAAATTAGAGAGCTATAGATGAAACTAGAAAATCATGATAAGAGGTGCTAAAATATAAAATGTTCAATTTATTATTGGTAAAAATTGAATCCAAACTCTTCACAACTACAAAATATGCTCTAACCACTAGATTATAAGTGAAAAATGTAATATTTTATAAGGGAGATTGAACTATATTTATAGTTCTAAAAAAGTTAAATTCAATTCAATTTTAATATATATAACTAAAATTCTCAAATCATCAGAATGGCTTAGCACCCGTACTCTGTACTGGTGAATGTAGATTCGCCCCTGTGGAGAAATACCTTGGAAGCTCATCTTCTCATGGACGAGTCCGATCCACTGAAGTAACTCAAAGTTTGAGTTTCGATCTGGACCTTCCGATCCAATATGAACCGAGATAGAATGCATAGTTGCTTTAATATTTGTGCTAATGTAGATCGGACGGTTTGGATCCAAATTCTAAATTTGAGGTACCTTAGGTGATATAAACTCGATCGCTCATGGCCTGGGCTGTTCTAAATTTTATAATTAAAGGAATTATTGTAAAAATAGTAATTTGTTTTTGTCATATTCTCACTTTGACTACACAATTTTTTATAGAGATGTAAAATTTTTTTTTCAAAGAGTGCAAATCTCCAATGATAATATTGCACAAAGATGTAAATAAAATCCCTATCAAATTGTTAATATTAATAGAATTTAATTGTGTCTAATTCAAATAATTATATCGATTTTTTAAAATTACTTCAAAAAAATGTGCTATTTAAAATATTGATGATACATTTATTTTGAATATTCAATGAAATTAAAAGATATAGAGATCAGAGAAGAAGATGAAGATAGAGAAATCAAAATTGATTTGTATGGCTTAATCAAACTCTGTTCACAAAATGATGATTTTACAAAACAGTAACACATGTACTAACATAATCAGTTAGACTAACTAATGATATTTGACGGTGTTATCAGCATCTAGTATTAAGTACAGTGACAAATGAATTATTCAGATTCGGTTCGGTGACGTAATTCGGAAAATAATTCAGGTATAATTCGAGAATGATTCAGAATTATCCAAATCAGATATCTCAGTTCCACAAGGGAGCAAAAAAATAAAAACAAAAAAAAATATGGAAAAAATTAGCAAAAATTTGTAAAATTCAGAAAAAAAAAGTTTGTAAAATTCATGAATTATTCATAAATAATTAAATCAAAATTTGATCAACCGAATAATTTGGCGTTCGGTTCGCCATCACCAAAAAAATAAATTATCACAAATAATTGACGAATCTTGTGACTATGGAACTAACTACAGCTTCTAACAAACTAATCCTCTATTATCCCTCTCTTCTTAAGTCAAATATAGTGCGGATGCAATTTTGAGCTTAGTTCGAAGAAATAAAGTCCATGCTACCAATATCATTACTCTTGCGAAATTGATTTGTTAACGTCAAGTTTAACCAAATTGCAAATTTACTATACATTGTTATCTCTGTTTCAAAGATCAAACAGCCAATTTAAACGCTTAATATGATCTCAATATTAAAATATGTTTTAAGACTAAATTTTATATTTTTTTGGAACTGTGTACTATTTTTTTAGATAACTTTGTTTTTGGAAGTCCAAAATTTTCTAAAAATGAATTTGTACCTATCTTAAAAAAATGGTAATTTAAAAAAAATATATAAAACTTAATTTGCAAACACATATTAAATAGAGATCATATTGAACAATTTCTATTTATATTTTAAAAATGAAAATCATAATATGTGGTAGGATTAAAACATAAAGGCATGAAGTATTTGAATCCTCTCATTCTAAAATTAATAAATTCTGAAAAATAAGGAAGTTAGTAAAAAAAAAAATGTAAATAAAATATAAAGTGGGGCAGCTTTTATAATTGGAAATCTGAGAATTACTGCATGGGAAAGCTCATCATGTGGGTTTTGTACCTCACATGAGCCCCACATTTCTATTCAACAATCTTCATTAAATTAAATTATCTCATTTTCTCAGTGACCCCTTATGTGTATTCATTCATGGAATGGGTCAGAAATTGTTGGAACAGTGCCCTGCTACACTGATTGTCACATTTTTACGGATCTGCATCATTCTTCGCTAATCAATAGTGTCTGCGATCCCAGCTTTTCCAAATCCAACCGTTCAATTGTTTCAAAATTCGTGCAAGGAAAAATCAGTTGCTTTGAGATACGTGCACGAAATTATTGGACAGTGAATCCCATTTTTACTGGCATGGGGATATTACATTCTAATTAGAACAGGAGCATTTAAAAACCCAATAAAAACATTTGCCACCTTCTGTTTGTCCCTCTTGAGCAATTATTTTATTTTACTGTCTCTAAATCAGATTTGTATTGTCTCCAGTAGAGGGGAATAATCATTTCGATTTTTTCTTTTTTTCTTTTTAATAATGAAATTTAATTGGTTATTGTGTAAACAGTTGAAACAGGAATTCAACATTTTTATAGCATGTAAAAAAAGGCAACAAATATGGAATGGACGTCTCCTTTTTGTAGAAATGGAGAGGAGTCACTCCGAAGCCCAGGAATGAGGAAATAAATCTGCTGTTGTTCCAACAGAATAATAGATTTCTGTTATTCCGATGCTACCCATTTAAAAAATTTCATGTGCGAATCTCAATAAAGTAATAATTTCATGCACAAATCTCTACATAAAGTAATAATTCCATGCACGAATCTCTACAAAGTTGAATGGTTGGAATCAGAATAATGTTATTCCATTGGAATAAAGCAGATTTATTTTCCAAGGAATGAAACTTGAGAATAAATATATGAAAGCATATTATAAAAAAAAAATATGATTACTCTGCCCAAGATAGTATATTATTACATTTTGTTTCTAGTTAGTTAACTACCTATCTCTATAACAGTGCCACTAACACTAACTTGAAGAAATGTTTTTTTTTTTAAACTTCAAACCTTAAATGAAAATCAGATATTAGTGGGCTAAACAACAATGAAAAAAAAAAAAAAATACATTTCTTCAATAATATATTCAGAAGTTTGTTTCTTTATGGAGCAACTTTGTAGATGATCCCAAGCAAAAAAGACCAAGTGCTAGCATTTAATATTGGGCTTATTAAATGCTAATTGGACAAGTTCTGGTAAACTGCTGCTGGTGTGTCTGAAATTATGTGCCTCAATACTGGGCATAACATAAATGTTATTCAAAATTTCAGTGAGAACAACTAATAATTATTTGAATTTATGAAGCATATCTGACCATGTGTTGTTTTAAATTTTTGCATCTGCAACTGATTGTATAAATTATGTTTGTAAATACTGGTAAAAACCAACAGTAGCTTTCTTAGTTCACCATGGTCCATGGAAATAGCAGAATCAGTCGCTAGGCTTCCACAGGTACGGTATTAACTGGTACCAGAAATATTACAAATGTTGCTACTGGTACACATTTTTTTCTATGAGGCATAGACACAGAGTAGGCCAGTATTACATAATTTACATTTACACCTATGAGATAATAGTATTTCATTGTAGCACATGAGTCGAGAAGTCTCAAACTTATACCGGTAATATGGGATTCAACCAACTAGTGTACCAGTACCCAGCAGATTTTTTTTTTCCGATTTCACTTATACAGTACAGTACAGGTCTCAATTGATCCCTCAATTTCACAATCATTGACTAAACCCAGCTTTTATTTCTCACTGACACATTCAATGAAACCATTAATAAATGAAAAGCTGGACCTTGATTCATTTTTAGGCAAACGAATCTCTAATCTAAAGAAGTTGAGAAATTTAAAATATTTCATGAAAGGAATCACTTGAACCTGATTATTGTTTACATGTTGCTAGAGACAACACTGTACATTCAAATATTTGAGGCCAGTACCATGCCTGTACCAACCAGGTACAATAAATTTCAAACCGTTTGATTGCATGAAGATTCGTGCTATGCAAAATGTTGAGAAAGATCATGTGCTAACATCATCTATTACTAATTAGAGAGGATATTAATTAATGTGACTATTCTTTTGATCTTGCCAAAAAAAGGTGGTACAGTTACATTAAATTGGAGAACTTCACCAACTTTTTTTTTCCTTCTTCTTCCCAACAAATAAACAAATAACCCCCTCTAGTTCTGAAAAATACCAAAAACTTGACAAAAGGAAAAAAAAAAATGAAAAAAAGAATCAAATACCACCAACCAAGATTTGGTTCATGACTCCGAATTCGTCCCCTGTTGTTGCTCTGGTAATTCTTTCTCCACCACAGGAGGAGCTCCGTTCGTAGTCTCCGCCTCCACGGGTGGCGGTTCTACGGTGGCGGGGGGAGCAGGAGGAGGATGAGGAGGTGGTGCCACGTGGCGAGGCCTGGGAATAGCCACATCCATTCTCCCATCAACACAAGACGCGCACTTGGTTTCAACCCAAGCTTCCAAATCATAGCGTCCGTACCCGAAAACAGTTCTTCGCCCAAAACAAATCCGACCCATGAACACCGCCAAGGCACCCAGCACAGTGATCACCGCCAGAGCTACAATCAACGGCCCGAATGAGTTCCCGCCGTACGATCGGTGGATCACCGCCGTTGGTAACGAAGGTGGCGGAGGTGGAGGAAATGCCGCGTCCATTCCAGTGCAGAGAGCGAGAGAGAGAGAGAGAGAGAGAGAGAGAAGCAGAGAAGATTTGGGGCTTTTTGAGAGAGATCAGAGGTAAAAGGTTACTTAGGAGGTATTGTTTCGTTTTGAGCAGAGCTTTACTTCGTTTTGAACAACCCAGGTCATGAGCAAATTCAAATGTCCTAATGTACCTCAAATTTCGAGTTTGGATCCCGAACGTCCGATCTGCATTAGCAAATTCAAGCAAAGGATTGGCCCGGATTCTGATCGGAATCGATCGAAACTCAAACTTTGGGTTACTTCAGTGGTTTAACTCGCCCATGAGCAGAAGAACTTCCTAGGTATTTCTCATATGACCTATGGTACCTCAAATTTAGAGTTTGGATCCGGATCGTCTGATTTACATTTGCACCAATATTGAAGCAACCCGTTCATCCCACCTCGGCCGGATTGGCTCGGATTCTGATCGGACGGTCTTATCAAAACTCAAACTTTGTGTTACTTTAGTAGATTGGACTCGTCCATTAGCAGATGAGCTTCCCAGGTATTTCTCATATAACCTAAGGTACCTCAAATTTATTGTTCGAATCCGAACCGTCCGATCTTTTTCTACACGAATTTTGAAGCAACCCGTGCATTCCATCTCGGGTCGCATTGGTCCGGATCGAAACTCAAACTTTGAGTTACTTAGTGTATCAGATTCCGACATGATCAGATGAGCTTCCCAGATAATTCTCTAATGACTAATTTACCCCTGACTTCAATTTGTCAAAAAAGGGATGAAAAACTTTCCATTTTTCACTGTGCCACTGCCACACTAACAGACTACACGTGCATTTTTCTCAAGTGCTGTAATTTTTTTTTTCACACTTATATGGTTAAAATTTTGAAATCCATGGTATATAACTATATACTATATAGAGTCGTATTTTATAAAGCGCTGTTTAAAGTAAAAGTGATGCTGTTCAAAGCGGCGCATAGAAAGAGAAATGAGAAAAAAGCAATTTATTTCGGTTATCAAGTGAGAATGGTGTGTTCTTCTTTTGTTTGTTTGTTTGTTTGTTAGTGAGAGAAAGAAAGGTTTAAATTGTATTTAAAGGTCAGAGGTTAGGGTTTAAGAAAAGTGTGACTGCGCATGAGAGAGAGGAATTTTTGTTAGTTTAAATATGTCTGAAAATGGCTTTGGAAGGCGGAAATTTTTAGCACCCAGAAAAATCGAAATAAATTAAAAACCACTCGGTTCTATTTTTCTACCAAAAGACCACCTCCGCACAAGGATTGTGCGCACCCGAAAAACATGAAAACGCACAATGCTTGTGCACACCCGAACAAACTTTTTTTTTTTTTTTTTTGAAAGATTGGTAGAAGCTACCAAAGTACCACCTGACAAAAGTGAAAACGCACAGTGCTTGTGCGCACCCGACCGGACCCGCGCAATGGTTGTACGCACCCATTGGTCTGCATAGGGGTTTGCGCGGGTGCGCAAGGGGGGTTTTATCACATTTGGCCGGGTGCGCACAAGGGTTGTGCGAACTCGTTTGAAACCGCAATTTCTCCGTGGACCGTTGGGTGCGTGAATTTTTTGTGCGGATCCATATTCGGGTGCGCACAAGGGTTGTGCGGGGATGGTCTTTTGGTAGAAAAATGAAACCAGGTGGTTTTTAATTTATTTTGATTTTTTCGGATAGTAGAAAAAAAAAAATCCGTTTGGAAGGTACTGAGAGAAAAGAAAGATAACAGGAGATGATACAACTCCCAATTTGTTCCTCTTATTGTCCGATTGACAAGTCATGGTTGGGTGTCAAAAAATTTTAATATGAAAATTGAATTTTACAATGTTATTATCTTTAAAATATACATCTTAGTTAATGCTTAAGTTATATGTATTATAACCAACTTTTTTAGTTTATGTATCATAAATATCATTAAATATTGCACGTGAAATAATTTAAATGTATAAAAATATATACGTCATAAATAATATTATGATTTTTTTATTTATTATTAAGTTTCAGTATCACGTTACGTTACGAATTGTGCGAACTACTATATTTTTTTTTATTCAGATGATTGTACAATACCAAAAAGGTGACGATACGATAATAATTAATTTTTTTAAACTAGGTTTGCTTTAATTGACATTTTTTTTTATAATTTTTGTATATTTGATCAATTTGTTTTCAAAATAAATTAATATAGATTAAGTATATCAAATAATCTCACAAATATATTTGTTGATCAATTGGTATTATTATGAGTAATCTGTAGACACTTAGTAGCTCCCTTATTAAACAACTGTATATAAATAAACTTGTATAGTCAATATTTCATCTGTTTGAAAAGGTTTAGAAGAATGAGCAGATATAGATTCTCTGTAACTATTTAATATATAGCAATCCCCGTGCATGTATGATATATCTTTGACTAAGTTTCAAACAAGTCCTTCCTTTACTATATAACAATGTATTTTTATTTTGGTTAATAGGTATAATACTATTGTAATTTATTGCTACTTGTATTTATAGGTCAGGGGAATAAAATCTGCTATTATTCCAAAGAAATAATAGGAACTTGTTATTCCAATTTCAACTGTTGATCTTCATTGATATTTGTAAATGAAAAAACAAATTCATTAAGATTCGTGCATTTAAAAATTTGAACGATTAGGATGGGAATAACATGTTGCTCTTATTTCCTTAAAATAACAGCTGATTTATTTCCACAGGTGAGATACATCCAGCCTATTGTTGCATACAACATAATAATTAAATGGCACAGGGGATCCAGAAAAGGAATAAAGTTGGTTGGTGGTTTTTAAAAGTTTATACTGGAGATTGTCCTAAAAGATGTCAAAATCTTTTCATATTTATAATTATAAGATATTTCCCGGGATATGTGCAAAATTTGAATAGTAATAAAGCATGTTGGCATAATGACATTAGTACATAATCAATTCATCATGAAGAGGTTGCTCACTTGCTCAGGAGATGTGAATTTATGCATGAGACCCAAGTTTAGTCTGTATTATCGTAAACAATAAATATTTTTTGGTTCAAAATTTATAAAATTAAAATAATAGTCAAAACTTGTCTTACAATATAGCAAAACAATAGAGTATATAGGATTGAATAAATTTTTAGTAAACATTTAACAATTATTTCCTTTAAAAAAATTAAAGTTAGAACAATAGGCAAAACTTACCTACAATGTAAGAAATGAATAAAAAAAATATACCACATTGAGGTATGTATATTTAGTAAACCTTCAAATTTTTTTGTTTTAAATTTTGTGAAATTAGAACGACAACCAAAATTTAACTAATAAATTACCAAAAGAATAAAAGATTATATCATATTTAGATATATTTAGTAAACATTGTTTTTTTATTTAAAGTTTATTAAATTGTAACAATAGTCAAAACTTAACTTAATTAGAATGTAACAAAACAATAAAATAGTATACCAAATTGAGATATATTTAGTATTCACTGAAAATAATTGGATGAAATTAATATTGTAAATAAAATTTTATTAACATAAAAAATAAATCACGAATTAATTAACCAAATATCACTTGTTCTTTTTTTTTAATTTAATTGATCCTTTTTTCATCAAAGTGGACGTGATGATATTTCCTAAGTAGTTGATATCCAATAAAATAAATAATCTAATTAAGTACCAACCATTCCACAATAATAAAAACTTATATTGGGTTTGGGTTTACGGTTTTGGGTATAAATTAGTCGGATGCTGTTAATTGGGATTCGCTAAGAGAGGGTAAACTTAGACAACGGACATAAAATAAGAGTTTGGTTATTGGTATTGGTAGTGTTCTTCTGATTGGCGGACTGGGACGGACTGGGTCAAACTTGGGTGGGTTCACGGGTTGGTCTGGCACGAGTTCGACGGGTTCGGCAGGTTCATGGGCATGGATAGGATGGGTAAATTTTTTAAAACTCGACTCTTACCCACTCGTGGACCCTTGTCTGCATGGGTTGGCAGTCCGAGCGGACCAGGTCGACGGGTTGGGACGGTCCGGGTCGTCCGGACTGGATTTTTTTTCTTCTGTTTTTTTCTTTATTTTTTTTGTTCGGTTTTTTTGTACAATCTAGATTCTAAATTTAGTAATTAAAATAATTTGTGGTTTTTTTATTATCTTTTTAGATGAGAATCCGAGGCAACCAACAATTTTGACAATCATTAAAAATAATTTGAAGATCTAACATTTAAAATACGACCAATAATAAATGATGCATATTTGACGATTCAAAATTTTTATTTGGGTTTGGGTAACTTAGACAACTGACATAAAATAAGAGTTTGGTATGCTACTATGCACAGTAGATATTGGTATTGGTATGTACTATGATTAATATTTTTATTTTTAAAATACAGATACTTTGATCTAAACCATTCAACATAATCTACATATAATTTTTTTTATACATGTAAATCAAGTTTTATATCTTTTAGAATCTCTTGATCTAAATATTCTAGATCATTAAAAAATAATAATTTTCTATCAATTTAAAAAATAGTAAAAGGATCCTATAAAATATAGAATTAAGTCTACAGGAATATATTCATATCAAAATTACATTAAATGGTTCAGATCAACTATTTGAATTATAAAAATAAAAAATATTCATCTATAGTACATATCAGTCTGCACTATGCATATTAGCATATTAGCGGAAGACAAAAAGAATATTAAATTTCAAATGAAAATTATTCTGTCTATTACAATTTACAAACTTCATAGGAAAAAATAAACTGAGAATAGTCGTAAGAGCAGGCCCAACAAGCTCAATAAACCTTATTACTATAAAAAAATCAAGTGCAAAAGAATAAATTGATAGTGAGTTAAAAATAAAATTTATTCCAAATTAATTTTAAAAAATAGTATATTTCTTATTTAACGAAATATTAGCTCATATAACATTATATTATATGAAAGACATTAGAGGAAATCAATTTTTTGAGAGGTTATTTTTTGCATTTTCTTTAATAGTATATTTGAAAATAACTGGTTAAGTACCCATGCGTTGTTGTGGGTATTGAAATATATTTTGAATCATTTTCTTTATATGTGTGATTAGTTTCTATTTGATTTATTTATAATATATTAGTAAATAATGAGAACAAACGATAACTATAGAGATTGATAATATATTATCATCTTCACTGTGAGCAATTAATTTTAGTGGTGATAATTAATTGTAAATAACTTCGAAATAATATCAAATCTTTCCTACTATGGCATTAATCAAGTATGATATGATATAATTTTAATAAGAGCATCAATTGCTTCCTTCCCTCCAAAATTACTAATGACATAAATAAAAATTATCATATAATTAAGCACAAATTTTATGTAGCATTCATGAAATATATACCTGACAAACAAATTACTTAAATGCACGAAGAATGGCTTACAAATAAAGGCATTTGAGTTTGCACCAAAATTATTTAATTAATTTAAAATTACTTACATACATTTCTCGTAATTAGAAAACACATCAAATGAACCTTTATAAGCAAAAATTGATAAATAGTGCAAAAATAACTATAAACACAATCTGATTGTGTAGTGCTGGTACATAAATTAGTTCCTTCTATTGGGTTTTTGGTGCCTGTTATTTTAATAAAAAATCTTTTAATTTCTTACTATCTAGATAACAGGGTCTAGAGGGCCTGATCATGTTTTCTGCAATAATATCTTGAAGTATTCCTTAATTTCAAATGACCGGCCCTTTTTCTGCAATAAATTTTTATTTTGTTTCATTTCAGAGTAATTTCTATTGATTGATCTTAATTAGTGCATCTAATATCTTATTCTTGTTGTTTTTATTAATTTTAGAGTGATCTACTGGTTTTTGGACACCATTTTCATTGTGGTGGCAAGTACAACCATTTTCTTCGCCCGATTCGTAGGTTCATGCAGATTCGGTGCCTTCGTTGTACTGAAAGGTTTCGCAATCGAGTTAGTCTGCTCAACATGTTTTCAGCCATTTCCTAAACAACCTGATATCTTTTTAACTAATCGCATTTTTGTTACTGAAAAGTATATTCTTGAGCCGAAGTAGTGATATACGGTACACTATAGATTATAGAAATAGGTTATATGTGATTTCATATAATGAGTTTTTTATTTACCTTCAATTATGATATACATAAAATAAAAAAATAGATAAAGAATTATATTTGTGTTTTCAGATAATATATACCTGATAGTGTTTTTCCTTTTATAGTTTTTTCTGATGTAATTTTTTATATTGTTGAAATTTCATATATTCCAAATGGATTGATTGCATGTTTCAAAAACTGGATTTTCTTATAAATGTATAAATAGATACCAGGATTTATATATGTAAAAATGATCTAAATGGGCCTATTATAAGACTTCGAGATAAGAGTAGGTCCGATACATACTTGTACGGATTTTAATGTACTTAGCACGGATCTTGATACAATTGAATGGTCATTTCACCCATCGAAACAAAGTAGGTCCGATGGGCATCGGACCTACTCTGAATCTAAGACTTCAGATCACCCGAGTTTCTGGACCGTTTAATATGTTTAAGCACGAATATTAGAGAACACTCGTGGATTTTATTTCGTATCAGATTGATCCAGATTCTGATTTAGACAGTCCTTCATATATACAATGCAGAAAGGGGCCGGTTTAGAAAGCCCAATAACAAATGTAGGGTCCGGTCTAGAAAGCCCAATAAAAAATAAACGAATTACGCAAGAATTATACAATGCAGAATTCATTCATTTCTTTTCTTCCTTCATGCATTTTTTTTAGTTTTTTTTTTTTAATGTTTTTCTCTGTTTGTTTAAGTAACTGTAAAAATTAAGTGAGAAATAATGAATTACTTCAGTTCTAAAGAATTTCTATTCGAAATTAATTTATAGATAATAGATATTTGTTATTTAATAATATACAAGCTCATATAATATTCAAATATTAGATATTACAAAAAATCAATTATTTGAATATGTTTTTCTAATTATTTATTTGTAGTATATTTTAATTTTAAATAAATATGGGTTTTGACACAGCATTTTTCTTCCAACTATTTTTATTTTTATTTGAGAAAATATTTTGTGTATTGTAAAAGAACTTAAAGGACCTTCCGAATTGATTTTCAAAATACATTTCAGGATAATAAAAATATTTTCCTACAATTGAAGAATTGCTCAAAGTCAAGTTCAACATGGAAATATATATGATGCAAAAGTTTTAATTAAGAACACCAAGAGGAAGATTTTTTGTAAAAGCAATTTAAGAGAATTACCAAAATTTATTTAATTTAAAATTTATAAATTTTGAACAATAACTCAAACTTAGATTTCATTGTAACAAAAAAAAAAAAAAATACTATATTGAGATATACCTAGTAAGCGTTCAGTATTTATTTAGCTTAAAATAAAGAATTGACAACCAAAACTGGACTAATAATATTACAAAACAATATAACAATATAAAATATACCAGGTTAAGATATATTTATTACACATCAAATATCTTTTTGTTTATAATTTTATGAAATTGGGCCCACGGGCTTTTAACCAAAATTTTTTTCTATGAAATTGGAACGACAATAAAAACTTAGTTTACAATTTAACAAAACAATAAAAATGTATACACACACAGTAAACATATACTATTTTTTCCTTTATAATATATGAAATTGGAATGACAATCAAATTAAACTTAGCTTACAATATAGCAAAACAATAAAATAGTGGAGTAGAACTAGGGTGCTCCTAAGAGTACCAAGCCCTTTTGTAGTTTTAATTCTAAAATTTATCGGATTAATTTTGAACAATGAATCCAAACCGTTGAAATCTTTCTGCCTTAACAACGAGTGATGCGTCTACATGTGAAAATTTTAAAGTTTCAAATTAATTTAGTATAAAGACAAGTGGTCAAAATTAGAAGGTTGCTAAATTAATTTTAATGCATTCGTTTTTTTTTAAGACTTTTGACTACTTGACTTTATACTAAATTTATTCAAAACTTTAAATTTTTCACATGTAGACGCATCACTCGTATGTTAGAAGGATTTCAACGGTTTGGATTCGTCGTTCGAAGTTAATCCAATAGATTTTAGAGTTAAAAGTACAAAGGGACTTAGTACTCCTAGTAGCACTCTAGTTCTACTCAAAATAGTGTATCCGATTGAGATATACTTAGTATACCTTCCATATTTTTTCGTTTTAAATTTATAAAATTGGAACGACAACCAAAATTTAGCTTACAATATAACAAACATATGCAAGATTATATCATGAGATGTATTTTGTAACTATTCAACATTTAATTTATTTGGAATTTATTAAATTGAAACAACAGTCAAAACATAACTTATAATGTGACAAAACAATAAAAAAAATATCATATAAAGTTATATATTGTACATATTAAATATTCCTTTATAATTTATGAAATTGAAACAATAGTTAAAACTTATTTTACAATATAGCAAAACCATATAAAAGAGTATACTAGATATACATTTCATAAACATTCAATATTTTTTCGTTTAAAAGTTTGAGAAATTGAAATGATAGTCAAAATTTAGCTTATAATGTAACAAAACGATAAAATCGTATATCAAATCGAGAATATTTAGTATTACTGTCACACCCCGAAACATGGGGCCGTGCAGTTACGCCGTGAATACACAGTTTCCTATGTACCCACAAAGCAATTACATAGATATAAAATTCACACAAGTATTTCATTTTGCCAAAATCACCATTTCAATCAAAATAGTGCAATCTGTTTATACTTTATAATAGCATAATTTTAAGCAAACATTTTATAAAGGCTGTTACCACAACACCTACTTGTAATGCCATAAATACTAGTACAGTAACATAAGTAGAAGTTGTTTATATTATACATTCAAACAAAATAGACAAACAAAATTTTACATTTTTCATAACAAAAGGTCTAATTGAAGGAACTGTACAGCAAAACAATTTACAATCTTTCAACTAGCATACCAAAATCTGTCCTAGTATTCATGGCGACATACATATACCTATATTGGCTTACTGATCACTCGATGCATTTGGATCCCTATTCTTGCTTTCCTGAAATAATAAAAAAAAAACCCACAAGGGGAAAGGGGGATGAGAAACTTGTCAATCGTTTCTCAGTGCGGAATTTAACCCAGGGCTACTGGATTTGTAAGAAATCCATTACCAGAACTAAATAATCGCAATATTATAATATCAAGTTAACCAGTAAATAAAAATAAATGCACATGCTCAAGATTGATAAAAATGAGATTCAACATATATCACATTCAAAGATAATCAAAGAACTATTATTCAGAATATTTGGACCTAACCGATCAGATTTCTAGGTCAGGTTATCGCTGATAGATGTAAGGTATCTATTACCTTTGGCTTAACTATTCCTACTTATTCTGGTTTGAAATTAGACATTCATCAATTCAGAAAATCAAACGGACAATAACTTACTGCAATAATATGCAACAAGTTGTCACTCCTTACCGAAAAGTGACCAATAGAACAATCGATATACCACAGTTTTACTATTCCTGCAATCACAATTTACATTATCCTCTACCCAATCGGTACTGGATTCAATTGAGGTCATTCACCGTATGCGCATATGGATCCTGAATCAAAGTCTAGCGTTGACTCTAGACTTTGCAGTAAACAATAAAGTAACTCAATTCGATACTGTGGTTCCATTCAATTATAAGAAACGAGAGGATAGACAATCGATAAAACGTACCAAAATGATACATCATCACAGTTATAGCAATTAAATTATGCTATTATCTTACCTCATGCAAATGATGCAATGATACTATCAATCAAAATTTCAACATGCTAACATAATAGTTATTTAGTTCTTAGAAATAAATATCAAGACAAATCCGGTGGACTCCCGCACCTGATCACGTAAGGTGCGTAGAGGATCAGCTATCACTAGATCAGAGTCTCAGACAATCCCGCTAAGTCGTGCCCGCTAGAGTCTATGCCTATGCTAACACAGCATAGATGAGTTAGTAAAGTCAAAATAATATTAATTAATCCAACTCTAAACTCCAATATATGTGTTGGAAAAATATTAACTAACCAACTAATTTTAAATCTGAATTTTGATCAATAAAATAATAAATAAATGTATTTAAATTTAATCAAGAATATAAAAATTAAAACTTTGTTACCCGCAGCTGCAAAATGCGGACCTAAGGCAACTTCCCGTCCTAAGCGCAGGAATAATCGGTTAAGCTTGCCCCAAGTTACGCCGGTATTCCTCTGCCTGCGGGCGCTACCGTGGTAGAGGTTGATGTAACTTCTTTCAACAATGATAGCAGAATAATATGTTTTCTATGAAAAATATTTATTTGTGGGAGAATAGAAATTGAATTTATGAATTATGGAGCTATGAGAAAGAGCAAGAGAATATATGAATTGTTGGATCATCCTCTCCAAGTGACATGAACTATTTATAGGCCAATATCAATCAATTGTGCATTCATGAATATTAAAAATAATATTCATTGGATTACCGTTTCTTTTATTGAAAGAACTTGAACAGAAAAAAATGAAACGGTACATTTGAATAAATGGTATATTGATGCAGATACAGAAACTCAAACGGAATTAGATTTTATTGCTTTGCACGCTGGGCAAGTTATTGTCAATTAATTATATTGATTGTATGAGACTATGAGTAAATGACAAGATTTAGGAATACCATCACAGACGCACAGCTTGCTATCTACCATATTTATATGATTTGATTTTCTGTGGCAGTGGACAGTGACAAATTAGATTAAGGAAATAACTCACAATTAGCTCCATAATTCATAAAGTTAAAACATTAATATTAACATAAATATTTATTTAAATAAATTTTGTGTTTTCAAAATATATTTCTAACAATATGAATCAACTATATAAATATATGCATATTTTCTAAAAACCAGTATATGAATTTCATGAGCAGGTTTGCTCTGTCTATTATATTTATATTTCTAATCTACATAACTTTATCTTATTAGATGTTATATACTGTCAGGTATTCTTTTTATAACCTAACATATAGTTCGTATAAGTATTTATTTTTTCTATATCCAATGACATTTACATTTTCTAAAACTCAACAGGGCCTTGTATTATTTTAATTTAAACACACTTATAAACTTTCCTGAATCATGTCTAATCAATATTTATACACAATTTAACTAGTGGCTTTCATCATTATATATTCCAGATCTTCTTGACATGGTCAATTCACTAAATTAGGGAATTTTACAAGTTCAACCCTTAAACCTTAAAATATAGCATAACCTAGAATATGAACTGGTACCGAATGGTACAGGTTTCAAGAGATGAGAACTTAGCAAGCTATTGTACTTTCAATCTTTATTTGAAATAAAAATCAGCTTATAGGTTATCGGTACTAAATTAGAGTTTAAACCATACTTGTCCCAAATCAGATTCAGTACAAAATTGGTACGAATAAGAAAATTACTCAAGGTTTCTTAACAACAATTTAACAATTCTGCACATGAAAATAAAATGGTTTCTATGGCTTTAATTGATTGAAGAAGAAATCGGATAATCAGTGCAGAAAACAAGTCATTACTATATATATATATATACCAGGGGTAAAAAGGGAAACATAAACAACATAAATAAATTAGCCAATTCAACTGTAGGATTGTTGTATCCTAAAATGGCTGAGTCATGCATGATTGACGAAAGATGCTTTTAAATTATAAAATGGTCTGCTGAAAGGGTCGGGTATATGTGAACCTGACCTAATGACATGAAATGAAAATGCAAATCTTTGAAATCAAAGTTCATGATTAAATAGCATGTGAAATATCATGAATTTTCATATGTGGTATGTATCATAACTCCAAATGGTTGAGGAGATATAAAGTTTTGTAAAATGCAATGCTCTGATTGGTGCCACGTGTCAATGGGGTCCCCTAGCATTAAACTTTGGTTCTCTGGGTACAAGTTTGAGTTCACAGAACAATCCCTTACAGCATAGGCCCACCTGTAATTGGGTGAAATTAAAATTCGCTGAAATCATATCTGGAATGGACATGGTTTATACATATTGAACCTCATGAGCCGGATTGTCAGCTCTCTGGTTTTCCATGCGCCGAGAATAGGCAAAATACCCCCAGAGTCGCTGAGTTTAAACTCGGCGCTCTGTGACCCCTTCAAACCCCATGCACGCGGTGTTCATGGACCCTGTTGTGCCTATCATGAGGTATACTCTGCACCAAGTTCAGATGAAATAATTGAGAAAAGAAAAGAAGCCGATTGGCTGAGGTTCATAGAGGCTGACAGTGGGACCATACTTGTTAGCTCTCCCTCTCCCCCTTTCTTCCTCTGTTCTCGCGTGAAGGTTCACCTGAGAATCTAAAATTTGAACTGAAGAATGAAGTTCTATTCGGATTCACACTTGGGTTGCAATCAAGGCCGCCTCTATGTCAATATGGACCAAACCTCGGCAACAATGGCCTTCTCAGGAGCTATGAATCGAAAGAGAGAAGAAAATAGGGATGAGCACAGAACTCGACCTACCCTGTGAATTGGATTCTCAAACTTGACTGAGTCTCTCAAAAGGGTCACACGATGCTCCCTGCGTCATTAATTTGAGTTCATGTGTGGTAATTGCATAGAACCATGATACATGGCACGGGCCCGGCTATGGGAAGAGTATGAAATGCTTAATCCGTTGCCAAGCTGATAAATTGCATCAAGGTATATGATAGGCAACTTGAAACGATGCTAATTGTCCTTTACTGGAGGCTTAAAGAGTCATAGTCACAAGAGGCACACGATAAGGCCGGGATGGCGCAAGGGCGTATACCACATAACGGCCTCCTCCGTTTTTTTTATTAATCGAAATAAAATTAAATAAATATCGAGAAATAAAGAGTACAGGATTCGGTGGATTTCGAAAAGTAATAAGGATGCTGAATAAATTAACGTCCAAACGGACTGTGAATTAATCAAAGTCCATATTAACTCTAATCTTCTCGGCTTAATCCAAAGCCACGAAAGAAAAAAAAAATCACGGATTGCAATTTTTTCAGCGTCCGTGACCCAGGGACTGCAATTATTTCCGCGTCTCTCACGGACTCTCATTTAATTGGCGTCCGTGACCGCCCCCGTGATCCAACAGCACGCCCGTGATCCACGCTCTTGCTACATAAGTAGGCTCTTGCTCTCGCTGCTATTTTGCTGCCCCACGGACTCCACACAGCAGAGCGATTTAGGTAATATATATTTTTTAAAACTGAAATAAATTAAAATTCTTGAATTTGAAAATCTAAATTTTCAATTGTAATATAAAATACTCATTTAGGTGCAATTTAGGTAACCCTACAATAATTTAATATTATTTTGTCCAATTTGAGGAATTAGTGTATAATTAGGTAATATTTTTTTTTTTTTGCAATTTAGGTAACCTCAAATGAATTAGTATTTTAGTAAAACTGAAATGAATTAGTGTTTAATTAATAATAATTTTAGATTTAATTTGTTATGAAATAATTAATTTATTAGTTCGGTAATTGTGTTTTAGTAAAATTGATAAATTAGTTTTTATATCTAACTTTATTAATTTAATAGTTGTGTTTTAGAAAAGTAAATTAGAGTTAAGGGTTTAATAATTGATTATTTTTAGACTTATTTAATATGGTATAATGAATTTTGTTTGATTGAGTAATCATAGCGTTATTTTGATTATTACTAAATCACCATTCTTAGTTCAATTATTTCGAATTGTTGGTAATGTAAGTAATTTAGTTAAGTGATTTATTAATTTATGATCTATTATGAAATTGAATTGATTAGGTTTTATTTCATTAGTTTGCAAGAACTGATCATTTATTTATTCATATGAAATAAACCTTGGTAGTTAATTTTATTAGTTTGTAAGAATTAGTAATTATTTCATTTAGTAATTTATTTAATCATTTGAGTGTTCTGTAAATTTAGATTGTTAGTAATTTTAGAGTTATATGTAATTATTTCAAAATGTTATTTATGCAGAATGTCAAGTAGTCATGGTCCTTGTGGCCCTACAGATGCTGTAGTTGCGAATAATGAGGATTTTTTGGATCCGTCATTGTCAGCAAATAATTTTAGCGATTTATTATGGATGCCACACAACCAACATAAGGTCTCACGGATAAATGATGATGTAAGTTACAGAATCGATCATATAATATATATTTTTATAAAATGATATAAGTGTTTAAATTAGAGTATTTTATTTCAATCACTTTGTATAACATTGACATGATTACAGAGATAGAGGGATGAATGTTCGACACATTTGGAATGGGATTGCGTATCACGACCTTTGCGAACCATTCTTGCTAAGACTCGGATTGTATCGGATGTCTCGAATGGATAACATAAATATCGACTCTTCACTTATCACCAGTTGTTATTGGTACACAGGACGACGTAGCACCCAGCGAAACCAACACGCCACGTACCCAAGCAGTGGAGAGCATTTTTGGCCCATCGTACAATAATGTCTACGTGAGGCGTAAGAAACTGGACAACGAACAAGCAAGAGAGCGCAGATACCCAGCACGCGACCGGCGGCAACCGGACAAGTTCACTTTTACTTAGGTGGTTTTTCTAAGTGTTAACTGAATGTTCTCATTATTTAGTTTATGTATTTGTTTAATTCGGACGTGTCATTTGATTAGGCTATATTATTTAGTTTATGTGTTTTTGCTAAGAACTTGTTATTTAGTTTATGTGTTTATGTATTTGTTTGGGATAAGAACTACTTTTTTATGTATCTATGCTTCGACCAACTGAAATTTTCAAAGAAAAATGTTCCAAATACTTGAATATAGAAAAAAATAAACATAGTCTCCAACTGAAAAAAAATAAACATAGTAGATAAGAAAAAAATAAACATGCATATAGAATCTGAAATTCACAAAACTAAAATTGAAATAAAATACTAAATATCAACACATAGATAGAAATATATGAGTCTGATATCATAGTCTCTGACTGTAACTAGAAGAATGTCCTGCAAAAATATATAACATAGTAGATAAGAAACCTATGATGCTGCATTTAAAATAAGAACAATTAAAAAATTACTCAAATTTAGAAGATCAACAAACCTGCTGCATGCATGTCAGACGTAGAATGTCTAGCTTGTTGTCTCGCTCTACTACTAGAAGAAGCCTCTACATAAATAACAAAACAACACAAATTGAAGTAATTCGGCACAGTGCCAGATAAATTATAAAATTGAAATATTTGCAAATAAAATGAAAAAATAGATAACCTGCTGCACGTCTGTCGGATGTGGAACGTCTAGCTTGGTGTCCCACCCTTCTTCCTTGCATTTCGTCCATGGGCATGACTATACGACTGTGCTTTCTCCTACCCTTTCTGATTCTTTTCTTGTTTGGGATAATTTTTGGACCATCAATGAGCGGCGATTCACATTGGTTGCTATAGAAGTGGAATTTCCCACTCCAAGTTTCGGCTAGTTCCTGAGCGGAATACAACTTATTCACAAATATATTGTGGTCATATCGACGCTCCCGATACACGGCAAGTACATGAGCGCATGTAATACCTGTAAGCTGAGTTTTAAGACATGCACATTGTGCCGAGTTTCCATTACTTATGACAACTTTATAACTGAAGGTTTCTGTTTTATAACTAAAATTTCCGTCTCGTTCTTTGTATACAACTCGCTCATCATGAGCCTTTACCTCGTGTTCACCGTGCAGCCCGAGTGGCATGGACTACATCGGCATGCATTTGGTGATCATTTTTCTTAATAAATTATCAACTCGCGCTGACCAAGGCTGCTCATCGGCTATGCGAGCCAGTGCATTCGTTCGCCTTTCCGTAAACCATGCGACACACTTACTAAATATAGCATCCACGAGCGCACGGACTGGCAGTCTTCGGGGATCTTTGAATACCCAGTTCAATGATTCACAACCATTAGTAGTCATTACTTCCCAACGATACCTGCCATCCAAGTGTTGATACACCTTCCATGGTCTAGGTATCTCGTCATGATTGTCATGTCGGTATTTTCCGACATTTTTTAAGTATTGAATTGCTTTCGGGCTTCTCTTTTGCAGTAGTTCGAAGAACTCTTGAAATCTCCGTGGCTTCTTTTTTTTCACAAGTACTTTAAATAGTTCACAATTTTTTTTGTTGTGTACCTTTTTCATCAAATTCTCGGCGACATGCTGTGAACACAATCTGTGAACGCACTCGTTGCCTTCCTCGTACCAACCACCATATGGATCTTTGAATATTTTTTTTATCCCCATGTGCCGGTCGGAAATGACGCACATGAACCTATTACCGATTACCTCGGTACGCAACCTGCTTACAAGCAACTTGCTCAATAAGCAGCCTGCTTACAAAGCACCTGATGTCTTGTGCCTCTGTCAGCCGTCCACCAGGAATCACCAGAGCGCTAGTGTTTCCCTAGCCAGCAGTACTTCACTAGCGGGACAATAAAAACTAATTTTGCCGTCGTTTGCAACAATGGCTACAACAGCACGAATATCGGTTCCAATCAAAATTGAATCCAATGCAAAATGGGATGCCTTAAGCCTTCACCCTCCACCCTATTTATAGGGTTTCTAAAACCTCCATAGATAGGTAAAAAGACCAAAATACCCCTCTAGATATTTTGGTCTCATGTAGAAAAAGGGTGAAATTACCATTTTGTCCTCTGCCCTTTTTGGAATTAACTCAATTTGATAATTATTTGGATTCCGGAATTAACTCAATTTGATAATCATTTGGATTCCGGAATTAACTCAATTTGATAATCATTTGGATTCCGGAATTAACTCAATTTGATAATTATTTGGATTCCAGAATTAACTCAATTTGATAATTATTTAGATTCCGAATTTTGGGCTTTCGTTCTTGGGCTTCTAAATTTAATTTTGGGCTCAAATTAATATTTGAATTTGGGCTTAATTTGGATTTAAATTTGGGCTCAAAATTAATTTCAAAATTAAATTCTAATTTAATTTTGGGCTCAAATTTAAATTAACTTTTAGATCCAAAATATTAATTCTAAATTAATATTTTGATCTTATATATATAATTATCCCGAATAATTATATATCTTGCTGTTGTAATAATAAATTTATACGACGTGTCATACACGTTATAAATTTAATTTAGTTTTTATTTGTTTATCATCTCTATGACATTTATAATTAATTATAACTTTTTATAATCAATTATAAAATTCTCTGGTTGTCTTTTCTATTGGTGTGACCCGACAGGATCCGTGTTATGTTGGCAATAGAATCAAAACTCTTTTTAATTCTATAAATCATAAGCGGCACCTGGCAGAATGCATTATGACTAGCCAATTAACACAGATGATTTTGTACAATGCAAACATCATGATCCAGTAAACAATTTACTCGTGTTAATTCTTTTG
Source organism: Carex cristatella (assembly GCA_024447775.1). Classification (NCBI taxonomy): domain Eukaryota; kingdom Viridiplantae; phylum Streptophyta; class Magnoliopsida; order Poales; family Cyperaceae; genus Carex; species Carex cristatella. Next base: position 6,088,237 of record JAJHPF010000008.1, on the reverse strand, counting down.
TCTCATGGTATCAGATTAGTTTCAAGGTAGGTTTGTGTAATCCTTGCAAACCTAATCTTTTCTTAATCTGAAGTGAACTATCAAATATGATTAACTCTTTAATCATACTGCGCGCTGATAATCCTACTTCATCAAGGGGCCCAGTGACACCATCACTCGTACTAAATACGAGGGACAATAGTAGTCTTGATGAACATCTCCCCTCCGCACAAGTTATGCATACTGAAATGTCATCTGTATAGCTACCTTTTACGGACGGCGTTGGACAACACTCACGAATATACACTTCTCATGTAGGAAAAACGAACATTTCATACTTTCGAACTTAACACTGTATGAAACATTAATGACACAAACACAAAACCATATAATGTTTCATTTATGGGTCAGTCTAATACCATGTTCTCCAACATGTATCTGTGTGATCAAAATGACAACTCTTTGCCTATGGTCTGTAGAACTTAATCATCATTCAATCCACACACTAACCTTTAAATGGTTAATTAGTGTTCCTTGCTAATTACCATGGTTAGAGACAAATTAAGAGTATTATCATCTATATTATGGAGCTCTACAATTTTCGATTCCGAATGCCGAAAATGATCCATAAATTCAATAATACTCAAAGAACAAAATGATACTTTATTAGTCATTCAATTCATGAACAAAACATATAGAATATTTTTATCGTATGATTGACTTCTAGATTACTACTCTAGCACAATATTCATGCCGACGTGGTAATCAGCAATTGCAAATTTTAGAACATCTTTTGAAGAGTACTCTTTATCTACACCAAGTGGATCATGAACATGTTGGGCTGTACCGAAGAAGTCGACATCTGCCTCTCGGAATCCTGAGGTGTCATTGAAGCTTGCCATGAGTTGACTCACACCACCGGCAGATATGGGATAAGATTCGGTCTAGACAGGTGGTGTATTATGTGGGATATCCCCTTCGGAATCAACTTCATAATTCTAATCGTAGTCGTTTTCACAGGAGTCAGCATCATCTTCGTCATCACTTTGTGGCGCATCATCAATATTATCACAAGGATCGCGTACCTTCGGTGGATAAACCTAGGGATTGGACTTATTATTGCGTTCATGATAAGAACCACCGACCTCCGACGGATCAGTCCATGGACTGTACTGATTATTGTATTCTGTCTGAACAGTTTCTGACATTTCGTTCACATTGGGATAAGGATCCGGATAAAGGTCTCGTCTCGGTATTTGTTGTGTTTCATGGGGTTAGAAGTGACTGGGACCCGCATAGTTATCACTATATTGGGTTTGCCAAGGTTCTGGTTGTGTTAGATGGAGATCAAGGTCTCGTCTCGGTGTTTGTTGTGTCTGATAGGGTTCGAGGTGGCTGGGACCCGCATAGTTAGCACCATATTGGGTCTGTCGAGGTCCTCGTTGTGTCTCCGGTACCAATTCAATGTATAAATCGACAAAAGAATACTGAGTCTGAGCAAGCATACTTTGGTTATAAATACCTCTTCAAGTCTGATCGCACACGATTTCTATGCTCTCATAATAACATTGGGTTGTTGTACCAACATTAACCTGTGCATGTGCTTTCAGGCTATACTCACTTTCGGAATATCCAAGTTGTCGATAAATTTCACCTTTCACATCATGCAAAGATTGTTCACCATTTACGCTCAATGCAAATTGAGAGCTAGTACTATACCGTACTCCACTTTTACCGTATTGTATTTCACCACCAAAATGAATCCTTAACACTAACATGATTAATTTTTTTAATCAGTAGCCTACAAAATAATGAATACATCACGTATAATTTATTGTTCCAAAAAAATGAATTGATTAATATATACAAAAGTTTACTTGTTTTAGATTTTTGAAGGAGTAACTCTCTCTCTCTCTGTTACTTTGTTTTCAGAAAATTAGAATTCTTACAAAATAAAAAACCTACAGAATATAGATTATGTCAAATAATAAATACAAGAAATCTTAACAAGTAGATAATTTTCATAACATATATAATTATTAGAATCTTTATCAAATAAATTAATAGAAGCAAATATTTAATCTACTAACTAACTACAAATTAAATATAAATTAAATTAGAATACCTTAGTTTCAGGATTTTATGATTTTTTTTCTTGAAGGATGCGTCTTGGTCTCCTTTGGATGCTTCAAAAAATTCAGCTCTCTGGATGCGCACAAAAATTCTGGTCTCTGGCCGCAATAATTCTGTGTTTCAGTCTTTTATAGAGATTCGGGACAGGGACGCCCAATTATTTAACGTCCATCAGGGACGCGTAACAAGTTGACGTCCGTGAGGGACGCGGAATAAATCAACGTCCGTGGTCCGTATTTTTTTTTTCCCTCGAGCGTTTGGATTAAGCGGCGCCTGATTACGATTAACAGGGATGTTCTTTTTCTTAGCGTCCGCATGAACATTAAACTTTGGACCGTCCTTATTACTTTCCGAAATTTCTCAAATCCCATCCTCTTTTCCGATATTTATTTAATTTTATTTCGATTAATAAAAAAATCGGCGGCCTCCTCTGCACCGGTTTTGTCCGCATTGCCACCTGTCCCTGAGCACATGATATGAGATAAGAATGGAAGCTTCTCCTCAGGGGTGCATCAAAAGCATGACTTCAATGCATGAAATCCGAGCCTTTAAATGAATCAAATCAAAGGCTATAAATGTTTTTTTTTGCAAAATCGGATTGCCAGCATAGCACATAGAGATCCGAATATACCTCTGAATATCTGGAGCAATGATCTGAGCCCTTGATAGGGAATGAAATGCATGAAGGGCAAGGATGATGCCATGTCAGCTAAGCCAAGCCCTAGCCTTGAGGCTATATATACCACATGCTCTCTAGAGCTCCATATACTGAAAATCTGAGATATACACTGAGTATACACACTCTGTACACACACAAGCACATAGCATAGTTCAAAACTTGAAGATTTCTCCTTCCCCTCTAATGTCAAAACAAGAAATTATAGGTATAGCACGATTTCTGATGCAATGTAGATGCTCAATGAGCTTAGTTGCATGTAAATACACCATGGATGAATGCAATGCAAGCTCCCTTGGAGCTTTTACTTTGAATTCTTGTTATTTTTCTTCTTTTTCTTCTTTCCTTTCTTTTTTTCTTTGATCTGATCTGATGCTTCCTCTTTTCTTTCTCTTCTTTCTTCTTTTCTTTACTGTCACAAGCATCTAAACTCAAGTCTTTGAGCTGAAGGTGTTGATCAAGCAATAAAAGGCCTTTTATAGCAATTGATGCTATATTTAGGATTTTAATTTGATTTAATAAGTAGACGAGGCATAAGAACAGTTTGATAACTGATTTCAAAGCCTATGATTCATATATATGCATTCCTCTTTTCTTTTCTTTCCTTTTTTTTTTCTTCCTTGATCTCTCTCTTTCTTTCCTTACTGTCAAGCACAACACACATATAAAAATATAAAATCAAGATTTAAAAATGATAAGCTCATGTAAATGGAGTATAATAAGAAATGATTATGGAAGTTGATGTTTAACTGTAACCTTTCATTGATTAGCATCTTAATATACAAGCCTTTGCATGAGTTTTAAATAAATATATATATATGGACTTTAATCTGGACTCATGTGAAGACAAAGGAGATGGAATGCTGGGAATTGATGTTTAACTAAATCTTCTCATGCATTTTTGTTTTCTTTGTCTCTTTTCTCAAATATGTTAACTTTCAAGGACTTGATTGCATAATACCATGACAGAAGGCAAGTGATATAGGACTGTGTTCCTGTCCCATGATTTGATGCTTAATGAAGTCATATGATACATAAATTATGCAAATACAAGGACTTTCATGCATATACCCATGTACTGGTATAGAGAACCACGCCCCTGTGACCAAACCATGTCCAAATAATGTCAATTAGCATGCTTACAAGTCGTTTAGACCAAGCCACTGCTTGTACCAGCCTCATGTTCAAAGGAATAGCATATATATGCTATACTGGCACCATATATGCCCCATATGATATGCTGTCACAGATCAGTCAATGAAGACTGATCTGTCACTCAAATCAAAAATATAAAAACACAGATAGGTAGAGGGTTCCAAAACAACCAGTCTAGCCTCAAATTTTGTATTTTTCTGATTTTTCTTCTATTTTCTATGAATTTTTGAAATTGGACTTTTGAAATTTTGCTTTCTGCACAGTGCTTTCATATACACTGTCAGGCTGCATGGGTTATTTCATGCTTTTCCAGGGACCTGACAGCAAAATAAATATTTTTATCATGTAGAGAATTCAAAAACAAGGAAAATGAACTTTTAGTTTGCATCATTTGGATCTGTATAGCATGAGTTACAAAATTCCAAAGTTAAATAAACAAAAATGCATATTTTCTAACAGCTCTGACAATAATGCCCCTGAGACTTTTCAAAATTCAGTAAAATAGAAATAAAATCTCTAAAATGATGGAAACTTGCACACATGCTCATAATATCTGATACTATACAGAACAATTCGAATTCATATGAGTCATAGACATAATTTATAAGAAACAAATCATTTCTCAATATATATATACACACATGCATATGTACAAAGGAGTTCATGCATTGCTTTGAATAAAACCTTGTTCTAAACCTGAGCTAAACCCCTTGTGGCATCTAATATACTTCCATATACATGAACTAAGCCCAAGTCGAAGTCAATTTCTATGCCAAGCTCGCTGTACCAGTGTCAGTGCCAAATCAGAGAAGGAAAATCACCCAAAACATGCTCAAGCCTTTTGATCCATGCCTGAATCTTATACCCTGCCCTTGATAATGACTGACCATGACTTTCAAAGTCTCAGGTGATGCTCCAATAAGGTTCCATGCTGTGCCAATGTCATACCGGTACCAAACCGGGCACTCATGAATCTGAACCATATTCAAACCTTGAAAATAACCCAAATTGATGTATGACCGATGCTAAATATCTCTGTGCGATACCAAATAACCAATTAAGCGAAGAAGATCACAATCAACTTGATTAAGATCGGAGAAAACCTCAATCGGTACCGATATGCCACTACCTATGCGGGAACCACCGCTTCTGATGACTTCTCATCACTGATGATGTGACCAACCCGCTCCTGACGCCAAGGCGATCACATCCATGTAAACCTTGAAGCCTGCCGTGGCCGGGAACGGCCGGAGCCCCGAAACCCTTACTGCAATGGAGTCTCCAGTGTATCGAGTTTATATCAGTGATGCACGACATTTGATGCAAGTATAACCCTTGGATGAAGGCGCCAAAAACTTGATTTAAACAAGCACAGATCTTAAAGCAATCGTATGGCCAAGATCTGTTCCCTTGATTCAAATGAACCCCTGTCAGATGGGCCTCACATGTCGGGACCCGATTCAAATGCCCTGCACGAATCCTGATTAAATCCAAGAGTTCAAAGCCCAAACTGATGATATGGATACAAATCTCAAAGCTCAAATACACAACTCAAAGCCCACTATCCAAATCTCAAAGCCCTAATATTAATCCAAAGGCCCAAAAGCCTCAAATAATAAATAAATCAAACAACTTTTACACATATGCCCCTCTGACTATGTAAATTCACCAACTCAGTCCCTGTAATTTTACAAACAGACTCCTGGAAGCATAAAATCTCTTCAAACAAGTTCCTGGAGGCCCATAATTGCATTCTAGACCCTGTCAAAAGCTCAAATAACATTTCCATACCCTCAGATGTTTACAAATAGGTCCCTGGAAACATAAATTGTTCACAAACAAATCTTTTTTTTATCATAATTTCCTCATATTAAATCCAAATCAAGTCAAACCAGTTCCAAATGAATCCAAATCAAATTACTCATGATTCTAAACCAAAAATTACCAAAAATGCCCTTTTCTTAAATCAAATGTCATATTTTATAAACAAATCATAAATTTCATAAAATATAACACATGTTTCTTAAATGTAATCAAGTTGTAAATATGCGTACGAGTCTTTCATGACCAAGATACCTTGTTCTGTACTTGCATTTTGACCAATGTCTGTATAAATGTTATGATTAAATATGCACATGCATATGATTATATGAACATCTAAAAGCAATCGAGAACCTCAAATACACATGATCAAGTGACAAAACATGAGCCTTTAGCCTCATTACTCAGTTCAAACCAAATAGGCACAAATCTCGGAATGAACGAGGTGTTCAGATTGACCTGACCAGTCTTTCTGGTGTAATTCACGGCAGGGGCTTGCGCCCGTCGGGAGTTAAAGGTCTCCACAATCAAATAATAAAACCCTGGCTGACTGATCATGAACGTAGGTCTGGCTGAGGGTGAACCGAAATGTATGTAGAAAGAAATCTAGCAATGCCCCGAGTTCAGTGCCCTACTCATGTTCGATTGGAAACTAGAGCACTAAACCCATGCGAGAGCATTCCCTCACAAATATGTCAGCATCGTTAGCTAACTTAATCATGCAACTTTCTGCGCCCATATACCATGGAACAATGCTTTTCTGGTTCAATTCATTATAACTCAACACATGTTCTCTTGTATTAAAATAAATATCTAAACTCTAATCAATTTAAGAGGAGAAGTCAAAGAATCAGTACCGAACAAGGAGATTGTTGTGCTATGAACCACTAAATAGTAGCAGAGAAAAAAATAGCACACACAATCAGCAATTTTAATTGGAAAAGTTAAATCCGAAAGAAATCGAGCTCCAGCGACACGAAAGAACTTGCAAATGAAAACAAGTGTTTTGGGAGAGAGTAAAAGCGGTGAAGGTAAAAGTAAAATATTTAAGTAGAAGTAGATAAAGGTGAATTTATTAATCAGAGGCTAAAGTATTATATTGAGCTACTGCTATTTTATTTTTATCTCTAAGGCCTACGGCCCAATACATTCATCTAAAATGCAAACATTAGATACCTTGTTTATTAATTAGTACAAAACCTACCTTATAAATATGCTTTAGATTAAACATTATACTTCAAGGTTACCAATTTCAAAGTTTATAAGTTTTCAATCTTATGATTCGGGGATCCAGATTAATTTAGTTTATAACTTAACCAATTTCATTCTTCCTATTTTAATTTTACCAAATAAAATTAACCTAATGCTTTAGTCAATTAGTAAATATGAAATCTTTTAAGCATCAGAAAATTTTAAATTTAACCCTATGATTTAGTTTATCATTTTGAATTTATTTTATAGAATTCACAATGTTACAATTACCCGGAAAAATAAATGAATAAAAATAATATTTTGAAAAAAAACTTTATTAACATAAAATAAATCACGAATTAACCAAATATCATGTGTTCTTTCATTTAGTTAATATTTTTTTCATGAAAGTGGACGTGAGGATATTTCCTAAGTAGTTATATAAAAGAAATATATAATCTAAGTATACCAACCATTCCACAATAATAAAAATTTATGTTGGATTTGGGTTTAGGGTTTTGGGTATATATAATTGATTCGGATGCTTTTGGAGTCCGCTAAAATAAAACGAGTGAGGCTTTGATACTACTTATACTACATAATGGTTTGTATTATGAATCAATCAGTGTTACGTTGTAAAAAACTTCTGTTTAAACCGATCAATCGACAGATTAGTCGTTGGCGGTGATCAAACCATTACGGATTTTTCCGACTAATCGACCGATTATTTCTTATTATGGCTGATTATTCCCGATTATTTCTGATTAATCGCTTGAGATACCATGTCCGTCTGCCGGCCGCATACCGTTATTTACAACACTAGAATCAATATATTTATTTTCAAAGTCCAAAGCTAAACCATTTAGCTAGCTCATTCAACTTGATCTATACATGAAAATCAGAAAATGTACTTATAAATCAAATTTTATATTTTTAGAATTACTTCATCTAAAAATTCTAGATCATTAAAATTAGTAATTTTCTATCTATCTAAAAAATAGTTTAAAAAGTCCTAAAATATAGAATTAAGTCTGCAAAAAACATATTCATATGAAAATCAAATTGAATAATTCATATTGACTACTTGAATTATGAAAATAAAATATTAATTCATAGTATAAACCCACTATACCAAGTACGTACGTTAAGACAAAAAGAATAAAAAAAAAATCATATGAAAATTATTCTGTTTATACATCATTTTGGGTCACCATGGTTCTTATCTAAGAAACCTATTACAAACCGCCTAGGGAAAAATAAACTAGAGACAGTGCACACAAACACCGAAGAAAAAAAAAACTGAGAATAATCATAAGACCAGGCCCAATAACAGAATTAATCACACAATATAACAATTGTCACGGCTGGTTAATGATCGAGCATGAGAGAGTTGGAGTATACTTATGATCGGCTTATTTAGTTAATAAGCGATAATGAGCGAGTTGATAATAAGCGGGTTGTTAATGAGCGAGTTATGAGCAACTGAGCGAGTCACGAATTATTAGCAAGCTAAGAAATAAAAAATTAAGTTTCAAAAACTAATTTTCATTTATAGAATTTAACAAATTGTCATAATCCAATCTAATTAAATATTACATAATTTAACAAAAAAATGTTCATAAGTAAATTTAACAAAATCAAACAATAAATTTGATATGGAGCGTAAGTTTAGGTTATGAGATTTTTTTATTTATGAAATTTTAATTTTAATTTAAGAAATTGGGATTAGATGTGGCAGGATTAGATGTGGCAGTTTTTTAATGAGCGAGTTGGAGTATGCTCATGCTTGCTTATTAAATTAATGAGCGATAATAAGCGAGTTATGAGCGAGTCACGAGTTATGAGTAATTTACTCACCCCTAGTCATGCATATAATTTAGAATCATTCATTCGTTTCCGTTTCTAGTACATTTTACATTTCTTGTTTGTCATTTTATACTTGTATTATCTCTGTTTATCTATTTATATTTTCTACTTTATTATCTCTATATCTCTATTTGTCATTTTACTTTTATTATATATGTTTGTCATTTTACTTTTATTATTTTTGTTTGTATATCGTCTTTCTCTTATATCATGGCTTTATCATTTAAACTATACTAACAAATTATAATACATTTAGTCAAAAAAATAAAATAAGTCAACCAATTTTGTCAAATAATCGTCTTAATATTAAACTCGGACAATTAATATATCAACTATAAAAAAAAAAGAACCGGCCAATAATTGTCCAGTTTAGGTATTTTAATAAAAAACTAACTTCCGTTGGCATATTTGACAATTTTCATTTAATATTGGATATAAATAAATTCACTGCAATATAACAATTGTCACGCATATAATTTAGAATCATTCATTTATTTCCGTTCGTCATACATTTTTTTATTTTGTTTTTCACGTTTTTCGCTGCATTTTATACAACAAAGCTAACTAATACAAAATAAGTGCAAAATAATAAATTACTTATGAGTTAAAAAGTTTATTCCAAATTCATTTAAAAAATAATAATATATTTGTTATTTAATGTAATATGAGCTCATATATATAACATAATATTGTATGTTAGAAATTAGAGAAAATTAATTAATTTTTCATAATATATTTGAAAATATTATGGATTGACAGTTATATATTTTTCTCCACTCCATTTTCAATTGAGAGATTGTTTCGGACATTTTAAATGAAATAATGCAAAAGTTTTGGATTATACACTAGTAGAAAAACAAATATCAGGGACGGGCTTAAAGACGATACTAATAGTACTAATAATCAGGAACGGTTAAACAACCGTTACAAATTTAACAATCAGTAACGGTCTTTAAATACCCAATACTGAAAGTGACTTTTAGTAACAATTGTTTATATATGACCGTTACTGAAAGTTCATTCAGTAACGGTCATTTATAAATGACCGTTACTGAAAGTAATTTTAAGGACGGTCATTAATAAACGACCATTACTGAAAGTCACTTTCAGTATCGGTCATTTATAGACGACCATTACTGATAGTCACTTTCAGTATCAGGTATTTAATAAATGACCGATCTTGATTGCATTTTTTTAATTATATTTTAATGTTGCCAGCCCCCACCAAATTTGTTGACCAATAATAAATACACCAGAGTCACAAACATTTTGAACATGCCAACTAAACACAACACATCAAATTATCTAAACACAATAATAACCAAAATTATCCAAATTACATGTTATCCAAATTACATTCCATTATATCCACCAAAGAAGTTAATTAAATTATGCCTTGACATTGACAAAATTATACCTTAATCAAACAAGTTAATTAATCAAACAACCAGTCTATATAACCCTGCATATTATTTGAGCAAAAGAGAAAATAGAAGCACATCATCCACTGTCCCCTGAAATTTGTTTAAAAATTATGTCAAGTTTACAATAATTATGTCTAAGTATATATACTTGCACAGGTATTTACAATAACTGAGGTTTAATTGTATAAAGAACTTAATTGTAAATGCCACAAGTTAAGAACTTCTAAATTTAGTCCTTCGATTATAATGATTTTACAAGCTTCATTCAATGAATAGTAACTAGAATGAGTAGCTTACTGGTCTGATTTGGAGTGTTGTTTATCTGCCTTCATTCAATGATTTTATGTAAATATCCGTGTAGGATTACTCTTTCAACACGGCTATTTACGTAACTATCCGTGTAGCTCTCCACTTTTCCTACACGGTTTTATATAAATATCCGTGTAGGAATACTCTTTCAACATGGATATTTACGTAACTATCCGTGTAGGAAAAGATCGGTACAAATTCTTAGGAGGGACAGGCCTATTTATTTCAAAGCATGCGCGCCCTATTTAATTAATTACAAATTTAAAATTGAATATACCGAAAATAAACACAGAAAAATGAAGAGTCACCTTAAACCCTATATATCCTTGGAATCGGTTCCTCTTAAACCTATCTTAATTTCTCTAAGTGAAAAACTGTCACGTGTCACAGAAGAACAACTTGTTGAGGCACCACCACCACCTGTTGAGGCACTACCACCACTTCTAGAGGATTTCATGCCAGTGCCTTACCCGGTTACGAACAACCACCACCAGGTTATCCCAGAAGTTGGCCATGGCCACCATGGCCGACTCGCCCATGTCGCAACCCCAGGGGCCATCCGCCACCGAAGCCCTACATTCGTCGGATAAAGAAAAAAAATCTGTTGTTTAGAGTTTCTTTTTTGTTTTTGTTTTATTATATCAATTTTTGAGTAACTTTTGTAATATATATCAGTAGTACTATATGAAAGTTTACTTGTTTTCATTTTTGTTCTTCTGTATTTATTTTCTGTATTAATTGTACAATTTTAAATTTGTTAATATTTAATATTGATGAATATTTTTATTTGTAAAATAGTGTACAAGAATGAATACATAAATTATAAAGAAATTAATATTTACAAAGTCCATATCTAAATGAATAAATTTCTTAATTTACAAGAATGAATATTTAAAGAGCTTCACAGCAATGAAAACATCTACATAAATTCATTTTTATATTTAAATAATATCAAAGTATGAAATTGAAAATATATTATATTTAAAAAAATAAAAATAGGGAATCCTACACGGATATTTAACTACATATCCGTGTAGGAATATGAAATAATATAATAAAATATTTGGGTAAACATTTAATAAAATTTCACATCCGTGAGCTATCCTACACGGATATTTAACTGAATATCCGTGTAGGAAGATGAAGAATCACCCTTCTTACACGGATTTGTAACTGCAAATCCGTGTAGCTCTCTCCATAAATATACACGGTTATTTAATTTAAAAACGTGTGAGAAGGGTGCTTCCTACACGGAATCCGTGTAGCTCTCTAACATTCCTACACGGGTAATTAAATAGCCGTGTAGCTCACACGTGTAGCTCTAAACCCTTCTCTACACGGAATAGCCGTGTAGCTCTAAACCCTAAACCCTAAATCCGTGTAGCTCTCTAACATTCCTACACGGGTAATTAATTAAATATCCGTGTAGGAAGGGTGATTCTAACACAGGTTTTCCCCGATACTGTTTTTTAATGAAAAATCCGTGAAGAATTCTTACAGATATCGTTGATCATTGGAAAAATCTTATTTGGTACACGGTTTTATTTAAAACAGAAAAAATCTGTGTACAACAGCAGTGTAGGAAGCACCTTTTTGTAGTAGTGAAAGAGTATCGCAATTTGATCACTGCTCCCTCCCCTCTCCTCCAAAAAGGCATATCTGAGCAAATTCACACATTCACATAAAAATCTTTACAAACAGCATAAATTCACAGAACAATATTTGAGAAAGTAGGAAGAGATATAATCAATGGTGCTAACACCCAAGGAAAAAAGAATCCAGATCCTTATGGAATGGGTTAGGATCTGGAACCGTCTCGTTCGCTGCCTTGGCGGCATAACTCCAGCTCGAGAAAGTTTACATCACATAGGAAAATTGAATGAACTTAAAACTTATTAAATTTTCCAAATGCACCCACTTTGAAAATTGCTGATCCAACGGTTTCACTATTTGGTTAAGCCACCGTTGGATTAGCAATTTTCAAAGTGGTTTAATAAATAGTAAAAAAATTCCAAAAAATGTAAAATTTGGTCTCCAAGCACATTTCAATATGGAGAACATGTTGAGCAGTTTGGATAGACTTTTTGGACTTTGAAATTGCGAAAACTGACTCGTTATAACTTAGACTGAAATTATAACGTTATGACATTAGCCGGACTCTATAATAATAATAATAATAATAATAATAATAATAATAATAATGGGACACTTGGCAGCCATGCATATCTCTTTTCCATTATCAAACCTTACAAAGTCTACAACTCATCTATTTCACTTCAAAATTTCTCTCTCACGTGTCTATGCCTCCAAATTATATTTCTTTAGTTTCCCTTTTCTTTCTTGCGTTTCTCTCTCATTAAGTCTAGACTACATTTGGAATTATCAAAAATAGAAGGAGGAACCGAGAAAGGAAGAAAAGATCAGAAGATAACGGAGAGAAAAGAAGTGAGGGGGTGCCGGTAACTTCACAATAAAGAACAGAGGGAGAGAAGAATGGATGGCAGCAACCTCTCCAATGACCAAGCAAGAACGAGAGGCAAAGGAGGTAGAGACCCTTGAAGTTCTTGTTACTATGTTCAGAGCCGATCGATTTCATTGCATTGTACATTGGAGCAATACTTGAAAGAAGAAGAAAACGACGAAGAAAAGGATGGAGAAACGAGGCGTGTTGGCAACCTTACGCGGGTGGTGACGAGAAGAAGACGGACATGAAGGAAGTTCTTAGTTGCATATTTTCTTACTTGTGAACCTGTGGCCGCTCCTGAATGACAAAAAAATACTTGATTACAAATAGCAAACTTGACTACGAGCAACATCATGCTGCCGAATAACAGGTGCGGATTTCGAGTTATTCCTAGATCTTTCTAACTAATTTTAGTGTTATTGATTAATTGTGGATATTATTGTTCGCTTGGTATTGCATGTTGTTTGTGTGATGACTATGATTTGCTTGCGGGTCCCTTGCTTATCATTGTTGGTTGGTGATTGATTTCTAGTTAAGTATAAATAAATAACCTTCTTGTCGTTCAAATTTGCATGGCATGATGGTATTTACTTAGAAACTAGTATATCACATAATATGAAGGAAGTTGACCAAAACATGAGCTTAATTTTAATGGACTATTTGCATGATAAGAATTCATCTAATTTCATATGAGACATTACTATATTTTCTGAAATTAAATAACTGAGGTATAATTTGATTGGAAATCTTTTGAATAGAACCATGACCTAAAGTGTAAATACGTATGGTATTTCTCGGGTTAATTAAATGGATGCATGAGCATATATTTCTAGAATAATTTTTGAATCTGAAATGCGACATGATTTTGCAAAGAATGGGTCATGACATGGTATTATTGTAGGTGAATTATGTTGAAATGTAAGGAACCTAGAAATAACACCTCCAAAGTAGCTAATCACACTAATAATTACAGTTGAAAATGTGCATGCATATAGAAGTGAGGGGGTGCCGGTAACTTCACTAATAACTTATTTTTATTGTTGTTGTTTGCTTGTCCATTCCTTTGATCGTTGTTGTTGTTACTTGCTTGTTTAGTTGTTAATTGGTTGTATTGTTGATGCTTGCTTGCTTTGTTGCTTGATTGGTAATTAGTTGTTGTAAGTTCTTGCATGTTCTTTTGAATTGCATAGCATGAATGGATGAGTTGTCATAAGGAGCATGAACATATATTCTAGAATTGAATTGTGACAAAACTTGAAGAGTATAGAAGTAAAACAAGATTGTCGCATACGCTAGTGTTATATTTTTTAGTTTAAAGCATCTAGATACATGATCATATATTTTTATGGCAAAAATCTGAAAATGAAGTGTGATGTTTAAAGCTAGAATTTGGTTTTCAATATGACATGATTTGCATCAAGTGCTTGAGATGCATTGCATATGCATATATGATATAGGACATGAATTGAACTAGAACTTTTGCATGATATATACTTGCATGCATGATAGATAGCATGATATGAACTATTTACTTGAATTTAAATGAACCTTGAATAGAAATGTAAATATGACTTGCATTCGTAGACCACATTGATTTGCTCGTATATAGAATGTCTTGTATGTACTTTGATGGGAATTGAAGCATGAAATTCGATGGTCATGTAGGCACCATATTCGGGTAGCGCATAGCGATAGCTGTGTAGGCAACATATTCGGGTAGCGCATAGCGAGATCTGTGTAGGCGCCATATTCGGGTAGCGCATAGTGCCAGCTGTGTAGGCGCCATATTCGGGTAGCGCATAGGGAGAGCAGTGTAGGCGCCATATTCGAGTAGCGCATGACCAGATTTATACTTGGTGTAAGAATTTGTAAAACATGATAAACAAAGGAAAATATTTGAGAATTGATATATTTGAATAATTGTGCACATTTGAGAATTTCTAAATTTAGAATGAAGCATGGTTAAACAATAGGGTTGCATTAGTAAATTGGATCGAACTTTTAAGTCTATTGCACATGAGCATTACATACATTGTGATCTTACTTTTATGGTTTATTGTTATAGTCTTATAGATTGTTTCTCAGGATCGCTGATTTTTGTTATCGTACTTGAGTATTCAATAATGTAATCTATTATTTTTGTTGATTGATTATAGTTGAAGCTAGTTTACTGGAATCTTAGATTATTATTGTAGCCTATATTTTTGGTGCTCGGTGTTGTTTTGGTTTTAGTTGGTCAGCTCTGAGGATAACTCGACTAGAACTAAATACCGCACTGAGAGATAGAAAATCTCTCATACTTTTTCACTTTGTGGGTTTCAGGTACAAAGTGCAAGACACGAAAATGAGATGTTGAACTAAAAGACTGCGGGACATGCCACAATATTTTTATAGGTATCGCGGCTCTTGTCTATGTCATTGGTAATGTATGTATATTTGTATCACTAGTGGAAAAAGCACAATCTGTATCGCCCAATTTGTGTCGGCTATTGGTGACGAACGATACAGAAAGAAATTTGTATCGATTTATTGAAAAAATACGATACAAAAAATATTCTGTCTCGGCTTAATTAAAACTAGACACAGATACCAAACAATCTGTATCGGTTTTTAGTAAAAAAACAGACACATATATTCTATATCGGTTCTTTACTAAAAACCAGTGTTCTAAATAGCTAGCTATAGCTCCGCTATAGCTTTTTCAGACCATAAACGCTACGCTATAAGATAAAAGTGCGCTATTTCAGCTACGGCTGCTATAGCTGTAATAGCTGACCGCTTTTACTGCTACGCGCTATGCGCTATTGCTACCGCTATGCTACATAGGCTTTTTTGTAATTTACATGGATTTCTGTACTTCAGTTCATATTTATGATACTACATGGCCTGTTATAATAAGCATGGTAAAATCAAACTATATGCCTTTGTTCCTATTTGTGATTTAGTCTCTAATTCTATATCAAAAAATATTCAAATATTAATTCTTTCTTTTGTTTTCTTTTCGTCTAGTATTCACCTGTAAAATTATCACCATTTGTTTCATTGAAAGCTAATTTTGATTATAATAATATATAAAATATTCAAATAAGCATGCTAACTTTATTTCACTATAAAATTAATTGCTCTTCGTCTATTAAAATCTATAATACTATGAAGTATGAACTATTAAATAATGTTACATTGTATATTCATTTTTTTTCCCTTCTGATTTGCATGATTGAAAAAAATATAGACTTAGATAAGTTATCATTTAGTTATTATCCTAATTCTCCAATATTGATCATGTTGATAATTAGTAGAAATATAAACTATAAATTTTGAAAATTAGAAAAACGCTATGTAGGAAAGCTTCCGCTATAGCTGTGCTATTCGCTATAGCTTTTTTTTTTGCCTTCCCGCTATACCACTATAATCGCTATTTAGAACCTTGCTAAAAACTTGTCAACATTCTGTGTCGGCTCTTTGGTATTAGCTGTAATGGTTGTCATAAAAGGAATTGTCTTCTGCTCCAAGGCCTCCAAGAATATACAAGACCAGATCCTCGTCAGTGACCGGTGAGCAGATGAAGGCCAGTTCATTAGCGACTGCTCTCATCTTGGAAAAGTATTCACGATAGCCAGAACCTCCTCTGTTTGTGGTTTGAAGCTATCTTCGGAGTTCAAGTAATCTTGATCGAGATGAGGTAGAGAAGGTTTGCTGCAGAGTTCGCCACAAATCAGAGGAGGTTGTGCAAGAAACGACCCCACCTAGAATCGTTTATGACAGAGAGGATCGGAGCCACCCTAAGATCAGTTGGTCTTGCTGTTGCCAATGTTCAAAAGCTGGATTTTGACTCAATTGACCCTCAATTTGAATCTTCTTAGTAGGTGGATCTGAGGTAAAGTATTTGTGAAGGCGATATCCATGGAGTAATGGCACAATCTGGGATTTCCATGTCAAGAAGTTGGTACGAGTAATCTTGGTGGAGATCAGTAGGTTAAGTAGAACGATAGATTCATTTGACTGAGTTCGAGAAGAGATTTGAGAAGAATCTGGAGAAGGGACAGAGAATATTGGTGGATCGGAGGTACTAACCATGGTGCTCTGATACCATGAAAAACTTTAAGCTTGGAGAAGGAACAGTAATCACAAATGAATTTTATTCATCTCAGGGAGTAAGTTCTTTACACTGATTAAGTCTGTTTATATAGTGTACAGACTTCCTAAGCTGGTTCTGTTACACTCAAGTATAACTAACTAAGCTGGTTCTCTTACAATCCAGTCTAACTAACTTTGTTGACTTCAACTGACTAACTAACTGGCTGAGCTGTTGCTTGGTTGTTAACCGCATCTTCTGTGGTTATGTCATTATAGTTAAGAACAGTTCGATGATTGAATCAAAAGGAACAACATGAGTTGAAGCATCCAACTTAACTAAGTGTATAAATAAATTTGTTGTTATCTTGTTATCTTCTTGCGTATGCAATCTTGACCCCCAAGATAATTCCTTTATATCCTTCTCATTGCTATGTGTCTCCAAGATGGCACCCCAACAGAATCAGTGCTGACGTCAACAAAAAGATCTTCAAATTGTACAAACCAACATAAGGAAAATTAATTCCAGCGCATAAGCAGATGCTGAAATAACTCATTTAAACTTCACCATATCTTTTCAAATTTTTAAAGAAAGAAAGTAGAGAAGAAAAAATAAAATATTAAGCAAACGCATAAAGAAAATAAGAAAAAGAAATTAAAAAAGAAAAGAAAAGAAAGAAAATAAAGAAAATAATAAGTAATTGTTTAATGAAAAGAAAAGAAAAAAAAATAAAATCACATTTATCTCCTCAGTATACATTAATATTTTTCTTAAGGAATTAACAATAAATAAAAACTAATAATCAAAACCCTTACATTGTGTAATATATGACAATCAAAATTCAAAAGAGAAAGTGCAATCTTAGAAACACGCAAGAGAATACAATTTCCCACAATTAGATACAGACTTACATCAATGTTTTGAAGATTATTTTCAAGCATACAAAATTACAACATTTGCAATTAAAAGCAAGAGTGCAATCCAAGAAACAAGGAATATAATACAATTCCTCTCAAATAGATAGAGAATTACATCAATTTTTAACACCCAAGATAATAGCAATAAAAAATTACAACGTTTTCAAAAGGAATAGTGCAATCCCAGAAACAACCAAGGGAGGCATTTTCGTGTGAACTCTTAACAGAAATATTCGAAATAAGTTCTTTAATTAGGAAGCTCAAATAATTGTACATATACTTGCATCCAGAATTCTAGAGAGCAACGTATATATATAGTTTACCTCTTCTTTTAGAGATTCTCAAAGAGATCTTTCCCGGTAATCGTGTACGTTGGAACAGTAACAGGTGAACAAACTACCCGTAAAAGGAATTTACCAAAACTTTTACCAAAATTTTCTGGCTTTGCACCGCGTTCAATCTGCAATTCACAACATCAATAGTTAGTATGCGTCATGAAGTTGGAAATGACAACTGAATTGGTGGAATACATAAATTGAATAGTACTTGGAGTTCTTTTGGTTGTTATATATTCTTCTACCCCTTTGCATTTAATTAGTTTTGAGGAACTTCAGTTCTCATTGGCAGATCAATTGAATAATTAATATATAGAGATGTCATCAATTGACAATGATTATTTTGACAATCATAACAATAAATTAAAAAAAAAATTAAAAATTGAAGAATAATTAAATTGACGAGTATTTTATGGACAAATAGATAGCCTCACAATGAAATTTAATGCAATTTAAGTATTGTTTGATGAAGCATCATCAACGTTAAATTTGGACTCTGGCAAATTCAAATAACTTGATATACGGTAAAATGTTCATCAAATCTGATCATATTTCATTGACATGAAGTATTGATAATATATATCATGGTATAATGTTAGATTTCAATGTTAATTTTTAATTTTGAAGGTTTTCAAAATTGTCAAAATAAATAATTATCAAGTGGTCCCCTTCCAATTTATCTCGCAATTACAGTAAGGTAATTTGCAACTTTATATCCAACATAATGTCATTTTCCCCAGCACTAGCAACTAAATTCAAACTTGTAATGAACGAAAATATGTTTCCTAGTCGTTAAAAAAAATAAGAATTAATATTTCATGGATGCATATACATAAAAGCTATATGGGAACAATGAACTCAAGTAATAAATAAAATCAAACCCGGATTTTGTTTGTCTCTTGTTCTGCAATTCTTGTGAGATCTTCTGCAAGCTTCTCGCGACGCTTACCAATTGCCTTTTGAAAATAATGATGTACATCTGAAAAACAAAAAAACTGAAGGTCAGGGGATATTTCACTTGGAAATAATGTGACAATGAAAGTTTCTATTATGATTTCCGAATAAATTACTCTTAGCACAAACCTAATTTGCTTACTATTTTTGATGCCGAATTTTATTTACTTATTACCATTAACTCTATTCATCCACAAGTTAAATTTAATAAGCATAGTTATGGATAAATTAATTTATTAAATGACACTGAAGAGTATGAGTACTAAAGTAATTTATTTTTGGACAGCAACTACAAAAACTAAAAGTTAATCTCAGATTGTTCCTCTCCAATTTGGGTTCCACATGTTGAATTGATGCGACAACCATGATGTTAAGTTATTACTTATGAGTCTCTCGGTATGTACCTCTTTAATTTGTAACGGAACTAATTATAGAACAAATTACATGTAGGTAAACTCTCAACGCTCTGAACTGCTCGGTAGAATAAACTACAAAGCAGGGCTCTGATTTGTTTCACAACTAGAAAAAGTACACTATGAAATTTCTATGGAAAATTGATTACCTGCAGGTGATTCATCATCGAATTTGTTCATGTAAGGCCGTATCACATCAATTACAGATGACTCTTCGAGGTTATCAATCTTATCCAGCTCATCATGAATATTGGACTTGGCTGAGGACAGCACTTCAGTACATAAGCTGTCAATTTTGGCTTTAAATGTTGGCTTAAACATCTGCGAGCAAGAAACAATTAAACAAAAAAAAAAATTAATATATTTGATATTTAATTAACTTTTGAATCGGAAAATTTGTTAAATTAATGCAGAAAATGAACAAGACCATTTTAAAATTAATTAACAAAAAGAGAAAAAATATTAATTATTGACATGCTTCCATATTCCTGAAATATTGAGCATAAATAGTATCGGCATTTGCTTCTAGAATGAAATTAAGCAACAGGGACACAAAAACAAAAAGGATCGAGTTCCATATATGTTTGAGTAAAGTAGAAATTAAATGATCCAAAGTTGCAAAATCCATATGATATAATGAATGTTTATAAAAAAATTTGAAATCATACAGGTATATAGTGTTTCCTGTTAGCTCCTACTTTGCAGTTTTTATTGAATTAGTGTTGTTTCTGAGAACTTAAGACGCAAAAACTCACTTCCAAGGTCTTCTCATGCAGCTCGACCTTCAAATTTTGTCTTGTATCCTTGTCATATGCTTTTGTTTCCTCCTCATACCTATTTGATACATGTTAATTACCGATATATATTCAATTAATTAACTAATTAAGTACCAGTCCCCATTACTGGTAAAATATTTTGAAAGCACCATATATAATATAGGCGGAGGGTTCAAATGCCTCCATTTTTTGTGCCTCCACTATGTCTCCATTTTTAAAACGTTAATTACTCAAAATTTAAATTATAAATGCCAAAATAAAACCGTTATATGTGATTTATATAATTTTCTCTATGTGCTCATAAAAAATTTATCACATTTCGGTTTTGTTTTTATGTGAATCAATAAGTTGAAAAATTAACGTCTAGAAATTGTAATGTCATAATTTTTACAATCACTTGATGACAATCAAAACAAAGTTGTAATGTTATAATTTTTTACATATATATAAATAAAATGATGTAGATCATATCGGACGGTTTAATTTTGATTTTTAAGTTTTAAATTTTGAGTTATTAAAGTTTTCAAAAATGAAAACATGATGGAGGCACAAAATAATGGAGGTATTTGAATCCTTCTCATAATATAAATGCCAATCTCTGTCATGGCAATGAAATGGTTCTTTTCTGACATTGGATATAGTCACAGAATATTAGTTAAGAACAGCTCGATGATTGAATCAAAAGGAACAACATGAGTTGAAGCATCCAACTTAATTAATGTATAAATAAATCTGTTGTTATGTTGTTATCTTCTTGCGTATGCAATCTTAACCCCCAATTGCTCAAGGCCCTTTTTATTTTTAAAAAATTGGGCTTCTATTTTTCCTCAGATAAAAACAAAAATAGAAGATGTGTAAGCAAATTTTTTGTGAAATAGGTTGTTTTAACTGCTACCTTGACGTATAATGTTTACATAGTAATATATATATATATATACCTGGCAGATATTTCCTTCAGATATAATTGCAAGTTTTGGTTGAATTCTTTTACGGACATGGACTTATAAGACAGAAGCGACCCGTTTCCCTGCATGCATAGCATCTGTGTTTATTCATGGGGAGATCTACAGGTAATGCAAATTAATTAATTGAAAGTTTTGGCAAACCGTGTCTTCATCAAAAGAATTTAGTATCTCGTCCTTAGTCCTTTTGCATACAAATTCAGACATCGCCAGCTACAAAAACACAGGTTAATAGCGATTTAAATGATAAAAAATGATTATCTTGATAATTTACTAAAATCTCATAATAAGAACCTTGTGCTCGACAGCGGAAAGTCTTTTGTTGGTACAGACAAGGGACCATAGCCTTTCTGAACTGAAGGCAAAGCTTGAAGCATCAGTCTCCTGTAGACTTCCACTTGCAGCAAATTTGCAAAGGAATTCTCCCACCTCTTTACACTAAAGAAATGGTGGAAAAACAAATAATTTAGTGTATTGCTGGATTCCATGACAAAGAAACTTACGTGGAAATTTTTTATGTGAGAAAATGCTGAATTGACAGTTTGACGACAACATGCGCCACCTCTTTCCCATGTATTGATTTAGCTTGGTAAAAACTCTTAAGTTGACACATTCATCCTTAATCAGTTCTAAAAAAAGGGAAATATATCTTACTTATTGGGGTTGAGGAGGAGGTGAGAAGAACAAGAGTGGAACACAACAAAAAAAGTGATAATGCAGAATAATTCAAGATCAAGCTACTACAAGAATAGGAATACTGAGAGAGTAGATTAGATCTGTATATTGGTGTAGGATTGTGATGTAAACACATTTATCTATTACACACTTGGTAGTCTCTACCAAGCATTTAAAAAAAAAAAAAAAAAAGACGAAAACTCACGGAAGCAATAATAATTGACCCGATATTAGTTTCTAGCAATGGATGCATACCTTCTGAGAAAATTGCTTTTCACTTTTGTTTGGCATGTCTTTCACAATGACCTACATACATGCATATAGATCAGTCTCCTGAAAGCATGCGGATTATATAACTTTGAACAGTTGTTGACCAAATATTGTTCCATCAAAGTTCAAATGCTCTTGTGATCAGTTACATACATAAGTCTTCATTGAATTAAAGTCAATAATGAGAATGCAAACCCTTTCCAAAACAGTGTACTTCAATAAATATCAACCATTTAAGCTCTAAAGTACAATCAATGCAGCAATTTAGAATGCATTGTATAAGTACTTCAATAAATACCAACTGGCACCGAGCAAAACGAGTATCTATCCGGGACAAAATTGAGAGGTCAATATTACTTTATTACAAAGAATGAGTACTACTTTCCTATGTATCATTGTTATTACCTCTATATAGTCTCTCATCCTCCTGTCTGTTGTGGCGGAATGCACTGTTTTCCAAAGCTGTAACAGTTAGTAAGAAATGTTTGAGTTATAAGAATAGTTACAATTAGTTTTTTTTATCATAATTCAAGAATCATAGTTTTGAAAATATTTAAACAAAACGTGAGTTTACCAAATCAAGCTGAAGCTCTGAGAAAGCTATTACTTGTAACAAACAGCTAATCAAAAGCCGAAAGCAAATTTCACTTCTTTTATTTATTTATTTTGTAACAAACACTTCCATAAATTTCATTTTCCTACAGTCTTCTCTTTTACTTAACTCCGATGACCTTTGAAGATCCATATATATTCTTCAAAATTGGTCAATTAATTGGTGATAAAATCTGTCAAAATTGCTAAAAATTCGGTTGATTGTTTCAGTTCAGCTCCGATTTTATTGGTTTGCAGTTTGCCTCCGGCCGATTCCCCTCCGACTTGGCCAAATCAACTCGGAATCAGCTGATTTTTAACAACATGAATGTACATCTATATTTTTTTTTACCGAACTATATAAAAAGAAAGTTTACCTCATTCATGTTCTCCTCAAGATCCTCCTTGATGATGTTTGGTGAAACCTAGTAAAAAAATATAAATTTCAATATTTAGTTGATGCAATTCCAAAATAAATACAACGTTATATTTATTAAGTGATAGTTGAGATTCCATAGAAAATTTACATCATAGTCATAGTCGCGAACCAAAATAATAATTGTTGTTTTTTTCTGGCCTTCGATCTTTACTCTTTCCTGCAGCGAAGTTCAGTGATAGTTAATTAAGACTCAGTGCTTGAACTGTCAATATTTTTCAGTTACACTAAATAAACTATATATCTGAGGTTCATAGGTAGTGGGTATTTTTGTACCTATTTATTACATTGTCCATGCATAACAAATCTATATTGTAGTAATAATGTCCACTATCTAATACTTTTATTTTTTTTAAACTGTTACATGATATACTTCATTATTAGAATAATGTGTTTTCAACATAGTAATCTACAGTGTTATAAAATGCAGAATATACGGCTGTAAATGCAGAATATGCAGCTATATATACAGCCGTATGCGTATGCACCTACCAACCGCATAGAAATCATACATGCGGTCCGCATACTAAATGTTTTATTATTAAACAAAAATCCGAATTCATTAGAATCCAAATAATATTTATTAAAGGAGACGGATCGTGTATAGGGAAAACCAAAACCCGGTTCCACTCATCCTGACGGACTAGAGGTCCAGCGGAGTACCTTACCATATCGCCTCCAACCGTTGCATGCTTTTATAGGCTGTGGAGCGCTTCATTTATTTTGTTTAGACGAAGTGGGACTAAAGAATTTAATTATACCGGAGCTTTTTTTTGAGTTGTCTCCAGCTGTCAAGCAGTACGCACTGCTTTTGGGCCAAACAAAAGGCTGTGAATTGAATGTTTTCTTTTTGGGCCGATGCATATGATCTGCTTTTGGATGCATAATCGGTACTAGAGGTACCATATAACCAATAGAATATGGTCTATTTCATTTGTATCATTAAATTGCATGAATTGATTCTAATGCTTTTGGATCTATTCCTTATTATGCTATATTTCACTTGATTATTTTTTTAAAATTCGCATAAATAAGTCCGCATAAAAATCCGCATATGCGGCCATATATGCGGTATGCGGTGGCCTCCTGCATACCGCATCAGAACCGCATTTAATAACATTGGTAATCTATGAAGAGAGAGTCCTAGAAGTTTTTTTTGCTCTTGTAATAACTGCCTATTAGAACTTCTAAAAACTGAAATTTTGAATTCTATGTAGTGCTTAGGAAAAGTGGGGGTCATGGTCATTTAGTGTGTTGTTGGGAAGCCTCAAGGTTAACTTAAAGTCTATATATGCATGTAGAGTCATTTTTTAATAGTAAGAGAGAGTACTAAAAATATGACAATATTCCAAATTTTTGCAACGTTATTTGGTAAACAAAATAAATAAAAAATAGTCTAGTACTAAAAATATTACAATATTAATATATAATGATAACTATTAATTACATCATCATTTAAATATAATATACAATTATTAAGTTAATTATGAATATATTACATAATTATAATGTTAAAATATAATATATAAATATATTATTATTATTATTTTCTATAAAGTATCCTTGAGAAATATAACTAACTGGAGCAATATAATGATAATAATCGATAATGGTATAAGGATAGTACAAAAAACAAAAAAGCAATAATATATTAAATATAACAATGCAAGAAGAAATGACGATGACGATATGGATAGTGATAGAAATAATATTTAATAAAAGAAGTATTATTGAATTACATTATTATATTGTTATTAAATAATTAAAGACTATAATATTATTGTGCCGGAAGATCTCTTCTTCCATTTAAGAGGCAGAATAATTTTTTTTAACTCTGATCTATTCCACTATTAATTTGTTTGACTATTTTATTACAACAAAAATTCTTCTTCGCCTCACCTTATACCAGAAGAAAATTGGAACACCAAACACGCCCTTAAAGTCATGTCATGAAAGAAGAAACAAATTTAATTTTTGGGACATATAATTCTCGTCTTTATTTCTTTTCTTATACATACCATGCACATAGAAGTGGCACATATTTCTATTATGGAACATAAATTTCTGCCGAAGTCTTGAATTAATAGTTTTAATTACTACCACTAGATTAATTAGACAGACAAGCAAAAGTTTCAGCGCTAGCATACCTCAAAAATTAACTTAAGAAGGTCAAGGTTCGCAGCTTTGTGCCGTCCAATTTCTTGAAAAAACCTGTAGCAAAAAATTCTCCATTACGTTCAATATATATGTATAAGGATAAAGATTATTTTTTTTTGTGATAAAGTGAAAAATGTTTTTTTTTTTTCCTTAATTTAGCGCCAGGTGCTATGGTCGTTTTCATCGAATTACAAAAAAAAAAGGTGGTTACATGTACACAACTATGAAATATACTAACATATTTAGTAGTAAAACGTCAGAAACCGTCAGAGAGAACAGAGCAGTTTGCCTTTCAAATGTGCCGTCCTACATGAAGAATAAAATTTGTCAAAATATGTACATATTAACAGAAATTTTAATTTATAAAAAGAAATATTGGACAACTAAGAGGGTTAATTAAGCACGTGACTCAATAAAAAAAAGCTTTGATGACTAAATCATTAAGGAGCTGTCAACTGATGAATAATATGCGTTATTTTTTTATAGAGGAGCTATATATTGCTAGCTATACCTGCCCCCTTTCTCTTCCGTCACATCCTTCAACGTCCATAATAATCATGCAAGGGTCAACACATTTAGCTATCCATATTCCTTTGGTTGTTTGCTCCCTACACGATGCAAAATCATTCAATATATGCGTTATATATTAAATGAACAATATTATTAAAAAAAAAAGAGGTTATAACTCCGTGAAGGAAATAAAATCAAGAAATGAAACAGCTGTCTACGGAATAGTAAAGACAAACTATAATAAATAAACTTGACGCATATGCAAAATTATCCAATCTGGTACCAAAACATTGCTTTTGACTTCAGTAGATTCATGCATGATGAATGTGAACTAATATGGGCGAAGGACATGTGAATATTTTTCATTACTCAAAAAAGACCGAAATTTTTATAAATATACAAAATTCAATTTTTATTTAACAATCTATACAAAAATCTGCTGGAATTTTAAATCTATCCAAACCTGCAACTGAATTGCCGGTTTCAGAGGCCAAAACCGGCAACTCTGTTGCCGGTTCCAGAAAGCTCAAACCGGCAACATAGTTGCCGGTTCCAGGACCGGCAACATAGTTGCCGGTTTTGGCCTCTAAAACCGGCAACCCAATTTTTTTTTTTTTTTTTTTTTTACAGTTTTTTTCTGTTTTTTTTTTTTTTTTTTATAAATTCAAATTCTAAATAATTATAAATCCAAATTCATACCAATAAATTATAAATCCAAACTCATACAAATTTAAATTCATTTGACATAATTGTAACTCGATAATTTTTGTTATAATAAAATATAAATTAAAAATTTCTTAAATCAATTAATTTAAATAATTAAGTTCTTATTTTAAAACAATAGATTAAAAAATAAACGACATTTTTTGGCACTAAACGACGTTTTTTGGCACTAAAAACCTTAAACTTAATTTTTGAGGCACTAAACGACGTTTTTTGGCGATTCTGATTTTCCGGCTACCCGGGGTTTATCCCCGGGTGACGGTCGCCACCGTCTCCTCCTCCCCTTTCCGAATTGATGTCATACGCGTCAATCCGACTTTCCTAGCAAAAGTTATGACCGTTTAACTGTTTAAAGTTTTAAAAAAATATATTTCTCATTTTTTTAATGGAACGGAACCGGCAATTGGTATGAATTTGGATTTATAATTTATTGGTATGAATTTGGATTTATAATTATTTAGAATTTGAATTTATAAAAAAAAAAAAAAAAAACAGAAAAAAACTGTAAAAAAAAATAAAAATTAAAAAAAAAACCCGGCAATTGGGTTGCCGGTTTTAGAGGCCAAAACCGGCAACATAGTTGCCGGTCCTGGAACCGGCAACTATGTTGCCGGTTTGAGCTTTCTGGAACCGGCAACTCTGTTGCCGGTTTTGGCCTCTGAAACCGGCAATTCTGTTGCCGGTTTGGATAGATTTAAAATTCCAACAGATTTTTGTATAGATTGTTAAATAAAAATTGAATTTTGTATATTTATAAAAATTTCGGCAAAAAAGAGTTGCAAGTCAACAGAGTTTACCTTCGTTTGGTGTTATCAAGTACGTCGAACTCGGTGCTGAATAAATTGTTCAGAAAATAGCTTTTACCTAACATATAAAATTCAAAAACAAATGCTATCAACCTTTTAATCTCCATTCAGCAACTAAAATGAGTTTCTAAATAACTGTTAACTACTTTTTTAAAAATTAAAGCCTCTAAATTCTTTAAACTTTCACATCCCGTAAATTAAATTTTATAGTTTATATTAAGTCACGTCAGCAATAATTTTTGAGTTTCTATTAAACATTCGCATCCCTTAAATTAATTTCAGCCAACGATTTCGCCAACATGGAGTTTATAAAAAAATTCTTAATAAGAAACTTTCCTAACTAATTTCTAAATAAGAAACTGTCCGTGAAATCGAAATAGAAACTGCACCTCAATTAGAAATTGTAACAATACCAGAGATGGAGATGTCAGCACATTTGTAATGAAATATTCTTCCAAGGGTAATCAAACTAAAAATATAGCATAATGAATGGAAATTTTTTATTTAATATTTCATCGTTTGGTGTATCTTGAAATCACACCTTTTGAAATAAAAATTAAAAGTCATTATAGAAAAATAAGGATGCTGACTGAATTTTTACCCAAAATTAAACCCATATTGTTGTTACCCAACCACCATCAGCGTGTGTGCGTGAGAATCAAATTCTCATCAAAGTTCACTAATTCAAAACAAATGGATTTTATCAAATATAATAATTAAGGGGCCAACTGCATAACTTCATTACCGCTGCTTTGTGGACCAATGATGGAGATAACGGTGTAGGGAGAACTTGCATTCGAATTAGGCTTCTTCAGATTCCCCACAAAACTCTCAGCTTCATTGTACCAGAACTTGCCAGCCCCACTGATCATTTGGATCTTACCAGGAACAGCCTGTAGTTTAGCCATTTTGCAAATCTACTAGCACTACTTAGGTTTGGAGATTATTTTCGGTTTTAGTGTTTGACATGTATATACGTACTCCATGAAATCCCTCTATTTATAGGGGTCTTAACGGGTAGTAATTAAGATACCGGTTCAGCAAAGGTGTATATATATTATTTTATCCATACGCATCTAATTAAGTTATTTCCGAAGTCTAATTAACTTCATGTCCGTCCGATGAAGTTATTTTTCTTAATTACTTTATATCGTAAATAGACCACCGTTTAAATTTACGAGAAAATAATTTATCCTCAATTTAAAAGAAACAAAGGAAAAATCAAAACAAAGAAAAAGATAAAGCAAAATAATTTCTCTGGTCAGCAAAAAAAAAAAAAAAAAAAAAAAAAAGCGACTAATTGTACCCAGCGACTTGTATTCAGTATTTATTCAAATCAATTATCATTTGACTAGCACGAATATTGTATGTTGCGATATCGAATGATCTCAGAAAAGATTCATCATTGATCAATCCAGATCCTCAGAAGATTTGCAGAGATAATCAACATCTCACCAGCATTTAGTTACTATATTAACAGTTATATAAATCTTTGTAATTAAAGAATTAGCCTGACAGCTAGCAAAATAGATTAGGAAACACCAATTAACGACTATGACAGCCAAAAAAGAGCCTATAAATAGGCAATGTAATCTCCTGTAGAAATAAATATATTTTGCAATATTCACACAAATCTCTCATATGTTTTCCATCTCCAAAAATAATGGGTACCGATTTTAACAGCTATCTTTTTAATTCTCACAGATCTGAGTTGAGAGAAATTTTTGTTTTTGACCAAATTGTCTATTGTCCGATAAGAAAATAATTGAGCTAAATTTCTAATATATTAAATTATGAAGTTTTCTAA
This sequence comes from Carex cristatella, assembly GCA_024447775.1. Classification (NCBI taxonomy): domain Eukaryota; kingdom Viridiplantae; phylum Streptophyta; class Magnoliopsida; order Poales; family Cyperaceae; genus Carex; species Carex cristatella. Next base: position 6,058,812 of record JAJHPF010000008.1, on the reverse strand, counting down.
AATCTGTCAGTACTACATGTCTGCATTAATTATAATAATAATTGGTTATGTAATCTTACGCAAGGATTGCCATTTCTATAAAAATCATTATTTTATTCAATGGCTACTGTTTGTACAAAAATTATTTTCTAAACAATATCCTATGAACAAAAATTAAATTTTTAAACAGGTAAAGTAATAATAATTACCGGATGTAATCTAACTAAAACAAATAAGAATCAAACTGTAACATATAAAAGCATACTATCTTTTTATAATATAGAAGATTTCTTCAATTATAATATGATAAATTGATATTCATTAAGATCCATACAAATTTGTCACACCCCGAAACAACCCGCCACGTATTTATACGTAAGGCGTGTGCACATCACATACATTATCAATAATAAATACTCATGGAATATCTTAAAATTAAACAAAGTCTTCTGTCACCACAAATAGTTCATGTATAGAACACCCATTCAACATGAGATCAAGACAAACATGACAAACAAACCGATAATTGCCATATTAGTCAATGTATCCACTTTTAAAGAGAGAATTTAAGTTTAACTAAAGAAATTAAAAATATACTTAAGCCATCTGCTCGTTGACTTCCTGGTTTCCATCCCTCCTATTCGTGCTCCTCATTGGCTTCACCATTTCCTGGAACCCACATAAAAGTGGAACGGATCAGAGATCGAATAGTCTCTCAGTACGGGATTTAGTTCCAGTACCAGAGTTTGTCCAATTCACTTATTAATGCAAAAATGATATTAAAATTATATTCTCACATTCTATGAAATATTTAAAACACACACACACACACACTTCTTTAATTATCTTTCAAGTTTTCCTTTTATCCATTTATTTGCCAATCCAGTGGGAAATCCATCCAACACTGGAAGACCGCTAGCCTGCTGGAAAATCCATCCAACAACGAGGAGCTTTCTCACTAGACGGAGAATCCACCCTACGCTAGATATTGGTTGTTGCACTAGACAGGGAATCTATCCTACGCTAGATTTTGACCCGTGTCGGGAAATCCATCCAAATCCACGTTAACGAGGGGATAGTCGAACCCAGACCCAATGTATACATTCCAACATGCGTTCAACGCATGTTGGCTCCTTTCCTTTAACTCATCCATTATATTCGCGTTCATTTTATTTAACACTACACAACGCCATGCTTAACACATCCTACTTGCAAGTCGCATGATTGATATGAATAATCCTATTAAATTTCTAAACAAGCCAAAGGGATTGTTCGATTCAACATGCACAATTTTATAAACAAATAAATAAATAAAATGCACACAAAATGGTAAGTACAATTTGACAATGTCCAGAAAATCCGTACCTGCTACCGTAGGGTAGTTCACTCTTTCCTCTACGTTACTTCTTATTTCAGAATTTGTACCTAGATCATGTTACACGATTTCTAAATTAATATTTATACATGTTTCTATTTATTTGTTACTAAACTGATTGTTGCTAAGTATACTGTCCAAATATATCAATCAAAGTAAAAATAGAATATAATTGTTACCATACGATTAGACATATAATGGAATTTGATTTTGACCAAATACATTTCCTAAGATTTTAAACAGAAATATATTTGTCACTGTGTGACTATACAAATATAATGGAATTTGCTCCCATGAAAAATATGATTAAATTATTGATAAGTTTTTTTTTTTAAATATACTTCTTTGTAATAAAATTTGTTTTAAGTTATCGGTAAATAATTCGTTAGAGTTATCGGTGACAAATTACTATCAATAAAATAATAGATGCAAAATGGAAATTTTTTTGATGCACTTCGGTGAAAGTCTAAGAACTTATGAGATTTGACTGTTGTTTAATATTTTTTTTCGACAATCTAGAAATCAACATAATATATCGTTTTAAGATATAAATATCACTCCTAAAGATTAACTGGGAATATATGCAATTTAATCCACTGGTTATCAATGGATTTTATCCAACAAATAATTTCAGAAATTATATCTCTCAAAATACTTTTATTAAGTAACTAAATATGATCTTACAAATTATATCAGAAAACAAGATAGAGGAAATCTTCATTTTAGAAATTTCATAACTCTCAGAAATTCTTATCAAATAAATAAGTATAATATAAAGATTATATATTAAAAATAAACGAAAGAATCTTATCATCAATTCGATGAATTTAAAACCAATTCAGAAACAATTAAACATGGAAATTAGTTAGTGATGAAAAAGAACTATAGTGTATAGATATCTAACCTTTTTTTTTCTTTTCCTTGTCTTCTGTCAAAATATAGTAGAGAGAGAGATATAGCGGCAAGGGGTTTTATTATGACAATAGTTATTTTATAATACACTGAAGAGACGCTATTCACAGTTATAGGTTGATAATTAAAGGAGTTATAAATTTAAGTTGAAAACTATGCTACAGTTTCTCATTGCTGTTAGTCCAATCGATTCAAAAAAATTAAATGACAGTTTATATCCGTATATGCTAATTATGAATATAAATCAGAATTAAAGTGCCTTATATATATATATTTTTATATATATTATAGTATTTTTTTGTATTACAAGGTGATACGGCCTATCTGGAGTGGATAGTCCGTATGCGGAAATGAACTGGTTGGACTGAATCTCTTCTTATCTCGATTGATAAGTCGAGATGGAGTTGAAGATTGGATCTCTTCTTATCTCGGTCGATAAGTCGAGATGGCTACGGGTCGACTTACTGCGGGATGCAAACCGACTTAGTTAAGAAATTGGAAGGAGGATGTGAGATATTCTACTCTTCCCTATCGATATCTCTCTTAGCGTAGTTTTTGTTAGTAACAAAATTCGATCCCTTTCCCAGGAAATCTGAGGCTTTTTATATCTTCCTTTCTAACCGTCCCCTCTGCGGTTTTCTCACAGGATGTGGGAGCAGTTAGGAAGTCGGTTAGTGGTTGTCTCGAGTGTAGCGGTTTTATGCCGCGTGTTACGGTTATCCCGCGTGTGGCGGTTATGCCGGTATGTCGGCCTGTTATTTAATTGGACTTTTCTTTCATATTCTGGGTTGGCCTATCAATTGCAAGGTCCGAATCCCAGATGTTATTTAAGCCTTTTAGGGCCTGTGTAATATGGCTCTATCATTTGCCCTCGAAGTCGGAATGCATCGTGTTGATGCTTTCGACTTGAGAATGTCAATACTAGAAATATAATGTCACTCATAAGAGAAGTGTAATATTGTTCACAATGAAAGTATAAAGAGATTCTTATTCATCACATCGTCATGAACTTCATAGACAATTATCGACTTTCGAAGCGATATTGGCATGGTATTATCTCGAAGATGTATAGTTAGTGATGTTAGCCAAATTAGTAAGTATGTGCTCTTTGATCTCGATACACTTTTCTCTATTTTTTTTTTTTTATGATATGAGAAAAGTTAGGCATTAGTAGCACAGCTTTTAACGACATAAGAATTAGATAAATATTGTATTATATAATAAAAGGTAATCGATGTAATCTATATAAATATTCAATAGAAAGACATTACAACATTCATCTGAATTCTTTCTCACGCTCATGATATTATTGATGATATTACCCTCCTGATTTTAACCATATCTCGTTATAGGGCATGACCGAATTGACCTTCCAATAATCATGTCCATGAATATGAATGGAATGTCAATTTAGTCATGTTTGATGATAAGATATGTACATGACTAGTTGGAATTGCCTTTGGAAGGTTTGGAGTAGTTATCTTTCATGTCGGAGATTGGTGTCGACATTAGGACAGAATTGTCAAACGGACAGGCCTTAGCATTGAGAGGAGGGATAAAATGCCTAAGGCACAATTCATGGTACCAATAATTGCATATGCAACAATTGGACATGAATCGCTTTTGCCCTTCTTTATAACAAAGTCGGCAAAGCTCCGTCGTCCCTTCCTCCCAGGGCTCTGCAGTGCTCTTAGGTTGTTGTGCAGATAATGTACGGAGAGCATCATCAAGGAAGTCCCCCATCTTTGTCGTCTCATGTTCGAGCATGAAATCGATGGCCTCTGGGGAGAATATTGTCAGGAGGCGCGCTCTTTGTTCCTCATTAAGAACGCGCCGTGTTGCATTATCCTCTTGTGATGTCGGTGAAGGGTTTGAGGGTTCCCCAATGTCGGATAGCGGGATCTTCTTTTTGCAAGCCAGACGTTTGAAAGGCATTTTATTGGATGTTAGAAAGGAGGGTTTGTTTGTCTCAAAATTATTGAGGTAATTCTATATTTATAGGAGGTGAAATGGAAACCGCTCTCCATAAATGCTGTTTTTCCAACCATCGTTTAAATGTGTTGATTTGGGATTCGTTTTATTTTAAGATCAGCCGTTAGATGAACGTCATAATATGCATTGTAAATATCAAGGCATACGCAATTACAACATCAAAGATAATAATATTAAGCCGGCATTACGTGACACTTCAGAAATTCATGTTCTAAAGAAAACGAATACATATATTGGATAAATGTCAAACGACATTCTTAGGATAAACAATATTCGCCAAATAAAAGTTAAGACTAGTCTAAAAATGCTGCCAAGTCATCCTTGCGTTGAGTGCATCTTGGGCAAAGAAATGTAGTATAACGTATATCATTAGGTCGACATAGTAACTGCGTCATGATACATTTGGGGTGACACGATTCCTCACAGCCATCACAGGTAAACATCTGTCTGGCCTGTCCTCTCTTTGAACAATGAAGGCATTTATTTCATTCCAATGGATCAGAGTCATCCCATGTCGCTGGAGGCGCGTGTCGACGCCGGGCGATATTGGGTTTGTTCATCTTTGGCCTAGTGGTAGCGTCGCTTTTATAACTGGAAGTACTCATGTCGATGCGGTATGTGAGAGTAGACTTAGATTGGATAGTTCCTATGTTTAATCAGGGTGATTATTATAAGAAAAAATGAATTCCATCGGTCGCTTCGACTTCTGGGCCGAAATCTAGACCCTTCATTTAATATCAACGGGTTAGATATGATGGGGCGACAAAGCGTCGTGATACAAAATGGCGGGAAGTACCGAAAAGACATGTGCAGGTACTAGTCGCGTATTGACGCGTGTTATTTTTGAAAGTCGAGCCAGAATCGTTCCGAAGGCTATAAATATCTCTTTCTCCGCTTTTATCCACTTTATTCCATTCTCGCTTTCTTTCTGAAAAGAACTCTGCAGTTCATCTCGGAAGAAAGAACATTCGTCCATAAGTTGCTACTATTGTTCCGAAATCACAATGTCGGGTAATCCTTCCTTATCTTGTTATTATTTTTTGGTATGTCGCTTCTAGGGCCGCTATATGTAGGGTGTAGGGAGTTATACCAACCTCTTGGTCATGGACATGTAGTGAAATTAATTGTTAGCCTGGGTTGGCAACCAAAAAGGTGTGGGCTTTGTCTGTCAATATTTCACTAGGACATGTAGTTTTGAATGTTCACCGACATATTTGTTGCTTCATTAGCAGACATGGGGGGCTCACAAGCGGAAGAGTTGGGAGTTGGTTCCATCCCTCCTCGTTCAGGTGCAGGCAAAGGGTTGATGATTGGCCCTATGACTTACTCGTCTGAATCTAACCCCAGACGAATTGTGAGGAACAGAGTTTTAGAGATAGTTGAGGGGGAATCTAATCCCGACGATGTCGGGGCCGAAGAACTAGAAGAATGGGAAAGCTCCAGCGATGAAGATGCCGTTGGTCATGACAATCCCGGCGTTCCATTTTATGGTTCGGGTTCTTGACCCAGACGATCGGGAATATGCCGTTCGAATAGGGCTGTTTGAAGAATCTCAGGGTATCAAACCGAGATTGACTTCATCTGCTTCACATTCGTATGATTTACATAAGTTATTTATCTGTGGCAATGACGCTGAGGACGCTGATACCAGCATAATTCTTCCCGATATCAATGATCGGGCTCATCATCATAGGAAAGTATTATGTCTGTACTGGATTGTTCCTTATTGTGGTCTTCAACTTCCTCTAACCAAGTTTGAACGGACCTTGCTTCGACTGTTGGATCTTGCTCCCAGTCAATTAACTCCTCCTACTTGGTGTCATATTACTAGTTTTCAGCAGTTATTTGAGCAAATCCCGATACTGAAGAAGTACAAACATTCTGTACCCATTTTTTGTTCGTTTTACACTCTCTATTTCACCTCCAATGAGCATCTCGCTCTCCGCCAAAGGACCAGTAAGGCGGAAAAATGGGAGGGTCTTTTCTTCATAGACGATATTTCTCGTGTGAAGAAGGTCAACGATTGGAAACAACGTTGGGTATATGTGGAGCGGCCACATGAAGTCGCTACCTTAGAAAGGATCAGATACCGATGGCGGTCTATCAAGAAGGGTAATCTGCTGGCCAATCAATGGGCCAGAGTGAAGGATCTCATCAAGCCTAGATCAGGCAATCCTTCTGATGACAAGATCATAAGGACGATAAAGAAATTAGTCCTAAGTTAGTATTCTAGCATGTCGTATATATTTATTTATTTGCAGTAATATGAATGTCGATATATTTTCTTAACTTATTCTTTGGTTATGTGTACAGAGAAGGGACGGTTTAACTTGGCCCATGATACCTCCAACTTGATTCCCTTCAAAATTTCTCATACCAAGAAGAAGAACAAGAAAAGGAGTGCTCAGCCCGAGGCTACAGCTGGTCCATCTGCAGGGGTATCTTCTTCAGACCTTGCCGTAGCGGCTGGCAAGGATAACGAGGTGCAAGCGGCTATCCCGGCTAAGAGGAAAGCCACTGAGGACCCGAAGAAGAAGGCGGCGGCCAAAAAACCAAAGGACTCTTTATCTCGGTCTCGGACTGAAGCTAAGGAGAAGAAGAAAAGGGGAAGAAAGGAAGGAAAAGCCGTGTCGGAAGGTCCTCAGCTGCAACATGAGGAAAATATCATTGTTGATTCCTTAACTTCCCCTCCATCTCCCGTTAAACTACAGGGAGTTGTATCTCTGCCTCCTTCTCCCTTGTTAGCCCTTACTCAAGGGACCAAAGCCCCATCTTCTCAAGTTGACGACATAGTCCTCCTAGATGAGGAGAGATTATCAGAGCAAATCTCGGTTGTCAATCCTGACAAGAATGTTGGGATAGTTTGGAAAAGTGACTTCCCTAGGAGTAATCCTGACAGCATTGCAGCTCACATCCCAAAATACGGGATGATGCAAAAGGGGGAAGGATCAGCTTCAGGTCGGGCCCAGTACTCGTGTGAAATCTATTGTGCCACTGCCACTCCTCAACAAAAGGCAAGGTTGGAGGATGACCCAAGTGGTTTTTTGGGCTACGTGATGAGCGCTCTGCACGACATAGGCGTTGCCGTAGGTCATTTTAAGGATGCTTATGAGAGTGGAGAGTCTGGGGTGAACTTCTCCCATGCCGACCCTGCTGTTATCCAAAAAGCGTTGCAAGAAAGGGATTACTTTTTTAAGCAAGCTTTAGGATATAAGAAGAAGTGTGAAATGGTGGAGGTGGGGGCATCGTCTTTGACTAAGCAAGTCGAGGCAATGAAGGCCATGAAAAAGGTCAGTGATATAAACATTGCATCTTGCAAGGCAAAGATATCGGAACTGGAAAGTGAGATTCAGACCAAGGACGCCAACATTATAGGGAAAGAGATGGCGCTGACCGATAAAAATGTCGCTCTGGCTGCGAAGGATGTCGAGCTGGCTGCCAAAGATGCGGAGATTGCTCGGCTCCTTAAAGAAAGAACAGCCAACTTCGTTGGAAGTCGGTCGTTTGGTTGTGCGGCCTCTGTAGCGTCAGTCAGTGCAGTTGCTGAGGTATTCGATTTATGATCAATTAAAGGATCTCAGCAGGAACGGGTATGCCCCTGTTCCTGCTGAAGAGGCTGGAGTGATGTCGCTGAATGGATATTCCTGAGATCCAGAAAGGGACGTATTGCTAGATACCGAGGGCAAGCCTGTTGTGTGTGAAAGGCTTGTCCTTGCTACTGGTGAGAATACCGGTCTTCCATATGTGTGGACCGATGTCGCTCCTTGGCCTACCGATATACCTCTGCCTCCTCCTGAAGAAGAGGAAGAAGAAGAAGAAGAAGAAGAGGAAGCTGGGGGAAGGGAGGAAGAAGGGGTACAATCTGAAAGAGATCATGTGGCATTTCCTAATGTTGTTCCTCCGTCTTCTTAAGGTAAATTTTGTATTTTGAACATAATAAGAAGGGTAGTATGATTTTCTAACCTGTGGTCTTATCGTTATTTCTAATAGGGGATTCTGTGGCGAACCAAGTTGAAGATATGTCGCATGGTGTTTTTCCATTCTTTTTTTTTTTTTTATAATGTGTTTGTTTACGTTTAGAACTTGTGCCTATGGCCCTCGTGGTGTGAGGGCCAAAATTCAACATGGTTTTCTTTGTAACCCCCTAGATTTTGGGGTTTGTAGTGTATGTGTGTGAAAAACAATTGTATTTTTATCCCCCGAGATGTGGGGGTTTGCAACAAATGTGGTGTATTTGTAAGAACAGTTATTCTTACGGTTGTTTTATGAACAAATTATGTTTCGGGATATAAATTTGTTTGTTGTGGTTGTATGTTGTATGATGTCTTCCCCCTCTTTTTTTATTTTGTAAAAATAACCTAATAATGTTTTGGGGTTATTACTTGGGTCTTGTGTTAAGATCCTGATGTCTGTCGACATAATATTTCGCTGCTGCCGTATTGGCTTTTGATTACTATATATTGTCGCTGTCGCGACATAGGTTGAATATATTGCCGTGTGGGCTAAGTGGTATTGCTTTCGCAACCCATATCCCCTGTCGGGTTTCGAATTCATGGCATGTCGCTATCGTGACATGAATGATTATTGTTTCGGATGTGATGCCGTGTTGGTTATCACTTGGAACTTTATATGTAATCACATAGGCTTTCAGCCTTGATCAAGCATCGTGTGAGATGCATGTCATTTGTTATTATGTAAGATTACGCTCATTATCCGTAGCAAGATTTCATTGATACCAACGAGTTTGTATAATTCTCGCGTCATTAATACATGAAAAGGGCTTAAGTAAAAACATGACTGATCATAAATAAAATTCAACAACATGTATTTTATTTTAAACATAAAATCTGCGCAAGTGGCATGCATTCCATGGTCTCGGGTCTGCGCAACTGGCACGCAACATAAAATCTCGCGGGGTAGAGGTGTGACAGCTTCCATGCCGAATACCAAAGAATAAGGGGTCTGTTGCGTCGCTTCGCGTTGCGTGGTACGATATGCCCAGAGTATTTCATCGAGCATGTCGGGCCAATTCTTTCAATTCTCCTGTACCTTTCTTTTCAGTCCCTCCAATATCATTCTGTTTGTGACTTCTGCCAGGCCGTTGCTAGTGGGATGGCTAACAGAGGTGAAGTTGTTGCGTATTCCCAGGCGTTCCAAGAAATCGGTAGTTGTGGTGGCATTAAATTGAGTTCCATTGTCGGATATGAGTGCGTGAGGGATTCCAAAACGACATATTATATTGCGCCAGATGAATTTTTCTGCCGCTTTCGCTGTGATATTGGCCAATGGTTCAGCTTCTACCCATTTCGTGAAATATTCAACAGCGACAATGATCCATCTACCCTAATGGACAGCTGTGGGAAACGGGCCAACAATATTGATGCCCCATAAGTCAAACGGCCATGCCCCGGATATAGAGATTTGATTATAAGCCGGGATTTTACTCAGTTTGCTATGAAATTGACACTTCTCACACTTCTTGACGAGGTCAACGGCATCCTGTTGTATTGTCGGCCAATAGAAGTCTGCCCGGAGGACGCGTTTAACAAGGGTTTTGGCCCCTTGGTGGCTGCCACATACTACTTCATGGACTTCCTGAAGCATTCTCTCCGCAACATCCTTGCACACACATTTGAGCCATGGGCGGAGGTATCCTCTCTTGTACAGTTGGCCATTGAAAATGGAGTATAGTGGTGCTATCTTCTTGAGACGCCGTGTTTCAAGTTGGTTTGCTGGTAATGTGCCCGTGTTCAAATAATTCCACATGGGAGCAAACCAAGTATCGTCAATCTCGTTTATTGCCATTAAGTCTGTCGTGGTGTTATCGATCCTGGAGTCTGGAACATCCATTACTATCACGGGCCTATCCCTGTCGAGATTCCCCGAGGCACCAAGTTTAGACAGGGCGTCAGCCTGGCTGTTTCTGTTGCGAGATACGTGCTGGATTTCTATATTCTGAAACTGTTCTTTCATCAGCCGTATCTTGTCGTGATACCTCTTCAGTTTGTCATTTATTACGCGACATTCGTCATTAATTTGTCTGACCGCCAGTTCAGAATCACTGTGCAATGTCACTTCTTGAGCGCCTAACCATTGGGCTATTTTTAATCCTGCAATCATGGCCTCATATTCTGTTGTATTGTTGGTGACCAGGAATTGGAAATGGAGGGCATAGTTTAGTGTTTCTCCTTGCGGTCCAATCACGGATACCCCAGCTCCTGCGCCTTGTAATGAAGAAGCGCCATCGACATACAATGTCCACTTGCCTTCAACACCAATAGGTACACCGGAGTATTCTGCTATGAAGTCTGCAAATATTTGGGACTTCTGGGCGCTTTGTGGGTGGAAGGTGATGTCGTACTCCGATATCTCGAGGGCCCAGGATAATAATTGTCCAAAGGAATCGAAATTAGCAAAGGCCTTTTTCAAGGGAACGCCGGTATATACCTTCACGGGATGAGATTGAAAATAAGGCTTGAGCTTTCGCGCAGCCACTATCAAGGTGTATGCAGCCTTTTCAATCTGAGTATATCGGGTTTCAGCTTCTCGCAGCACATGAGACACAAAATATATCGGTTTCTGATCCCGTCCCTCCTTTTTAACTAGGGCCGCGCTTACTGCATGCCCTGTGGTGGCTAAGTACATGATCAACGTGTCGCCTGTTATTGGTCTACTGAGGCAAGGAGGGTTTGCAAGATATTCCTTGATTTTTTCAAACGCAACTGCGCACTCCTCGGTCCATTCAAAACGTTGCGACTTGCGCATTGCTTTGAAAAAAGGAAAACACACATCTCCCGATCGTGCAATGAATCTGTTCAACGCCGCGAGTCGCTTGGTTAGGGATTGTAGCTCCTTCAGGTTTCTTGGCGGCTTCATGTCAAGTATGGCTTGTGACTTAGAGGGATGAATTTCTATTCCTCTGACAGACACCATAAATCCTAGGAACTTTCCTCCGGTTAATCCAAAGAAACTCTTCTTGGGATTCAACTTCATGTCTGCTTTGTTAAGAGTTGCGAATGTTTCCCTCAAATCCTCGACATGTCCACTATCCGTCATGCTTTTTATCAGTAGATCATCAACGTATGCTTCGACATTCCTTCCGATCTGCTTTTGGAAGACTTTGTTGACCATTTTCTGGAATGTAGCTCCCGCATTTTTTAACCCAAAAGGCATCATGCGGTAACAATACAGGCCCGAGTGAGTGGTAAAAGTCGTTTTTTCTTCGTCGTCTGGGAACATCCTGATTTGGTTGTATCCTGAGAAAGCGTCCATAAAGCTGAGGAATGCATGTCCCGAAGTGGAGTCGACCAATTGGTCAATTTTCGGTAATGGGAAGGGATCCATCGGATATGCTTTATTGAGGTCTGTGTAGTCAATGCACATTCGCCAATCACCATTGGATTTCTTAACTAGCACGGTGTTTGCTACCCACTCTGGACATTCGACATGCCTGATAAATCCTGCTGCGAGTAGATTTGTCACCTCTTTTGTCACTGCCCGTTGTCTTTCTTCGCCCATGTTTCTCTTCTTCTGATGTACGGGTTTGGCTCCTGGTTTGACATGGAGTTTATGCTCCGCCAAGTCCCGCAGGATGCCGGGCATATCGGCCGCTGTCCAGGCAAACACTGATAGGTGTTCTTGTAGAAAGTTAATCAATTCTTCTTTTGCCTTTCCTTGGATGGATTTTCCGATATTCAGAGTCCTTCCTTCTCCTAAATCGATCTGGTCCACTTTGTCTGTTGGTTCCAAGTCTGTTTTGGATGTGGCTTTGTCAGTGGGATCAAGAGCGAGAGGTGTATTTGGAGGCATGAAGTCGGTAGAAGATTTTAGCTTTGATGTCGCTAGTCGTGCATTTTTGTTTGAGGCCTCCACATTGTTTACAGAGCCTTCATGACCGTGAAATGAGGTAAGATAACACTCGCGTGCGACTTTCTGTTGCCCGCATTCTTCACCTATCCCATGCTCGGTATGGAACTTAATCTTTAGGCATGGGGATGATATGACCGCCCCAATTTGATTGAGCGTTCTTTGTCCCAATATTGAGTTGTAACCTGATGGTGCGCTAAACACCAGAAAATCTACCATGACTTCTGTCATTTTAGGCGGGGTGCCGAAGGTGACTTTAAGCCTCGTGATGCCGTGTGGTCGGAGGGTATCGCCGGTGAAACTTACCAACAGGGACGCAATTTTCTGTAATTGGTCTTTGTTCATGCCCATTTTCTTGAATGTTGATAAGTACAATATGTCGACGGAGCTGCCTGTGTCCACAAGTATTCTCCGGACTCTATGCTGGCCAATTTTTAGAGTGAGAACTACGGAATTATCATGTGGTCCTATGATGTCACCTAGGTCCTTTTCAGAGAATGATATAACTTCATCCTCTCGGGACCGCTTCCTGCTTGACGGGACCTCTACATTCAATACCGCGGGGTACTGCTTGGTACCTTTCCTGGGTAGACGAGTCATGTCGCTGATTCCTCCGCTAATCATATGTATCACGGGGCTTGTTTGCCTGTCTTCCGGTGGTATCTCGGTTCTTTCTGGGTTCTATGCCGGAAACCCCTTTGTCGTTCTCTAATGAAGTTCCTTTTATAGGGGATGTCTTTCTTGAATTCTTTGTTACATCCGTTGTATTGCCACTTCCATTTTTCATAGAACTCGAGCTTGATGTAATCTGTCAACTTGCCCTGGCGCGCCAACTTTTCCAGTATATCTTTTAGTTGGAGACAATCACCTGTTGAGTGCCCTTCAAATCCATGAAACAAGCACCGTTTGCTTGGATCTTTTACTTCGAAAATCTCTTGTCGTAAGGGTGCTGGTAGGTCGAATGCATCTTTCACTATCTGGTACATCTCGTGCCTTGGTTTGATAAAGGGAGCATATCGGTCGAACCAGGGCCTATATTCTTCCTTCTTATCCTGGATCATCTCGGAGCGCTGTATACAGTTTGTCCGGCGAGATGAGTTTTGGCCCTTAGGCCGACTCGACTTGGACTGCCAACTTCCATCCTTCGTTCGTGGTGATCGGGATCTCGGCCTGTTGGGACTTCTGTTGTCATCTTCGGCCCTGATGTACCTTTCGGCAAACGCCACGAAATCTCGAAGAGTGTTCATCTTTTTCATATGTACTTCATATCGTAGCGTCCCAGGGCCGCCCCTTCTGAGTCCTCTCTTTATGGCTGCCAAGGCGAACTCTTCTTTTAGGTTAGGTATTTTTCACGATGCTTCAACGAACCTATTTACAAAGGTTCCTGTTCTTTCGTGGGGTCCTTGCACAATGTCGAGAAGTGTCTCGCAAGTGGCGGGTAGTGGCTTGATGAAAGTGTACCGCTCCAGGAAAGCCTTAGCGAGATCAGAAAATCTCGTGTTGGATCCCCGGGGATGCGTCATGTACCAATCCCATGCTTCACCCGTCAGACTAGTAGTAAATATACGGCACATGATAGCATCAGATGCCCCTAGTAAGCGGAGGCGTTCTTGAAACCCGTAAATGAAATTGTGTGGGTCTTGGTTATCCCCGCTTCCTTTGAAATTAGGCAAGGCATTGGGATAACGGAAGTCTGCCATAGGAGTTCTGTATATGTCGGCCGACAAAGGACCATCCTCAACCCCCAACGGCATGGTTCTAGTATCTGTCGTTCTGTTGGTCATTTCGGCTAGACGCGCTTGGATTAGCTTCTTAACTCGGGCTAAGCTGACTCCTTTACGGGGGCTGGGAGAATCACGCTCATGCCTTCGTTCACGACGGCGGCTGCGTCCCCTTTCTTCATGTCCACCGTCAGTTCTTTCGCGCCGGGATCGTGCCTGATCTCGACGGGACCGCTTTTCCCGTGAATGCTGCCGTATAGAGGCTTGATCGGCTGGGCCTTCTCGGTCGTCCTTATTTCCTTCAGGGCGTAGCAGCTCGTCTTGTTGCATAATGGCTTGGCTTTCTCCTTGTTCCTCCGCGGGATGTTTTCTGCACTCCTCAGGCTTTCTAATTTGTTCATCTGGCGTGTCGGTTTCACCCGTTCGGATAGTTCTGACCTGAACAAACTCGGGATTCAGATTCCTTGGTTGAATAGCCTGACCCCATTCAGCAGGACGTTCTTGTGTTGGTGGTCGAGCCAATGCGGCGGCAGGGGGAGCGGTCTGCTGTCCTGGGGGGGGCCGACTTATGGTATAGGGCCTCGGTGCGGTGGGCTTTGGTGGGAAAGAAGGCATAGGGGTCGAATCATAATAGTACCCCGGGGCCCCCGGGGTGTATGATCCGTATGGGGTGTTGTAAGCAAACGGAGGCCCTATTGGAGGGTAATATGGATAAGGGGAGTAGGGGTATGGTCCCCCGGAGTAATACGGGATGAGTTGTGGCTGCGGGGCCACGGTTGACACAAGGGTTGTCCCAATACCGGATGTCTGCGGTATCGTCCAGAGAGTAGGTCTCGGCATAGTAGCCGAAGTCAACATAGGTGCCGAGGGGTAGGGCGGCATATTAGCATTCGCCGTTGTGATCCCCGGTGGTACGACGGTGGTCATCAATGTCGTGCCCTCTACAGTCCTTGCCGGGTCATTGATTGGTTCCAACACGAAGTTGCTATGAGGCAGTTCCCTCGGGGGTATGATCTCGACTCCAGGTGGCGAAGTGCTGACCATCTGTGACGAATCCATCTAGTTCCGTAGTTCCTAGGCTAGGTGGCCCCACGGTGGTTGATACGGCCTATCTGAAGTGGATAGCCCGTATGCTGGAAATGAACTGGTTGGACTGAATCTCTTCTTATCTCGGTTGATAAGTCGAGATGGAGTTGAAGATTGGATCTCTCCTTATCTCGGTCGATAAGTCGAGATGGCTACGGGTCGACTTACTGCGGGATGCAAACCGACTTAGTTAAGAAATTGGGAGGAGGATGTGAGATATTATACTCTTCCCTATCGATATCTCTCTTAGCGTAGTTTTTGTTAGTAGCAAAATTCGATCCATTTCCCAGAAAATCTGATGCTTTTTATATCCTCCTTTCTAACCGTCCCTTCTGCAGTTTTCTCAGAGGATGTGGGAGCGGTTAGGAAGTCGGTTAGTGGTTGTCTCGCGTGTAGCGATTTTATGCCACGTGTTACGATTATCCCACGTGTGGCGGTTATGCCGGTATGTCGGCTTGTTATTTAATTGGACTTTTCTTTCATATTCTAGGTTGGCCTGTCAATTGCAAAGTCCGAATCCCAGATATTATTTAAGCCTTTTAGAGCTTGTGTAACATGGCCCTATCACAAGGGTTATCTTAAATACTTATTAAATTAATATATTAATGATTAAAATTGATAACAAATAAATTTAGATAATTCTGTTGTGGCATATTAATATTTTTAATTAATAAAATGAAATTTGAATTGAGTCGTTTCTCTAATTATATTTTTGAAATTATGTAACATTACAAAATTCAAAGTATAAAATTAACAAATCAAAAAACAAAATATAACAAAATTTTGAAAAGCACAGGACCTAAAATAAAAACTATTACTCCTACAGTATAAATTCTAATAGTTGTCTGATGGACAATTTATTATTATTCTAACAATACAACTAAAATTTCAAAAAATAGGAAAATCATTTAAATCAGGCATAGTAACAACATTATTCTCAAAGGTGATATTAAGATCTTCATTTTTATTCACCGGTTCATTCACTTGAGGGGCTTGATTGTTGGCACATGACTTGTGTTTTTTCGATGCTTCCACAAGTTCAAATTTAGAAGAATCTCGCTTGGTAGAACTTAATGCCTTTTGTTTTCTTTGTCGTTGTAGCATGCACTTGTTGGGTGGGACTTTTGGTTCGAGTACCAACTCGGAATTAGAGATAAAATTGGCAATAAGTTTTTTAGCAGCTTCCTTTTTGTGAATAGGTCATTGTTGATACTTGGATTGAAACTCATCAAGTAAACTCATTATTTCATTATCAACATCATTAGTCATGTTGATTGGTGAAGTATCTAAGAGTGTTCTATCAATTCTCCATTGTGGATGAATCAAATCTAGAGGTAGCATTGAATTTGTGAAGTTCATCATGCTATGAGCATATGGAAAACCCATTGTCGTCTAAAAATTTCCTGTGCAAACGGGATTGATTGTTATATTTTTTTGTCTTTTCGTATTGATTGTACAACTCTTGCAAAGCAAGAATTGAGACATTCGATAATAGTTTCTTGAACAATCAAATATCACAATTATGCAAGACACGAATTTGTTCGCCTAAGAGTTTCACATTTATTTCATTAAATTCATGCTTGATTGCAAGACATAATTTATCTTCTGCTGAAAATCACCTGTTGAAACTTGCAAATACATTTTTAGTTTTGCATGCGCCCCTTCAGCTCTTGAAGATGCACGATTGCCTAGATGCAAGTACTTATCCGTCCATGCTCCGATAAATTTTTCTTTGATTGGTAGTAAACCCTACAAAATTCCAATCATATTGTCATGTTATCGAATTAGAATATTAAATTTGAAATCATGCAACTACATAAAAAAAATCTTGCATGTAGTCTGGATTTTTCTCACTAATCTTAAAATAATATTCATATTGGGTAGTACATGAATAAAATTATGTTCATATAAATAGATTGAAATACTAAATAGTACCTTCATTATGTAATCTAGCGCAGCTTTTTTATCTTTATAAAGTGATTAAAGTTCCAACTAACTTTGATCAAATTCTACTTCGGTTGAAGAATAAACTATCTTGTTCCAGAAAGATAGAAAAATATCATACTCCTCTTTGGAATCGGAATATTTTCGACTATTCGTCATCAAGTTCTTTTCAATATGCCACACACACAGAAGATGTGTAGTAGCCAGAAATACCACATTTATTGCATTTATATTGCCTATCTGACATTATAACCGAAGGTTGAGTCTCTTTTGGAAGAACTTTTTTAAACATTTTTAGTGCCCATATGAAATCTTCTTCTCTTTCATTATTTATAAATGCACAACCAGCATAAAAGAATGTGTGTTAAAGCATGAGACCCCAACAATATCAAGAAGTGACATTTTATACCTATTTGTTTTGTAGGTACAATCCATAATGAAAATACTCGAGAAATTCTTAACCAGAGTGATTGACATAGGATGTATAAAAAAAAGATGTGTAAGAGTATCACCTTCATCACGTAAAATATCATACTGAAATCCACCTTCTCTTAGTTCTTTAAATAAAGCTTGAATTCGACCACCTAACTTTTCTCTACGAATCTTTGCCTTCACATTATATACTATTGTAGAGACAGCTTTAAGCTTCGGGTTCTTTTGGCGTAAAGAAGAGAGAATTTGTCTGGGTGGTATTCCAGATTGAGTCATGTGGTCAACACTCTCGATATCTTCTCGTGATAGCTGTCGAAGAGAAGGATGTCCAGAGATATTGACAGATGCTTCATGGTTGTGCGATAAGTTATGTATTTTAATTATACAAATTCCTTCATCTGTTCTTTTACCCCTAATTTTAAAAGAACAATTGATTCGACGTGTTCCGGATTTCTTTTCTAAAGGCACACCGCGTGTATCACAATATTGACCACCTCTATCGCATTGTAAAACCACATATCTCTCTGACTTTGAACTACAAATCGATAATGTGTATCCTTTAGCTGAGTAAAATGCTTTAACACCACTAAGTAAATCTTCACGAGTTTCATACTTGAAATTGAGTAATTCAAGTTTTTCGGCCTCTTGTTCGAATGAAATCACGGACTCATCAATATTCATCTAGTAAACAAAAGAATATATAAAATAATTAACTCTTTTTTTTTATTTGAACCTGTAATCTTATTGTTACAATTATACTTCTATCTTGTAATTTTGTATTTGCAAAAATAAAAGAGAAACAATTTGAAAAATAAAATTTATTAAAAATATTGAATTACCTTCGTTAAGTTGAAACTTGAGAAATTTCAAATAATCTGATCGTCTGAAATTGAAACGAACTTGTGAACTTGATAAGAAATAAATGTTGGTGGGTCCACATCAAGATAGCCTTCTAATTTTAAAGATTTGAAATCAAACGTATAACTATTTCATTATCTCCAACAGTAGAGAAATCCAACACTATTGTTTCCTTATTGGACAATGGGCAATTTAGTCTAAAATTATTAATTCTCTCGTCCCAGATCTGTGAGAATTAAAAGGATAGCTATTAAAATCGGTACCCATGGTATCATATCAGACCAAGATTGAAAGGCCTCAGAAAATTAAAAAAATTGTCAACCAACACTAGTACAAAAAACACTTTTACTGACTGTTAAAAAATCCCTATACCGACTGTTATTGAGGCGTCAGTGATGGCACCGCCAGTATAGGTATTCTTTACTGGCTGGTAAATAACAGTCAGTGTAGACATTCAACACTGACTGTTCAAATAAACTGTCGGTGTTGCACACCTACACCGACTATTTTCTTTAAAAAACCGTCGGTGTTGGGCACCTACACCGACTGTTTTCTTAAAAAAACCGTCGGTGTTGGACACTTACACCAACTGTTTTTTGAAAAAACCGTCAGTGTTGGGTACCTACACTGACTGTTTTCTTAAAAAACCCGTCGGTGTTGGGCACCTACACCGACTGTTTTTTAAGGAAAACAGTCGGTGTTGGGTACCTACACCGACTGTGTTGGGTACCTACACCGACTGTTTTCTTTAAAAAACAGTCGGTGTAGTTCTAAAAACAGTCAATAACTAGTGGTAAAAACAGTCAGTGTTTGCATAAAATTTTGGCATGGTTCTATTTGTATCAGGGCTAGCCTCCATATTTTTGCTAGCAATATATTACTATTCGCATTCATCTATATTAAATAAAATATCATGCAAATAATTTGAGCAACACAAACAAAAGACAATACAATATAAACGCTACTTATATTTCATTCACAAAAAAATACACTATAACAAAATTTACATAACACACTTACAAAATATACAAATGAAGTTAACAACATTGCATTTCTTATAAATAGTTTAGAAGTTGTCCAAGAAAAATGCACACCACTGTCGTGTTATTACATGAAGTTGCGTCGGCGTATATTTTTCTGTCCTCTAACAGAGGCACACAGTGGACTGATTCGTCCTTCTTCCTCGGCCATACCCTAGCATTTGCCATCTTGATGTGCTCCTCTCCAACTTTACAAGTGAGATAGCAAGGTGAGATTACCTTGACATTTGACAAAAAAAAAAAAAAAATCTAAGTTAGACAATGTCATACATTTGCCAATTGAAGAAAATGCTATCACTTTCAAATTTAGTTGCAAATAAAAGTATAAATACCAGAATTGAACCCTTTGGATGCCCATGCTTGTTGAATTTGATACGTTTAGGCTTCTTTGCTAACTTAGCACAAGTGGTCCGACCTCTCATCTACTCGATTCATCAGAAGATGATAACGGATTGTACACCTCTATATCCATCTCTGTAATGGCATAATTTAACATTTCAACTCATAATTTATTGTTGACCCAACATTGACATCAAGAAATAAGCCTACTGTTTGGTCCTTGACAAAATAAATGGGGATTTGTTTATTTACCAAGATTTGCTCCACTTTGGTTTTGATGGCTGTTGCCTTCTCCAACCACACCTTGCTCTTCACCCGACATTTGAAAAACGCTAAAATTTGCAAATGACACAAAAAAATAGTTAAAGAAAACTAAGTTGAATGTAATTTAACATTATTCAACAATCTCAACAATTTATAATGAAGATATACCTAGAAGGCAAAGCAGGGATTGAATCCATCTTTCTCTTCTTTTTCTTCTCTTTTTGTGGTGCTTCCTCCTCACTACTTGATTCATCACAAGAAGTTGAAGGATTATACTCCTCTATATTCCTAGGGCTGCTGTCTTCTCCAATTGGACTATAACTTATCACTGAAAAAATAAAAAAAATAACTTATCACTAATTTAATTGGACTATGAATTTGTTGAACTAATTTATTTATATAAAATTAACAGTATATGAAATACCAATTTTTACTAATTTGTTATTTATACAGTTTTTCTTTTTCGAGATAAATTGGAAACAAAAACCATAACCATTACAGAGAAAGCAACTCCAAATAATCAAACCTGTATGGATTTTACACATCAATCTCAACTCAAAACAGTTCCATAATCATACTTAACAAGAAAAGGGGAAAATTTTCTCAAAAAAAAAAAAAAATAAAAGGGGAAAAAAAGCACAATCAATTCTCACTACGGCATTAGTCAAATAGAGGGAGAGACAGGGGCGAACCTGAGAGGAGGGAGTCAGAGAGTGCGAGGGAGGGCGAATCGTGAGCGGAGGCAGCGGCGCACCGAGGGAGTGCGGGTGAGCGTTTACTGAAAACCCTAAGCGGTAGAGGGTGAGGTAGAGGGAGGGTGAGCCGCGCGAATTGAGGGAATGAACTCTAAACCCTAGGCGCGAAAATATATTTTGGCTGAGCGAACTGGAAGGAACTTAGTGAACTTAGTGAAAATTGTATAAGTCCGAAAATTGTAAACCCTCGCGCCAAATTGAAACGAAAATTTGAGATGTATTTCGGCTGGCACTAAAAGTTTACAATTTAATATTCAATATTTGCACTTAGTACTTTATTATTAAGTATATACTAACACTACCAAAATATTTTCAATTTTGTCATATTATTGCAAATATATACTAACACCACCAACATAAAATTATAACTAATAAAATTACTTACACCACCAAAATATTTACAATTTTTGGTAAGAATATTATGTATCATGTAGCTGTATTTGTAAAAAAAATTACATTTTAAAAATATTTATCCTAAGTATGTAAAGTGTTAATTACTTGTTTTTTGGTATTGATCCCAGAATATTCAAATTAAATACTTTGTTGAATAAGCGAAAATACAATTTTTGAATTTATATTTTTATTTCTAACAATGCAATGTATGAACCATTTTATTATTAAATATTAATATTTTTTAAAATAAAATAAACATAGATTAATTTGAAATGTAAGTGAAATGAAAATTTTGGAGCAATTAGGCGCAGCCAAAAATTTTGGAGGGATCGAAGTACTAGGTTATCATAGCAGTTCATATAAAAAAAATTCAAAATTTTTTATTTTTTATTTTTTAACATCTTATATGGTCAAATAATACTTGAACATGTAATTTTTTATAGACTTTTATCATTATATGCACCCTTCAAATTTAAAAAATATTTTCGGACCATTCATTTTCACACGAAAAATCAACGGTCGATCTACAATGAAATCATTATAAATTTGTTTAGAAATGATCAAGGAATAACATTGAACATAACCAACATAAAAATTAAGAAATTTGGTTCTATCTGAGTTTCGATCCAACGTGAAATGTGTATAGCCCTTTGATGTTTCGATATTCCGTCGACTTGATGGATAGATAAATAAAAATAAAATTTCATCAAACTTTGCTGCAGATAATTAAATTTGGTGCTCTTTAGTTTCAACGGTTCAGATCGGGCAACAGACGACGTGCTTACGCACGGCTTCATTAACTCACAAAGCAAGAGTTTATGAAACATAGAACATAAACTCTTGCTTTGTGAGTTAATGAAGGCGTGCTTAAACACTTTGTATGTTGGTTGATCAGAACCGTTGAAATTAAAGAGCACCAAATTTAATTATCTGCAACAAAGTTTGATGAATTTTTTTTATTTACCTATCCATTAAGTCAACGGAATATCGAAACATCAAAGGACTATACACACTTCACGTTGGATCGAAGCTCGGACATAATCAAATTCCATAATTTTTATGTTGGTTATGTTCAATATTTTCTCTTGATCATTTATAAACAAATTTATAATAATTTCATTGCAGATTAATCATTGACCGCTTATGTGAAAATGAACGGTGCACAAATATTTATATATATTGAATAGGCAAATAATGATGAAATTTTATAAAATTGACAGCTTTAAGTGTAATTCTGCCATATGAGCTTTAAAAAAAAATTGAAAATATATTTTTTGGATTTTTTACATATTATTTGCTCTACATTGATGAAGTAATTTGCATATATATTAGTATAATTTCACATATATGTATAATTTCCCTCCATTATGCTCTCTGTGGAAAAATAACTAAGTATAATACACCCAACACTGACTGTTCAAAATAGAAAACCGTCAGTGAAAAGATCAATACTGACGGTTCTATCAAAACCAACAGAAATTTAGGTTTTTATGATTTTCTGCGGTTAGCAATAGTGACTGTTAAGTTGAAAAAACAGCCAGTGTTGGTGACTATTCAACACTGACTGTTTTATTACAAAACACAGTCGGTGAAAGTTATTTCTCAACACTGACTGTTAAATTAAAAAAACAGTCGGTGAAAGTGCGACCAACACTGACTGTTAAGTTAAAAAAACAGTCGGTGAAAGTTATTTCTCAACACTGACTGTTAAGTTAAAAAAACAGTCGGTGAAAGTTATTTCTCAACACTGACTGTTAACTTAAAAAAACAGTCGGTGAAAGTGCGACCAACACCGATTGTTAAGTTAAAAAAAACAGTCGGTGAAAGTTATTTCTCAACACTGACTGTTAAATTAAAAAAACAGTCGGTGAAAGTGCGACCAACACTGACTGTTAAGTTAAAAAAACAGTCGGTGAAAGTTATTTCTCAACACTGACTGTTAAATTTAAAAAACAGTCAGTGAAAGATCGAACAACACTGACGCTTCACTTAAAAAAACAGTCAATGTTGATTTACCGACTGTTTTTAAAAGTGAACAGTCAGTGTTGAAGTTATTCATATTTATAATTTTATGACGTAGTCTCTACACCGACTCTTACACAATAAAACAGTCGATGACTAAGGGTCAGTGAAAGGTTTTTTTGTACTAGTGCAAAATAGGTTGAATGCAGCCTACACTACGACCTGGGAACCCGAAATGGATTCTACATTCCGAATTTAAATTTGCTTCCTTCATTAAAGTTGTAGATCTCTTTGTCTTAGTTCCGTCAAGCTTTGATTCACCCTAATTGGAGTATGTATGACAAATATATGACCAAAATACGAAATGTGTATCGGTAGCTGAAATCTCAGCCGAGCTGAGTGCGACCCACACTGGCTCTCAGTGCGTCCGCACTGCGCTCGGACTTTTCCTGTGCGACCAGAGTGAGGCCCGCATGGAGATCCGTGCATCCGCATGAATTTTGATGAACAACTTATTGTACCTTTTCAAATTGGCACATGTCCAGAAATTATTCTAAGTAATTAGTTCATCTTGCACTGGGCATTAGTGCGTCCGCACTTGGCTCAGTTTCCTTGACATGTGTTGAATTCGTTTAAGTACTGAGTGCGATCCGCAGTGCGACCTAGGGAGGCTGTTGTACTATCCAGTGAGGTTGCATTTTGGCCTTTTTTTTACCATTTTCTGCAATTTAAAGCAATGAAACGCAATAACTTGATTTCAGGTGTAATTTACGACATTTATATGCTATAATACAAGATATTTAGAGTATTTTCAGGATAAAATCTAGATCGAACATGTGTAAATATGTATATAATTTACGCCTATCAGAGTCCATTTGAGAAAATTACAAGCAAGCTAGGATTGTACGATATATATATTTCTAGCTTGAGGAGGATGTTAAATTACATAGTTAGTTTAAAATTTATTTCTAACGGCTAGTTTAGTCAATAGAAAAGGAACTAGTGCCTTGTTGAAAGTAGTGCTCTGTAATAAATGAAAAAATGGAATAGTGCATTCCCACAGCTAGTTTTTGAATATCTTGTAACTATAAATAGAGATTTATGCAAAACTGACAAAATAAGATTGTAATAATAAGTTGTTTTCTTAAACTCCCTTTTGCCTTGCAAAAAAAATAACACTCTGTTAATTAACTTTAAAAATGGAAGATCTTGGTATAAATGAAGATTATGACCCTATAATTAAGTTCACCAACTAACCAGAGAGGAGATCGATTCAAAAAAATAAATTATAAATGTAAATTGACTTTAGGCGTGGAATCGATTAAACTTATATACAGGGTAGTTCAGCCTATACATTTACTTAAATATATATAGGTTAGTTCAGCCTTCAAGTTGCACTGCCAACTGCTTGTTTGTATTTATTATTCCTATTTAATTGAATATTCAAAGTCAATGGTTGATCTCGAGATCTACCCATTTCATTTACTTAATTCTGTGATCCGGTCGTGTTCAAATGGCATATCTGGACCCAGCTGCTCGTTTAATTTGTACTAAACAAAAACTGGAAATAACAGAGTTATTATTGGATGGTGAAATAATCTTTCCCTCTACGAATTAATTTAGATGTAAGAAATTTGGTGCAATTCTCTATGTTATTTTCATCATAATTGGTTGCAAAACATATATATATATCTGAGTTAAACGTATTATAATTGAGTTAAACGTAGGATCTGCCACCCAAGACACTTCATTGGAAAAATAAATATTACAATGAAACATTTTGTAAGCACTAAAAACGAATATGTTTCAACGTATTTTTTTTTTTCTTAATGCAAACCAGTAGTCTGACCATCCGAATACAGTTAGGTTATGCAATGCGAAATCTAGAATCATTAAATAGCCACATCTAGGTTCCATAAATAGAATTCAAATTTCCACATTTTCCAAAGAAAAAGATGATCCTCATTTTCTCTTTTTCTCTCTTTCTCTTTTCTAGAAGAGAGAGAAGGGAAGAGAAAAAAAAAACGGAGGGCGCCCCTTCTTTTATTTATTTATTTTTTTACTAAAAAAATGATATCTCAATTCCACACACCGATCTTGCATGTGCTATCATTTATAATGTTTTCGGATTATATGTCCCTTTCTAATTTCTTAATTTCCTTATAACTTGGCAGTGAGATTTTGAATTAATTACGAAAGCAAGAATGATTAACTGTCACATCAAGATCTCATAAATGAGAACCAAATCTCTTCATTTTCACAAAGAAAAAAGAGTCATCATTTTCTCCATTTGTCTCTCTCTTTCCCAGAAAAGAGAGAAAGAGACAAGAAAAGAGAGAAAAGGGAAACAATGGGCCCTCCTTTTATTTTTAATTTTATTTTAGAAAAACAATAGATTTGAATACCTCATGTTTTTGGATGGTCCAAAAACAAAAACAGTAATTTTGTTCATATCTAAAAAGATAGTAAAAGGTTTCCAAAATATATAAAATATTGTCTTTATGCATAGTTTAGTATGGAGATCATGTTGAGCAGTTTGAATCAATTTTTTGAATTTTGAGAACATATATACAGATGTGGAGTATGGTTTGAAGCAATGGTATTCACACGGAATTACAATGTGTTTTTTTTAACTCTACTCTTCAAATTATGTATTATTCAATCCATCTCTCCTCTAAATTATGTATTATTAAGCATGATGTTTCAAACTGGTCTTTTTGGAACGGAATCGGATGGTACCAATTTGATTCTTGCTGAGTTAGACACTAAGCAATCGGTAAAATCAAACCAATTCCAGTTAAATAGCGGTTTATTCGGCCCTTTCCGATAAAATTTTGCTTGAATCGATGCCGTTCCGGTAAAGCTTGAACTGACCCTCCCAATATTTTATTTGGGCTCTGGGCCAAGTAAATTTAAACTTTATATTACCATAAACATTTCTTATATATATATAACCGCTTCTAATTTGTCGCCGGCTTCCGTGTGATACTAAGAGCATCTCATTTTGGTGAACGCCTTTGCAATTCCATCGGTGAAAGAGAATATACAATTGACAGATAGAATGCTCTAAACTTTGATCTCCGGAGCGCAGTATATTTTTTTGGGTTAATAAGGACTAACGTCCATCATTACAGAACTTTAAATTGTAATGATTACATTTAAGTGTTTGTTTTGATTGTAATAAATATGTTATGTTATATAACTATATTAATTGAGTGTAATATTTTGTGTCAATTTTTTTAACATATTAATATTTTACCAACTTTTTTTTTTTTTTTTTTTTTAGTACAAAACAAGTTTCTAACAAATAATCTGTGTTTCCTATCCGATATGGCTGATTCAATTCTGACCGATTCCGATGCTGATTTTAGTAAACATGTTACTAAGTCCATTTCTCTCTCCTCTCCCAATCAACGACAAACAAGTTACAAATCTTGCCTTGCTAATTAAATTTTCTTTATAGCATCTGATATGGAATATAATCCAAGAGAGAATTTCCCTTCCACCTCTTGCGTTACATTGAAATTATAGTCTTTTTTTTTTTTTTTTTTTTGAAACCTTCGCAGAGGTTACGAAGACATTGAAATTATAGTCCATATTATAAAATAAACATGAAGTTTCAAAAATACAACCCAGGTTCAAATAAGCTTGAAGTTCCAAAATTCAAGCCAGGAACCTTATGTATATGCTCTATAATATTTTGTTGAGGTCTCTCTATGTGCTTTGAAAATGGTGAAGAAAAGATACATGACAACAAAGTTGAGGTGAAAATGTTCATTGAGCCATTTCTATCCATTTCATGCAAGCGACTAGACTGTCAAAAGGAGTCATCAATCAGATAGACAAATTACGAAGGAAATTCCTGTGGAAGGGAAATGACCCCTGCAAGGGTATAAACTTCTCAGTCAACTGGAAAACAGTTTGTGCTGTAATGATTAACGGAATCATGGGAGTCATTTCACTCGATAGCCAAAACCAAGCCCTACTGATTAAATAGTTATGGCGCTTACAAAAGGACTGACAAGGACTCTTGGCAAACACAATGGCACAACTCTCTGATTTCACAGAAGCATCACAATTGTGCGAGACACAATACCAGTGCTTTTTTTATCTAAAGGAAATTTTAGAACTGGTGCCCTTCTTTGTGTTCTTGGTAACTATTGACACTGTCACTATGGATCTACAATGGAAATAGTCCGCATTGGGAAACTTTTCATGCTCATAGGCCTACCACATAATGCAAGAAAGTGGAATCATATCTCTATATTACAAAGTACTATGGAAATTACGGGTGCCTATGAAGATCAAGGTTTTTCTTTGGCTAATGAAAGATGATAGAATCCTTACACAGCAAGTCTTGGAGAGTAGAGGATGTGCAGTCACGCCGAGTTGTTTACTATGTAGTGGTGGTAAAGTGGAAACAAGATCACATGCTCAACAATTGCACATACTCTTCCATGGTATGGAGAGCTTTGGGGGCACAACTAAACCTACCGCAGATGACAGCAACAATCCGGTCGAAATATGGTGAACTGGACACAGTCAACTGTCTGGCTAGTGCAAGTTTGTTGGGACACTGCTTGGACAGCAAGATCATGGGCCATCGAGAAAGAAAGAAATAGGAGAACTTTTTCCCAATAGAGAAATTCAGAGCATATTACAATCAATGTTGCGGCAATCAATGTACACAACTGGATGTTTTTTGCATAATTTACAATCTAAGAGGAATGGCCTTGATGCTATTGTTGCATTTTTAATTCTTTTAGCGGAGCTTTTCAATAGTTAATTGTAATATAATCTTTCTAAGGCGCCATATGGAAACCACTGGGTTGACGTAATGGCTCTGTAAATACTCTTCGTTATCAATATATTTCTTAGTGGAAATTTCCACTAACCGTCAACAAATAAAATTTGAGCTGAAAATGACCGAATTTAGCAAAAAGGGAAAAAATAAATAAATAAATAACCATCACTAAATTATATATGTATTTATTAGATACTTGTTAAAACAAAATAAATTAAACATGTATCTATTAGCAAATGTAATTTGTTATATTTAACTGTTGGAATTACATGGAAAGTGTAAGGGAAACAGGGGTCTAATTTTTGGGGGCCAAAAACTGTACTGCTCCGATGGTTTTTTCCACTAATACCCAGTTCGTAAAATATTAGCAGGTTGTTGTTTCTAAACCTCAATTTTAGACATAATTTAAAGTTCTCTGAGGAAATACAATATTTTAAATTGTTGACGGAGTCCATTATTCTTTACATTAAGTACCATTTGCATGCTTCTTCAAATGATGAGAAGGATTGGAAATAGGATTCAGCAGATGGAGACGCGCCTGGCATTTTAATTGCATTTTTTGAATTTCTAGTTGAGTAGCTATCTATTCCGGGCAATGGTACCAATGTGCAATGACAAGGTGAACCTGCTGAAAATGTAAGTAAAAGAAAAGGCAGACCAACTATCTTCTATACCAGTTGCTATAAAGGATAATATTGAGGTTGGAGAATCTTTTTTAAGAGAGATCGTAGATAATGTCAATGCTATATATATATAGATTTTTTATAAACTAGTAGCTAGTTTTTAAAACTTAGCACCATAAATTCAATATAAGTTTAATCGATTCCACGCCTAAAGTCAATTTACATTTATAATTCAATTTTTTTAATCGATCTCATCTCTGGTTACTTGGTGAACTTAATTATAGGATCAGAAACTTCATTTATACCAAGATCTTTTATTTTTTAAAGTTAATTAGCATAGTGTTATTTTTTGTAAGACAAAAAAGATTAAGAAAACAATTTATTATT
Organism: Carex cristatella; assembly: GCA_024447775.1. Classification (NCBI taxonomy): domain Eukaryota; kingdom Viridiplantae; phylum Streptophyta; class Magnoliopsida; order Poales; family Cyperaceae; genus Carex; species Carex cristatella. Next base: position 6,030,080 of record JAJHPF010000008.1, on the reverse strand, counting down.
GCAATCTTATTTTTGATCTTCATATGTATCTCTATTTATAATTACAAGGCATTCAAAAACTAGCTGTTGGAATTCACTATTCCCTAATCCTATTAATTACATAACTCTAATTTCTACAAGGAACTATTTCCCATTCAATTGACTAAACTAGCTATTAGAAATAAATTTGAAACTAACTCTATAATTTATCACCCCCATCAAGCTAGGAATGTATATGTCGTACAATCCTAGGTAGCTTGTAATTTTCTCAAATTGACTCGGATCCAAGCCTTTGGTAAAGATATTCGCTAGTTGATCTTTACTTTTTACGTATGGTGTTTCAATTTTCTTTGCTTGAACATTTTCTTTAATATCTCTCTTGATACCCTTGATCTCCACATTCCATACATTATCCTATGCTACATGAAAATCACCTCCAACAATCCCCAACATTCTCTTCCATATGGTCACGTTATCCAAAGGATTCCTTCATCCAATGGTATTGACCCACCTCCTGATGAAGAACTTCTTATCCCTACAAATTTATGTGATGAATTAACTACTATGGGTTGGATGGAAAAAGGGATCCAAGGGATTGAAACACTGGTTCCAAATGATCATCCTATCAACAGTTGGATTTGGGAACCAAATGTGGTTCCTAATCAATATTGGGATCCGAAAACCGGAGGTGGTGCTACAGATGCTGGGGTCGGTACATCGGCTCAAGGGGAGTCGTCACAATCCGTATCCTATGGAAGCTCAGTGGAGCAGCATATTGGATGGATGGCCCAACAAATGGGGAATCTCACTACGGGAATGACTAACATGCTTGACATGATTAATGCGCACTAGGAGAGTGCTAATAACGGGTACAATCAGATGGCAAGTCAAGTGAAGAACATTGAGACCATTCAGAAGGGGTTTATTCAATGCTTCAACCGCCACTTTTCCGAGGATGATGATGTGGCGATTTAGAACAATTTAATATTTTTTAAAATGTGAGGTTGAGATATTTGGAACGTGGTTTGTAATAATTAAATTTTGTTGCTATGCTTGAACAATTAGGAACGTAATTTAGCTATAAAACACGTTAGGGACTTGTAACTTAGCTGAAAAGTTTAAAAAGACCCTATTCACCTCCCTCTAAGTGCCTTTGGAACTAACAATTGAAAACCACACGGGCAGTGCAATCAGGCATTGTCTACATTGGGGTTCAACATGTGTTGCTAGATGTTTATCTAGATCAATGGAAAAATGGTTTTTCCATTGCCAACATAATACAAATCCAAGCAGGTTACACCTACAAGATCCCTGATTGAGATGTCATACGAATTTATGACACCATCCTTAGATGCTTTGATCCAGATAGCATGCTCAACAAATCGAAATGTGCCACATTATGTATAATCAACACTATAAGAGACATGAGGACTAGTCAAATTAGACTCAAACTTTGCATTATTTGGATTTTTCTACTATTTTCTAGCTAATTTCAAAGTTGGGATTTTAGAATGTATAAAATCAGCAAAAATGATACAAGGACCTGTGCTAGCCGCATTGATAATTCAAAGCCCTTACAGGAGATAAAATGCAAAATAAACCCCTCCATCATGTAGAGGACTTCAGAACAATTATAATAGATATTAATTTTGCATTAATTGGATTTTTCTTCTATTTTCCATGATTTTTTGAAGTTGACAACATTAAAATATAACAATATGAACTTGCAAGAAAATCATGAAATCAGAACTTGCAAGAAGGGACCCCATGATATGCTTGATCCCAAGTGTAAGCTCTGAGTGGAACCAAGCCTTCCCTTGAGCCTTGGCCATACATATGCCTAAATGAACCAATCTCAGCCCTCTAGTTCTGACTTGAGACAGCTACAGTGCCTATCGATACCAAGCCGGTCTCAACCCGAGGAAGTTAAGTCTCCATCATGCCTAAGTGTGCTCCATATGTCAAATTAACACTATTCCCAGTCTCCAACTTCCAAAACAATGTCACATGACTGATTAATTGCAGAAGAACGCAAGAAAATATGAAAAATCCAATCCAAATTCCAAACTGGTACCGGAACCTGCACACAGTTGGAACCACCAACTCCGATAATCACTGACGGCCGACAATACAGCCAATGAACTCCTGAGCCCATGACGATGCCAACCGTACCTTTGGCTGGCATTGCCGTGATCGGAACACCATCGGAGGTAAAAACCTAAGCCCTAGTATCGCTCTCTAGTTCATACCACAGTGGTGCGAATGTTGATGCAGCCTAAAGAAAAAGTTCAAACCGAAAGCACATATCTTGACGCAACAGGCTGATCCGAAGGTCGTGATTTAAATAAAGACTCAATGGCTCCCGACAGATGGGTCCCATATGTCAGCAATCCAACGGGGCCGCTTGGCATGTTTATTAAAGTCTTCGTGTTAATAGTCGAGGCCCAAAGCCCAAAACAAAAATGAAAAGGAATGAAGGCTCAAAGCTCGGAAAGCCCAAACCTAAAACCCAAATACCAATCTTGAAGGCCTAGCACATATATGAAAGCCCATTTACTAAATCTTAAAGCCTAGAATATAATCTGAGGGCTCTCAGCCTAAGTAGATAAATAAATGGAGTCCAAATTGCACTTAAGTCCTTCTGACGTGTTGAAAACGCAGCGCAACTCTTAAAAACTTACAAGTAAGCCCCAAGCACTTGAAAATCATTACAGACATAACCTTGAAAGCCCAAATTTTACTCTAAACCCTGCCAAAAGCCCAAATGACAACCCCAGGCCATCAGACATTGTCACACTCCTGATTTTTACCATCCGGAATATGATTATAACATCATCATTGCACGTTTCCTTGGCCCGTCAACCTACGTCGTCAACAAAAAGAAAACAAAATAACAAAATGGAGTCAGCTACAAAGTTTAGTAACCGGTTATTTAACGACGCGCTTCTCTATATTTGACTTAATTTAACAATCATTTAAACAGTCCGTATTAATCCACACAAATACATATCAAATTATGCACGCATATTTAACCGGCAATAGCACGTCGGTCTATGTTATCTGTAAAACAAGTCACATCATTTTCAACCATCGAACCCAACTGCGACTAGCATTCCCCGCATATCGGTCCCGACCACGACTAGCACCCCCGTGTATCGGACAAATCAAATTCCAATCTCAGACCCGCTATCCCGTTAAATATACCATCATAATCCAATATACAATACCAATATCCAAATAAATCATACAAACCGAAAACACAGATTATAGAGAAGTCCGGTTGCCTAATAGCGATATATTTAGAACTTCAAATCAAATTGCAATAACTCAGAATCACTGCGACATAGTTGAAATTCGAATCGGATAGACAATCGGATAATAATCGATAATACAATCTTTATTACAAGAATAAGTTTTCATTTTTTTTCTTTGTTCTGTTTGTCTCCGAAGAGTAACGAGAGAGAGACATCTTAAATGAGTAAATAAAAAGATGAGCGCATATAAAGAAGTGAGGTGGGAATTTGGGATACATGACAGACGCGCCTCATCAAATTATTTCCTTTCTTTGTTATTTAAATTTGAAATGGAAATTAATATAAATAAATCCCACGGTTACCATTTATCACAATGAAATATTATTTATTTATGAGAATCATCAAATTAAAGTATAAATAATCCATTTATAATATTCTATAAGAACTTGTGTGTTAATTGGCATGTGTGCCGTGTGAAGAAATTAAAGGAAATTATTAAGAAAATGGAAATTCAACGTTGGCATTTTTTTTCTAAATGGATCTATATGCAACAAATTAATGATTCAAAGATTTAAATAAAAATAAGAACAAAGTTGGACACTTCAATAATTTAGGAAATAAAAAGTAATTTACGATTTTATTGCTCTAATTTTTTTTTAAAACCAATAAAATTTTCAATAAAATATGTTCCCAAAATATCTATAATTTTTTTTATATTATAAAAAAAATTATAATTTTTCGGGTTGTTACATTCTTCCCTCCTTAAAAAGAATTTTGTCCTCAAAATTCAAACAAACGATAACAACTCAAATGAAACGGACTGAACAAAAAAAAAAAATCAGATTTAACCTATATAAATATAATAGGAGGAGATAAGCTTAAATAACTTTCATTTAGATAATTCAATGAAATTCGATAATTCTGTAATGTCATATTAGAAAATAATATGATAACTTGAGCGAATTGGAGGACATACAGATTTTTCAAACCCAATAATCGGTTAAGTATTCAGACATCAGAAGGTAAAAATAAAACTTAAGATGCAAAACTGTCGGAATTCAATTATTTATTTTCGACTAGCAACTCAATTTAAGACATGTTCAGATGAGTCAGAATATTTCTCAATATTGATTTCACACATATCAAAATGTAAAAGTAAAAATGATAGCAAATGAAACAGGACCCAAACACAGTACGAGGAATGAATGCTCTAATACCATATGTCACACTCCATATTTTTACCATCCGGAGCATGATTATACATCATCATTGCACGTTTCTTTGGCCCGTCAACCTACGTCGCCAACAGAAAGAAAACAAAATAACAAAGTGGAGTCAGCTACAAAGCTCAATAACTGGTTATTTAACGACACACTTCTCTATATTTGACTTAATTTAACAATCATTTGAATAGGCCGGATTAATCCACACAAATACATATCAAATTATGCACGCTTATTTAACCGGCAATAGCACGTTGATCTAGGTTATCTGTAAAACAAGTCACATCATTTTCAACCATTGAACCTGACTACGACTAGCATTCCCCGCATATCAGTTCCGACCACGACTAGCAGCCCCCGTGTATCGGACAAATCAAATTCCAACCTCAGACCCACTATTCCGTTAAATATGTTATCATAATCCAATATACAATACGAATATCCAAATAAATCATACAAAACGACAACACAGATTATAGAGAAGTCTGGATACCTAATAGCGATATATTCAGAACTTCAAATCAAATTGCAATAACAACTCAGAATCACTGCGACGTAGTTGAAATTCGAATCGAATCGGATAGACAATCGGATAATAATCGATAATACAATCTTTATTACAAGAATAAGTTTTCATTTTTTTTGTTTGTTCGGTTTGTCTCCGAAGAGTAACGAGAGAGAGAGACATCTTAAATGAGTAAATAAAAAGATGAGCGCATATAAAGAAGTGAGGAGGCGGGAATTTGGAATGCATGACAGACGCGCCTCGTCAAATTATTTCTTTTCTTTGTTATTTAAATTTGAAATGGAAATTAATATAAATAAATCCCACGGTTACCATTTATCACAATGAAATATTATTTATTTATGAGAATCATCAAATTAAAGTATAAATAATCCATTTATAATATTCTATAAGAACTTGTGTGTTAATTGGCATGTGTGCCGTGTGAAGAAATTAAAGGAAATTATTAAGAAAATGGAAATTCAACGTTGGCATTTTTTTTCTAAATGGATCTATATGCAACAAATTAATGATTCAAAGATTTAAATAAAAATAAGAACAAAGTTGGACACTTCAATAATTTAGGAAATAAAAAGTAATTTACGATTTTATTGCTCTAATTTTTTTTTAAAACCAATAAAATTTTCAATAAAATATGTTCCCAAAATATCTATAATTTTTATTATATTATAAAAAAAATTATAATTTTTCTGGTTGTTACGGACATTTACCAACAAGCCCTCAAAAAGATAAAATATTTGCAAACAAGTCAGTTTTAATCATAACTTCTTTGTTTCAGATCCAAATGGACTCAAACCAACTCCAAATGAACTCAAATCAGATCCTACAAATTTCTAAGTCAAATTTCATTATTTTCAAACCCTACATGAGGCCTGAATGACCAAAATGCCATTCTAGATCTAATTCACTTCATCTTGATCAGATTTCATTGTGTTATACGTCAAATTAAATTTCAAATTGAATCTTATATATATTTTGAATAATAACCAATTATAAAACTTCTAATCTCTTAATGATGTTTTCAAATTACCTAAATACTTTCCCTCTCCAATTGATAAGATCTAAATTAAAGTTTGCAATATTTCTAAACAAATGAAATGATTGAAATATGTACTTTTAATTAACTTCTTGAAATTGTCCCAAGTACATCATGACACATGCGCGTGCGCACACAGGTATACATGTCCAAACAATGAGAACCAATCAAATGACCAACAAGAATCTTGCATGAGCCCCTCTTTTAGTCTCATTACTTAGTTCACACTAAATAGACATAAATTCTGGAATGAACGAGGTATTCAGTTTGACCCGAAAGGTCTGCTAATGTAATTAACGGTAGGAGCTTGCACCTATCGGGAGTTAAACGTCCCCACAAACAAATAATAAAACTCCCAATAGACTGATCATGAACCGTAAGTCTGTTGAGGGTGAACCCAAAAGAATGCAGAGCGGAAACCAACAATGCCCCGCACTCGTTAGCTAACCTAAACCGAGCAACTTTCTATGCACTACACCCATTTGATGTTAGTTTTTAATTATTGTATGAGTGTTTCTGTTGTACCCTAAAATATGAATTAGCAATATTTTAATGCTTGAAAAATATTAAGATGCATATGAATTCTCTAAAATAGATTGAGAATGATGTTTTAAAGTTCATGATATGATTCTCCATGCAAAATCATGAATTTTGATGTCTCATATGTTTTGTAACTCCAAATTATGCAAGAGTTATGAAATTTTTATGAAAAATGCTGATGTGGCACATTCTGATTGGTGCCATGCAAGCAACAGAGACTGACAAGTCATATAAGGCTTCTCTGGTGCATTTTCAGGGATGCTAATCAAATTTGGCTACCTGACCCTTCTTGTCAGTGACTCAGAGTTTATTTCGCTGAGTTCTCTATATAGCTGGACTTGGTTCATATGGATATAACTCTATGCATCGAGATGACAGCACCTCGGTTCGAGAATGACAAGAGGGCCCTACCTGTCAGCTCTCTCCTCTCTTTGTTCTTCTTCTTCTTCCTCGCCGAGTGCAAATCAGAGCTCCGAGTATTCTCTAATGGATGAAGGGCTGAACGAATGCCTCAGAAAACATGAAATGGCACTCCTCTCCCTGCTGTTCTTAAACCCTTTTCAAGCCTAAGTACTTCTCTTCTCTCCCAATTATGCTAAGAAGCCAAGATGAAGAAGAAGAAAGTGAAATGGCCGAAATGATTGAAATTGGGATATTGGAACATTCAAAAAATTCTCTCAGATGAAAGGCAACGCTATTAGAAGTTTCAATTTGATCAAAACACATTCAATTGAGTTGGTGCAAAGGATGCAACCGGTACAATTCGGGTATGAGCAAATTATGTCAAATTGGCTCATGAAGTGATATGGTGAGCCCTGGAACATGATAATGAAGGTAATTCAATGTTTCTTGGCCTTCTCTGCGTGATTGAAGCGCAATAATCGAGAAGGGCATATGTTAAGTCTTGGTTTACCGCCGGTACAGTGCAATTGGATGCTTGTAGTTGTTAGGGCACCAGTGGTCCCAAGAACACGTGTCATAGGATGCATACATGATGACAACCATGGGAATGTTCTCCCCAGAGTTGTACACTCATGCCTATCATGCTGGCGCCCGATTCAGCCGGCTACCAAGGGCCAAGATGAAGCCCAATGCATAGGAAGCAGATTCAAGGGCTGAGATGAATTCAAATGATTAAATATCTCATATCCAACCTTAAAAGCATGATCTCCTACCAGTTGGCACATGAATGAATATGGGATAGCATAGACAAATGATCAAACAGCTGTGGTGCATGATAGAACAAGCTCATACGATGCAAAGCTATGCCCTACCTCTTGGCCTATATAAAGGCACCCATGCCCCATGCCATATATATAGAAATATATAGAGAAATAGAGAGAATACTCTCTGTAATTGCTTTAGGCTAGCTTCTTTCTCAAGTTCATAGTGCAAAGCTTGTTGTTTTTTTCTCTCTTCTGCAAATTGATAGGTATAACATAGTTTTGGAAGTCTTTTTAGACTATATTATGTAATAATTACAGAGGTAAATGAAGTTCTTTTGAAAATTTGCATTTCTTGTTGATTTTATATTATTTCTTGTTGCTTTTTGATCTCTCTTCTCTGATCTCTCTTCTCCCCCTAATATTAGCTGTTTTGAAGCTTAAAGGAGAGAGCTTTGAGCTTAGGCACAAGGCTTGATGATCAAACTCTCTCTTTTACCTTTCTTCTTCACTGTTTTTCAAACAAAAACATGTATATATAGAAGCTTATACTAAGGCACTGTAGAGGATCTATATTTTGAGCTTAATAATTATCTCTTTTATGATTGATTTCAGTTTTATACAAAAATCTACATAGTTAGTGCATATATGCATGTATACACTTGATTTTATGCATTTTTCTTCTTCTTTTCCTTTTCTGCCTCCCTTGAAAGCTTAAGCTAAGCAAATATTGGCTAAGATGTGAGTAGTTGAGCCAGCTGGCATCCTTGCACATCAGATCCTTTAGATGATTCATTTAATCTTTCATTTAAGGGAATAAAATGACAAAATAAAAAATTAACACATAAGGGCTGTTTAAAGTTGAGCCATCTGGCATCCTTTGCAGTTCCTCAACCCAATGATCACTTGATAGGCCTAATGGCAATGAAAGGATTCAAGAAATACAAGGGGTTATGCTATCAAATTGCTAACTCACATTTTCTTGAGAACTTAATTGTCATTAGTGAGAAACTGAGGTTTAAAATGCAAATAGACAAGGTGTTATGCTGCCAAAATGTCATTTGCACTTTTAGATCTATTAAGTTTTGATGATTTACCTATTTTAATCAAGTGAGAGGGCACAAATATGAGATTTCAATAAAACCAGGGGCCTCCCTGTGTATTTCCATGTTCATGACATTTTAAAATACTCAAATTTTGATGAATATTGCTTTCATGGAGCTTTGATCTTATGTCCACTTTAATTCATACCAAAACAGTGGCTTTGATGTCTTGAAATGATGTTAAAACCCCAACCAGACCATGGACAATGGCCAATGCCTCTTAGACTGGCTATATGCATGTTAATACACTTGTGCTCAGCAGCCAAACACAATGTAATGCCCACTTGTACATTGCAATGCACTGAAATGCACTGATTTGACCTCTGTTGGTAAATCATAAAGTCTGGACAAATACAGGGATCAAATTGAAAATCTAAAAATACAGTCAGATAGAGGATTTAAAAACACACAAGTTCGTGACAAATTTTCCATTTTTATGATGTTTTTGCTATTTTCTATGATTTTCCAAAGTTCATATTTCCGAAAATTTAAAACTGCACAGTCACAGTTCTGGAAATCTGGTACCAGTTCACTGTTCTGACCATTTAAAGCCCCAAATGACTTTTAAATATTAAATAAAAAATATATTCATAATCTACACTCTCTGCCAATAATTTTAAACATAAAATTTGTCAAAATCCAGTTTGTATAGCACTCAGAATAAAATCATGAATTAAATACAAAATTTACGTCACTGTTAGACACATATACCCCTGACAGCTTTAAACAAATCCTTAAAAATCTAAATAAATTCTCAAAAATGGTAAAACTGCCCCCTGGATACTTTTGATATATCAAATTACATGTCTATAATCTTATCCATTGCAGTTCTTCACAAAAATCCATAATTAAAAATGTGTGAATTCTCATGACCAAATCCAATGCTTCTAAACTCTTGAAATGCCTCAAGATGTCTTTAAACGATAATTCTAGCATTCAATTTTGGTCCCTGCCCTCTGCCATGTGAGTTGGTACCAAATCGGTATTGTACCGAGTTCAGAAATAGCCAAATATGTTTAATTCATAATCAAACCCCACATTCATGTTTCTGTGAACCCTTATGTTCCAAAACCATGACAAACGATGATTTAATTGAAAGAAAACCATGTATGATTCAACAAAAATCGACCTGTGTCAATACCGGTACCGAAATGTCAAAACTCAGTCGCATCCCGCCGCCTAGATGATCATCGGCGGCCAACAATGTCATCAGTGCACTCCCGATAACAAGGCGATACAGACTGCACCGCCCCGAGGCCTGACATGGCCGGAGCATGGCTGGAGTGATGAGCCCTAGTCGGGACTGGAGTCGTCCAGTCAAAATCAAAGTCGATCAGGCTCACAAACCTTGATGCAATGTCTGTCATTCGATGAGAGCGCCAAAAGAAGTGTTTAAATATTGCACGCATCTTGATGTTATATGGTCACCTGACATATGGTCCCAACCTGACGGATTTAATGAAGATCCAATAACCTGAATCTCAAAGCCCAATGTTAATCTCAAAGGCCCATAAGCCATATCTGAGCTCTGCACCAATATTGACAGGCCTAAATCCAAATCTCAAAGGCCCATGTTCTCTCCAGATTTAAATAAAATAAAATATATAAAACTATTTTTTATAAATCAGTCCCTCTGACAAATAATATTTACAGCGCAGCTCTTCATATTTTACATTTAGGTCCCTACCTTCACAAAAATCTTCTCAAATAAGTCGCTGGAAGCCCAAATTGAATTCCAAACCTAATCAAAAGCCCAAATTATATATTCAAGTCAACCCAGAAATTATAAACAAGTCCCTGGAAAATAAAAGTCTTTACAAATAAGTCCTTTCTTGATCATAACTTCTTCATTTCAAGTCCAAATGAACCCAAATTCAAATTCTCTATCATTCTAAATCAAATCCAAACATGTTCAAGCTTCAGTCATAACCTGAAATGACCAAAATGCCCTTTTTCTTAATCAAATCTTATATTTTCATATTAAAATCATAAAATTCATAAAGCATGTCATATATTTCATAAGTATAATCAAATTATAAACATGCATACAAATTTTTCATGACATTTTAAAATGACCAGAATATCCCTTTCTGCATATGTATCATGACTCTTCAAATAAATACACTATAAATGCCATGACGAAATGAAGAAATACATGCACATGACCATACGAATGTTTAAAAGCATGCGAGAACCCCAAATATATGATTGAAATGATAATACATGAGCCCTTTTAGCCCCATTACTCAATTCAAACTAAATAGGCAAAAATCCCGGGTCCACCATGTTCAGGCCCCGGTTAACAAGAAGCGGGCCTTACAAGCCTACCAGGAGGACCTCATAGCTGAGCTAGCTCTCCCTGTCTACAACTCCTTCTCTGCCCTAAGAGTCGTGAAGAAAAATGCATCTACTGCACACATGCGTGCAGCGGGAGAAATCTGGAATACTATCTCTTTCATATATGAACCACGGAGGGTGATCCCAAAACTCGACACCAAAACGGTTGCTGATGATACTGTGGTTGCCATCCATAAGACCCACAGGCAACTATGCCATGTCAAACAGCACAGGACCTGATACTATGCTCCTTCTGTCGCCAAAATCTCTACACCAGCTGATGCCAAGGCTAAGCTGACCTGCCCAGTGCAAATACTGAGAAGGCCCAAACCAAATGTCCAGGCCTATAAGCCGGGGGCACCCAAGAGTGCCCGACCTTCTGTATTCACGAGGCTCTCCTCTCCAGCCAAAGGGCTAGTGGCATTTGAAGGAGCCTCGTCCTTTAGCACACCCAAATCCATGTCAGCTTCACAGCTGGGGGCAGCTGACGATGCCTCATTAAAATCAAGACTCCGAAGAGAGTTGCGGGGCCATTCCGCCCAATATACCAATAGTGAGGGGTCATGCTCTACCTCTCAAATGCCAAAACCAACCATCGTATATGATCGTCTGGGGCACAGATTGATCTGTGCCCATCTCAAAGAAACCTGACAGTGGTCGCTCCAAATGCAGTCCATAAGAAGCACAGGGTTATAGCAACACCTTCCGATTCGAACGAAGAAGCCACTGTATACATAATATCTATACAAGAAGACTCTGTAGAAGATTATGAATCTTCTGAAGATCTTCCCGATACCACCGTTTGTATGGTTGATAAGAACGGTGCGGGCCCAAGTAATGAAAGAAGAGGCTCCCCCGAACCTCCAGCCTGTGTTAGACGGCCGGGTAAGGAACTTGCCAGCCTATCCAATGAAGCCGATATAAGGGGCTCCGCTCAGGGCATCCACAATGCAATGACTGTTTCTCCCCATGGAAGTCAAGCCCATCAGGTTAATATACCACAACCTAATCATATGGCCATGTATAACCAAATGCAGGCTGAGATACAAAACCTTCGGGCTCAGCTATACCAAACTCAAGAGAAGGAGAGAAAAATGGAACTCCTTCTTCATGAAAAGGGTCACATAGACCCTAAATACGATGACATACCTCTGCCTCATCAAGCAGGCACCTCTGAGGGACCCATTAATCCCCAGATTGAACATAGGGTCAATTGGAATGACCAAAGGCAAGCCACTCCTCTCATAACCGAGGAAGATGTTAAAGATATGGTTATCCGGCAGATGCGGCTAATGGGAATAGCCAATGATACACTCTGACGTACTCCGTCCCTTTATTCACTAAATTCTCGGGTGATAGTGTCAATGATCTTAACCCAAAACAACATATTAACCACTGTACGATACAATGTGGAGACTCAGCAAGAAATCAAGTCTTCCTCTGCCGACAATTTTCCAGAAGTCTATCTCGACCAGCTTTCGACTGGTATTGCTCCCTCGAGCCGGATAGTGTACATTCATGGGACCATATGGCATCCTTGTTCATAAAGAGGTTTGTCACCACAACCAATCAAGTGAGGTTGGCAGATCTAGCATCAATGAAGCCTAAGTCTGGTGAATCAGCCATGTCATACAACACTAGATGGCGCAATATGAGTGTCAAGGCAAGTCACCCTATGCCTTAAAAAGAAGCTGTGGAGCTTATAATCTGGAATTTATCCGGCAAAATGCGAGAATGGTTAAGTATAGCTAACACAAGCACTTACCTGGAACTCATAGATACCGTGTCCCGTATAGGATACGCAAAGCTGGATGAACCGGCCGCCTCATCTTTGCGGCCGAGAAAATGATTTTCCAATGAGGAATGAATCAAAGACCGTGTATGCCGCCAGAAATGACAACCCGGGTTCCTCTGATGAAAATAACAGGAGGGTTAATAATAGACCATCCTTCTCCAACAATCGCGGTAATCAGGGCAACTGCTTTGGAAAATCTCTCGATGAACTGAAGGGCAAGAAATACTCCTTCAAGAGAGAAAAGACCTCCAAAATATTCAAGCAAGCCCTAGAAGATGGTCTAGAGCTGCTTGCGTGCAAGCGCCCCGAAGAGATGGGCATGACAAATCATTCTAAATTCTGCCCTTATCATAGATTGGTGGGCCATGCCATAGAAGACTGTTGGATCTTCAAAGACTTGATTGAACAAAAGATCAAAGAAGGTCATATGCATTTGGCGCCAAGTGCCATGCAAACCCCTGCGAGTCATGAGCAGGTGAATGTCGTCTCGCATGTTGAGATCGTTGAAAATCATGCAACGGTGAGTCCCAATGATGGAACATGGCAAGTCCATCTTTCCAAAGAAACAAAGAAGCAACTGAGGCAATTGATGAAAGTTCCTCAGGTTAAATGGGATCATAATCTGAATCCCTCGGTGCCAAGGACCTCTGATCAGGTCATCCGCCGAAAGGTCAATAGAGGTCAGAAGAATAACAATCTGACCAATGCATCTAAACCTTCCAGAGTCCCCAAGCCCATGCCAGACTTTGAAGAAGTCAACAGAGTGCTCCTCTGAAACCTGTGCTCCTGGATTTCATTCCAGAAAATGTCTTGGCCGCCATGATGGGCCTTAAACTTGAAAAAGGGGAATGCAGTTTAACCCCTTATAACAAGAATGATGAAGACTCAGGAAATCCTGATGGAGAAGGCGAAGTTGAGTGTTAACATGGTGTCTCCAAGACCATACTAGCCGTCTGATAATTCGGACGATGAACTCGAACCTGAGCCCAAACCACAGTGGAATTTGGAAGACCGCTCTGAAAAAGTCACATGCCGATACTGCAAAGAAAGATTTGGAGTTGATTCCACTTTCGAATGCGATGTATGCCATAAATATGCCTGCACCGAATGTGTCACGGGGGAAACATTACCCCCCCTATCCGATGATCGACACTTCGAATACATGTGCAGAAATTGCAAATGGGATAAAAATGAAGCTAAATTAAATAAAAAAGCATGATGAAGGATGGAGGAATAAGAGCAAAGGCGCCACTTCCTCAAAAGATGAAAAGAAGAAGAAGGGTGAAAGTTCAAAGCCCTATTCTAAATCCAAATGCAATTCTCCTAAATGCAAATCCAAGTCCACCTCTTCCAGGAAACCCAAAGGTGATGACCCTGATGGAGGAGCAGCGGGGGCTACAGCCCATTGCTACATGATAGAAATAGAGTCTGACTCGTATGACGATAATGAGTCTGAGTTGGATTGGGACTCTGAATGGAATGTAGCCGCAAATAAAGCCCTCTACGCCGAATATGAAGAAGAAGGCGATTATTGGGTGTTTCACCCGCCATGTATCACTCTAGAAGGAAATGAGGCAGTGGCCATGGATAATAGATATGACTCCTATGTATGTCCCAATTATGAAGCACTTTAGGTTCGTGAAAGCTCGAAAAGACAAAAGTTGAATGAAGGAGATAACCTGGCTCGATACGAAGAAGAGTTCGAAAGCATGGTCTCTTGCCGTATATGTGAAGTGCAAGGGAATTCATGGGATATGTTTCAATGCGCTAAATGTGGCGGTACACACCATCCGTTCTGCGCCGCTTCTGGTGGAGAAAAGGTTGAGGACAATGATGTGCGGTTCAGCCAATACGAATGCCAAAAATGCATTTTCAAGGAAGTCCAAGTTCGGGCCAATATCATGAAGAAAGCCCAAAACGAAATTGTAAAGCCCAAATAGGTCGTAAAGATAGATGAGCGCGCTTCAAGGCAAAGATGGCATGAGGCCCTCATAATCCAAAAGGCTAAAGCGAGCATAAGAGAAAACTACCGCTCGGCCCACGAAATAAGCCCACTTCCCGAATATGAAAAGGGACAACTCGTCTGGGTTATAAAGGA
Source organism: Carex cristatella (assembly GCA_024447775.1). Classification (NCBI taxonomy): domain Eukaryota; kingdom Viridiplantae; phylum Streptophyta; class Magnoliopsida; order Poales; family Cyperaceae; genus Carex; species Carex cristatella. The sequence goes on along the minus strand of JAJHPF010000008.1, from coordinate 6,015,026 downwards.
AACTCCTAGACTCATGGCCATTAATTCATGGGGCCCATATGAGGTGGATCAAATCTTGAACGACCACCAATATAAACTGATAAACTACAAGAGTGGTATGCCCCTAAGCTAGTAAGTGGCCGATATTTGAAACCGTTCTAGATGGGTGATACTCTTGAGACCTACGGTTATGTTGAAACTGCCTATCATGCTCATGAACGGAGATGGCAGTTATACATCAACACCATGAAGGGCATTATGGCGCCCGAGGGAATGATATATATACCCCTCTCCAAATTGAAGTCGATCTCTCTGAGTCTCAAACTTTCCAAACCTTCAAAGTACAAGCATTGCCTCAATGGCGTTGGAGCGACTAATTCGCGATGATTGGGCCACTATGCCGCTCACACCTACCGAGGATATGGAAGATAATCCCCTCGAAGGACCGGAAGGCCTTCCTTATGATCTCTTATGGCTGGGCCGTTCCATATTCATTTATGTTATGAATGGGACGATGACGCATCTCACCAAGTATCGCATAAGGCAACATCTCGCCGATAGGCTCGATGTCAATGCTAGAACCCTGACGATTGCAGATGTCGATGAGCGTAATGCTCACTATATCCTAATATGCCATGATGAGATGACCAAGATAAGGGCTTTGAACCTAGGAGCTATCACTATTGAGCCTCCTGTACACGGAATATCTGTCCTTGACCTCCGACTAACTGGATGGTCAGCTGCCCATGAAGGAGAGTGTCTACCTCTCACGCACTGTGCACACATACGACTGCGCAAAGTGCCGCTGCATCTCTGAAATCCCGCTGATATCCATACGCTCATAGTCAGATTCAGGTTCCCATTGGCGAGTGCCCCATATTTCTCCAACAGAAACTATGACAGCCAGCGAATATTGATCGCATGCGGGGCCCCAAGGACAATTCCTCGTCAACTATGGTTGTCTGTTGATCCCATCTGCAAGATAGTAGATGTGGAAATCGAAGGATGGGATGAAGAAGAAAACGGGCCTCTTCCGCCCGATGATACTGAAAGTGCTGTGCAAGGATCAAAGCCTCTGCCACATTGCACCTGCACCTGGCAAACCTGGCCCTTCTCAGCCAGCCATGATGCCATTACCCTTAGAGACGCCTGTGTCAGGCCAAGATGTTAGGCCCACAAAGCGCCAAAGGGATGATCCCGCTCCTAAGTGATCAGGAACGATGAAATGTTATATGTTCAAAACCATGCCATGTTATGCTTATGTTCTATCCATGTACTATGATATTATAAAAATTATGATGATTATGCTATGCTTCGCTTACATGTTTATCAAGCGACTCATACTTCATGCCATAAACTCCACAAAATAAAAACCCAAAAATTCCACATGAAACGATCTAAAATTATGAAATTTCCAAACTTCATATTAAAATTTCTAAATGACCATAATACGTGATAAACCTGTGAATAAATGCCAAATACACAACCATGATAATGCGCTTGATGCAAAAACCTCTACACATGATGATGGGTCCTATCGTCGGTGAGTGAAATTTGTCGTGAGCAAAATGTAAGGTCCCCCAACTATCCACAAATTCCATAAAAGCCTTACGCCACAAAATGGACCTTGATGGGTTGTGCCCTTAAACAACCAACACATTGATTTTGTTAAGTTGTACCCTTAAACAATTAACACTGGCAGGTCCATCAGGTCAGTATGTAATACAGATGGACAAGTTTTATTACTTTGTACTTTTAACAAAGTGGGCTTTGGTGTTGTGCCCTTAAACAACTACCACCGGTTTTGTCTTTCTTCCCGGTTTAAAGTGAAAAGAGAGACAAGGTTTCTCCATTGCCCTTTAAGCAATGAGATGCCTAATGATGATATCTCAAATAAAATAAAAAAATAAATGAAAGCGGTCTTTTTAGACTATTTCAAATCTGAAGACATAAAACCCCCTTTCTTTCAAATAAACAAAATTGGCGATGCATTTCCCGCTAAGCCACTGCCTAAGGACTGACACCGCATAGGTTGTCCAGGAAGACAATGAGAGGAGTGATGTATGATTCCACTCTACACAAATATACACACACGCGCACAAATATAAAAATTCACCTTATGGACAAGAGTGGAGAGCCGAGAGGTCCACATGAAAGCCTCATGCGCAAAATGGGCTTTGTCAAACTTGTGCCTTTAAACAATTGTCCCTGGTACGCTCGTCTAGACAGTTATTTAAAAGACGAGCAAGCTTTACATATTTGTGCTGAACAAATTGAGGCTTTGATATTGTGCCTGACGCCAGGTAGGCTATAAAACAATTATCACCGCCCCCAGATAATGCGCTTGGAGGCAATGAGAGGAGTGACGTAAGATTCCACTCCACAAATAAACACAAATACACATAATATACAAGTCCCACCTTATGGACAAGAGTGGAAAGATGAGAGGCCCACATGTAAAGCCTTACGCTCAAAATGGGCTTTGTCAAGCTTGTCCCCTTAAATAGTTGTCACTGGTACGCTCGTCTAGCTAGTCATTTAAAAAACGAGCAAGTTTTACAATTTGTGCTGGACAAATTGAGGCCTTGATGATTGTGCCTAATGCCGGATGAGCTCTAAAGCAATTATCACAGCCCACTAATTTATACCCAAATGAGGTCTAACCCCTCTGATGCATGATCAAAATACCAGCCCTTGCCCTAGCTACATGAAACCCAATGCCAATAAAAGGCTCTTCCAAAACCTTGGCCCGTGTCATGGATTGAATCCCGCCAGTCCAATAGCAAAGAGGGGTAGCAGATGAATGAAACCCCCACATGATATGCAAACTTTTGTCCCACCGCAGCTATAAACAAAAATGTCCCGCTGTGTCCTTAAACCAAATATCCCACCACAGTGATGCATGAAAAATCCCACCGTGAGGCTTATGATGAGATCTGCCGCCCATAAGAGGCTTTAGAGATCAATACTATAACCAGTCCCACCTGGGCTAATGCCTGAAGAACCCACCTGGGCCAATACTTCAAGGTCCTACCTGGACCAGATGGAATGGAATGCCGCTTGAGGCTCATGAATAGTCCCACGGGTTACATGCGAAGAAATCTCGTCTGGACTTATGATGAACAAATGCCATGCTATGCCAGCCCTATTCGAGGCCATACAGGAGATCATTTGCCCATAATAGGCTATGTGAATCTCTGATGAATGATATAATCATGCCAGGACCAACCCTAGAGGATTTTCTAGTGAAAATGCCTGAGGTTACCCCTCAATAATATAACCTTATGATGAAGACATCGGACGTGGCCCCTCTAGTATACAAACTTATGAAAATGCTTGAGGCACCCCCTCTTGCATATGAAGCCCTCGAGTGTCCCTTCAGCAAATCGTGCAAAGCCCTGTAGTGTCCCTCCTCCTGCCCATGCAAAAATCCTGAAGTGTCCCTTCAGCAAGCCATATGAAAGCCCGAGGTGCCCCCTCGATGGATGATGATGATGCCCGAGGTGTCCCTTCGATTTGATGATGATGATGCCGGAGGTGTCCCCTCGATTAATGACGATAATGTCCGAGGTGCCCCCTCAATTATTGATGATGATTGCCCCCTCGATGAATGATGATGATGCCCGAGGTGCCCCCTCGATGAATGATGATGATGCCCGAGATGCCCCCCGATGAATGAATGAAACACTTGAGGTGTCCCCTCTTGCCAATATCTGGAGTGACCCTCCAATGCATACTTATCGATTACCCGAGCAGATCCCATATGTTTGAACCGGCTCGCTCTTGAACTTGTCCCACCGAGGCAGAAAATACACTAGACGCTTTAGAAGCTATTGCTCCCGCGGGGGCCCGTCATGATTCCCTTACAGAAGACCCATGGTTAGGCTTCTACTATGTTCTGCTTCATTCATGAAACCCACATGCGCCAAATGCTGGTTGTCACCATGAATGCGATGCCAGGTAATGTCAGAGTTGGATGGCCCAAAAGCGTGTTCTAATGGTATCTGCCGACGAATTGCGCAAGCTCCGGGCCTAGAAGTAATTTTCCACATTCGACGTAAGATCCGTAAAGTCACTTAGGCAGGGTCGATGCTAAGTGTGTGATGCCGGACTCGGCATGTAACCGGGTCTGAAGGTGGGCATCCCTCTCGCAAGTGGGGTGTTCGATCTCCGCTTCATCTGTGAAACCCTAATGCGCCAAATGCTGGTTGTCACCATGATTGCGATGCCAGGTAATGTCAGAGCTATATGGCCCAAGAGCGTGTTCTGATGGTATTTGAAGACGAATTCCGCAAGCCTCGAGCCTGGAAGGAGTTTTCCATATTCGACGTAAGATCCGTAAAGTCAATTAGGCAGGATCGATGCTAAGTGTGTGATACTGGACTCGGCATGTAACAGAATCTAAAGGCGGGCATCCCTCTCGCAAGTGTGGTGTTCGATCTCCGTTTCATCTATGAAACCCTAATGCGCCAAATGTTGGTTGTCACAATGAATGCGATGCCAGATATTGCTAAAGCCCTAAAGTCTGTAAATGAGTTTCTAGTGAGATCTGATGAAGGGTTTCTCAAGCCTAGAGCCGGGAACCAATAAACATGCAAATACAAACATCTGAGTCTACTTGAGAATTATTTTACGTTTGAGTTAGTCAGAGACTATTCTGTCGCTTAGAACCGGACAGAAGAAACTCAGAAAGCTCAAACAAAACACAGACATGAACCATAAACCAATGCGTATGTATAATCAAATCATGACCATGTATAAACACATACAAGGGTTCGCTTAATGGCATAAACCCCACAAACAATAAAATAGTCAAATGATGACCTAAATGTCAAAAAATGCCTAAGCAAGCGGCACATAAGGAACAATGTCTAAACAGAGGGCAGCCGTCTCAGAAGATCCCTCGACAGCTCCTCCTCCCTCCATGCCCACTAAACCTGCTCCAAGCGAACCTGACCCTGCATAAATAATGAATGGGGTTAGAAGAAAACAAATGATGACTATGCGATGTGCATATCAGATGGAACCAGCTGTACCTGTTCCATCTGAAGGGATGATGATCATGTGAGCATTGATGCCGGCTTGTTGCCTTCTCCTCTTGCGACCAGTCTTCTTAGAAGGCAGGTCAGAGCGCTGCAGGACTCTACTAGGGATCCCAAATGATGTCAGCACGACCGCTGTAGGTGTCGGAGGCGCTAAATATGATGACATATGAAATGAGTCAGCAAATGTGAGCTAGAATAAACTCACAATGATGAAAAAGTGAGATGCATGAACATACCAGCTCTAGAAGATACTGGAGCTGGGCGTACATAGAAATGACTATCTTGGCTCCGCACAACGGATATCATCTCGATGCGAGGAACAGATCTCACGCCTGCACGATCCTCAGGCTGAAGCAAAACCTCTTGTATCCAATAATCCAGGTTATTATACTTATAGAACTGTTTCATAATATAATAAAGATTATAAATTTTTAGTAACATATTTATATATAAATTATTTATAAATATAAAACGATTCAATTGAATTAGGACATTTGATTTTTTTTTTATAATATTTATAAAGTTACACTTCTTGCATTATTTCTTGGGCCTCTGTCTCATCGACACACCGAAGGAGGATATGATTGGGAGATCTTTTATATAGGTGGTTTCCACACAATCTGAATTGCATGGCTAAGCGTTGAAGTGTACGTTTGTTAGTTTGATTAGCTTCTGTGGGAAATGATTTATTTTTGAGGTATTGTTTTATGTCATGGTACCAAGGTAGGTTTTCGTGTGATTTGCTAGTTTCAATATGGAGGCAATATGAGGGTTCTTGGTGGCTACCTATTTGGATTGTCATGGTTTCATCGGTTAATTCTATCCAGGCTGCTAGCGTGGGTAAGGCATCAGCATAAGAGTTTCGGCTTCGGGGTAGGTAGGTGAACTCAATTTCGACAAACTCTTCTACCAGTTTTTCTAAGTATTCAAAGTATGGAATTAATTTTTTATCTTTGGTTTTCCATTCCCCTTTTATTTGACTGATTATAAGGAGTGAGTCACCAAAGACATGGAGATGAGTGACTTTTTGTTCTAACGCCATTTTTAACCCGAGTACACATGCTTCGTATTCCGCCATATTATTAGTACACTTAAATTGTATTTTAGTGGAAGTCGGGTACTTACTCCCCCATGGTGACTCTAAAACTGCCCCTACACCTTTTCCATGTTAAATCTAACTTGGTACATTGTGAGGTATTTGAGGTGGTAAATAATATATCTTCATCGGGAAATTATTCGTTTATGAGTTCTGGATCAGAAATGGCTGAATCAGCTAAGTGATCAGCTATGGTTTGGGCTTTCATGGATTTTTTAGTGATATGGGTAAAATGTCAAATTCGGATAAGAGTAACAACCATTTGGAACTACGACCTACTAATGCCGGTTTTTCGAATAAGTATTTTAATGGATTAATTCGAGATATGAGATAGACTTGGTGGGTTAACATATAATGCCTCAATCTTTGGGTAGCCAATACAAGAGATAAACACACTTTTTCTACCGGTGTGTACCGACTCTCACAACCCGTGAACCGCTTACTTAAGTAATGTATGACATGTTCTTTACCCCCCTTCATCATGTTGGCCTAAGACACAACCCATGGATGTTGGCGTGGTGGATAAGTAGAGGAGGAGAGGTCTCTCAGGCTTCGGTGGTATTAGTATAGGGGGTTTTAGGAGATAAAATTTTGATTTTTCAAAGGCATATTGACACTCATCATTCCACCCTTTTTTGGCATTTTTCCTAAGCAATTTAAAAATTGGTTCACAAGTTGGGGTCAGCTGGGCAATGAATCGGCTTATGTACTGTAACCGCCCTAATAAACCCCTAACTTCTTTTTCAGTTTTAGGAGGTGGCATTTCTATGATAGCTTTAACTTTACTGGGGTCTACCTCGATGCATCTTCGGCTAACAATGAAACCTAACACTTTCCCTTTAGTGACACCAAAGAAACATTTTTGTGGGTTTAATCTTAAATTATATTTTCGGGCCCTATCTAAATTTTTTTTGAGGCATTCTAAATGGCTACTAGCATTTCGAGATTTGGCAATCATGTCATCTACATAAACTTCTATTTCGTCATTCATCATATCATGAAATAATGCAATCATAGCCCTTTGATAAGTTGCCTTTGCATTTTTTAAGCCAAATGGCATAACCCGATAACAAAATACGCCCCAAGGTGTTATGAATGAGGTTTTTTCCATGTCTTCTTTTCCTAAATGGATTTGGTTATAGCCAGAAAATTTATCCATAAAGGACATCATTTCATGGCCAGCAGTATTGTCGACAAGGAGGTCAATATGAGGTAAAGGAAAATCATCTTTGGCACTGACCTTTTTTAGGTTTCTATAATCCACACACATTCTTACTTTACCGTCTTTCTTTGGAACAGGGACAATATTTGCTAACCATTTGGGGTATGGGGATATTTGTCAAAAACCCGTGTTGTATTGTTTTATGACTTCTTCTTTAATTTTTAGAATCCATTCAGGTTTAAGTCTTCGAAGCTTTTGTTTAATAGGTTTTGCCCCTGGTTTGAGTGGTAAGTGATGCACAACTACATTTTCATCTAAGCCGGGCATATCCGCGTACGACCATGCGAATACATCTACATAACCTCTTAAGAAATCAATGAGTGTACGAAATAGACCAATTAATTTAAAGCAAAAAGTGTACTTTGCGTATTTAATAGGTTTTGTGCGCTTGCAAAAAGTGTACTTTTGTTTAATAGGTTTTGTGCGCTTGCAATTCAATCTACTTTGCGTATTTAGGGTTTTATAAATTTAAAGCAAAAGGTGTACGAAATAGACCAATTAATTCTATATCCAAAATACACATCACACGCCTTACGTATAAATACGTGGCGGGTTGTCTCGGGGTGTGACACATAGCTTATTATACCTTTTCAAATTGGCGCGTGTCTAGAAATTATTCTACTTAATTAGTTAGGCCATATCGAAATTCGTGCATCTTGCACTGGGCCTAGTTTCCTTGACATGTGCGAATTCGTCTAAGTACTGAGTGCGATCGGCAGTGCAACCTAGGGAGGCTGCTGTGCAATCCAGTGAGGTCACATTTTGGCATTTTTTCACCATTTTCTGCAATTTAAAGTAAGAAAACGCAGTAACGTGATTCTAGGTGTAATTTATGACATTTATATGCTATAATACAAGATATTTAGAGTATTTGCATGATAAAATCTGGATCGAACATGTGTAAATGTGTATATAATTTATGCCTATTAGAGTCCATTTGAGAAAATTACAAGCAAGTTAGGATTGTACGATATATATATTTCTAGCTTGATGGGGGTGTTAAATTACATAGTTAGTTTAAAATTTATTTCTAACAGCTTAGTCAAAAGAAAAGGAAATAGTGTTTTGTTAAAAGTAGTGCTCTGTAATTAATGAAAATATTGAATAGTGCATTTCAACAGTTATTTTTTGAATATCAGTTACTTTTTGAATATCTTGTAGCTATAAATAGAGATATATGTAAAGCTGACAAAATAAGATCGTAATAATAAGTTGTTTTCTTAAACTCTCTTTTGTCTTACAAAAAAAATAACACTGATAATTAACTTTAAAAATAGAAGATCTTGGTATAAATAAGATTCTGACCCTATAATTAAGTTCACCAAGTAACCAAAGATGAGATCGATTCAAAAAAAAAGTTATAAATGTAAATTGACTTTAGGCGTGGAATCGATTAAACTTATATATAGGGTAGTTCGGCCTATACATTTACTTAAATATATATAGGTTAGTTCAGCCTTCAAGGTGCACTGCCAACTGCGGGCTTGTTTGTATTTATTATTCCTATTTAATTGAATATTCAAAGTCAATGGTTGATCTCGAGATCTACCCATTTCATTTACTTAATTCCATTGATTCGGTCGTGTTCAAATGGACACAGCATCACACCATTTTCATCACCTGCCATATATTCCTCAGTGTAGGGCACAGAAAGTCGCATGACTAGGTTAGCTAGCGATGCTGATATATTTGTAGGGGAATGCTCCCGCATGGGTTCAGTGCTCTAGTTTCCAAACAAACATGAGCAGGGCATCGAACTCGGGGCATTACTGAACATCTTACTGGATACCTTCCGGTTCACCCTTAGCCAGACCTACGTTCATGATCAGTCAGCTAGGGTTTTATTATTTGATTGTGGAGACGTTTAACTCCTGACGGGCGCAAGCTCCCGCCGTTAATTACATCAGAAAGACTTGTCAGGTCAATCTGAATACCTCGTTCATTCCATGATTTGTGCCTATTTGGTTTGAACTGAGTAATGGGGCTAAAAGGGCTCATGCTTTATCATTTTATTCATATATTTGGGATTCTCGATTGCTTTAGATATTTATATAATCATGTGCAAGTGTATACTTAATCATAATATTTGTATAGACATTGATCATGATGCAAGTGCATAATAAAGTATATGATAATGAAAGACTTGTATGAATATTTAGAACTTGATTATATTTAAGAAACATGTGTTATATTTTATGAAATATATGATTTGTTTGTAAAATATGACATTTGATTTAAGAAAAGAGCATTTTGGTCATTTCAGGTTATGGATGAATCTTGAACATATTTGGATTTGATTTAAAATGATAGAGAATTGAATTTGGGTTCATTTGATTTTGGTTTGAGTCAATTTGGACTTGAAATGAACAAGTTCTGATAAAAAAGGACCTATTTGTGAACCTTTTTATGTTCCAGGGACTTGTTTATAATTTCTGGAAGGACATGGGAATGTAATTTGGGCTTTTGATGAGGTTTGGAATGAAAATTGGGCTTCCAGGGAGTTATTTGAGAGGATTTTATACAGGCAGGGACCTATTTGTAAAACAATTTTATTTATTTGATTTTATTTAATTTGAGATGGATCTGGGCCTTTGGATTTGAGATTTGGGCTTTAATATATGTATTGGTGCTTATGCACAGAAGCAGATTTGAGGCTTATGGGCATTTGATTTGGGCTTTGAAATTCGGGCTCAATGATGTGTCTTATTAAACCTGACACGTGGGGACCACATGTCAGAGCTTATTTATTTCACAGAGGGAGAGATGTTGGCCCTTGGATATAACATGTGCATCAAGATTCGCATATTCATTTAAACTTTATTTCGGCGCCTTCATCAGACGCATCATATTGCATCAAGAATCGTGTGGGTTGATTAACTTCACTGGAACCGGATGACTCCAGTCCCAGTTAGGGTCTTCTTCTCCAGCACTGCTCTGGCCATGGCCGACCTCAGGCTGCTGCAATTAGCATCGCCTTAGTGTCAGGAGCTCTTTGAACCACTTGTCGTTCGTCGGAGGTCATTTGAACGGCGGCAGACTTCTGACATTTGTCATATCGGTACCAATTTGAAATATAAACCGGATTCCATCGTTTGATTCATTATCTCATTCAATTGATTAGTAATTTAACATCATATGTGCATGTGTGAACTCAAGAGAGCATTAATTTGAAGTTTGTTTATGTATTGAACGTGGTTTGGTTTTTGTGAACTCGGCACGGGACCGGTTTGGTACCGATACACAGTGTAGAGGTTATACATCAACATTGGGTCTCAGAATCATTGTTTTAAGTCATATTTGAGACATATCAGAAGCTCAGGAACATTGAATTTGTTGTTTAAAAATCAATTGTGCATGATTCATTTGTATTATGCATGACTTAATATATTTTCAATTCAAATATTCATTTAAACTCAATTCTCTGTGAAGGATTACATTGGGCAAGATCATGGACAAGTAGTATGATGTATCAAGAGTATCCAGGAGCATTTTTATAATTTTTGAGAATTTATTTGCATTTTTAAAGATTTTATCAAGATTGCCAAGGGTATAATTGTCCAAATAGTGACAGAAATTTGTATTTAATTCATAATTTTATTTTGGATGCTATACAAAATAGATTTGATCAAATTTTATCTAAATTTATTGGCAGAGAGTGTAGATTATGAATATATTTTTTGTTTAATATTTACAGATCATTTGATGCATAAAAAAAGTGAAACAGTGAACTGGTATCAGTTTTTTAGTATACTGTGCATTGTGCAGTTTTAATTTTTCGAAATATGAACTTTGAAAAATTATTAAAAATAGCAGAAAAATCCTATAAATGTAAATTTTGTGAGGATTCTGTGTTTTTGAGTTCTCTATCACACTATATTTTTAGATTTTCAATATGGTCCCTGGTTTGGTCCAGACTTGCTGATTTGTCAGTAGAAGTCAAATATGCCTATTTCATTGCATTTCTTGTACCAGTTGGTATTGCATTGCTTTGGGCTGTTGGATTTGGACCTGGTACAGTACCATAGGTCTATTAAACATAATTTGAACATGATCAAAGGTCTGATTTGCATCAGAACAGGTTTCAAGGCATGGAAGCCACTGTTTTGAGATAAAACAATATGAATATAAGATCAAAGCTCCACAAATGCATAAGTCATCAAGATTCAAACATATAAAAATATCATGAACTTGTAAAATTTCAGGGAGGCCCCTAGTTTATATAAAATCATGTTTTTAATGATCTTTTCACTTGATTTAAAGGAAAAATCATTGAGGTTTCATTGGGATGAAGTACAAATGACTTGAGATGACCAAAGTCACTGCCTATTTGTATTCAGATCCTCTGCCTCTCACTATTTGCAACTAAGTCCTTCAAAAATGGCAAAATTGAGAATTTTGGCAGCATAACAGCATGCCCTTGCCATTCTTGAAGGTTTCATTTGCAATTAGGCCCTTGTAGATTAAGGAATTGTAGAGGATACCATAAGGCTCAACTGCGACAACCCTTGTGCATTTTATATTTTTGTTTTATTCATTTTAAGCCGTTATAATAGATCTTTTAATCAAAGTAACATGAAAATCAGATATGGGAGGATACCATCAGGCTCAACTACTCCACATCTTCATAACTTGTCACTTTGCTAAAGGATCTAAGAGGCAGTGAAGGAAAAAAAGAAGAAAAAAAAGGTCAAAATACAAGCATATATGCATTAACTTCATATATTTTAGTATAAAATCAAGGTCAAGCATAAAAGAGATCATTACTCAGTGCAAAATACAGATCCTATGCGATGCTTTAGCATGAACTACTATATATACATTTGTTTATTTGAAAACAGTGAAGAAGAAAGGGAAAAGAGAGAGTTTGATCATCAAGCTCTGTGCCTAAGCACAAAGCTCTCCCTTTTAAGCTTCAAAACAGCTAATAATCAGTAGAGAACAGATCTAAGAAGAAGAGATCAAGAATAACAAGAAAATAGTATAAATTCAACAAGAAAAAGGAAAATTTCAAATAAACTTCATTCACCAATGGAATTGTTACATGATATAGTCTAAAAAGACATTCAAAACTATGCTATACCTATCAGATTGCAGAAAGGAGAAGAAAGCAACAAGCTTTTCACTATGAACTTGAGAAAGAAACTAGCCTAATGAGCTCTTTGCAGTATTTCAATGTATTTTTTGTATATTCTCTCTATTTTTCCGTATATGTGGCATGGGGTATATGAGCCTTTATATAGGCCAAGAGCTAGGGCATAGCTCTGCATCAGCTGAGGTGTCTCCATCTTGCACTACAGTTGTTTGATCATCGGCTGAGATGCATTAATCTCATACCAGGTGAATTCATCATAGTGGATCATGTCATTAAGGTTGGATATGCTATACATCATTAGCCAGGTTGATCTCAACCTTTGGATTGATCTCGTCTACATTGGGCATCATCTTAGCCTTTGATATACCGGCCGGCTTTGGCATTGGCATGGGAAGTGTGATCATGCACCTCCAGAGAGGAATCTTCTTCATTGGGCATCATCCAAGACGCAAGGAACACGTGTCCAATGGGGACCATTGAGATGATAACAGCTATAACAAATTGGTATGCTATTCTCAGTCTCAACCGTGCTTATCGTGTGACCATACCAAGTGGTGCATTCAAAGGCTTGAGGGAGCGACAAGGCATATCGTTATACCTCCCTTATCATGTGCAAAGGCTCAATTGAACGCTCTGACAGTCGGGCGTGTATCTTGCCATTAACTCAGCCCCGATATGGTACCGGTTTATGAAGCATTCATAATTGACCCTTCTCATATCAAATTAGGGTCTCCAATAACATCGCAGAGACCATAATAAACTTCACCCCAAGTCTTAAGACTCAATTTCAAGCATAGCTCGAGTTCTTGTCAATGTTCTTCTTCCCTTCTCGGCTTGAATTGCTTGTGAGAAGAAAAATAATTGCATATTCGAGTTTAGCTGAATAGGAAGGCACACCAAGCTCTACCGAATCTAGGTAAAGGCTTAAGCAATGCTATATTGAAGGGTGTGAATTTTAGCACTTGATTCCAGTTGAAACTGCGAAAGAGAGAGGAAGAAGAAGAAGGAGAGGGAGAGCTGACGAGCGGGTCCCATTGTCGGCCTCTCAAAGCTCGGACCAATCACATTCTATTATTTCCCTGTTCTTTTGTTTGAGTCCGATATAGGGTAAGCCATGCATAGGATAGAACGGGGTTCACCGAGAACCGAGACCATACAAATCGAAGGGGTCGCAGTGGACCTCGTTTAAACCCAGCGACATCAAGTAGCTCTTAGGTGCACCCGGTGTATGGTAGACCTAGCCACTGACTTCTCGGTGCATTGGGTTTATATCACATGAAACATGTATGTCCATATCGTACACTCAGTGAAATTCATACTGAGCCTATGACAGGTGGGCTCGGGTTGTAAGGGTTTGATTATGAACCCAAAACTTGCACCTAGAGAAACATTTGCTGACTTGTAGGCCTTCTGTGCTTGCATGGCACCAATCAGAACATGTCATATCAGCATATTTTATGAAAATTCATAACTCTTTGAATATTTTGAGTTAAAAATTGCATAGCATATCAAAATTCATGTTATTTCATGAGGAATCATTATGTGAATTCCATTGCATTGCTCTTGATTCATTTAAAAGAGATTTCAAGTATCCTTGGTATGTTCCAAGCATTAAAATATGACCATTTTAATTTATAGCAACATTTTAGGGTACAACACTTAGCAACTTTCATAAATTCATCAACACCTGCCATATATTCATCCGACAGATGTGATGCTTCGTACATCCAACTACGGTCCATCTGCAATTAATTAAGCACACGGTTGGGCTTAAGTGTTCACAGTAGGGCTTATATGGGCCGTTTACCATCTTATCCCACTCTTTGAATATTCGGTCTCAACAGTAACCACATATTAGTCGTGTATTAGTATATAGGAAATTTCGGCAGCATTCCCCTTAGTTCCCCGAAATTTTCCTAGATACTAAAACACGACTAATATGTGGTTACATCCTTATTGAGACAGAGTATTCAAAAAGGAGTCCCAAAACGGGGACTATTCAAAATTAATACCTAATGTATTAATTTTGAACATGTATCATGACCTAAAGGTATTAATTAATTCGATTGTGGCTCGTAAAACAATACTCTACCTACTATAGATTGATACACCTAATTAACTATACACACAATGCACAAAGTACGTACTAATTAAACAAGAGTTTTAGGTTGTGCTTACATTTGTTTGTATGCTGGATCGAGCGAGATAAAGAGATTATTGCACCAAATCCCTCAATAAAGCCAATTATCTACACAATTAAGATTTTTGCAAGAATTAACTTAATGACATGCTACATAATTACAAACTTTACCTAATAAACAATTTTCCAACAATATTATGGCATGCTTCCAATTCATTTCTTCCATACTCTCAATGATTTCAAGAATTTAGCTTTGAACCGAGCTATAATGTTAATCAAAGAAATATAAAGGAGATCAATGACTTACATGCAAAATTACCTCAATCCTCATCTCGTAAACAATGTTTCCTGCCTTAGATCAAAGAAAAACAAGTGATTTCGCAAAGAGAGAAAAGAGAGAGCTGCTCAAAGCTTCAGCCGTCGAAAACTTAGTTTTAATTCAGTCTGATAGGAGTTATAGGAAGAAATGTACAATTTGTATCGGTTATTTAAAAAAACGATACTGAAAAACATCTGTATCGGTTATAAATAACAATGCGATACTAATAGATTAACATTTTGTGTCGGCTATTGTTGAAGAACCGACACCTATTAGTTTGTATCAGTTATCTACTAATAACCGACACAAATACTAGACTTTTTGTATCGGTTATTAGTAGCCAACCGATACAAAAGGTCTGTGTCAGCTTCTTAGCAATGAGCTGATACAAAATGTCTAGTATTTGTATCGGGTTAATATTGGAACCGATACAAAATATTTTTTGTATCGTTTATTTTGTATTAACCGATACAGAATGTATTTTGTATCACCTGATTCAAAAAATCAATACTATTAGGGCGATACTGAAAGTGATTTTTTCACTGGTGTTTGTACTAAACAAAAACTAGAAATAACAGAGTTAGTATTGGATGGTGAAATAATCATTCCCTTTCTACGAATTAATTTAGATGTAAGAAATTTGGTGCAATTCTCTATGTTATTTTCATCATAATTGGTTGCAATATATATATATATATATATATATATATATATATATATATATATATATATATATATATATATATATATAAGAACAACTGATTTGATATTAGCCAACCTCTATATATATATATACATATATATATATACATATATATATACATATATATATATACATATATATATACATATATATATATACAT
The DNA here is from genome assembly GCA_024447775.1 of Carex cristatella. Lineage (NCBI taxonomy): Eukaryota > Viridiplantae > Streptophyta > Magnoliopsida > Poales > Cyperaceae > Carex > Carex cristatella. The sequence continues at coordinate 5,999,269 of JAJHPF010000008.1, read as the reverse complement.
ATATATATACATATATATATATACATATATATATACATATATATATATACATATATATATACATATATATATATACATATATATATACATATATATATATACATATATATATACATATATATATATACATATATATATACATATATATATATATATATCCATTCTTATATAATGCACGTAGTTGTCCTGATCCACAAATTGTTACGATTGAAAGATAAAATTTCGGATTTAATATCAACCCTCCAATCACATAATCTGTCATCTTTAGATTAACATCTCTTTTATGTGTAGAAGTCTAATTTTAATTAAAAACATACTTACTACATATAATGCTACACAATATATTTAAATTAAATTTAAAAATTAAATGACCCTAACCCTGAATCAATTTTCCTTCTTGATATATCCTGATTTCCTTAATATTTCCTGATTAAACGACATCCGCTCCAGCTATTTTTAATTTATTTTTGTGTACGTCCGATTCATTTCCTTATTTGCTTTTATCTCTTGATGGTGATCTGTTACTTAATATTTTCCTTTATCTCTGATTTATTTCTCCATCTATTTCTCCAGTTATATTCTCATATTTCCTTCACCAATTCATCTCCAATTAACAACACCTTTCTATACTCGAACTACCTTGTCGTCCTTATCTCTCTCACTCCTTTGCCGCCTGTATCACCTCTCCTATGTCGCACAGGCTCATCTAGATAAACTTTTATCTCAATTTTAACTCTTTTGTTGCAAAAGCAAAAATAATTTGAATGTTGAAGGATGCAGTCGTGGGACTGAGGAAGGGCTGAGGGAGAGACGCTAGATCGAAACCCTCCTTTGCTCGATTCTCTTCGTACTGGTATAATTCTTTTTTCTCTTTCCAATTTTCCAATTTTTATCAGTTTGAACTCAGAACATATTGATTAAGTCAGCTTATGAGGTTGCATATGAAGATGACCTAATTGGTACAAGGTCTGACAATTGGTGCCGTACCATTTCTTGTTCTTTGAGGTTCCAAGCTAATCTTTAGCAATTCACATTGTGTTAGTCTTGCATTATGTATATAGTATGTATCTAAACTTATATCAATCGTATTTAAGGTTTTGAAATTAAAGAATAGATCCTTTCTTATTTACTGATCTTTGGACTCTTTTATTTTTTTTTGATGATTTTCTTTACGTTTTGTTTTCATGACTATCTAATGAATGGCTAAAATTTAGAAGTATGTAACAAAGGTAAGGTGCAGATGCCATCTGTAAAGGTACAAGTTTCTGCTCCATCAAAATTCAATTTCTTTAACTCTGATCAATTATAAACTCAACATTTTTTCTTTATTTTTCAGATTAGAATTGATCTGATTATTTCTCTTATTCTATTATTTCAGAAAATCTGTAAAAATGAAAAATATGTGCATCTAAACTTGTTCTGTATGCTGTATAAATTTCAAACATATATTCAATACCTTATGGGATATATGATTTTTATTGGAAAATTTCCTAAATTACCCTTGATAGTAACAATAGAACAATTCCTTCTATCTTCTATATGCTTCATGTGTATTATTGCATGATAACTTACCTAAAGACTGAAATAAGCACAAAATAAGAAAACCAAGCAATAAAATTAAAATAATAATAAAAAACTCCAATGAAAGCTTTTGATTGATAACATTTTTTTACACTTAATTCATCAACAATTAGTAAGGTCTTTTCATTTCTTTATTTTCTTTCATCAACAACATCACCTATAAATACTTGGCATATTCAGCCTATTAGAATTGGGGATCCTTAATTAGTTTCCAATTCCACTTGTTTAATGATTCAAATTTATTTGATCTTGTGGCCTCATATTAGAGTTAAGTATCAACATACTCTACGTATAAAAATGTAATTGTAAATCAAGTTTTATATCTCTTAGAATCACTTGATCTAAAAATTCTAGATCATTAAAAAATAATAATTTTATATCAATTTAAAAAATAGTAAAAGGATCCAATAAAACATAGAATTAAGTCTACAATAATATATTCATATCAAAATTATATTCAATGGTTCAGATCAATCATCTGAACTATGAAAAATAGAAATTATTCATCTATAGTACAGATCAGTCTGCATTATGCATATTAACGGAAGACAAAAAAAAATATTAAATGAAAATGAAAATATTCTGTCTATTACAGTTTACAAACCCCATAGGAAAAAATAAACTGAGAATAGTCGTAAGAGCAGGCCCAACAAGCTCAATAAACCTTATTACTATAAAAAAAAAAATCAAGTGCAAAAGAATAAATTGATTGTGAGTTAAAAATAAAATTTATTCCAAATTAATTTTAAAAAATAGTATATTTGTTATTTAATGAAATATTAGCTCATATAACATTATATTATATGGAAGACATTAGAGGAAATCAATTATTTGAGAGGTTATTTTTTGCATTTTATTTAATATATAGTATATTTGAAAATAACTGGTTAAGTACCCATGCATTGTTGTGGGGATTAAAATATATTGTTGATAATTTTCTTTATATGTAATTAGTTTTTATTTGATTTGTTTATAATATATTAGTAAATAATGAGAACAAACGATAACTATAGAGCTTGATAATATATTATTATCTTCACTGTCAGCAATTAATTTTAGTTGTGATAATTAATTGTAAAGAACTTCGAAATAAAATATCAAATCTTTCCTACTATGGCATTAATCAATTATTATATGATATAATTTTAAAACGACTATCAATTGCTTCCTTCACTCCAAAATTACTAATGACACAAATAAAAATTATATATCATATAATTAAGCACAAATTTTATGTAGCATTCATGAAATATATAGCTGACAAACAAATTACTTAAATGCACGAAGAATGGCTTATGAATTAATGCATTTGAGTTTTCACCAAAATAACTTAATTAAGATACACTTCTCGTAATTAGAAAACACATCAAATGTACCTTTATAAGCAAAAATAACTATAAATACATTTTATCGATAATTGTTAAGAACAACAAAAAAACAAAAAAAACAGATTATTCTTCAATGTATAAAGACCAATACAATCACTACAATAGATCGGCCTATCTGCGACCGGCCAAATCGGTCGCAAATGATAGAGGCGCCGGTCGCAGATGACATAATCGGTTGCAGATGACCAAAATCGGTCACAGATGTATCGGTCGCAGTTGCTCCGTCACTGATGACCCCGATGATGACATCACCGTTCGCAGATGATGACGTCACCGGTCACAGATGACTCTTCAGCAACCGATTAAAATCGGTCCCTGATAACAGATGATGACGTAGCTGAACTTTATCAGCTACCGCCTCAATCGGTCGCTAATGTATAAAAATCGGTCGCAGAAGGTTTTTTATTTATTTTTTAATAATTTTTCTGTTTTTTTTTTCTTTTCACCAATTGGTACGAATTGTACCAAACGACAGAACCCATTATGTTCATTTATTTTTCCCCAACCCATTCGTGACGAATCGTACCAAACAATTAATTCACAAGCAATTCAAATATAGTAACGTACCAAGCAATTCAACAAATTTAAAAAAAATTCACAAGCAATTCAACAAATTCAAAAACATATAAAACACATACGAACTAAAGTACTACATAAGTATCAAATATGAAATATCTAAAGTACGATATCTAAAACTTCCGACATATAAAACACATACCAACTACATAGAAAACATCAAAATATCTAGAATAAGTCATCGCCGGACCAGTCATATCTATCATCATTTTGAGCATCGGAGATCAATGCATGATGCGAGCTAGAGCCTCCCTGTGATTTACGGCTCTACGGCTCTACTTAGTGTTCTTATAGACAAAACTTACCTAAGCAATTCAATTAGACAAAATTTACCTAAGCAATTCAATTAGATAAAACTTACCGAAGCAATTCAATTAGACAAAATTAAGCTAACCAATTCAATTAAATAAAATTAACCTAAGCAATTCTATTAAATATATAAACTTAATCGAAATCTACCTTCTTTTCTTTGCCACCACCGGACTTGGCGACAGATGTATGCACTAATACCTTTAAATATATAAACATAGGTATTACATCACTGGTACCAACATCAAAAATCCAAATAAACTGAATTTATGCACTAAGACCCTAAACTTCTAAAAACTCAACAAAGCTTGTTCTCGCTCATTCATTCCCAAGACTTGCATTAGAGGGGCACAGATGTAATTCTAAGTTGTGGAAACATTTTATTACTTGTTGCTAAAATCTGATATATAAACAAACAACTCATAGTTTACATGCACATTATATATTAGAGCCAAGATTTATCCCTATTATCAGAACCAAGATTTTTATCATTGGTAGTGCCATTAACACAAATTGGTACCCCTAATGCTCTTATTTGGGGATTGATTCAGGATCTAAAATCTAATTAAAATAAATAAAATGCCTACAACTATGCCTACAAGGGCAAGGAAAGGGGTCTCATCCCTCAATGGCTCAGCAAGGTCAAAAGGAAAAAACATGAAAAAATTGGGTTCTAAACAGTGCAAAACAGAAAAAAAAAACAGAAAATGAAAAGAAAAAAAAAACATAAAATTGGGTTCTAATCCCTCAATCCCTCAATCTAAAACAAAATTCCAAACAGTGCAAAACAGAAAAAAAAAAAACGCAACAAAACATAAAATAAAAAGAAAAAAGAAAAGAAAATCGGAACATAATAAAAACAAAAAAAACAGCGAAAAAAAGTAAAAAACAGCAGCAAAACAGGAAATCGAAACTGAAAAAAAAAAGAAAATATATGAAAAAAATTAAACTTATAAAACTGAAAAAAAAAAACGCAAATCAGAGGCGTTTTCTGCTGAGATTTGGCGTTTCTACGATCTTACAAAAATTTGGCGCGATTCTACATTTATTAGAGTCAAAAATGAGGTAAAAGAATCATAGAGAGAGGCAGAGAGAAATTACCGAGAGAGAGAGAGATGGAGCAGATCGCGACGGCAGCCACGGGGCGACACCGGCGTAGGGCGGCACCGGGGCGACATCGGCAGCAGCTTTTGGTTCGCGCGAGAGGAAGGGTTCTAAACCTAAAGCCACGATTCTAAACCTAAACCTAAAGCTTTTGGTTCGTTCGCGCGCAGATTTTGGTGAAAATCCTTCAGCGGCCGATATGGATCGGTCACAGATGGAGTTTTCGCCGGTCTCTGAAGGGTTTGTCTCCGTTGCTTTTTTTTTTTTTTTTTTTTTAAGGCCTTCTGCGACCGATTGCTGCGCCAGTCACAGATACCGGTCTCAGAAGGGTAAATTTGCTGTAGTGAATATATGGAGCTAAATTTGTTTTGTGCTTTAGAGCACATTCTTGAGCCCTACATTAAGCACTGCTTTATTATAAGAGTTTATGGCTGCTAAGTTGGTTTGCAATCAAAGAGATAAACGCCAGCTCATAATTTAGTTGCTGCAAAAAATGAATACTGGTATGAAATGAAATTAAAATCCTCTATTTGTTGGCTGAACTGAAGCCACCTATTTTCTAGTATGTGGTTCTTCAACTTGGTTAATTTGATTTATTAAAATAGTATGCGTTTGATTTGTGTGTAAGACAGAGTTGTCATCTTTGAGTTTCTAACCAAAATATTTGAACAAGATTGTGTAGTGCTGGTACATAAATTAGTTTCTTCTATTGGATTTTTGGTGCCTGTTATTTAAAAAAGAAACTTTTAATTTCTTATTATCTAGATAAGAGGGTATAGAGGGCTTGATCATGTTTTCGGCAATAATTATATCCTAAAGTATTCCTTAATTTCAAATGACGGGCCCTTTTTCTGCAATAAATTATCTTTTTGTTTCATTTCAGAGTAATTTCTATTGATTGATCTACTTAGCGCATTTATATGTTTTTATTAATTTTAGAGGGAACTACTGGTTTTTGGACACCATTTTCACTGTGGTGGCAAGTACAACTATTTTCTTCGCCCAATTCGTAGGTTCATGCAGATTCGGTGCCTTCGTTGTACTGAAAGGTTTCGCACTCGAGCTAGTCTGGTTGAAATGTCTGCTTGACGTGTTTTCAGCCCTTTTCTAAACAACCTGATATCCTTTTAGCTAATAGCATTTTTGTTGCTGAAAAGTATATTCTTGAGCCGAAGTAGTGATATACGGTACACTATAGAATATAGACATAGGTATAGATAAAAAAAATTATATTTGTGTTTTCAGATAGTGTATATACCTGATAGTGTTTTTCCTTTTATAGTTTTGATATTGATATAGTTTTTTCTGATGTAATTTTTTTTATATTGTTGAAATTTCATATATTCCAAATGGATTGATTGCATGTTTTATAAATAGATACCAGACTTTATATATATATATATATATATATATATAGATAAATGATCACAAGTATAATCTGACGTACAGGACAATGAACAATTAAAGGGAACTTGATTTTACTCGTGTCTATATCATTTTGGATCATCATAGTTTTTTTTTAAAGGGGCCTATTATAAGACTTCGAGATAAGAGTAGGTTCAATTAGCTCTAACATCGTACGATTAGCACTAAGATTAGTACGGATGAAAATTGAAACAAACATGTACGGATTTTAATGTACTTAGCACAGATCTTGATACAATTGAATGGTCATTTCACCTATCGAAACAAAGTAGGTCCGATGGGCATCGGACCTACTCTGAATTCTAAGACTTCAGATTACCCGAGTTTCTGGACCGTTTAATATGTTTAAGCACGAATATTAAAGAACACACGTGCATTTTATTTCGTATCAGATTGATCCAGATTCTGATTTAGACAGTCCTTCATATATACAAAGCAGAAAGAGGCCGGCCTAGAAAGCCCAATAACAAATATAGGGTCCGGTCTAGAAAGCCCAATAAAAAATAAATGAATTACGCAAGAATTATACAATGCAGAATTCATTCATTTCTTTTCGTCCTTCATGCAATTTTTTTAGTTTATTTTTATATTTTTTCTCTGTTTGTTTAAGTAACTATAAAAATTAAGTGAGAAATAATTAATTGCTTCAGTTCTAAAGAAATTCTATTCGAAATTAATTTATAGATAATAGATATTTGTTATTTAATAATATACAAGCTCATATAATATTCAAATATTAGATATTACAAAAAATCAATTATTTCAGAATATGTTTTTCTAATTATTTATTTGTTATTTATTTTAATTTTAAATAAAAATGGGTTTTGACACAGCATTTTTCTTCCAATTATTTTTATTTTTATTAGAGAAAATATTTTGTGTATTGTAAAAGAACTTAAAGGACCTTCCGAATCGATTTTCAAAATACATTTCAGGACAATGAAAATATTTTCCAACAATTGAAGAATTGTTCGAAGTTAAATTCAACATGGAAATATATATGATGCAAAAGTTTGAAGAACATCAAGAGGAATATTTTTTGTAAAAGCAATTTAAGAGAATTAACAAAATTTATTAAATTTAAAATTTATAAATTTTGAACAATATATACCTCAAACTTAGATTTCATTGTAAAAAAAAAAAAATACTATATTGAGATATACCTAATAATTAAGCGTTCAGTCTTTATTTAGCTTATAATAAAGGATTGACAACCAAAACTGGACTTATAATATTACAAAACAATATAACAATATATAAAATATACCATGCAGGTTAAGATATATTTATTACACATCAAATATCTTTTTGTTTAAAATTTTATGAAATTGGGCCTACGGGCCTTTTAACAAAAAAAAATTCTATGAAATTGCAACGACAATCATAAAAACTTAGTTTACAATTTAACAAACAATAAAAATGTATCCGATTGAGATATACTTAGTATACCTTCCATATTTTGTAAATTTATAAAATTAGAACGACAACCAAAATTTAGCCTACAATATAACAAACATATGCAAGATTATGTCAGATAGATGTAATTTGTAAATATTCAACATTTAATTTATTTGGAATTTATTAAATTGAAACAACAGTCAAAACATAACTTATAATGTAGCAAAACAATAAAAAAAATATCATATCAAGTTATATATTGTCAATATTAAATATTCCTTTAGAATTTATGAAATTGGAACAATAGTTAAAACTTCTTTTACAATATAGCAAAACCATATAAAAGAGTATACCTGATATACATTTCATAAAAATTCAAATTTTTTTCGTTTAAAAATTTGTCAGGTTGAAATGATAGTCAAAATTTAGCTTATAATGTGTAACAAAATGTTTATCGTATATCAAATCGAGAATATTTAGTATTACACGGAAAAATAAATGAATAAAAATAATAATTTGAAAAAAGCTTTATTAACATATAAAAAAAATCACGAATTAACCAAATATCAAGTGTTCTGTCATTTAGTTAATTTTTTTTTCATGAAAGTGGACGTGAGGATATTTCCTAAGTAGTTGCATAAAAGAAATAATCTAAATACCAACCATTCCACAATAATAAAAATTTATGTTTGATTTGGGTTTAGGGTTTTGGGTATAATTGAGTCGGATGCTTTTGGAATCCGCGCGCTAAGAGAGTAACTTGGACAATTGACGTAACATAAAACGAGTGATGCTTTGGTACTACTTATACCACAGGGTTTAGGGTTTTGGTTATAATCAAGCCCAATTACAGAACTAATCACACAATATAACAATTGTCAAGCATATAATTTAGAATCATTCATTTGTTTCCGTTCGTCATACATTTTTTTTTATTTTGTTTTTCACGTTTTTCGCTGCATTTTATACAACAAACCTAACTACTACAAAATAAGTGCAAAAGAATAAATTGCTTATGAGTTAAAAAGAAATTTATTACAAATTCATTTTAAAAATAATAATATATTTGTTATTTAATGAAATATGAGCTCATATATATAATATAATATTGTATGTTAGAAATTAGAGAAAATTAATTATTTTAGAAATTATTTTTGCATCTTTTTTCATAATATATTTGAAAATAGTATGAATTTACAGTTATATGTTTTGCTCCACTCCATTTTCAAGAGAGATTGTTTTGGACATTTTAAATGAAAGAATGCAAAAAGTTTTGGATCATATGGGGTGAAAAAATTCTTTCAAAATTCGTGAAAATTTAGTGGATATTGGTAATGTCACTACACAATAAGCAAAGAGTATGGCAATTTGATCACTGCTCCCTCCCCTCTCCTCCAAAAAGGCATATTCTGAGCAAATTCACACATTCACATAAAAATCTTTACAAACCGCATAAATTCACAGAACAATCTTTGAGCAAGTAGGAAGAGATATAATCAATGGTGCCAACACCTAAGGGAAAAAGAATCCAGATCCTTATGAACGAACTTAAAACTTATTAAATTTTGTGGTTTGTGAAATATTTAGTACACATTCATTATTTTTCAGGAAGAGATCAACTTTAACGTTTTAAACGTGGATACTATGAATTGTCCAAACCTAATCAAATTTCACACTTTGCAGCCACTTTCTAAAATTATTTTTTTTTAGAAATAATTTTAGTTGTTTTTCAGGAAGGTACATGAATTCTAAAGTTCAGATCACAGTAGAATTTTTTTTTTTTTTTAAGGTTAGTGGTTTTAAGTGCCAACTAACAATCACAGTTGAAATAAATTACATCCCTATTAGTTGCCGTACCCACAAACAAAGAGGTTCAGATAGATGCACTATTTCACCAATCAATTAAGAGTGATTCACACCGAGTAAAAATGCATGTAAACCCAATAATCGCACAATTCAAGACCACCCAAATAATTATGAAGCTCTCCTTTGCTTGTGCTCAAGTCAAATGTTAAAAGATGTGAAGGTCCTAGGGGCATAAAGATGACATCTTGCTGGGGATGAAATGCAAAATTGCCCCTGTACTTCATTCGATAGCAGACATCAATAACATTAAGATATGGCTGGGGAACTGAATATATTTGATGAAGGCTCAATTGATATTTCATGGTCCACTCTTGTTGAGTGTAGCTCTGAAGAACCCAGATACTACTAAGTGTTATGTTGTCACACACAGACATACATTGTAAGAACCCTTGTGACTGTCCAATTTTAACCAATGTAAGGTTTTTCAAATATGGCAACCGGATTACCTGAGTGGAGTAGTTGTTTGGATCAATGGTAAGAATTTCGTTTCGGTTTGTTAGGCGATGCACCATTCCATCAAGAAAAGTGCCCTTAGAGGTATGATTTATCGACATATTAGGCACCAATTCTTTTCCATATTTGCACTTGCACTTGCCTTCTTCAAATGAGAAAATGTCAGCCCATTCCAGCTTTACATCATCTTTCATGAAGCTAGTAAAGCACATGAGGTGCAGCTGAGAGGGAGCTCGAGTGTCGAATGCCAATGAAAAAGCGGGACAAAAATAGTTATTATTTTGGAATGCAGATAGGGGTTCCAAGACAGACAGACTCTGTGTTGCAGGGTATAGACACATATCCCGTTGATAAATGGTCTCTTGCTTTGGACTGAATGAAGTACAAGTCCATTGCAGCAATCGAGCACCTGCATGTAACTAAGACATGGTAAGGCACTAATTATTCCATCACCATTCTCCACCTCATTAGAACCAGAAGACATGTACGTAAAGGAAGCAAAACAACGACCGTAGGAATAGTCATTGTGGAAAAGTCCACGCACAGTCGGTTGCAAGTGCTTGTTGCTGCCAAAGGCTTTGGAGCAGAGGGAGAACCAGTACTTGCAGACACTTCTGCAGCAAAAGAAGGGTTTAGGTGGCAGGAGAGAGAGGATCTCCACCAGCAATTCCTCTGGAAGTGCCTTGATAAGTGATGTGGTTTGTTCAGGTCGGGTTTTCTTGTTTTCCTCACACAAAACTGAGGTGGCAATCGTACCTGTGACACGTCAAAATAACAAAATAAAGAAGATATATCAGAATTTCTATTCTCTTTACCAAAATGACTGGGCTGACAGCTCAAAATCTCTATGAATTGGATGGAAGTTAAATTGTAAGAAGAACTGATTTTTTAAGATGGCAATAGGAATTATCTTTTTTTTTTTTCTTAATTCGGTAAAATAAAATCATCAAAGACATCATTTTATTAATACTTGGAATACATTTTTTGTAGAACTTTTGAGACATTATATATTTTACAATTAGCAATGTGATCTATTATGACAAGGCAATCGTACTTAAAACTAACAATTAATGAATACTTAACTAGATATCAGACACAAATTTAATTCTACTTCTATTATTGATACAAAGAAAGAGTTTAAAAAAGGAATTGTCAGATTTATAAGGATGCAACCTTCAGGAATTGTCAGAATTTCAATTTTTGCCGTTCCTAAAAATTTGTTTCAGGAATTTCAATTTTCGACCTTCCAAGAATATCCGAAGGTATGAGTAAACTCATACAAACCATAAATTTTATCGTTAAAAGTAAAAAAAAGGTAGAATGGGAGCAAAGACTAACCTTTCCTCTTCCTCTTGCTGAGCGCAGAGCTGCGATCGACCCCGTTCTTAATCCCGTTACTGATCCGGTTCCTGATCTGATCAGACCGTTGGAGGAAGGATGTATCCGTATCTCTTTCAAAGTTCATGTCTGATGGTGAGTATTTGGAGGATGAAGCAGAGAGGTGGAGAGGAGAAAGATTAAGATTTAGGGTATTAGGGACGATAGCATGTTACCATGTGTTATATATTTTCTCTAGTTAAACACAGCTGGGCCGGCATGTCCTCATTCCTGTTTTCATTCTTACTTGGGCTGTTCTTCATTTGCAAGTCCATCAAAGACCATATATTTTTTCATCTCTATTTTCATTCCAATTTGGGCTATAACTGCGGGATGAAAATGCTGCTTGTATAATTATGAAAGGTGATGGAAATTATGTTTTGAAAATCCCACTTATGTTTAGAAAGGTGTAGATCATGTTGTATTATAAATATTAGTTGAGAGCGTCATATTTAATATATATATATATATAAATCTGTATATGCGGTATGTAATAATCTTCTACATGCATGAACAAAACTGCATTTAAAAATATTGGCCTACAATATGGTACAAGAAGTTTTTATCAATGCAAGGTAAATAGATTGTCTACAGCCTCTAATATTAGCATAACTTTTTTTTTACAAAATATTCAAGGGTAGAATAGTAAAACCAACCTTCCAAAATAGAATTCAAGCAAAAATTAAAAATATACATATTTGTATTTTATTTCAAGGAAATAGAAAATAGTTAATTATAAATTTAAATTTATTTTTTCAATGTTTGAATAACAAGTTTACAAGCAAAATCATAATTGTAAAAGTAATAAGTATTGTAATGTTATTACTTAATCATTTTATTTAATATTAATATTTATTAATAAGAATAACTGTATTGATATCAAGCATTTTAATTAGAAAGGAAAAAGAAAATTTCTCATAACTAATTTCATGGTACAACCGAACACCCATTTCAGTACATTCTTATAATCAATCTCATGCATACTCGTATCCATGGGTTCCCACTTTTTTGAAGGTGGATTTCCATCCCCGACAAGTTTCATCATGTGCAACTTGTGACAAACGAACACGCCCTCAAAAATTATATCATATTGGGATATATTTAGTAAAAATTCAACATTTACTTTATTTAGAATTTATTGAATAATACAACAAAAAAAAACTTAAATTACAATGGAACAAAACAATAGAAGAATATATAATATTGAGATATATTTAGTAAACATTAACTATGTTTTCCATTTAAAATATATGAAATTGTAACGATAGTCAAAACTTAACAAAACATTAATAGAGTATACCATATTAAGTGTCACACCCCGACAATAAGGCAGACAACCCATTGCGCTCATCAACGCAAGACGATTTCAATATCATCTTACAGAATCACACACACATATAAATTACCAATGACATAACTTACTTTTCTTTGTGGCAAGTGCCGTAGTCTTCCAGTTCAGCATCATATTTTCTAATCTTGTATTTTATAGCTGGAACCCACAAAGTGGAAAGATGAGAGATTGAAAATCTTCCAGTGCGTATTCAGTTCCAGTCGAGTTATCCTTAGACGTAACCAACATAAACCAAGCAACACACTGAGTTCAAATATAAGAAAATAACATCAGTAATAAAAATTCAAGAAACATCTTAAAGAACTAAAACCAATCAAAGTAGCATGTAATTAAACCACTTGCAAAGAAATATGCATTTGTATTCAAGACGGAGGATAGCAAATCGAGGCACAAGGGGAGAAGAATAAATTGATTTGTGGGCGGTTACCGGTGAGCCCTCTATATTTTTTTTGATTTCATGTCATGTTAAAAAAATTATTGTCATTCTAACATATATAGGCCGATAAATGTAAATTTTCAGTGTCCGCAATAGACGGAGGGTTGGGAGTGCGGTTATTACACGATGCTTTTCATGTTTCAATGGATTGAAAGAATACAATTTAAATTTTCAAAAGAGGTATGTAATTCATATTAATTTTTCATTTTATTAATATCAATAATGAATCTTGCATCTCTATTTTCTCGTTACTAATCACCAAATTATAATTGTAGTATGGATTGAAAGAGGACGCTTACTCCAGCGAGCAAATCGACGATATGAGAGATATGTGGGCAAGGTGGTTTACTACCGAATTTTGTACTGAACAACATGGATTTGTATAAATTAATTAGTGTATATATAATTTAATTAGTGTAAATAACATATTTTGAGAATCTGGTTTTTAAAAAAACTGCCTCTGTTTTGGAAATCTGCAATAATATATTTACTGGCTAGCAAAAGTGGAGGCTAATAAAAAAAAAGACAAAAAAGAAAAAGAAAAATCCTACATTGATATTTTGAGGAAAATCCGTGTAGCTCTCATAAACAAGATGTTAAATAAATAAACCGAGTTCAACAACCTTCCTGCATGGATTTTTAAATAAAAATTCTTGTAGGAAACTATCCTACACGGATTTTTATTTCAAAATCTGTGCAGGAAGGTTGTTGAACCTGGTTTATTTATTTAACATCCTGTTTAGGAGAGCTACACGGATTTGTAACTAAATATCCGTGTAGGAATAGTTTTCCTACACGGATATTTAGTTGAAATCCGTGTAGCTCGGGTGTAGTGAGAGGTACAGTGGGATGGATTTGTAAATGCCTGTAACATTCTTATATAAAATCAATTATATTAAAAGGTTTATATGCATTAAAAATATATATAAGGTTATATGTGCATAATTTAAGTCCTTGTGTAATAATAAAAACTTGGAGGGACTTATTAGCAAAAATCCAAAAATAACCTAGAAAATTCCTTTCCTTCTCCCTTTCAATTTCATTCTTGGCTGTGAGTTGTGGGGTGGGTGCCGAGCCAAAGGGAAAAAGAGAGAGAGAGAGAAATTGAGCGCGGAAACTGATCGAACTTGTCGGAAAATTGAGATTCGAGCGGAATTGACGATCCTTGATCGATTCTAAAGCTTCAAATTGGTATATTCTCCTTTTCAATTAGCAAAACCCTAACAGTCGATTTGTTGTGATTTTCGTTTGAATTTCGAATTCGGGTGTGAATCGAACGATTATAACTCGATTAGTATATTGAATTGGGTTGAATTGAATAGATATTCTTTTTAAAGTGGGAATCATGATTTAAGGTTTGGTATGGAATTTGGGATGATTATTTGTGAAATTCAAATTTGATTAGAATTGATCGAGTTATAATTCGTTAAAACCGTTCGATTCGTATTATTGGATTAAACTACCCTTTGGACTTTGAATTTGGAATTAGGGTTTTGGTATTAAAACTTGAATTATGAATTATGTCGAATACTCGTATAGCTTCATCTACCTTGAAATATGATACGAAGACGTAACCTCGATTAACCGGAATTGAGCGTCGACCGATCGGAATCGAAACCAAAGGAATTAGGGTTTTCTGTTACTTGTTGCGGGCCGCAATCGGACCCATTACGGGCTGCAACCTGGTAATCCGAAATGGTAAGTTGAGTATTGTTAAGCCAAATCGAATGAGTACCGAACCGTAATCGCACTAGCCTTAGTTATACACCATTTATACAGTGTTAAATAACGATTATGCGTATCTTTTAAATAGACTTGGTAAGGTGTCCGGGCCGTGCAGCGCCTGCGTAGGAAGTCGAGTAGGGTATGACACGGTCCGTGTGTATTGTGACTCGGCCCGAGTAGGGTATGACACGGTCCGTGTGGATTATGACTCGGCCCGTGTAGGAAGTCCAGATTTTAGAATCTATTAACGATCATCATACTCAGGTGCGGGATTTCTGGACTTGTTTGATAGTTTATATTCAGAATTAAACTGTGTTTCGATTGACATGTTGATTATTGATTGAATTGCAACATCGGATTGTGTTGCATGTGCATTGCATTGCCCAAATAAAGTGAAACTCGAATTGTTTTATCTGATTGACTTGCATGCTGGTATGGTTATAAATTGTGTTGATCTGAATGATCTGATTTTGGAATTAAAGTCACCGTGCTTTATATCACCATCGGTTGGTGGATAGGGTATTATTGTCATCCACCGTGATGACGTCACCCAGGGGGTGAAACCGGATTTGTCAGAGTCTCTGCAGGGACTTTGACGCCCAGTGTTCTAAAGCTTTAGATCGTCTGGCCCTCGGCAGTTTCCAGTACCGGTTGGGACGAGGGGTAAGTGACTTGTATTATGATTGTGGTTATATGTGACTTGTGTATCGGAGGCATTACCCAGGGGGTAATGCGTTTGGATAGTCAATTGGCTTTATATGGATTTTTCTGGATGTGAATTGAAACCAGACTTTTAATTAAATGGTTAGGCCTGTAACTACAGATGGGTGTCATGAGAAAAAGATTTACCTGGCGCAGCCGTCTGTAGGTGTCTGTAACCCTACAGATGAGAGGGAACGAATTAAGGTCCAGATCGGTGGAACATCTGTAGTTACTACCCGATATTCAAAACCGAGTGAACCAGATATTGTGTGATTGAATTTCATCTTGGCAATTCCTGAATTGTGATTTCATTTGGATATATATATATGTTGTCGGATTTATGCATTCATTCATTTTTACAAATGGTTATAAATTGATATGAACTTTATTTGTGTTTCATTTTGAATATAATCTGTGATGGCAAGTCCAGGGATTATTTTGTGGCAATTATCGCACTGAGAATTCAATTCTCATCCCCTTTTTGGGTAAAATTTTCAGGTTCCGGTTTGGCGGATCCGAGAGAGGCACGAGGTCGGTAGGCCCCGGTTTCACCTTTGTGTAGCTCAAGTGCGGTATGGTGACATTAGAGATTATGTATATAGTTATGTTTTGGTTGTATATATATATATTCTCTATGTCATTGTGTGATGCGTATCCATCGAGATACGGGTTTTGTATACTGTGACCTGACCAGTTGGGATTTGAGATCTGTATATGTTATTTGTTTGTTTTGTTTGCGTGTTATGTTTTACTTTTTATCATATCGTAATTGCCTAGTGGGTATACGGGCAACCTGTATGCCTACGGCGGGAGCACCTGTCGCACCTCGTGGGGCACCGGGGTGTGACGGGTCTTCTCCGGTGGTATCAGAGCATGGTTTAAAACCTGAACCAGACTTGTTTGGATACGAGAGTGATATGCGTATTAATGGGGTCGTCGCGACTATACAAATATTGTATAATAAGAAAAGAATATAGAATGTTATAAACTAACTGTGTTTATTCAGAAAATGGAAACACGCCGAGGCAGAGGCAGACCTCGGAGGAATCCAGAACCAAATCCGGAGTTGGTTATCGAGCCAGTTGTGGATCAGGCTGGGGCTGGTCCAGTTGGTGCTGGTGGCGCTGGAGGAGCTGGTAGAGACCGTGACTTGGATGACCGGTTGATTGCGGCCTATGAGAGAGGTCGCCAAGCACAGATGCGGGATGCAACACCGGTAGCTCACGGGGGTGCACCTGAAGATTTCAGAAGGTTATATGATGCATTTTTGCGCTTGAATCCGCCGCGTTATGATGGAACCGGCGGGTATGCGGCAGCTGAGGAATGGCTGGCGCAAATAAATGCAAAGTTGAATTTATGTCGTACCCCCGATGAAGATAAAGTGGAGTTAGTTGAGCAGCCACTGGAGAGTGATGCTCGATTCTCAGTGGGATGGAGTCCGACGAAATTATGACGGGGATGAAGCGAGGATTCCTTGGGAATGGTTCGAACATAACTTCAATAAGAGGTTTCGAGCAATATACGGCGTGAAGCGCTGCGGAGAAAATTCTTGGAGTTGAAGCAAGATGGGCGTCCGGTGGTGGAATACAATAGTGAATTTCTGGCTTTGTCGCGCTATGCTACGGATATAAGAAATGATGTGGAAAGATATAATAGGCAATACTTGGATGGGTTGGATGGGCATATTTCTATGATCGTGGATACTCCGATGGCGACGGAGTTACAAGCAATGATGGATCATGCTGAACAGATTGAGATGCATGGGAAGCGGAGGAAAGAGCAAGTGGCTGAAAGGAATGTGAAACAGAAAGAGGCTCAGAGTGGGCAGATGTCGAGGTCGAGGGGAGGACCATCATTTGCTAGACCCGCTCGGCCGAGTATGGCGCCAAGACCCCCGTTCAGACAGATGTCCATGCCGGGTTTTAGACCGGTGGTTCATTCGCAATGGTGCCGATCGTGCAACCAAGCGCACGACGAGGTTGATTGTAGGCGCAAGGCTAATACTTGTTTCGTGTGTGGTAGCGCGGGACATTGGGCAAAGGAGTGCCCGAATGCGCTTATGAGGATGCGAGGCGCTAGTAGCGTGGGAGGGTCGCTAGCGTTGGGCGTGGGCGCGCCGACGTGGCGCGGACGTGGCGCATCTCATGCTAGCGGGGCTAGCGCTAGCGTGGCTAGCAGCCCGGCAGTGTTAGCGGTGGTTAGCGGCACTTGGCAGCCAAGCAAGAACGACGGCAGGGCGGCGGCGCATGCGCTTAACATCGCTGGAACTTCGCGCAACGCCGCAATCTGCGCTGGGAGATGGCAGGACCGACGTCATGACAGGTATACTCTCTATATCGATCATGATGCGTATTGTTTGATTGATACGGGGTGCGGTCATTTCGTTGTGTCGAGGGCGTTGGTGAAAAAGTGTAGTTGGCCAATTGAAACGTGTAATCAAGTTTTAAATGTTCAAACCCCGTTTGGTTCAACTGATCGAGAAATCACCTTATGCCGAAACCGAATGATTAAGATAGACGGGAGGGAGTTCGAGGCGGACTTGTTGGTGATGGAGATTACCGGTTACGACGTGTTATTGGGTATGGGACTGGTTGACGAGACACGCCGCTACCATTGATTGTCCGCATCGTCGGATCCATTTCGCGACTCGAGAGGTATGTCTTGCATACTCAATTGTAGAGAAATTGGGAAACTAACACCGTGTATTTCATTTGTAGAGATGAAACATTTACTAGAATCGGGGTGTGATGCTTACTTGGCGGCCGTGGTTTTTGCGGGCTGCGGTAGTTGCGAGAGATCGGCACTATACCGGTGGTATCGGGAATTTTCGGATGTGTTTCCAGATGAGATTGTGGGGTTGCCACCTGAGCGAGAAGTGGAGTTCGGTATCGAATTGGTACCGGGCACAACACCGATTTCAAAGGCGCCGTATCGAATGGCACCAGCAGAACTGAAAGAACTCAAGGCGCAATTGGAAGATATGTTGGAGAGTGGATTTATCAGACCCAGCACGTCGCCGTGGGGCGCGCCAGTGTTATTTGTTAAGAACAAAAGACGGAACTTTGCGGTTGTGTATTGATTACCGCGAACTGAACAAGGTAACCGTTAAAAACAAGTACCCGTTACCGCGGATTGACGATTTGTTTGATCAGTTGCAGGGATCTTCGATATATTCAAAGATTGATCTGAGAACAGGGTATCATCAGTTGAGGATTCGGCCGAGCGATGTGGATAAGACAGCATTCCGTACAAGGTACGGGCATTATGAATACTTGGTCATGCCGTTTGGGCTGACGAACGCACCAGCAGCGTTCATGGACTTGATGCACCGCGTATTTCATGATTTGTTGGATTCGACAGTTGTGGTGTTCATTGATGATATACTGATATATTCGCGCTCGCGAGAGGAACATGAGGTACACTTAAGAATTGTTTTGCAAAGATTGCGCGAACATCAGTTATTCGCAAAATTTTCGAAATGTGAGTTTTGGTTGGAGGAAGTTTCATTTTTGGGACATGTGGTTTCTGGAAAAGGGTTAGCGGTGGATCCCGAAAAGATTCGGGCTGTGACAGATTGGAAGAGGCCGAGAGACGAAGCATCGAAATTCGCAGCTTTCTGGGGTTAGCCGGGTACTACAGGAGATTTGTACTCGGGTTTTCACGATTAGCTGCGCCACTTACAAAATTGTTGCATAAAGGTGTAAAATTTGATTGGGGTACCGCGCAAGATAAAAGTTTTGAGGAATTAAAGAGTCGGCTGGTATCCGCACCAGTCCTTGCTATGCCGACTACTGGTAAAGAGTACACGGTTTATACCGATGCATCTCGATCAGGTTTGGGTTGTGTATTGATGCAAGATGATCATGTAATTGCCTACGCATCTCGTCAATTGCGACCGCACGAACAAAACTACCCGACGCATGACTTGGAGTTAGCGGCGGTGATATTTGCGCTGAAGATTTGGCGGCATTATCTGTATGGCGTGAGGTGCCGTATATTTACAGATCACCAAAGTTTGAAATACATTTTCACGCAAAAAGAGCTGAATTTGAGACAAAGGCGGTGGTTAGAATTGTTGAAAGACTATGACTTGGATATCCAGTATCATGCAGGAAAAGCGAACAGTGTAGCAGATGCATTAAGCAGAAAGAGTCAGGTAAACCTGGCGTCAGTGATTACAAGTGAAGCGCATCTTCTTGAGGAAATGCGCAGATTGGAAATACATGTTGGCGCATCACGCGAATTTGCGTTGGATATTGCATCTAAGTGTATTGGAGGTGGAATTGAGGCGGGTACACCCGCAATTACATCAGTTGTACTAGCAGCGGTTGAGATCCGATCAGAGTTACATGAGCAAATTCGTGCAGAGCAACAAAATGATCCGAAATGTCAAGAAATTTAAACTGCACTACGAGTCAAATGCTGATTCACCGTTTCAAGTTCAAAGAGATGGCATCTTGCGGTTTCACGACCGTATTTGTGTACCAAGTAATTCGGAGTTGAAAGATTTAATTTTATCGGAGGCGCATGACTCGGGTTACACTATCCATCCAGGGGAAGTAAAGATGTATCAGGATTTAAAGAAGTATTTTTGGTGGCCGAAAATGAAACAAGAGGTGCAAAAGTATGTTGAAAAATGTCAAATATGTCAGCAAGTTAAAGCGGATCGGCGGAGAAAAGCAGGATTGCTAAGACCGCTGGAAATACCTACAAGGAAATTCGAGTCGATCACAATGGATTTCGTAAGTGGATTTCCAAGAACTGTTGGAAGGTATAATACAGTTTGGGTGATTGTGGATCGCTTAACAAAGATAGCGCATTTTATTCCGCTTCGAATTGAGACATCCGGACAAGAATTGGCGGAATTGTTTCTAAAATATCAGTTCAAGTATCATGGCTGCTCGCGCAATATCATTTCTGACCGAGATCCTCGGTTCACTTCTCATTTCTGGGAGAGCTTTCAAGAAGCTATGGGTACCAAATTGAGATTTAGTACAGCGCACCATCCGCAAACTGACGGTCAGTCCGAGCGTACCATTCAGACGCTGGAAGACATGTTGCGCTCCTGCGCGCTAAGTTTACAAGGTTCATGGGTTGATCATTTGTATCTGGTGGAGTTTGCGTATAACAACAGTTACCATGCAAGCATCGGTATGTCACCGCAAGAGGCGCTGACAGGGCAACAATGCCGTACTCCGCTGTGGTGGGGACCAACGAGTACATATTCACCTACAGGGCCGCAAATGTTGGAGGAAATTGCTGAGAAAACGAAGATGGTTCTGAGTCGGCTTAAGTCGGCTCAAGAGAGACAAAGGAAATACGCTGATATTCATCGAAGACCGTTGGAGTTCCAAGAAAGTGATCATGTATGGCTTCGAGTTTCGCCTGTTAGAGGTGTGCATCGATTTGGTGTTTCGGGCAAGTTGAGTCCCCGATACATTGGGCCGTTTCAGATTTTGCGACGAGTTGGGCCGGTAGCATACGAGCTTGCGCTACCACCAGCACTAGACCGGGTTCATCGGTATTCCATGTATCACAACTACGCAGATATGTGCGAGATCCGTCGCATTGTATTGATCATTCGGGTTTACACGTGCAAGAGGATCTGACGTATCAAGAAGAACCAATGCTGATATTGGATCGAAAAGAGCAACGGCTTCGGAAGTAAGGTGATCAGACTTGTATTGGTAAAATGGGGACGCCATGCCGATAAGGAAGCGACGTGGGAACTCGAGGAGAGCATCAGAGAAAAATATCCGGAATTATTCGACAATTAAGGTACGTAATTAAGTTCAGCGGACTGAACTTTATTTTAAGGGGGGGAGAAATGTAACATTCTTATATAAAATCAATTATATTAAAAGGTTTATATGCATTAAAAATATATATAAGGTTATATGTGCATAATTTAAGTCCTTGTGTAATAATAAAAACTTGGAGGGACTTATTAGCAAAAATCCAAAAATAACCTAGAAAATTCCTTTCCTTCTCCCTTTCAATTTCATTCTTGGCTGTGAGTTGTGGGGTGGGTGCCGAGCCAAAGGGAAAAAGAGAGAGAGAGAGAAATTGAGCGCGGAAACTGATCGAACTTGTCGGAAAATTGAGATTCGAGCGGAATTGACGATCCTTGATCGATTCTAAAGCTTCAAATTGGTATATTCTCCTTTTCAATTAGCAAAACCCTAATAGTCGATTTGTTGTGATTTTCGTTTGAATTTCGAATTCGGGTGTGAATCGAACGATTATAACTCGATTAGTATATTGAATTGGGTTGAATTGAATAGATATTCTTTTTAAAGTGGGAATCATGATTTAAGGTTTGGTATGGAATTTGGGATGATTATTTGTGAAATTCAAATTTGATTAGAATTGATCGAGTTATAATTCGTTAAAACCGTTCGATTCGTATTATTGGATTAAACTACCCTTTGGACTTTGAATTTGGAATTAGGGTTTTGGTATTAAAACTTGAATTATGAATTATGTCGAATACTCGTATAGCTTCATCTACCTTGAAATATGATACAGTACGTAACCTCGATTAACCGGAATTGAGCGTCGACCGATCGGAATCGAAACCAAAGGAATTAGGGTTTTCTGTTACTTGTTGCGGGCCGCAATCGGACCCATTACGGGCTGCAACCTCGGTAATCCGAAATGGTAAGTTGAGTATTGTTAAGCCAAATCGAATGAGTACCGAACCGTAATCGCACTAGCCTTAGTTATACACCATTTATACAGTGTTAAATAACGATTATGCGTATCTTTTAAATAGACTTGGTAAGGTGTCCGGGCCGTGCAGCGCCTGCGTAGGAAGTCGAGTAGGGTATGACACGGTCCGTGTGTATTGTGACTCGGCCCGAGTAGGGTATGACACGGTCCGTGTGGATTATGACTCGGCCCGTGTAGGAAGTCCAGATTTTAGAATCTATTAACGATCATCATACTCAGGTGCGGGATTTCTGGACTTGTTTGATAGTTTATATTCAGAATTAAACTGTGTTTCGATTGACATGTTGATTATTGATTGAATTGCAACATCGGATTGTGTTGCATGTGCATTGCATTGCCCAAATAAAGTGAAACTCGAATTGTTTTATCTGATTGACTTGCATGCTGGTATGGTTATAAATTGTGTTGATCTGAATGATCTGATTTTGGAATTAAAGTCACCGTGCTTTATATCACCATCGGTTGGTGGATAGGGTATTATTGTCATCCACCGTGATGACGTCACCCGGGGGTGAAACCGGATTTGTCGAGTCTCTGCAGGGACTTTGACGCCCAAGGTGTTCTAAAGCTTTAGATCGTCTGGCCCTCGGCAGTTTCCAGTACCGGTTGGGACGAGGGGTAAGTGACTTGTATTATGATTGTGGTTATATGTGACTTGTGTATCGGAGGCATTACCCAGGGGGTAATGCGTTTGGATAGTCAATTGGCTTTATATGGATTTTTCTGGATGTGAATTGAAACCAGACTTTTAATTAAATGGTTAGGCCCGTAACTACGAGATGGGTGTCATGAGAAAAAGATTTACCTGGCGCGGCCGTCTCAGTAGGTGTCCGTAACCCTACGGATGAGAGGGAACGAATTAAGGTCCAGATCGGTGGAACATCTGTAGTTACTACCCGATATTCTGAAACCGAGTGAACCAGATATTGTGTGATTGAATTTCATCTTGGCAATTCCTGAATTGTGATTTCATTTGGATATATATATATGTTGTCGGATTTATGCATTCATTCATTTTTACAAATGGTTATAAATTGATATGAACTTTATTTGTGTTTCATTTTGAATATAATCTGTGATGGCAAGTCCAGGGATTATTTTGTGGCAATTATCGCACTGAGAATTCAATTCTCATCCCCTTTTTGGGTAAAATTTTCAGGTTCCGGTTTGGCGGATCCGAGAGAGGCACGAGGTCGGTAGGCCCTGGTTTCACCACTGTGTAGCTCGTCTGGTATGGTGACATTAGAGATTATGTATATAGTTATGTTTTGGTTGTATATATATATATTCTCTATGTCATTGTGTGATGCGTATCCATCGATATACGGGTTTTGTATACTGTGACCTGACCAGTTGGGATTTGAGATCTGTATATGTTATTTGTTTGTTTTGTTTGCGTGTTATGTTTTACTTTTTATCATATCGTAATTGCCTAGTGGGTATACGGGCAACTGTATGCCTACGGCAGGAGCACCTGTCGCACCTCGTGGGGCACCGGGGTGTGACAATGCCTATTTATGATATATCCGTGTGTAAACAATTGCCCATTCCTACACCCTAACATCCTACACTGCAGAAAATCTGTGTAGCTCTTCGTTTTTTGTTCGTGTAGAATCTGTTATTCTGTAGTAGTGATTGAAATAAATATAGTAAGTAATGTTTTCTAATAAAACGGATCAAGTTACAACGTTTTTTTAATATATCATGAGAAATTTTTTATTTTATTTTTATAAATAAAATATTTAATTTTAAATTTAAAAAAATTTGCCCGAATTGTCAATGTTGTGTTATGTCACAAAGGGTATTTGCCCACAGAAAATTATAAAATTTGGATATAGTTCGGTACAATATATCTAGAGATTAAAGAATTAATTAACTTGTAAAATTAACTGCATCTGGCCGTTGAATATTTTGGTTCCTTAATCTTGTACTAAATCAACTCTAAATTTAATGAATATTTATGCATATACTTTGTTCGAGAATCGAGATATATTTACAATTGTATCTTTGTTTTCTTTTATGTTTTACAGCCATTAGATTAGAGAAGTACATTTTCATACAGAAAAAAATAGTTTATAAAACAAAAAAAATGTTGATATGGTATTTGACTTCTCTAATAACTATAGTTGAATTACAAATTTTTGGATCCCTTATATATTCTCGCTTATTATATTGTGCCTTATACTCATACCACTGCCCATTAATAGATTTGTATCCAACAAAATAAAAGCTCATGCTTCTTAAAAAGAGCGGCAACAACTCAATTTCAGACGATTATTTGTTTTTGCCCCTTTGTTGGAGGTGGTGGAAGTATCACAAAACCATTTACTACCGTGTGTTTCAAGAATCTTCTAATGCATCCGTAAGTTTTTCTATTGAGTGTAGTAATATTTGACCTATTACATGTCCAAATTCATCAATAAAAATAATAGATCTACTGTCATTTAATGTGAGATCTATTGGGAAATCTAGATGTTCCGGATACATAACAGGGCGTTGAGGTTCAATTTCCATTTCTTATCTTTTTTGCAATAATAAGGAAAAAATGAAAGTAAGGCTAATATAGTCTAACTATCCAAACCTGTTTGGTTTTCACAAATACAACTATTTTATTATTTTGTTACATTGTAAGCGAAGTTTTAACTATTACTCTAATTTTATAAATTTTATTAGAAAAAATATTGAATTGCTATTAAATATATTGCAATCCAATATACTATTTATTATTTTGTTATAATGTAACCTAATTTTGTCTTGCAAATCTAAATGGAAAAAACTTTGATAATCATTCAAAATTATTTTTGAGATAAATCTTTCTCCTGTGATAATCCATATTTCATTAAATAACAAATATATACTGTGAAAAAAAATATAAGAAATTGTCATTTAGATAATTGATTTTCTCTAATATCTAATATGAACTCATATTTTGTAAAATAATATATATATATTATTATTTTTAAATTAAATTTAAAATATAATTTCTTAATAATTCACAAACAATTCATTATTTTTCAGATTTTATAGTAGTTAAGCTATATTTTCAAGGCAGCAATAAAACGTGAATAACAAAATATAAAGTGTGTGAGGGACGAAAACAAACGAATGATTAAGCATTGTATATGTGTGATAATTCACTGCTTATTCATTTCTCTGTTACTGGGCTTGTTGGCCGGTCTTTACAATTATTCTGATTTTCTTTTTGTCCACAGACATTCTCTAGTTTAAATTTGCCCTTGGCGTGCGGCTTCTAATAGGTCACTTTGAAGATAAGAACCATGATATATACTCCAAAATAATTATAGACATATCTACATATTTTAATACTCCCATTTATAAGTAATAGTAAAACTAGCGGCGAAGGGAATGCATGTGTCGGTAGCTCATTCTCTTCATCCTTTCCTACAGTCTCCTTTTGTGCTTCATCAAACTTGTTTAGTGTATGAGTGACCAATAGGTTGATCAAATAGGAAATAACTCGCTAAGCCTCCTCTCGTGATTCGTCACATGGTCCTCTCTTAGAATGATCTCTTTCACTCTGAGTAGCTGGAGCTTTATCTGAAATTGGAACAAAATATGTGTTAATACATAATTAAGTAACAATGAATATTTTTCTAAAATTGAAATAAAATGCAAATGAATGGCTTTACTACTTTTCAGAGATGCAGCCTTAGTTTTTTCCTCTAATATCACGTTGAAGTTCCCCATATCAGGCACTAATCGAGTGCCATTCCGGATGCCATCTGATGTCGAGATTAAACTCAACAATGCTTCCAGGTGCCATTGTGTAAAATCTCGACATAAATTCAACCGAACCCCCAAAAACAACGACGAGCTAAATCTTGGCACCATGCACAATGAGGAGGAGATTTACATTGGACCGGGTGGGCATCTGATGTCAAGATTAATCTCATTTTGACTTGGAAGCGATCAAGATACTTAAATCATGTCTGTTTCTAATGTCTAAATGAGATAAATCTCCCCACACAGTAAGAAATGAAGGTGCACAGGCATAACACAAAACCATGCACTGTCAGAGGTATTGACAAATTTGTCCTGAACCTTAATTAACCTTTAAATTGCAAACCTTAAACTTTCAAGATTGTCAAGTGTTGCCGATCAATTCATGGGTAATATAAAACCACCAAACAATTCACAAATAATATTGAGATTAATCTGATTTTGACATTGGGAGCTATCAAGACACTTAAATCATGACAGTTCTTCAATGTCAAGATGAGATAAATCTCCCCACCACATTAAGAGAAATGAAGCAATTCACATGTGAAGTCGAGATGAAGGTTATCATTTGTATCGAAGCTCGTCTTAATAGAAGAGCTCCGACACAATTGATAACCTAGATCTCCACACAGTGAGAACTTAAGGTGCAATGGTATAACACAAAACCATGCACTGTGAGAGAGATTCGCAAATTTGAGCAATTTACCTTTAAATTGCAAACCTTGACCTTTCTAGTTATTGAATTCATGGACAAAAACAAAGAGGAGGATAGTCATTCGCAAATTTGTGCCATCTTGTACCCACTAGTTGCAGTTGGCCTTGTACCCACTAGTTGCAGTAGGCCTTTGTGGCACCTTGGCCCCTTTAAATTGCAAATGGGCTAAGGAACCACAAAGGCTGAATACGAAGAAGGGTAGAGCTCCGCTATTTAAGTGCTCAGGTAGAATGACATGTCCTCAATGCCTATCAATTCATGGGTAGAAGCTTGATGGGGAAGGTAAAGCAACATGAACCATAACACAAAATGTAAAATCCGAGCTGAAAGTATATGTAATCAGGGGCGGAGCTAGAAATTTTGTTAGGAATAGGCGGACATATATGGAAGAATATATATAGATGCAAAAAAAAAAATGAACATAACAAATACAACATCAATCAAAATAAACGAGAAGTCGATATAATAAAAATGAACAAAAAGTTTCAACCAAGTAAAAAGTTTATAACAAATATTCTTTTACATGTCAAAAGAAAGAAATATACTAATACTACATAGTCCATAGTCAAGTCTCTTTGAGGAAAAGAAAGAAAGAAAGCACTCCTCTACGGGCCTTCATATTTTGAAATCGTCGCATAATTCGTTCATTACATACCTCATTAAACAAATCTTTCTCAATATAAGTAACTAAACAATCATTCAAGAATTGATCTCCCATTGAATTAATTAAACCAAGAGTTGTTAAACCTTCTCAATCAACAACCTATGTCTCTTTGAGGAAAATTGTAATTGTTTGATTGACATGACCCTTTGTCTAGACAATATCTATGTATAGAATCCTCCTCATTTGGTGGATAATGAGATATGGGTTTTCTTTTAGCGGGATCATAAGGAGGTTTTGATCCTTCGACTTCATTAGATCGATTAGGGCCTAAGCTAGACCCGATTAGTCGTGGTTCTTATGAAGATGAATCAACTGGAAATTTAGGTTCCTTCTGATAGTATTTGTCCATTCTCTAATTGACAAATTTTAAAAAAGAAAATCACAAATCAAAACACTTTCTAAATTACAAATCATAAATGGTCAAGTGTTAAATGCATAATCATAAAGAAAATTTGGACTCAATTTACAACGAGAACAATGAGAACAAAATTATAAAGAAAATTTGGACTCAATTTAAATGCATAATCATAAATGGTCAAGTGTTATGATATGGCTATGGACCTATGGTTCGTAATTCATTGTCAGAAGTTGTACTAATAAAAGTGAGTGCCTCTTATAGCAGCCCAATACAAAGGGTGCATCCTATGAGGAGGGTTCCAATGCATCCAAAATTCTATGCTCCCATTTGCAGTCAAAATTCTATGTTTATTTTCAAAATTCGAACAGTCGATTTGAACCGATCAACATGACCTTCATAATAAAATATGCTTGGAGACCAAATTTTATATTTTTAATTTTTTTTTTACTATTTTTTAAGATAGATACAAACACTTGATCGGATGGTTCAGAATCTCCTTAAAATAATGATTTTGTACCTATCTTAAAAATAGTAAAAAAAAATCTAAAAAATATAAAATTTGGTCTTCAGACATATTTTATTATGAAAGTCATGTTGATCGGTTCGGATCGACTGTTCGAATTTTGAAAATGAACATGGAATTTTGGGTGCAAATGAGAGCATAGAATTTTGAGTGCATTGAAACCCTCCTCATATATATATGAGATACAATGAAATATGCTTTTAAATAATCCTTATTGCTTAATTGTTATATTGAACGAATACAAATACGGGTATTGGGTATCGTATCATATCCGATATGAGATATGGCATAAATTCTCAACGACGATACGAATATCGAGAGATACGATACTGATATTAATACGGTAATACGATACGTATCGGATACGAGTACGGAACCATATATAAAGTATTGGGACAACATAGCTTCACTATATAGGGTTGTTAATTCAGACAGACTTGATGACCGTGAAGTGGACTGCTTGCTCTACTTATTAAATACTTTTTCTTGAGAAATATTCTTATTTAATGTATGCTTTGGAAACGAAAGATGAATATAGCTAGGCAGACCCGCCACTATAAACTAAGTTCAACTTTTCTGTTTTAAAGATAAATATAGGCATGACCTGCCACTATAAAGTAGGTTCAACTTTACTTACATTTCTAAGTTACTCAGATACTTCATATTGGAAGTCTTATCCGTGTCGGGTGCGTATTGAATACGGATACATGCTCAATATATATGATCCCGATTCGTATCCGATACACCAGTTGGTGTATCTGCTTACGTGGCATATCACATACCATCTGATGCGGATTGACTCGTAGAGATACATCTCAGACATTTCTACATACGGATCTGATATGGCTCAAACGCGTTTTGCAAGCTTGCACCGCGCATAAAAGTCATTTTTTCTAAAGGTAAGCCGAATGGAACCTAGGTCCTCAGACCCAAACAACACACCTGTCTACAACTAAACCACTTCACATTTGTTAGTAGAATTTAGTAGCTATTATATTTATTGTATACTTAAGCTCTTGTATCAAACTGTATCCATAATTTTTTATATCTAATTTATTTAATACAAATATTGGATTAAAATTATATATAAAATAGGCGTATCGTATTCTTGATTTTATAAAATTACCGTATCGTCGTATACATATTGAATTCGATACGATACCCGTATCCGTATCCATGCAACATAACCTTGTTCTATATTTCAAAAGGTTCAAACTCTAGATAGCAATATTTAAATGTTCAATGATAATTACAGCGACAGAGTATTTCTTTTTTTTTTGCCGAAATAGTGTGTTAGCGACCCAACTGAATTAAACAGTTAATTAACAGTAACTAGTACATCTGTACATGTTCCCTTTTTAAAGTAAAACTTAGTTTTTTTTTTTTTTTTCAATATTCTCTAATAATAATCCATGAACATTGTTGCTGAAAAAGGCTCAAATTGACATTTGCTCCACATCTTGGGAGAACAAATTAAGTAAATTGAGTGATCAAGAAATTGAGGAAAACAAAATTAAG
Organism: Carex cristatella; assembly: GCA_024447775.1. Classification (NCBI taxonomy): domain Eukaryota; kingdom Viridiplantae; phylum Streptophyta; class Magnoliopsida; order Poales; family Cyperaceae; genus Carex; species Carex cristatella. The sequence goes on along the minus strand of JAJHPF010000008.1, from coordinate 5,969,327 downwards.
ATTAGAAACGCGATGCAAAATTTCGGCAAACAAATTACATAATTAAAAGCAAACAACAAACACACTGCGATACAATTTCAGAACATAATTAACTAGCTACGTACTTATAAAATTGAAATCCATGGCGACAACTATTTATTATTTAACATCGATGACAATACAAGGCCTCTAGTAAACGTGAGGCTTAATTCATAGCAAATCCATGGCGACAACTATTTATCATTTAGCACGGGCATTCTTAAAGTAATCCCGAGGGTTCTCCTCAAAGCTTGCCCTTGGTATGAGGGCCCCACCTCCCCCCGGAGCTTTCATCATCTTCTCTGAATCACTGTTCTGGTCTGAGCTTCCACTAAGGCCAGCCACACAAGCAACCAGTGCAGCTGATGAGACAACGGCGGTGAGTCCTATTTTCACCCAGTTAGGGACCGTCTCTCGATCTGATGGGGTCTCAGACATGAAGACCTCGTTGAATTTTTCGGAGACAAATGGGAAGGTGGTAGTAATGAAGTGATGGAGGAGAATTAGTTTTTTCTTGAACAAATTCAAGGATGTTTGAACTAGTACAAAAAACTCCTACACTGACCCTCAAGCACTGACTGTTTTTGTATGTAACAGTCGGTATAGAGACTGCATGGCAAAATTGTAAATAAGAACTACTTCAACACTGGCTGTTCAATTGTCAACGATCGTCAGAGAACCAATACCGACTGTTTTTTAAAAAAACAGTCAGTGTTGCACATATCCTACACCGACTGTTTTATTAATAAAACCGTCAGTGTTGAGGAGCCCACCAACACCGACTGTTTTATTAATAAAGCCGTCAGTGTTTGAGCTGTAACTAACACTGACTGTTTTAAAAAAAAACAGTCGGTGTTGCTCACACCCTACACCGACTCTTTTATTAACAAAACCGTCAGTGTTGTGCAGTTACCAACACTGACTGTTTTTTAAAAAAAACAGTCAGTGTTCCTCATGTCCTACACCGATTGTTTTATTAGTAGAACCGTCAGTGTTGAGCAGTTCACCAACACCGACTGTTTTATTACAGAGCAGACCGTCGGTGTTTTCATCTTCTGAAAAATTCTCCTGCGCGCGTTTCTCTATTTCGATCAGCCGCCAAGTCTTTCTAAATTTCATTTCCCTCTCCGTAATTTAGATTTCCCTTCGAGATAAACCTCTCAACTTCTCTCTCCGCTCAAAACATTTCATTTTCTGTCTCTCCGCCTCCACTCAGCCTCTTTGAGACAAACCCTAAGACCCTCCGCCCCACTCAGCCTCTGCTCAGCCCCGCTCAGCCCCGCTCAGCCCCCGCTCCACCTCTGCTCAGCCTCCGCTCAGCCCCGCTCATCCTTCTCTCGGCCTAGTGAAGAATATCGCTTCTTCGTTGCCACTAGTGACCCCGAGAAGCCTAGAGCTCCCAAGTATATAATTTTTCTTCTGTCTATTTATACATATCTACATTAATACTTTCTTTTACTTGGCCTTAATTTCTGCTCAATCAATTAATTAGTAGTTCTAATTCTGCTTGATGGTTATTATTAAAAAATAATCACCAGAAAAAAAAGAAACTCATCTTCACATCGTTCTCGTCATTTGCTCTCTAAACAAAAAAATTCTGCTTGTATATTAGTTTCATAATTCGTACAATTTTAGGTGTAATTATACGATTACAGTTTTTACTTGTATCAGTGTGTTTCTGATGTAAAAGTTCTTTAAGAATTATTTCAGGGGAATTGGTATAAGTGTAAATGTAATTATAAAGAGCATGGGAGGGACACATCTAAAAGACCCCCTTTCTTATAATGGGTTTTATATTACCAAGAATGCTGCCAGATGTAAAATATCTTAATTGAGGTCAAAGTCCTTACATTTCTTCATTTTCTTTTATCCTTTTTCATTTTTACATTAGTACTTTGCATCAGTGCTGAAATCAAATGTGCTTCAACTTAATACTTCGTAAATGATTGGTACTGTTCTTGAAATCTAACAAAAATGAGTATATTCTTTTTTCTTTTTTCTTTTGTATTCATTTGTTCTCTGCTTTTTAATTTGGTCGGCATCTCCATTTAATAGTACCAACCAGTGCACCAATATGCATTTTCTTCAGTATGCATGCGAGGTGTTATGCGGATCTCTAGCCATTTAATTATGAAACGTAAGTTGCACAACTTGTGTTCTTTTTTAAAATTGTTATTTCAAGGGTAAGTTGTTATTTTTATTTGAGTAATTTACATACTATTAATGACATTTGTAGATTGATTATTATCACGTATGATTGTAGTATACACTGGGTGCTTTTCGTTTTTGTCATGCGTGATAATACGGTGTATGTTATTGATTCTCTAGCTCCAAAGGAACCAATTTACGACATCACGTTGCCATTTAAAGAGTGAGCAATACATCTAACATTTAATCTAATTTCATTTACTTACAGTAAACGTAATATTTGTTGGTAATTACTAATTAATTCATTGACGTTTAATAAATTTCAGCATTTTTGAATCTTATGTGGAGGCCGGAGGAGTGCACAAGGAGGGATCAACGGAATATGAGTGGAAATACATCAAGGTGTGAACTCGTACACTTGAATTTTAATTTAACTCTTAATTTTTTTCAAATTCTTTTACAACACTAATATTTGAATAGTTCTCTTCATATAGTCAAATATTAACTCCTGGCCCGTTCTAAAATGTACCAACCAGTGTTACCAGTATTAACCAAGTATTGTTGGATCATTACCTTTTAGCCTACTAGCCATAGGACAATTTTGTATTCATTTTTTAATTCTAAGCATTATAGGTGTAGTACATAGACATCAAGTTCTCGTTGAAATAGAATCTCATTTGTTTTGCTAAATATACTAGTCAGCTCCAATACGTATCAGCAGTGTGTGGTGACACAGTTTTACAAGTTTTCAGTTTTTTTTTATAACTCTGTCTCGTCAACCCTAGCTTGAGTTGACCTCATCCTTTCAAATTAAGGAAACAAAATTCTAATGAGCATCTAGTTTTATTTCCTTGCTGTCTAGAAAAGCACCTATCTGAAATTGTCTTTGAGTTGTAGCTACATAGTGTTAATTATTCATTTTTACTTAAATGGAACATTTCAGAGTCCTAGGCCACAAGGTGGCAAGGTGTGTGGATTTTACGTCATGAAACACATGCAAGACCTAGTCACTACGCAATTTGATGTTTTTCCTAATGTATGTATTTTATACTTGAACTTGATTCATTTTTCATATAACTTGGATAAAATTAACTTCCTCAATTTGTATTTATGCAGTGTGATTTACAGACAGAAAAATATACGCCGACACAACTTCATGTAATAACATGACAGTGGTGTGCATTTTTCTTGGACAACTTATAAACTATTTATAAGAAATGCAATGTTGTTAACTTCATATGTATATTTTGTAAGTGTGTTATGTAAATTTTGTTATAGTGTATTTTTTTGTGAATGAAATATAAGTAGTGTTTATATTGTATTGTCTTTTGTTTGTATTGCTCAAATTATTTGCATGATATTTTATTTAATTTAGATGAATGCTGAATAGTAATATACTGCTAGCAAAAATATGGAGGCTAGCTCCGATACAAATAGAACCATGCCAAAATTTTATGCAAACACCGACTGTTTTTATCACTAATTATTGACTATTTTTTAGAACTACATCGACTGTTTTTTAAAGAAAACAATCGGTGTAGGTGTCCAACATCGACGGTTTTTTTAAGAAAACAGTCGGTGTAGGTGCCCAACACCGACGGTTTTTTTGAAGAAAACAATCAGTGTAGGTGCCCAACACCGATAGTTTTTTAAAGAAAACAGTCGGTGTAGGTGTGTAACACCGACGGTCTATTTGAACAGTCAGTGTTGAATGTCTACAGTGACTGTTATTTACCCGCCAGTAAAGAATACCTATACTGGCGGCGCCATCATTGACGCCTCAATAACAGTCGGTATAGGAATTTTTTAACAGTCAGTAAAAGCGTTTTTTGTACTAGTGTTGGTTTGAGATCCTCCGAGGGTGTGTTTGGTTATTTATATTATGTAGTATAAGTCGGTTCGTTTTGAGTAAATTATAAGTGTGCTCCTTAAAAGTACAATATTATATTTTTTTTCAATTTGGTACATATTTTTTTTGTTAATTTTTTGCTGTTGGTTCCCTGACTGACAGTCGTTTAAAAAGCGGATTGAAATTAAGTATATAATGATATTATTAGAATGTTGATTTAATGATATGAACACTAAATTAGATGAATTTTTTTTAGTAGATATAAGATTGTTTCGTTGTCAATTTCACTTTATTTATATTGACGAAAAGGATATTAATATATATCTTCATGCACATCATTTGGTTAATGTCATAACGTTATAATTTCAGCTCAAGTTAAAACAACTCAATTTTTGCGATTTCAAAGTTCGAATAGGTGATCTAAACCGCTCAACATGTTATCCATATTAAAAAGTGTTTGGAGACCTTATTTTATATTTTTTAGAATTTTTAACTACTTTTTTAGATTGGTACAAAATTACTATTTTCAGATAATTGTGGACCATACAAAATTGTGATTTTGTACCAATCTTAAAAATAGTAAAAATCCAAAAAATATAAAATTTGATCCACAAACACATTTTAATATGGATATCATCTTGAACGGTTCATATCAACTATTGAGACTTTAATTAAAAAAAAATTGTGTGAACATGATGTTGATCATTAAGACATATCACATGCCTAGCTATTTGGCCAATTGGAATATCATTTAGCATCCATCAAATCATTTGACGAAGTAAAGCGAAGTTTTATTAATTAACTTATTCAAATCATTAAATAAAATGATGGATAATTTAACCACTATAATATGTACATGTTGCACAATGATGGATATCTTATGGATCAAGAAAAGCTAGCATGCTTAATGTGAAACAACAACAGAAGGAAGGTGTAAAATTGAATAAAAGAGGGTGCAAATTAATTAAATAGATTCATACGAGTTAAATAATATTCTTAGAAGACCAGCGAGTCAATGCTCTTCAGCTAGGGATTGAATTCTCTGCCTGCCGGGGGGATTTTCCTGCCCCTGAGTCACTGAAACGTGTGCCACACCAAAACTAAAAATCAATATTTAAATTTATAAATCCATTTGGACCCACTTGTCAGTCTCACTGGGGGTAGGAAAATCCTGCCCCCGGAAGCAGGTGATCTCTGTCCCTTCAGCTGAGTTGCGCTATCTCGGAAAAGAAAGATGAGAAAGAAACTGGACCCGCAATTAAAAATTTGGTTTTCTCTTTTGTAGAGGAATAATTAATTAAAGACTAGATGCTTGATATTTTAAGTTTGATTAATGTTATCGTGGCAAAGTGAGCGCCGGTGACAATTATTAACATTATTAGTTCAAGTCTCTTTTATTAAATGCTTTTCCATTAGAAATATTCTTGTTTAATTCATGCTTTGGAAACGAAAGATGAATATATATATAGGCGGACCCGCCACTACAAACCAAGTTCAATTTTTTTGTTTTAAAGATGAATATAGGAGGGACCTGCCACAATAAAGTAGGTTCAACTTTACTTTGTTCCTAAGTTACTGGGATTCATATTGGGACTGTACCCGTGTAGGGTGCGTATCAGATACAGATTGACTCGTAGAGATACATTTAAGACATTTTTGGATACTGATATGATATGGAGTAAAACTCGGGTGCTCCTAAGAGTACCAAGTCTCTTTATATTTTTAATTTTAAAATTTATTAGATTAACTTCGAACGACGAATTCAAACCGTTGAAATCATTTTACTTTACGAGTAATGTGTCTAAATGTGAAAATTTAAAAGTTTCGAATGAATTTAGTATAAAGTCAAGTGATTAAAAGGCTTCCAAAAAATGAATGCATTAAAATCAATTTAAAAACCTTCTAATTTTGACCATTTGACTTTATACTAAATTAATTCGAAACTTAAAATTTTCACATATAGACGCATCACTCATAAGATAGAAAAATTTCAACGGTTTGGATTCGTTATTCGAAATTAATTCCATAAATTTTAGAATTAAGAGTAGAAATGAACTTGGTACTCCTAGGAGCACCCTAGTTCTACCCCTACTGATATGATATGGCTCTGACGCGTTTTGCAAGCGGGCATCGCGTATAGACCAATGGGTCGTGATCGAGCTCATACACGGTGTTTTTCTAATGCCAAGCCAAATCAAACCTAGGTCCTCACCCACTTCACATTTGTTTTTTTGAAAATCTTCGCAAAAGCTACGAAGTCCACTTCACATTTGTTGTTAGAACTTAGAGAAGGAAATACGTGACACGCCGTGATTTGGTCACGTGACGTGATTAACTTTTTTTTTCACGTGACGTGACTAAAATGGTGGCAGATGGTCACGTCACGCGAATAGTCACGCCGTGACTATACGTGACGTGACGTAAATTAGTCGTGTCAATTTTTTTTATATTTTAATTTAAATTGTTGAATATTTAGAGAAAAAAAAGATAACAAAATTATAAAATAAGAAAATAATATTGTAAAGATTATTTTTTTTTTTAAATATTACATCTGATATTACTTTAATTCAAATTACAAACATTTATTAGACTAAACTAAAGAAAATAAAAATCAGTACTACATAAGTACCAATATCACTGAACTTACACTAAAATAAAAATATGAATACTCTATACATATAAAAAAATTGAATACTCTATGTTTCATACCGTGACGTGACATAACGTAATCACGTGACTGTTCGCGTGACGTGACGTGATATATATTTTCACTAGAATGTGGTCACGTCACGCATCACGCGAGTCACGTCACGTAATCAACACACGTGACGTGACGTGACGTGACTAGCCACGCCGTGACAAATTTTCTTCTCTATTAGAACTTATTAGCTATTATATTTTTCTGTATACTTGAACTCTTGTATCAAACTGTATTCATGATTTTTTATATTTAATTTATATAATACAAATATTGAATTAAAAATATAAATAATATATATAATAGGCGTATCGTATTCTTAATTTTTTAAAATTGCCATATTGTCATATCCAAATCGTATGCGATATGATATCCGTATCAATGCAACATAGCTTTGTTCTATATTTCAGAAGATTCACCTGTCTTAGATAGCAATATTTAAATGTTCAATGATAATTACAACGATCTAATTTTTTTTTCCCAAATAGTGCGTTAGTGACCCACCTGAAACAAAGTTAATTAACAGTAACCAGTACATCCGTACATGTCCCCATTTTAAAGTAAAACTAAGGGATTTTTTTTTTTTAAACTGCAGAACGTACGGAACCGAAAGAAAAGCATCACTTTGTGTGATTTTTTTTTTTGATGAGATAATGACAGGTGAATAAAAAGGTGCAAATTGAATAGCTTTTTATTTGATTAATGTTCCCAGAAGACCAGCGACAGCGAGTCAATGCTCTTCATCTGTAGCAACTCAGAAAAGAAAGATGCATCAGAAACAGGTTTTATACAAGTATCCGCGTTATATCCGCATCATAACTGCCATAACTGAGGGGACCATAAAATTTACAGGACTGAATTTTTTTTCTGAAAGTATTAATATCTATAGACAGAAGTAGATGCATGAGATTTTTAGTAGAGGAATAATATGGGATTTTGAAAGAGCAGATGCTTGGGATTTTTTTTTTTTTTGATGAAAAATGTGGGTCAGGCCTCCATTTATATATTGATTAAAGTAGAGTACATATACAGATCTTGAAATAAGACATGGGTACAAAAGAAAGAGACATAGACCTCAAAAGACTTGAGTCCTTGAAAATTAAAAGAAAAAGAATGTGAATTCTAGATATAAAAGTAAAAGAACAAACAAAGAGAAATAGTAAAATTGACATTTGCTCCATATTTTCGGAGAACAAATTAAGTAGATTGAGCGATCAAGAAATTGAGGAAAACAAAATTAAGATTAGAAACGCGTTGCAAAAATTTCAGCAAACAAATTACATAATTAGAAGCACATAACAAACATTAACACACTGTGATACAAATATTCAGAACATAATTAACTAGCTAAGTACTTATATAATTGAAATCCATGGCGATAACTATTTATTATTTAACATCGAAGACAATACAAGGCCTCTAGTAAACGTGAGGTTTCATAGCAAATTCATGGCGACAACTATTTTTCATTTAGCACGGGCATTCTTAAAGTAATCCCGAGGGTTCTCCTCAAAGCTTGCTCTTGGTATGAGGGTCCCACCTCCCCCCGGGGCTTTCATCATCTTCTCTGAACCACTGTTCTGGTCTGAGCTTCCACTAAGGCCAACCACACAAGCAACCAGTGCAGCTGATGAGACAACGGCGGTGAGTCCTATTTTCACCCAGTTAGGGACCCTCTCTCGATCTGATGGGGTCTCAGACATGAAGACCTCGTTGAATTTTTCGGAGACAAATGGGAAGGTGGTGGTAATGAAGTGAAGGAAGAGAATAAGGTTTTTCTTGAACAAATTCAAGGATGTTTGGTTTGAGATCCTCCGAGGGTGTGTTGGGTTATTTATATTATGTAGTATACGTCGGTTCTTTTTGAGTAAATTATGAGAATGGTCCTTACTAAATACAATATTATACTTTTTCATTTTGGTACGTATTTTTTAGTTAATTTTTTGCTGTTGTTTCCCTGACTGCATGACAGTCGTTTAAAAGCGGATTGAAGTTAATTATATAATATTGATAATATTAGCATGTTGATTTGATGATATTAACGCTAAAATAGATGATTCTTTTTAGTAGATATAAGATTGTTTCGTTGTCAATTGCAGCGCCATTTCACTTTATTTATATTGAAGAAAAAGATATTAATATATGAGGAGGGTTCAAATGCACCCAAATTTCTATGCTTTTATTTACTCTCAATACGTTATCTCTTTTATTTTCATTTTCAAAGTTTGAATAGTCGATCTGAACCGTTCAACATGATCTTCATAATAAAATATGTCTGGAGACCAAGTTTTATATTTCTTAGAGGTTTTTTACTATTTTTTAAGATATGTACAAAATCATTGTTTTAAGGAGATTCTGGACCATCCGATAAAGTAATTTTGTACCTATATTAAAAAATTCTAAAAAAATATAAAATTTGGTCTCAAAGCATATTTTATTATGATAGTCATGTTGATCGGTTCGGATCGACTGTTCAGACTTTGAAAATGAAGATAAAGGATTGAGAGTAAATAGAAGCATTGAAATTTGGATGCATTTGAACCCTCCTCTTAATATATATCTTCATGGACACAGACGATATGAATATTGACAATATCAATAACATTGTCGTACCACCATATATATATTTTTAAAACTGATTACATAGTCATGGCATTGGTTTGAATACTATTTGAAAATTCTTAAAATGTGCACATACATACATACATATATCTTTATTTTCAAAGTTCAAACTATCGATCCGAAATGTTCAACATGATATCCATTTATATATATCTATGGATCTGTGTGTACATATATAGAGTCTAGCTTATGTCGCAACATTATAATTTCATCCTAAGTTAAAACAACTCAATTTTTGCGATTTCAAAGTTCGAACATGTCATCTGAAACACTCAACATGTTATCCATATTAAAAAGTGTTTGGAGACCTTATTTTATATATTTTTTAGAATTTGTAACTACTTTTGATAGGTACAAAATCATTATTTTCAGATAATTGTGGACCAATAAAAATTGCGATTTTGTACCAATCTTAAAAAATAGTAAAAAAATTGAAAAAAAAATATAAAATTTGATCGACAAACAAATTTTAATATGATATCATCTTGAATGGTTCAGATCAACTATTCAGACTTTAATTAAAAAAAAATGTTTGAACGTGATGTTGATTCAGGGATTAACAGTCAAGACTTTAATTAAAAATATAAAATTTGATCGAGAAACACTGGCCTATGGGTCTGAACAGTCCTAGGTTCAGGGTTGCGACTCGTACTTGGCCGGGATCTCGATTCAGGGATCTGTCTGTTTACAGGGGCTTGACTGTTCAGATTCAACTGAGAATTAAAATTGGAATAATTCGGTTCCAATTCTACATACAGCTCAAGAACCGGTACCCTTTGGGAGAATGACGCAACAATTCCTAAAATCATTTCGAACGATACCTGGTTTGTTATCGGTATCAATTGGTAGTCCCGCTGACCATCAGTAGACATATTAAATCTGGCTTGGATTTCCATATTTTCTTCACTAGCAGTAAACCCAACCAGTTTATAAATTTCATTTTGGAGATAATCGAAGTTATGATTAATAGTTACCGGGAACGAGTATTTGGGTCGAGTACTGTAGAAGACTCCTTCGTCATTGTACTGGATGTTCCCTCCAACAAAAACTTTCACACATATCATATTTGATTTTTGTTTGATCTGGATAACAAACATTTAAAAAAATTAACGTTACAAAATTAATTAGAATTAAAATTAACTAACAAACAATGTACAAACAAAAAATAAAATAACTCACATCAAAATTGAACGATGAAAATAAAATTAATTAAAATAATTAATTAAATATTAATCTAAGTTAATTAATATAACTAATTTCAATTAATAAAACTTACCTATCTCAGATCAGCAAGATGGAAGACGGGAGAGCAAGAAGTGGGAGTGATGTCGGCGCAATGTATAGCAATCCAGAACCGGCAGCTGTGGTGTCGAATACAGGAGTTGGAACCGGCAATGTGCTGCCGGTTCTGGGATTTGCAACATAGTTGCCGGTTCTGGGGGTGTTGAAACCGGCAATCCTGCTGCCGGTTATTGCCTCTGAAACCGGCAATTCTGTTGCCGGTTTGGGTAGATTTAAAATTTCACCGCAATTTTGTATAGATTATTAAATTAAAATATACTTTTGTATATTTATAAAAATTTCGGGAAAAGCTACCATGCTTTGTGTGAAATAATAACAAAAGGAAGGTGTAAAATTGAATAAAAGAGGGTGCAAACTAAATAGATTCTTATGAGTTAATTAATATTCTTAGAAGACCAGCGAGTCAATGCTCTTCAACTGAGTTGCGCTATCTCGGAAAAGAAAGATTAGTAACAAGCTGGACCCACCATTCAAAATTTGGTTTTATCTTTTGTAGAGGAATAATTAAAGACTAAAATGCTTGAGATTTTAAGTTTGATTAATGTCATCATGGCAAAGTGAGCACCGGTTACAATTATTAACACTATTCGTTCAAGTCTCTCTTATAATCTTATTAAATGCTTTTCCATTAGAAATATTCTTATTTAATTTATACTTTGATGAATATATATAGGCGGGACCCGCCACTATTAACCAAGTTCAATTTTTCTGTGTTAAAGATGAATATAGGAGGGACCGCCACAATAAAGTAGGTTCAACTTTACTTAGTTCCTAAGTTAGTCCTAAGTTACTCGGATTGTCAATATTGGGACTGTACCCGTGTAGGGTGCGTATCGGATACGGATTCACACGTAGGGATACATTTCAGACACTTTTGAATACTGATATGGAGTAGAACTAAGGTGCTCCAAAGAGTATCAAGTTTTTTTGTATTCTTAACTCTAAAATTTATCGAATTATTTTCGAATGAATTTAGTATAAAATCAAGTGGTCAAAAGGCTTCCAAAAAATAAATGCATTAAAATTAATTTAAAAACTTTCTAATTTTGACCACTTGACTTTATACTAAATTAATTCGAAATTTAAAATTTTCACATGTAAATGCATCACTCGTAAGATAGAAGGATTTTAACGGCTTGAATTCGTCATTCGAAGTTAATCCAATATATTTTAAAGTTAAAAGTAGAAAGAGAGTTGGTACTCTTAAGAGCATCTTAGTTCGCATTTTGCAAAAGAGCATCCTAGTTCGCATTTTGCAAGCGTGCAGCGCGTATAGACCATTGGGTCGTGATCGAGCTATACACAGTGTATGGACCACACGCTAATTTTTTTTTCTAATGCCAAGTCAAATCAAACCTAGGTCCTCATACCCAAACCCACTTCACATTTGTTGTTAGAAGTTATTAGCTATTATATATTTTTTTTTGTATACTTGAATTATATTTAATTTATATAATACATATATTGGAATAAGGCTGGCGTGTTACCTGTAGCATAGTGACATGTCGTACTACTTCTTCAAAAATCTATTGAGCAGACTTCAAACAATAAATTCAAACCGTTGAAACTGATCTACTTCACGAGTGATATATTTACATATAAAATTTACAAATTTTTACATTTATTTAGTATAAAGTCAAGCGGTCAAAACAATTATGAAAAATGAATGTATTAAAATTAACTTATTATTCTTATTTTTTGACCGCTTGACTTTATATCAAATAAATTCAAAACATTATAACTTTGGCATGTAAATACATCACTTATATAGTAGATTGGTTTCAACGGTTTGGATTAGCCATTAAAACATATTCAATAAGTTTTTGAAAATATAGCACAACATATCACTATGCTACAGATAGCACGCTATTCTTATTCCAAATATTGAATTAAAAATATAAATAATATATATAATAAGCGTATTGTATCCTTAATTTATAAAATTGCCGTATTGCCATATCCAAATAGTACGCGATATGATATCCGTATTCATGTAACATAGCTTTGTTGTATATCTCAGAAGATTCAACCTGTCTTAGATAGCAATATTTAAATGTTCAATGATAATTACAACGACGTAATTGTTTTTCCCCAAATAGCGCGTTAGCGACCCACCTGAAACAAATTTAATTAACAGAAACCAGTACATCTGTACATGTCCCCATTTTAAAGTAAAACTAAGGATTTTTTTAAACTGCAGAACGTACGGAACCGAAAGAAAAGCATCACTTTGTGTGAATTTTTTTTTATGAGATAATGACAGGTGAATAAAAAGAAGATGCATGAGAAACAGGTTTCGAAATTGGGTTTTATATTTAGTAGCGGAATAATATGGGATTTTGAAAGAGTAGATGCTTGGCATTTTTTTTTTTTGTGATAAAAAAATGAGGGTCAAGTTCAGAGACCGAATCAGGAATGAAAATTAGAGCAGGCCATAAATAATTTAGGACTCATAAGCAAAAAAAAATTGGACTAGTATTCTCTGTGGAAGTTTGCGGTGCGGAGCTGATCGGACGGTCCAGATTTATTCTCAGCCGATGAGTGCTCGGGATGATGGAGGGGGCCGCAGTATTAATTTTTCTTTGAAATTCGTGCCATAATCTTATTTGGTCCGTCCGATCAAAACGAATAGACCAGAGTAAAGAACCGCACGACCTCCGCAGGTAAAAGCTCCGCAGAAGATGTGATTCCAAAAAATTTAGGATATGCCAAGAGCCTATAAATAATTTAGGAGGTGCTAAGAACCCATAAGTAAAAAAAAAATTTCTATATATTTTTTGAAAATTATGTATATTCTTAGACCAAAGGAGAGCTAGAGTCTAGACTGGCCCCTGGTCAAGCTCCCATTTGTATATTGATTAAAGGAGAGTACATACACAGATCTTGAAATAAGACCTGGGTACAAAACAAAGAGAAATAGACCTCAAAAGACTTGAGGCCTTGAAAATTAAAAGAAAAAGAATGTGAATTCTAGAAATAAAAGTAAAAGAACAAACAAAGAGAAAACGTAAAATTGACATTTGCTCCATATTTTCGGAGAACAAATTAAGTAGATTGAGCGATAAAGAAATTGAGGAAATTTCGGCAAACAAATTACATAATTAGAAGCACATAACAAACACACTGCGATACAATTTCAGCAAATAATCAACTAGCTAGGTACATAATTCAAATCCATGGCGATAACTATTTATTATTTAACATCGATGACAATACAAGGTCTCTAGTAAACGTGAGGTTTCATAGCAAATCCATGGTGACAAATATTTATTATTTAGCACGGCCTTTCTTAAAGTAATCCCGAGGGTTAGCCTGAAAGCTTGCTCTTCGTATGAGGACCCCACCTCCCCCCGGTGCTTTCATCATCTTCCCTGAGCTTCGACAAAAGCTAACCATAAAAGCAACCAGTGCAGCTGAGAGGACGACGGTGAGTGCTATTGGCACCCAGTGATGGACCATCTCTGATCGGGTCTCGGGCAGGAACATCTCGTTGAATTTTTCAGAGACAAATATTGGGAAGGTGGTAGTAACGAAGTGAAGGAGGAGAATTAGTTTTTCTTGAACAAATTCGAGGATGTTTGGTTTGAGATCATCCGAGGTTTGTTATTTGGGTTATTTATATTATGTAGTGTAAGTAGGATCATTTTGAGTAAATTATAAGAATGGTCCTTACAAATTACAATATTACCTTTATTTTTTTTTGGTACATAACTTTTTGTTAATTTTATCCTGTTGTTTCCCAGATTGACATTGGTTTAAAAAGCGGATTGAAGTTAATTATATAATATTTATAATATTAGCTTGTTAATTTGATGATATATATGAACACTAAATTAGATAAAAAAAATTTTAGAAATAAAAAATTTATTTAGACTGCAGAACTGAACCGAAAGAAAAGCATCCTTTGTGTGAATATTTTTTTTTGATGAGATAATGACAGGTGAATAAAAAGAAGGTGCAAATTGAATAGCTTTTTAGTTGATTAATATTCTTAGAAGACCAGCGACAGCGAGTCAATGTTATTCATCTGTAGCAACTCAGAAAAAGAAAGATGAGAAACAGGTTTCGAAATTGGGTTTTATCTTTAGTAGAGGAATAATTAATATGGGATTTTGAAAGTGTAGATGGTTGGGATTTTTAAATTTTATTAATGTCGTCATGGCAAACTGAGCCGGTTACAATTATTAACAGTATTAGTTCAATTCTCTTTTAAAAGATAAAATGAAAACAAGCCTTTTAAAAACTGTTCTTTATTTGAAACTAATTTGATAGATTTTAGAGTTGAGTTCACAAAGAGAATTTGTGAAATATTTAAAAACACCCTAGTTCTATTCTTATTTTTTTTATAAATTTTTTGATGTTAATAAAATGAACAACCAAAACTTACATTACAATGTATGAACATAATAAAATATGAGGAGGGATCCACTTACACTATTTTTTTGTGATACAAAATTACATCATTCATTTTTAAAGTTTAAACAGTCGATCCTAACCGTTCAACATGTTGAATATATTAAAATGTGCTTGCAGATCAAATTTTACATTTTTTTTTGAATTTTTTTACTATTTATTAAGATGGGTACAAAATTAAATTGTTTGAAAATAACGATTTTGTAGAATACTTAATAAATAGTAAAAATATTAAAAAAAAATGCAAAATTTGGTCTCTAAACACATTTAGTATGGAGTTCATGTTGAACGGTTTGAATCGATTCTTTAAACTTTGAAAATTTTTAAATGAATGGTGTAATTTTGTGTCACAAAAAAAATAGTGTAAGTGGATGCTCATAAAAAAATATACCATATTGAGATATATTTAGTACAATTCAATCTTTTTTTGGTCTAAAATTATTGAAATTGGAACGACGGTCAATACTTAGTTTACAATGTAAGAAAACAACAAAAAATATATCAAACTGAGATATTCGTTTAAAAAACATTGAGCAGTCAGAGAGGAAGAAAACTGAGCGAGGGGCTGAGTTCTTGTGTAGAGATTTAAAAAAAAATTGGTTGAACTAAAAAGGTTGGAACGAGTCTGTGATTCTCTCCATGGATTTGCTCGATTCAATTTCTCATCCACCAAGAAAAATGGTGCGGAACTGCAGATCACCGCAGAGATGGAGAGAGGCACGTAGAAACGACAAAATGAACCCAACACGTAGAAACCCGGTTTTTCTTAAAACCGTTCCATTAAATCAGTTTTGACGGGCCCAATAATTTAGGCAGCATTTGGATGAAACAAGGAATAGAGTAAGAATAGAGCTAATTTCAAGTTTGAGAATAATAACTAATATAATATTTTGTTAAGTTAGTAATATAGTGAGAAAATTCATAAAAAACAAACAAAGAATAATTTATATTTGCTAATTCAAACACACTCAAACAAAAAATAGTAGTTCGTAATAGTGCTAATTTGAATTAGTGACTATTCTTTACTGGACATCGATTCTTTGTATGGGTGAAGACATAGCAGCGCCGGCATCGATTTAAACGTTATTCCTATAAAAGAACCAAACCAGACATGTTATCGGATTTGATATTTTTTCGGTTGAACAGGTGGTCCGGTCTAGTTCTGATGACACTACTCTTTATAGTTTCCGTTTCTTTAGCCACAAAACTACAAGTGCATGCCTGTAAGCTTGTGAACCTAATCTCACTAGGAATCGCTCAAATCCCTCGATAATTAAATGAAACAACCAATCTACTCAATATCAGGCACAATTCATAACCTTATATAGGTGATGCTCCTAGCAAAAAAATATGCTAAATGATACAATCGGTTCCCTATTAAACTATCTGGTGAACAACTCTCAGCATCACATCACCCTTTATTCGCTACCTAGCCTAACAAATCTCTAACAAACACTTCTAAGTTATTCTGTAGTGTTGTTTCCATCATCGCCTCCATTTTTGACTTGATTAATCCCAAGCTTCAGTGAACTATGTGCCTTTAACGTTCGTGGTCATCTGCAGCTATGTTTTTACATAAATCGATGCCCGCGCTGCTACCCGAGTTGTAAAACATAAAAAGAAAACAAAGACACAGAATTGCATCACAGTCTAATTCTACACAAATTAAATAGAATAGGTTTGACCATCGTGGTTCTTCTCTTTTTAAAAGAGCCTATTTATAATTGGCAAATTCTTCCATGGACCCAAGGACCTATTTGTAAAATGAACATATCTTTATTTTCAAAGTTCAAACAGTCGACCTAAGACAAAATTAAAAGAGGGACAATGTCTAGGAGGGACAATGTCTAGGGGCAAAAAAAAGACTCAGATAATTGTAATTCCCAATAACACGTTAATGAAACGCGTACAATAAAGTAGGGAAAATTTCCCAGGTACCCACACAAACTTCTGAAATAGTCAATATCCCCATAGAAATATCATAATATCCAATATCTTCATGAAAATTAAACATTCTTACTTCTATCTCCTTTTAACAATAAAATATTTTATTTAATTATTTTATCTGAACTGACCAATATATCCTTAAATTTCAACTTGAGATGTTAATTACTCCTAATTGTTTCTTCCTCCCTTGTATTTTCAGACCAATTTTTTCTTTTCGAAATCTCTCTCAGACCCAGTTCTTTCGGAGTCCATATCCTCTGAGTTAACTCAATTGAGTTGATCAAACACTAAAACTAACCCCGCTTTCACGTAGTACAGCCCAGATTGACCCTTCTTCACGACAAATCACCAAAAAAAAGTATGAAACTTTCCGCTTAATTAACTATTCGTCTTCCTCTTCGCTTCACATACAACTAACTGTGAGACAAACCAAACTGAACTGACCCTTCTATTCCAACTAGTTTGTTTCATCATATTGGTGACACTACCTCCACTTTGTCAGCCTTTGTTGATGTCAACAGCGTCACAACGACCAAACCTTCCTAGCTGATGTGGCAAAAGCAAGATCGATTCTTGCTTGCTTGTTGAGGTCATCGATCACAGGATCTATTTTTACAGAATATACTGCTTGTTGCACTGGTCGTGAACTAAGGAGATCTCTGCATTGAGTCTACTCCGCCATATCGAAGGCCGGTCATGGAATTGCAGCGAGAGAAAGAGAGAGAGCAAGAGAAATTCCAAGGCCAAGGTCTCCGTATCGAGTCTTTCTGAATTACAAAATTAGTTTCTATCCTCTATTTAAATTTTAAATCATACCTAGACAACCCAAGTTTCATTAAATTTAAGGAGAAATTGTGAAAATACCACTTCAAACTTTGAAATTGTCAAAATGTCACTCCAAACTTTATTAATTTGTAAAAATGCTACTCCAAATAATTAATGACTAAAATACTCTCGCCTGTCCATCTCCGCCCCGGTCCCTCTGCCACCTTCTCCCGCACCCTCCGCCGATCCGACCCTCGCTCGTCGCAAGAGGCGCAAGAAGTAGTTTCCGGACATGATTACTCTCGCCCGCCTTTGCATTCTTCGCAACACCTCCTCCTCCGATAAGCACCAACACCATCAAACCCTCCTCTTTGAACCCCCTCTACCACGCTCAGCAGCCATTCGGAATAGGAGAAGAAGAGAAGGTAGGAGAAATAAGAGAAAAAGAAGAGTATTTTAGTCATTAATTATTTGGAGTGACATTTTCACAATTTTTTCCTAAATTTAATTTTACTCATTAGTGAATCTAGCTACAAATACAACAAGTAATATGGGATGAGAAGGGGCTAGTAGTTCTTGGTCAGTAGTTGTGCTTTTTCCCAATATGTGAAGAAACGAAGTTAGTAGTTTTTGTATAGACCTGATCCAACCTACCATTAAATAATAAGGAATAACTTAAGAAAAAATTTGAAAACAAATATCCAAGGAGAGAGAAGATACACGAAAGTGAAGCGGCCAAGGAAGATGGAAGCATTTCCTTTTTAGAAATTTAATGGACATCTCCATTTTAATAGAAGGGTATAATAGTCAATACAAATTCTAAAATAATAAAATAAAAGATAAAATAAATGGTAGAGAATAAAAGAAAGAAAGTTAAGTTTATACGGAGATATTGGATATTATTATGATATATTCATGGAGAAATTGGTTATTTTGAAAATTCGAATGGACACACTAGAAATTTTCCCAATAAAGTAATGTGGTACATTTACAATGTATAATAACTCATTTATTTTCCTTGCTCACACACTTTATATTTTTCTTTCATGCTTTTCGCTGTCTTATGAGTAACTCTTAACTGCTATAAATATTAATTAAAAAAATGACTAGAGTGTGAGTTTAAAAAAATATTTATTGAAAACTAATTTTAAAAGATAATAGTATATTTTTTATTTAATGAAATAATAGCTCTCATAATATTTAAATAGTAGATATTAGAGAAAACTAATTATTTGAGAAGTTGATGCGTACGATTAATTAGGATATACGATTTAATAGAAGTGACTCGAAACTAAAATATACAACTAACTCCTATCTCCTCCAGATAATTATGCCAATGTTATAAAATTTTAAAATTCAAGCATTCTAAATTAATTTTATTCCTAAACTTGGGAAAACATTTTTTATAGAAATGAGTATCCAAGATTTAAAATACCCAAAATGCCCGAATAAAATAAAATATAATATTTTAATTGTATTTTGTCAATCTCACACCCATATGTTATTATTTTTTTTTTGCTTCTTATAATTGACAGGTAGTTGTGTTACCAAATATTCAAACTAGATGTGTCATCAGTTTTAATATATTAGTACATTAAAAAAATGTCAAACGTGCATTTTAATTTTGCATAGAACTGAATTGATGTTTGTAGCTTGAAATTGCAATATTTTGAGCTAATTAATTCATTGATATCGTGGGACCTACATTTCATTTGTGTAATGAATTTGTCAATGGCTATTTAACTAGTATTTTATTTGTTCTTTAAACTTGTTGTGTTGTAGTACAGTAATAATTAGAACTCTATACACCATAACATGAAATATTTTATCTTGGTACCTGCATTTATTTAGAATGAAAACCAGAATGATAGTACTTTATGAAAAAATTGGTAGTACAGTAGTATATATGTTAAAATCCAACTGAAATTTTGAAAATGAAAACAAGGTTTGCCGCGTTTTTTATGGCAAATATGCTATTTCATGGTTTTTTTTTGTTTGGTTTTTAGTTGTTATATTTCGTCTTTGTTTTTTATATTGAATATTTTTTAGTGAATCCAAATATTTTTTAATTTTTTTAATAAAGAATAAAATGAGTATTTTATAAATTAAAATTAATTTTAATAAGAAATTCAATAAATTGGGTATATTTGTGAGTTTTTTAAATTTAGAAGACTAATATAATATTATGAATTTTAGAGGGGAGAATACGTAATTTTGAGGATTTTGAAGGGTATACATGAAATTCCAGTATGAAGATATACTTGTGGTCCAAAATTGTTTTCATTTACTTTATCACACAAATAAAGAAATGCATGCAATTCATAGATTCATAAATCTTTTGAATGAATGCAATTGTTGATCTTTCATTACCTCGGCACATCCAACTTCTCTCAGAAAAAAATATGCTCATTAGGGCCAATAAGTTGAACTAAATTTATAGAGGAAAGATCTTGACGTATACAACATATTTGGTTTAATTTATTTGTTATTTATTTAAAGGATTCACTCGTGTTGTTTATTTGTGAAACTATTATAATTGTTTACATTTTCTTAGAATGTTCACAAATTTTATTTAAAGAAAAAAAAAAAAGAGTTATATGAGATCATGATTGGTAAAAAAAAAAAAAGAAACTTAACATGTCCTCCTTAATCCTATTTTTTATGCTTTTTATAGAAGTTTCAGCAGTTTAATGAAGATTTATTCTTTATAGTTCTTTTTAAACATGAAAATAACTTAAATATATTTGTATCTCAACACTCTGGATTTATTATTATTATTTTTTTTACATTCAAGCATGTGCACATTATCTTTAACATCAAATAAAGCAGTCAGACATAAAATAAAACAAAGACACAAAATTGCAAATCAGACTTTAAATCTACACAAATTAAATAAAATTGGCTTGTCTACACATCGTTTGGGACCATCATGATTCTCGGTCTTATAGGGGCCTATAAGCCTATTATAATCCGCCTAGGACGAAAATAAAATAGAAACAATATCTATGAACAAAAAGAAACTCGGAATAATTGTAAGGAAGGCCCATCAAGCCCAACAACGGAGAAATGAAACGCACAACAATTGTTCAATGCCCAATTACTCATTTATTTTCTTCCGTCACGCACTTTTTATTTTATATTCATGCTTTTTGTTGCCTTCTAAGAGCATCGATGATTGTTTTTGGATTGCTAATTTGATGTATTAATTGCTAATAGAATTATTGGGATGTAGCACAATTTCTAAATTATCAAATTTGCTTTAAAAAAAAATATTTGTTTAATGACACGTGGCTAATTAATTGGTTGAAATTAATTATAACACTCTCCCTCTCTTCATAAAATTAATTGTTGGAATAGAGTGATTTAGAAATTATGAATATCTAATTGCTAAATTCAGTGACGTGGTAAAATTACAATTTCTAAACATTTTGTGAGATGAAGATGCTCTAAGTTCTAACTAACTTGGCTATTATAAAAATCAAGTGAGAAAAAAATAATTTGATTGTGAGTTCAAATGTAATTATCTTCCAAATTTATTTTTAAAAATAATAGTATATTTGTTGTTTTACAAAATTTGAACTCATGTAAAATTTAAATCATAGATACTAGAGAAAATCAATAATTTGAGAGAGTCAATTTTTTTTAAGTTTTTTGATATTATATTTGTTTTGAATTAAATATGGATTGCTAGATTTCTGGCATTTTAGCATTGTGTGCTTGATTCGTTAGATTATGCATCTCATTCTTAGTAATTGTATTATTTTATATTCGTGACATGGATTGCATGGATACCTTATATTATTGATATGGGTTATATGACTTTTATCTTTTATGATATTATTTATGCTTCCACAATTTATTTGAATTTATTAAGTCTTACGTATTTAAATAAATTAATTGAGGAGATTAATCATGCTTCCACAATTTATTTGTATTTATGCTTCCACGTTGGAATTTGAAAAACCTGTTTAATAAAATAGTTAATTTAATTTTTATATTATTTTATTCAAGATACTTTTTTTTGTGATGCAAATTCCTTGTATTAGGGAGATGCTACATAAATCAAACTGGTGTTTTTTATTAGTATCGAGGCCCTAAATTCGGTTTATGTTGGTCCGAAGAAAAAAGCTAAATCATTTTACAAATTCAGAAATAAAGATAATTGAGAAAATTAGACATTTTGGGATGAATATAATTTTTAAAGGCAGTTTTTGAGCTAATTAATTGACTGAGGAAATTAAATGAAAGCCGGGTGACAGAAAATATAAAACTCGTGATTATGACCACATTTTTAGGTCGTATTCGAGCACAAATATTTTGATAATGGGCGACCAAGCTGCTCTTATATTTATTTTTATTAATTGGAGTATTTGTCTGTAATTTCATGGTATGATTGTACAATTTTTCCATGAATGAAAAGGAATTATCCCAATGTTATATTTCCTTTACTAATTTCGTAAGAAATTATAGCAATGTCATGATTCCTTTAATTTTACATCAATTAATATAATCAATGCCATGAGTTCTTTATGAAAGATCATGAAAACAAACTTATTATTTAAAAATTTGAAAAAAAAAAAAACGAGCAACATTTTTTAAAATTTGATTATTTTAATTTTATAATTAACATCTTCTATAGGAAGAATTGGGGACTGTAGAGTGACTTGCTAGACCTGCAGTTTACTCAGCATTTCCATAAATGATATAATTTATTTTGCGGTATCAATTTTTTTTAAGTAAAGGTTGAAGATTAAGTCATTAAACTAATTAGTATACACAAAAAAATATTCTATTCGGATTTTAAACTTGCGATCTCCTTCACAGAAAGCATTTTCTAATTTCCACTAGACCAAAGGCATAATACCATATCAAATCATCAATAATGCCAAATGCAAAGCACAATTTTATTTCATTCAAACATAAATATATTACATTCAACATCAAGAAGCACATCAACAATTAATATAACGGTAGGGATAAACAGCCCTTATTTGCTATATAATATCATACAATAAACCATGTACTATATATGGATTGTAATTAATTGGGCCGTATGAGTACTTAACAAATACCACAAATATTTAGTAAGGCCACTGGCCTACAACGTTGCCCGGAGGAGAATAATTACATATGATGAATATACCAGCACCGTGATCACACACCACCTTAGCGCATCCTATTTTAGTGGATTTACGCCAAACAACCTGTTTATAATGATCACACTCTTTGCCTCCATCACAAGAATTGGTCTTATAGGTATACCATTGTTTCTCAGAAACCCAAGCATTAACAGCATCTTCACCAGAATAATCCTTACCTTTGCCCCAGAAAAGATTTTCACCATATTTTCCTTCGGGATTATGAATAAGTATACAATCGCCTTTTCTTTTGTTGGCATATTTTTGCGCATAATCTTCCACTGTATTGTCCCAAGTGACGGGACCGACACCAACAGCCGAGCGTGCCTTGTTGTGAGCATTAACATAGTCTTGACGAGAGTTTTGTGCTAAGCATGTGTTTGTTATGGCAAGAGCCATCACAAATGCAAAAGCTAATGCTACCACTTTGTCGCCTAACATAATTAATGTTGTATTGCAAAATATAGTTTGTGTGTGTGTGTGTTGTAAGGTCCAAGGAGTTTAGATCATTTATAGAGAAATATAATAATTTATTATATATGCAGGGTCATAAAAAATAATCAAAGATAATGAACATCGACCAAGTCTTTCAAGAATATCTATATCTCAGCAACTCAAATGAGTTTCGAAATAACTATCAATCACTTTTTAGAAATTAAGGTCTCGGCAGTTTTTAACTCTCAAATCATCGATTCTGAAATTAATTTTATAGTTTCTTTTAAGCAACATCAACAATAAATTAAAAATGAGAAAAATTTGAGGCAATCGTTTGGCCAGTAAGACTTTATAAACAGTTTCTTAATAAGAAACTTTCCTGCATAGTTTATAAATAAGAAATTCTCCCACATCTCTGAAACTGGATTAAAAACTGCCACATCAGATTAGAAACTCTCATAGTCCTGTAGATACTTCATGCATGTTCTTGGAAGCGTAGGAGTTCAATTTACTTGAGCAAGACTAAGTATGTTCAAGCTAACGCAATCAAAACTAAAGTCTATTTGCAAAAGTCTTGTGAATATCTTCCAATTATCTCCATCAACGTGCAAATAATTTTCTTCTTTATTGAAATCTGTTGGTAGGCTATTGGCCTGCCGACCGTAAAAAAAAATTAAAAAAAAATAAATAGATATCGCCATCAAATACAAAGAAAAAATCTTATTAGATAAACAATTTTGTACGCTCTTAGTAAATTAAAAAAAAAAAAAAAATTAGCATAAAATTTAACTTGTCAATGTTGTTGGAGAATTCAAATAGTGCACTTCGACAAATAGAAATTCAAATTGTGATGTGGAGAATTGAGTTAGTCTCGTGTTGTTGTCAGTCTATAAGCATATCCATGTCTTGTTGTCTGGGTCTCCAAGCATATCCTTTCAAAATGTTTCGAACCCATAAAGAATCATTTATATAGTGGACTTTGACGATGTTCTGTTAATTTGAAAAATTATGTGATAGTTTTACTTTGAATAGTTAATTATCAACGACTGAGTTCTTTTATTTGGTAATTGTTTCTATGGGAAACCAGCCACATGTTCAACTTGATGAAAATCATTCAGAAAAATGAACCAATCAATGGTAATTTCCAATTGTCAAGAAGCGGTTAGTCCGTCATGGTCCAGCTCAGGCTGGCTCGGTTTCTAATTAGTCCATCACGAGAGAGAAACTTAAGCTCGAGTAAGGCTCAAAATTTTCTCAGTTTGTTATATGTCAAGTCTGGCTGTTGGTTGTGCCCTGTTTTTTATTAAAAAAATATATATATATGTTCCACCACTACCAGACATATATAGGTGATAGGAGGAATTGTTAAAAATGTACTAACAAATCAGAATATTTTGGGCCTAATTAAATTAATAGTTAATTTAAGGAATTAAATATGGATCAATTCTTATTGGGCTGCATCAATAATGGCCCCAAAATTTCAACTCAGAATCTTATCTGATATGGTTCATTGTATCTAGATAAGAACTTCTAAAGAGACCCAACCGAAATGGTGCAAATGAATAGGCTGAACTAATCTAGTGTATGTTGTTTATAAATATACATTAGCAGTTCATTTTTGGTTCATTTATTGTGTTAATCTCATTAATTAGAATTCGTATCTATTCAGAAACTGTGAGAGAGAAAGAAAGAGAAAGAAAAGGGGCTATCAATTTGGTACTAACATATCGATTGATAATTATTTGTCATCTTGTTCGTGTGGATTTCGATAGATACGCAACTAATGTCGCTAGTGCATATATCGACATAGAGAAGGAAGAGAAAAGGGTGACTGCTCGTACGACTAGACGAATATATATGCTGTGTGTCTAGTCGTAAACTATATTTATCTTGGAATTAATTATATATATATATACCCAAATTTCCAATAGAAATGAAAAAAAGAAGTTAGAAGCACTACATATTTTACTATTTTTTTTTCCGTCATTTAAACGGCCTTTATCTTTTGAGTTGAGATTATATATATCACATAATTTATCTGATACAAAAAATCACTAGACCTGATCAAAAGAAAATCGTGGTCCCTTATCCTAATTAGATATCTATAATTTAGATCATCTAATAAGTCTTTGGTTTTCAGTATAGTTTATAAGTATTGGCTTTTTTCTTAATAATTTCCGTGTGGGCATCTAAACCAGATATCTGTTTGAAAATTAATAGCACAATCTTCAATGCTTGTATCTGTCTTTCTTCTGGTTTGACAAAGAACAATGAATCATCAGCATATAATAAGCATGGTCTCATATCTCTGAATGGCAGTTGCCAAGTTCCAGTAGAGACTAATTCCTTTAACCATCTCGGAATGAAATCCATTGCCAAAATGAATAATAAAGGAGATAATGGATCCCCTTGACGAACGCCTCGTTTCAACTGTATCTTTTTCCCCAACAAACCATTTATTATTATCTGAGATGACCCCCTTAACACGCAATTATCAATCCATTGTATCCATTTTCCCGGGAATCCCAAAGCCTGTAATACCCTTATTAAAAAGTTCCAGCTTAATGTGTCAAAGGCTTTATGGATGTCAGCCTTAAATAATGCCAAAGGGACGTTATTCTCTTTTGTGAGATGTAGAATCTGTTGAGCATACATAAATCCTTCAGTTATCTGTCTTCCCTTTGTAAAACCCGTTTGGCTGTCCATTACGAGTGATTGAATTTGTGGTTGCAACCTATTGGCCATAATTTTGGAAAGTATTCTTTGAAACCCATGAATTAAACTGATCGGCCTGTAATCTTGTGGCTTCCTTGCGTCCTCTTTTTTTGGAATAAGAACAATGTAAGATGTATTTAAATTAGTCATGATCGTGTCCTTGTCCATTACCTCCTTGATAACCTTATGAAGATCTGGTAACAGTACATCCTTAAACTCGTTATCAAACTCCCCCGTGAAACCATCCGGTCCCGGGGTTTTATTTGCTGGCCAATGTTGAATTACTTCTAAAATCTCCTCCCGAGTCACCTCTACTGCCAATTGTTGTAATTGGGTATTACTTGTATATAGTTGCGCCCAGTTGACTTGTGGTAACCGTTGTGATTCAGAACCCATCAATTTGATATAAAAATCTCTGAAAGCTTCTGCCTTTTCATGCTTCCACAATTTATTTGTATTTATGCTTCCACGTTGGAATTTGAAAAACCTGTTTAATAAAATAGTTAATTTAATTTTTATATTATTTTATTCAAGATACTTTTTTTTGTGATGCAAATTCCTTGTATTAGGGAGATGCTACATAAATCAAACTGGTGTTTTTTATTAGTATCGAGGCCCTAAATTCGGTTTATGTTGGTCCGAAGAAAAAAGCTAAATCATTTTACAAATTCAGAAATAAAGATAATTGAGAAAATTAGACATTTTGGGATGAATATAATTTTTAAAGGCAGTTTTTGAGCTAATTAATTGACTGAGGAAATTAAATGAAAGCCGGGTGACAGAAAATATAAAACTCGTGATTATGACAACATTTTTAGGTCGTATTCGAGCACAAATATTTTGATAATGGGCGACCAAGCTGCTAGCTCTTCTATTTATTTTTATTAATTGGAGTATTTGTCTGTAATTTCATGGTATGATTGTACAATTTTTCCATGAATGAAAAGGAATTATCCCAATGTTATATTTCCTTTAATAATTTCGTAAGAAATTATAGCAATGTCATGATTCCTTTAATTTTACATCAATTAATATAATCAATGCCATGAGTTGTTTATGAAAGATCATGAAAACAAACTTATTATTTAAAAATTTGAAAAAAAAAAAAACGAGCAACATTTTTTAAAATTTGATTATTTTAATTTTATAATTAACATCTTCTATAGGAAGAATTGGGGACTGTAGAGTGACTTGCTAGACCTGCAGTTTACTCAGCATTTCCATAAATGATATAATTTATTTTGCGGTATCAATTTTTTTTAAGTAAAGGTTGAAGATTAAGTCATTAAACTAATTAGTATACACAAAAAAATATTCTATTCGGATTTTAAACTTGCGATCTCCTTCACGAAAGCATTTTCTAATTTCCACTAGACCAAAGGCATAATACCATATCAAATCATCAATAATGCCAAATGCAAAGCACAATTTTATTTCATTCAAACATAAATATATTACATTCAACATCAAGAAGCACATCAACAATTAATATAACGGTAGGGATAAACAGCCCTTATTTGCTATATAATATCATACAATAAACCATGTACTATATATGGATTGTAATTAATTGGGCCGTATGAGTACTTAACAAATACCACAAATATTTAGTAAGGCCACTGGCCTACAACGTTGCCCGGAGGAGAATAATTACATATGATGAATATACCAGCACCGTGATCACACACCACCTTAGCGCATCCTATTTTAGTGGATTTACGCCAAACAACCTGTTTATAATGATCACACTCTTTGCCTCCATCACAAGAATTGGTCTTATAGGTATACCATTGTTTCTCAGAAACCCAAGCATTAACAGCATCTTCACCAGAATAATCCTTACCTTTGCCCCAGAAAAGATTTTCACCATATTTTCCTTCGGGATTATGAATAAGTATACAATCGCCTTTTCTTTTGTTGGCATATTTTTGCGCATAATCTTCCACTGTATTGTCCCAAGTGACGGGACCGACACCAACAGCCGAGCGTGCCTTGTTGTGAGCATTAACATAGTCTTGACGAGAGTTTTGTGCTAAGCATGTGTTTGTTATGGCAAGAGCCATCACAAATGCAAAAGCTAATGCTACCACTTTGTCGCCTAACATAATTAATGTTGTATTGCAAAATATAGTTTGTGTGTGTGTATGTTGTAAGGTCCAAGGAGTTTAGATCATTTATAGAGAAATATAATAATTTATTATATATGCAGGGTCATGAAAAATAATCAAAGATAATGAACGTCGACCAAGTCTTTCAAGAGTATCTATATCTCAGCAACTCAAATGAGTTTCGAAATAACTATTAATCACTTTTTAGAAATTAAGGTCTCGGCAGTTTTTAACTCTCAAATCATCGATTCTGAAATTAATTTTATAGTTTCTTTTAAGCAACATCAACAATAAATTAAAAATGAGAAAAATTTGAGGCAATCGTTTGGCCAGTAAGAGTTTATAAATAGTTTCTTAATAAGAAATTTTCCTGCATAGTTTATAAATAAGAAATTTTCCCACATCTCTGAAATTGGATTAAAAACTGCCACATCAGATTAAAAACTCTCATAGTTCCAGAAATGTAGATACTTCATGCATGTTCTTGGAAGCATAGGAGTTCAATTTACTTGAGCAAGACTAAGTATGTTTAAGCTAACGCAATAAAAACTAAAGTCTATTTGCAAAAGTCTTGTGAATATCTTCCAATTATCTCCATCAACGTGCAAATAATTTTCTTCTTTATTGAAATCTGTTGGTAGGCTATTGGCCTGCCGACCGTAAAAAAAAATAAAAAATAAATAAATAGATATCGCCATCAAATACAAAGAAAAAATCTTATTAGATAAACAATTTTGTACGCTCTTAGTAAATTAAAAAAAAAAAAAAATTAGCATAAAATTTAACTTGTCAATGTTGTTGGAGAATTCAAATAGTGCACTTCGACAAATAGAAATTCAAATTGTGATGTGGAGAATTGAGTTAGTCTCGTGTTGTTGTCAGTCTATAAGCATATCCATGTCTTGTTGTCTGGGTCTCCAAGCATATCCTTTCAAAATGTTTCGAACCCATAAAGAATCATTTATATAGTGGACTTTGACGATGTTCTGTTAATTTGAAAAATTATGTGATAGTTTTACTTTGAATAGTTAATTATCAACGACTGAGTTCTTTTATTTGGTAATTGTTTCTATGGGAAACCAGCCACATGTTCAACTTGATGAAAATCATTCAGAAAAATGAACCAATCAATGGTAATTTCCAATTGTCAAGAAGCGGTTAGTCCGTCATGGTCCAGCTCAGGCTGGCTCGGTTTCTAATTAGTCCATCACGAGAGAGAAACTTAAGCTCGAGTAAGGCTCAAAATTTTCTCAGTTTGTTATATGTCAAGTCTGGCTGTTGGTTGTGCCCTGTTTTTTATTAAAAAAATATATATATATGTTCCACCACTACCAGACATATATAGGTGATAGGAGGAATTGTTAAAAATGTACTAACAAATCAGAATATTTTGGGCCTAATTAAATTAATAGTTAATTTAAGGAATTAAATATGGATCAATTCTTATTGGGCTGCATCAATAATGGCCCCAAAATTTCAACTCAGAATCTTATCTGATATGGTTCATTGTATCTAGATAAGAACTTCTAAAGAGACCCAACCGAAATGGTGCAAATGAATAGGCTGAACTAATCTAGTGTATGTTGTTTATAAATATACATTAGCAGTTCATTTTTGGTTCATTTATTGTGTTAATCTCATTAATTAGAATTCGTATCTATTCAGAAACTGTGAGAGAGAAAGAAAGAGAAAGAAAAGGGGCTATCAATTTGGTACTAACATATCGATTGATAATTATTTGTCATCTTGTTCGTGTGGATTCTGATAGATACGCAACTAATGTCGCTAGTGCATATATCTGACATAGAGAAGGAAGAGAAAAGGGTGACTGCTCGTACGACTAGACGAATATATATGCTGTGTGTCTAGTCGTAAACTATATTTATCTTGGAATTAATTATATATATATATACCCAAATTTCCAATAGAAATGAAAAAAAGAAGTTAGAAGCACTACATATTTTACTATTTTTTTTTCCGTCATTTAAACGGCCTTTATCTTTTGAGTTGAGATTATATATATCACATAATTTATCTGATACAAAAAATCACTAGACCTGATCAAAAGAAAATCGTGGTCCCTTATCCTAATTAGATATCTATAATTTAGATCATCTAATAAGTCTTTGGTTTTCAGTATAGTTTATAAGTATTGGCTTTTTTCTTAATAATTTCCGTGTGGGCATCTAAACCAGATATCTGTTTGAAAATTAATAGCACAATCTTCAATGCTTGTATCTGTCTTTCTTCTGGTTTGACAAAGAACAATGAATCATCAGCATATAATAAGCATGGTCTCATATCTCTGAATGGCAGTTGCCAAGTTCCAGTAGAGACTAATTCCTTTAACCATCTCGGAATGAAATCCATTGCCAAAATGAATAATAAAGGAGATAATGGATCCCCTTGACGAACGCCTCGTTTCAACTGTATCTTTTTCCCCAACAAACCATTTATTATTATCTGAGATGACCCCCTTAACACGCAATTATCAATCCATTGTATCCATTTTCCCGGGAATCCCAAAGCCTGTAATACCCTTATTAAAAAGTTCCAGCTTAATGTGTCAAAGGCTTTATGGATGTCAGCCTTAAATAATGCCAAAGGGACGTTATTCTCTTTTGTGAGATGTAGAATCTGTTGAGCATACATAAATCCTTCAGTTATCTGTCTTCCCTTTGTAAAACCCGTTTGGCTGTCCATTACGAGTGATTGAATTTGTGGTTGCAACCTATTGGCCATAATTTTGGAAAGTATTCTTTGAAACCCATGAATTAAACTGATCGGCCTGTAATCTTGTGGCTTCCTTGCGTCCTCTTTTTTTGGAATAAGAACAATGTAAGATGTATTTAAATTAGTCATGATCGTGTCCTTGTCCATTACCTCCTTGATAACCTTATGAAGATCTGGTAACAGTACATCCTTAAACTCGTTATCAAACTCCCCCGTGAAACCATCCGGTCCCGGGGTTTTATTTGCTGGCCAATGTTGAATTACTTCTAAAATCTCCTCCCGAGTCACCTCTACTGCCAATTGTTGTAATTGGGTATTACTTGTATATAGTTGCGCCCAGTTGACTTGTGGTAACCGTTGTGATTCAGAACCCATCAATTTGATATAAAAATCTCTGAAAGCTTCTGCCTTTTCATGCTTCCACAATTTATTTGTATTTATGCTTCCACGTTGGAATTTGAAAAACCTGTTTAATAAAATAGTTAATTTAATTTTTATATTATTTTATTCAAGATACTTTTTTTTGTGATGCAAATTCCTTGTATTAGGGAGATGCTACATAAATCAAACTGGTGTTTTTTATTAGTATCGAGGCCCTAAATTCGGTTTATGTTGGTCCGAAGAAAAAAGCTAAATCATTTTACAAATTCAGAAATAAAGATAATTGAGAAAATTAGACATTTTGGGATGAATATAATTTTTAAAGGCAGTTTTTGAGCTAATTAATTGACTGAGGAAATTAAATGAAAGCCGGGTGACAGAAAATATAAAACTCGTGATTATGACAACATTTTTAGGTCGTATTCGAGCACAAATATTTTGATAATGGGCGACCAAGCTGCTAGCTCTTCTATTTATTTTTATTAATTGGAGTATTTGTCTGTAATTTCATGGTATGATTGTACAATTTTTCCATGAATGAAAAGGAATTATCCCAATGTTATATTTCCTTTAATAATTTCGTAAGAAATTATAGCAATGTCATGATTCCTTTAATTTTACATCAATTAATATAATCAATGCCATGAGTTGTTTATGAAAGATCATGAAAACAAACTTATTATTTAAAAATTTGAAAAAAAAAAAAACGAGCAACATTTTTTAAAATTTGATTATTTTAATTTTATAATTAACATCTTCTATAGGAAGAATTGGGGACTGTAGAGTGACTTGCTAGACCTGCAGTTTACTCAGCATTTCCATAAATGATATAATTTATTTTGCGGTATCAATTTTTTTTAAGTAAAGGTTGAAGATTAAGTCATTAAACTAATTAGTATACACAAAAAAATATTCTATTCGGATTTTAAACTTGCGATCTCCTTCACAGAAAGCATTTTCTAATTTCCACTAGACCAAAGGCATAATACCATATCAAATCATCAATAATGCCAAATGCAAAGCACAATTTTATTTCATTCAAACATAAATATATTACATTCAACATCAAGAAGCACATCAACAATTAATATAACGGTAGGGATAAACAGCCCTTATTTGCTATATAATATCATACAATAAACCATGTACTATATATGGATTGTAATTAATTGGGCCGTATGAGTACTTAACAAATACCACAAATATTTAGTAAGGCCACTGGCCTACAACGTTGCCCGGAGGAGAATAATTACATATGATGAATATACCAGCACCGTGATCACACACCACCTTAGCGCATCCTATTTTAGTGGATTTACGCCAAACAACCTGTTTATAATGATCACACTCTTTGCCTCCATCACAAGAATTGGTCTTATAGGTATACCATTGTTTCTCAGAAACCCAAGCATTAACAGCATCTTCACCAGAATAATCCTTACCTTTGCCCCAGAAAAGATTTTCACCATATTTTCCTTCGGGATTATGAATAAGTATACAATCGCCTTTTCTTTTGTTGGCATATTTTTGCGCATAATCTTCCACTGTATTGTCCCAAGTGACGGGACCGACACCAACAGCCGAGCGTGCCTTGTTGTGAGCATTAACATAGTCTTGACGAGAGTTTTGTGCTAAGCATGTGTTTGTTATGGCAAGAGCCATCACAAATGCAAAAGCTAATGCTACCACTTTGTCGCCTAACATAATTAATGTTGTATTGCAAAATATAGTTTGTGTGTGTGTATGTTGTAAGGTCCAAGGAGTTTAGATCATTTATAGAGAAATATAATAATTTATTATATATGCAGGGTCATGAAAAATAATCAAAGATAATGAACGTCGACCAAGTCTTTCAAGAGTATCTATATCTCAGCAACTCAAATGAGTTTCGAAATAACTATTAATCACTTTTTAGAAATTAAGGTCTCGGCAGTTTTTAACTCTCAAATCATCGATTCTGAAATTAATTTTATAGTTTCTTTTAAGCAACATCAACAATAAATTAAAAATGAGAAAAATTTGAGGCAATCGTTTGGCCAGTAAGAGTTTATAAATAGTTTCTTAATAAGAAATTTTCCTGCATAGTTTATAAATAAGAAATTTTCCCACATCTCTGAAATTGGATTAAAAACTGCCACATCAGATTAAAAACTCTCATAGTTCCAGAAATGTAGATACTTCATGCATGTTCTTGGAAGCATAGGAGTTCAATTTACTTGAGCAAGACTAAGTATGTTTAAGCTAACGCAATAAAAACTAAAGTCTATTTGCAAAAGTCTTGTGAATATCTTCCAATTATCTCCATCAACGTGCAAATAATTTTCTTCTTTATTGAAATCTGTTGGTAGGCTATTGGCCTGCCGACCGTAAAAAAAAATAAAAAATAAATAAATAGATATCGCCATCAAATACAAAGAAAAAATCTTATTAGATAAACAATTTTGTACGCTCTTAGTAAATTAAAAAAAAAAAAAAATTAGCATAAAATTTAACTTGTCAATGTTGTTGGAGAATTCAAATAGTGCACTTCGACAAATAGAAATTCAAATTGTGATGTGGAGAATTGAGTTAGTCTCGTGTTGTTGTCAGTCTATAAGCATATCCATGTCTTGTTGTCTGGGTCTCCAAGCATATCCTTTCAAAATGTTTCGAACCCATAAAGAATCATTTATATAGTGGACTTTGACGATGTTCTGTTAATTTGAAAAATTATGTGATAGTTTTACTTTGAATAGTTAATTATCAACGACTGAGTTCTTTTATTTGGTAATTGTTTCTATGGGAAACCAGCCACATGTTCAACTTGATGAAAATCATTCAGAAAAATGAACCAATCAATGGTAATTTCCAATTGTCAAGAAGCGGTTAGTCCGTCATGGTCCAGCTCAGGCTGGCTCGGTTTCTAATTAGTCCATCACGAGAGAGAAACTTAAGCTCGAGTAAGGCTCAAAATTTTCTCAGTTTGTTATATGTCAAGTCTGGCTGTTGGTTGTGCCCTGTTTTTTATTAAAAAAATATATATATATGTTCCACCACTACCAGACATATATAGGTGATAGGAGGAATTGTTAAAAATGTACTAACAAATCAGAATATTTTGGGCCTAATTAAATTAATAGTTAATTTAAGGAATTAAATATGGATCAATTCTTATTGGGCTGCATCAATAATGGCCCCAAAATTTCAACTCAGAATCTTATCTGATATGGTTCATTGTATCTAGATAAGAACTTCTAAAGAGACCCAACCGAAATGGTGCAAATGAATAGGCTGAACTAATCTAGTGTATGTTGTTTATAAATATACATTAGCAGTTCATTTTTGGTTCATTTATTGTGTTAATCTCATTAATTAGAATTCGTATCTATTCAGAAACTGTGAGAGAGAAAGAAAGAGAAAGAAAAGGGGCTATCAATTTGGTACTAACATATCGATTGATAATTATTTGTCATCTTGTTCGTGTGGATTCTGATAGATACGCAACTAATGTCGCTAGTGCATATATCTGACATAGAGAAGGAAGAGAAAAGGGTGACTGCTCGTACGACTAGACGAATATATATGCTGTGCGTCTAGTCGTAAACTATATTTATCTTGGAATTAATTATATATATATATATATACCCAAATTTCCAATAGAAATGAAAAAAAGAAGTTAGAAGCACTACATATTTTACTATTTTTTTTTTCCGTCATTTAAACGGCCTTTATCTCTTGAGTTGAGATTATATATATCACATAATTTATCTGATACAAAAAATCACTAGACCTGATCAAAAGAAAATCGTGGTCCCTTATCCTAATTAGATATCTACAATTTAGATCATCTAATAAGTCTTTGGTTTTCAGTATAGTTTATAAGTATTGGCTTTTTTCTTAATAATTTCCGTGTGGGCAGGTTTGGAATATAGTCAAAAATTTGAATTGTGTGCAGCTTTAGACGATTCCAATTTGAATTGTTCATATATGATGTAATGTCTCTTACATCACCATCACAACTCGTGTCATTGCTTATTTGCAAGACAGGAAAACAACGAATTATTAAGAAAAAAAATATCAAATTTTCGGCCTTGATAATATATAATGACACAGATTGGACGAATAGCATCCTTCTCTTTTAAAAGATTAAAATCCAAACAAAAATTATCTTGCTGCTATCATTTGTAGCAAGGAACTGGATTTTACCAATATCTTTATTACTTCTATCGTTATAATATGCACCTACTAATCACCGCCTTCTAATTAATTATCTACACCTCAATTAAAGCTTATGTTGGATTTGCGTTTGATACTCAATTAGATGATAAAATACGGTTGAGATAACAATTGGAAATATTATGTTTTAGAGGCACATATATCACTTTAAGTTTGCATTTTGAAATATAATATATTTTAGATCCAATTACTCAATTGTATCTGCTCATATTTAATCTTTTATTGAGATTTATTATTTCTTGTACTTTTTGAATGACAATTGATAATTATTAGTGATTAATTTTGTTGGTGGATATATATATATATATATATAGTAGAACTAGGGTGCTCCTAAGTTCACCCAACCTCTTGTGAACTTGACTCTAAAATATATCGAATTGACTTTAAACGATGAATCCAAACCGTTGAAATCCTTCTACCTAATGATTGATGCGTCTACATGTGAAAATTTTAAAGTTTCGAATTAATTTAATATAGAGTCAAGTGGTCAAAGGAGTCCAAAAAATGAATGCATTAAAATTAATTTATAAACATTAAACTTTTGACCACTTGACTCTATATTAAATTAATTCGAAACTTTAAAATTTTCACATGTAGACGCATCACTCATTAGGTAGAAGGGTTTCAACGGTTTTGATTCATTGTTTAAAGTCGATTCGATATATTTTAGAGTCAAGTTCACAAGAGGCTTTGGTGAACTTAGGAGCACCCTAGTTCTACTCATATATATATATATATATATATATATATATATATATATATATATATATATATATATATATATATATATATATATATATATATATTTTAATTATAAAACTTGTTATAAAAATATTATTTATCTGATTTGCTAATGTGTATATAATATATGCATCTTTTTTTAAAACAGATAATTATTTTATTTTAATATTTAAATTATATCATAGTTGTACATGTATTTATATAACTAGTATTATACATGTGCATTACAATGAATACATATTATAAGATAATAAAAAATCACATATAAAAAGACTACATAACTAGTATCGAAATTATAATTTCTCACTTCAAATAGAAGATTTTTGAATTATAATTTTTATGTACAAAATGTAATAGAGAGACATTGTTAAGAGAAATTTAAAAGCGTGCTTTAGTGAAGAGACATTATTTAATGGATGGCCGGAAAAAGAAAAAGAAAAACAAGAGTAGAGAAGTGTTGGAGGAGAGAAAAAAGGAAGAGGGAAAGTGGATGAGAAATACTTTATATTCCCAAAATAAATTATATAATATATCAAATATGATGAGTAGGCTGCCACGTCATATTCTATTATTATTTTGTACAAAAATAGTGGTGAGTGATTTAATCCAAATAAATTCAAAGTTCAATGGTTATCAAAACACAAATCAAACTTACATGACTAATTTTAAATTCAGGTTACTGATAAGATAAATTCATATGTCATTAGTAAAGTCAAAGTGATTTAGATTAGCATATGTAATTGTGAGCTTCCATTGTGGAGGATTCATGACAATAAAAAGAAAAAAAAAATGAGAAGAAAAATGAGTATATAAATGAAAATTTTACCTTACCAATCATGTTTTAATTTCTAAAGAATTTGTGTTTGTTTTTTCACCTTTGGTGTTTTTCTCATTTTATACAAAGACGCACACACCTTGAATTTTCTCTCTTTTTAATTTGTTTTTATTCACCTCGAATATTTATTAATCAAATTAAAAGTTCATTATCTCAATGACTGAATTAGATACGACGATCATTTTATTTCTAGCTAGAATTTAAGAAAAAAAAAATATCAAAAGTTACACGGTTATGTTGAAATTTTAATTCCATCTAACGGTGTTAACGGGTACAAAATGGGTCAGGTGAAAGTATTTTCATATCCTTACTCATTACGTTAATGAAAAAAATCATCTGATAAGCTAAAGAAAAAAAAAATCTCATGCACTCGTATCCATCTTATTGAATACAGTACGAATCAAGTAAACAAATAAAAGAGTGCTACTGAATAGATATATATTAGTCATGAATAAAACTATATCATATCATATCATTCATTTTCTTTATATATCTATATATAATATTAGAATCTTTATTTGTAATTATTACTATAATGATAGTAGGTAAGAAATTGTCTTTATTCATACTCTTTACCCATTATATTAACGAAATAACATCTTTACCCTTACTCATATATTTGATAAACTAAAGAAATAAAAAAAAATCACCTATATATGCTTAATCTAATATGGTTCGTGTCAGATAAGAGAGTAAAAAAATGTCATTGACACCCCTGTTCCAACCGAAAGAATCCTGATAAAGGATTTTCTTATGTTTTTTGAGAAAACATTTTTATTTTATTTCATACTAAATAGCCTTCATCGGAAGATTTATGATTTTTTTAAATAATATTGGAGAAAAACACTCCTTTAAAAACATTTGTTCACAAAAAGATAATGTTTTATTTTTTTGGCATGAAGTTTTTTTTTTTTATTGAAGCATAATATTAGTTGCGGAAAAACAATATTTATATCAAAATAAAATGTTACTGTATATCATTGATAAAATAAAATGGTATCAATTATATCATTTTGCCTTAATACTTAATATAGGTCCGTTCTTTCATATATCAA
The DNA here is from genome assembly GCA_024447775.1 of Carex cristatella. Taxonomy (NCBI): domain Eukaryota; kingdom Viridiplantae; phylum Streptophyta; class Magnoliopsida; order Poales; family Cyperaceae; genus Carex; species Carex cristatella. Next base: position 5,931,209 of record JAJHPF010000008.1, on the reverse strand, counting down.
TAATTAAAAATGGAACCATCATTTTCACCAGTTGCATCACCTTGACAATTTGGCACTTGCCTTGGAAGTCAAAGAAAGAAATGGAGGGTTCATAAAAGAAGAAATGGAGACAGTCAAGGAAATGAATTTGATGGAACCATCATAAATCAAGAATTAAAAATGGAACCATCATTTTCTCCAGTTGAATCACCTTGATAAGTTGGCACTTGCCTTGGAAGTCAAAGAAATGAAATGGAGGGTTCCCTTTTAAGATGAAATGGAAATTGTCAAGGAATGGAGAGAGTCAAATATAATGGTATTTTTTTCAAAAAAATATATCAAATATAAATATATATTTTTTTATAGAAAATTAAAATTATAAAAATTATATTTTTACTAATTTAACAAAATATAATGAACTTGAATGTTTTTATTCTTGTTATGTGTATCATTAATGATTTTATCTCAAATTATATATATTTTTTTAGAAGTTGCTTGAATGAATTAAAAAAACATGCTTTGAAAATTTGATATGCTCAATGAAGAAGAAAATGTTCCCTGTATTTAGTATGAAGGATTGATTAAACAAATAATTTTATTTTTAGATAATCTATTTTTTTTATAAATAAGTAATTACAGTCTATATAAATTAAGTCAAGTTGGAATACAATCTTTTCTCATATTTTTTGGGTTTCTCACTCTAATTTCAACCTCTCATGATCTAAAATCTTAATAATTCTGCAAAAAAAAAAATGGTGAATATTTTATTGTTCAAGTATAAATGAATGTGAATTTAGTACAGTAAATTGAGCATTCACTATAAATAATTTATCATGTAGAATATAAAATGCTATTTGGAAGGGGAAAAAAACATCAATGCCTGTCATTTAAAAAATATATTTTTATATAAAAAAAATTTCATCACTATTTCATTGTCATTCGCATAATGAAGTTTGTTATTTCTATTTCTATTTTTATTTTTTAATATTTGCTTAAAAGTGTGTGATTACATTGCAGGAAATGACAAGAAGGCCATAAAAATCACAGTTATAATATGCATTTATATAATTCATGGTGTTTATGACGAATTTAGAGAAAAATATTAATATTACTTTATTCCAATAAGATTTTTTTTTAATTATGTATGACATAAATTTACAAAGGATATCAACTAATCCTCATATTAAATTTTAAAATGGATTGATTTCCATAAAATATAATCTTACACAATATTACACAACTTAATTTCTTATATAAAAAAATAAAAAATTTAATGTTTCCAACTCCACATTTTTTATATACGATTTGTTGTGAATATGTGAATCCTAATTAACTTTTTAAATGAATTTGGATTTCATTTGCTAATTTTTTTTTCTTTTAGATTTTATTTGAAAACATTATTAATCTCAAGTACTCGTTAATTATTCATAATTGTTATGTTGAACATTTTCAAATATTTTGAGAATTATTATTGTTGAGTATTTGGTTTTTATTTGAGAAAAATCAAGACAAATATGTATTAACAAGTATTTGCAATTAATGTAAGTTTTAAAGTAAATTTTGATTATAAAACACAATTGTGATAATTTTAATTAAGTTTAATTGTTATATATTATTAATCTCTGTTAACTCTTAATTTTATCACTTTTGATGTTCTTGATTTTGGTGTCAATATTTATTATAAATTTGAAATTTATCATATAATTGATTTTCTCTGATATCTTAATATATAAATATTTAAAATAATAAATATACTATAAATTAATTTTGTATATAATTTATTTTGAACTCGATTAGGAGGTCAAAGTTTTATTTATAGTAGGTAGGCTTGTTGTTAAGAAGTCATAAAATGTATGCAGAGAAATAGAAAATGCATGAATAAAGACAATTAACGAATGAGTGATTTTCCATGACGGTTTTTGGCTCTGTAACAAAAAGTTGCATTCAAAAGAGGAAACGCCTGTAAGAAAATTATGTGGCCAAAATAAAATATTAATGGGCTGGTTTAAATGAGATGATTATGAGGTGTGATTTAAATAAACTTAATTAATATATCAGATGATTAAAGGATGCATACTGATATCTTAATTAAGGATGTGCTATTATATCCACAAGCTAAATGGTGCATTATTAATTTATCTGTCGATATACAAGCTAAAGGGTCCATCTCACATAGCTTTGATTAAAAGAGTGCATTGATTGACAGATATTTGAATTCATTGCATAATGACAAATCTCTGATTAAAGCATACGCATCCAGTGTATAGCACATTTGATTAAAGGGATTCATAATAGGATGTGATTCATAACAGGCATGATTAAAGGGTGCGATAATTAGTACAGGCCAGATACATCTCCCTTATTATCCATCCTTTGACATCCTGCGCTATCCATCTGATAACAGCCCCTATAAATATTACTTTAATGACAGGCAATAAAAGATAGAGATAAAAATTCTAACAGTAAGGTTAGTCCTCTCTTCATCAATATTTCATAAAGAACAAGTTATCATTGCTTAGAAAGAGAAAGATGAGAGAAATCGCTTTGCAGTTTTTCTGACGATTTGCGAAGAACGTTTCAAGAATTATTCTACAGTTTACAATGGATTTACAATGGATAAAGGTATGTAATCTATTTTATTGATTTACACGTTGAGAATTTGAATTCTAAGATATTTAATTTACTTTTGATGATTTTTAATTCCACTATCGAAACTTTAAAGATGATTTGTTGTACTTAATTTAAATAATTGTGTGTAAGTAGTTGAGCACGATAACGTCTACCTACATCGCCATCTCAGGTTGCATGAGTTTCTTAACAAAAGTAATTTGGATTCACTGGTGTTAAAACTCACATCAGTATCGGCTTATTAGTAGCGGTCTTTTCAATGACGTGATACTAATATGTTTTAGTATCGGGCCTTATAAATAACCGATGCTAAAAACCATTATTAGTATTGGTTCTTAGTAATCAACCAATACTACTAGTCCTGAGATACTTAGTATCGGTTATTTCAAAAGAACTGATACTGATGTGTTATAAATTTTTTTGGCCAGCTTCCAATTATCTGTATCGGTTAAATTTAAACAAATAGTAGTATCTGTATCAGTTAACAATGAACCGATCCGTTTGCACCCCTACATCCTTCTGGGGGTGCTGCTATTTATGACACTAAAATTATTATTATGAGCACAACACAATTCAAAAGATCTATTTAATGGACAACTTTACCCTCATGTCTTTTCCTTATTTCAATTTATAATGATTCTTTAATTAGCAAGTAATTTTTTAGAATATTTTGAAAATAGAAATGTAGTAAGAAAATCCATACTTATCCGCATTTTTTTTAGCAATATAAGAGAAAAATTCAAGTTAATTTGTATTTACTTTTAGCATGTTTTCCCATAAAATTAGTAATTATGAACTCAAAGAAATTAAATATTAGTTTTCTTTTTTTGTTTAATTTCCTTGAAATTAAATGAAAGGAAATTTTAAACAAAATATTTTGTTATTTGATTATGAAAAAACTTTTGTTTTTACAGATGACATAATTTGTTTCTTTTAGCTCATTCGATTTTTTGTTGTTGAAAAACTTTTAATATAAACTTAGCGCATTATCTTGATGTTTGTAATTCTCATATATAATGAACTTGTAAATAAAAAACCGGGTTTGTAATGATATAAAAAAAACTTTATATACTTAAAAAAAGATTTACTAATTGCTTGTCATCTGAATTTAGATTTAGATAGCTGCGATAATATTTATGTCCTCAATAAAAAAATTAACTGATCTACTACACGATATTTGTTTCCAATGTGAAATTTTTTCTTAAGGAAATGAATATTGCAAAGTAATTAAGAAAAAATGATTGAATGTTTGAGAGGCGGCAATTGAAGGGCAAAATAGTCTATCAAATTAAAAATTTAAATAATACTGTGTCATTAACAAATTATGTTAAGCGGATACCAGTGCCTATCCAAAAAAAAAAAAAAAACCGGAAGCATCATCGTCCCTGAAACCCAAAACAGTAATCCTTCTCTCCTTCATCCTCCAAATGCTCACCATAGATATGGATACCATCTTGATTCGACAGTCTGAGCGGATCAGGAACAGAATCAGTAACAGGATCAAGAATGGGGTCGATCGCAGCTCTACGCGCGCTCTGCAAGAGAAAGAGGAAAAAGGTTAGTCTTTGCTCTCATTCTTCCCTTTTTACTTTCAAAGATAAAATTTATGGTTGTTTACATGAATTTACTTTTACCTTCGGATCGATCAAACCTCACTGCATATATCCGTTTGATTTTATTAATTAAAATAAATTCCTGGAAGGGATAAAATTGAAATTCCTGAAACGTATTTGAAGGAACGGCAAAAATTGAAATTATGACAATTCCTGAACGTTGCATCCTTACAAATAACCATATTTAATTAGATGATTAGTAAAATAAAATCTCTACTACATTGAATTACATACATTCATGCAAACACAGATCTTATTATTTTGTTTAAATAGTGTCGACGTCACTTGCATAGTTCCTTTCTTAAACTCTTTTTTTAAACTCATTCTTTGAATCAAGTAATTTTTTGTTGATATCTAGATAAGTATTCGTTGTTAGTTTTAAGTATGAGTGTCTGCTCATAATATATCATAGTTCCTTTCTCAACTATCAAGAAAATGATGTCTGTAACAAAGTATGTGGCAACTGATGCTGTCATGTTCTTAAGAGAATGTAAATTCTGATACATCTTTATTTATTTATTTTGACCTGTCACATGTACCACAGCCACCACAGTTTTGTGCGAGGGAAACAAGAAAACCCAACCCGAACAGACAACATCACTTATCATCACACTTCCAGGTGAGTTACTGGTGGAGATCCTCTCTTGCCTGCCACCTAAGTCCTTGTTTCCCTGCAGAAGCATCTGCAAGTACTTGCTCTCCCTCTGCTCTGAAGCCTTTGGCCGCAACAAACGCTTGCAACCAACTATACGTGGACTTTTCCACAATGACTATTCTTCTGGTTCTAATCAGGTTGAGAATGGTTATGAAAAAATTAGTGCCTTACCATGTCTCAATGGCATGAAGGTGCTCGATTGCTGCAATGGACTTGTACATCTTACAGACCAAAGCAAGAGACGATCGTTTATCTACGGGATATGTGTATATATATATAACCCTGCAACACAGAGTCTGTCCGACTTGGAACCCCTATCTACGTTCCGAAATAGTAACCATTTTTGTCCAATTTTTTTATTGGCATTCGACACTCGAGCTCCCTCGCAGCTACACCTCATCTGCTTTACTAGCTTCAGGAAAGATGATGTAATGTTGGACTGGGTTAACATTTTCTCATTTGAAGAAGGCAAGTGCAAATTCAAATGTGGGAAAGAATTGGTGCCAAATAAATAATTTCTCTAAGGGCACTTTTCTTTATGGATGTGTGCATCGCCTAACAAACCAAAACGAAATCCTTAGCATTGATCCAAATAACTGCTCAACTCAGGTGATCCGTCTACCAGATTTGAAAAACCTTACATTGGTTGACATTGGACAGTCACAAGGGCTCTTACATTGTATGTCTGTGTGCGACAACAAAACACTTAGTATCTGGGTTCTTAAAAGCTACAATCAACAGGAGTGGACCATGAAGTACCAGCTGAACCTTCATCAAATATATTCGATTCCCCAGCCTCATCTTAATGTTTCTGATATATGCCAACGAATGAAGTATAGGAGCAATTTTGCATTTCATCCACAGAAAGATGTCATCTTTATGCCCTTGGGACCGTCACGGCTTTTATCATTTGACCTGATCACAAGCAAAAGAGAGGATTTTGATAATTTGGGTAGTCGTGTATTGTTCGATTATTGGGTTTACATGCAATTTTACTCAGTGTGAATCACTCTTAATAGATTGGTAATTAAAATAGTGCATCTATTTGAGCCTTTGTTTCTGGGTACAACATCGATCTCATAGGGATGTAATTTATTTCTACTGTGATATGGACTTTAGAATTCATGTGTCTTTGGAAACTGATTATTAATTGGTTGTGAAAGTATGCTTTGAATTAAATTTCTCATTTGGCTTTGCTTTATGGTTCTTATATATCAATGTTTTTTTCTTTATCAAATAATAATTGGAGTTGAGTTACATTTTCAATGGAATTGTAATTAGTGTGATACTTTATTTAAATTGACAACCCTTTTATTTATTTTTTTCCAATGGTCTTGTCTCTTTATGTTGGTACAAATCTTGGCTAGATTGATTTATTGGATAAAAGTAAACTTGTATATGATTAATATTGGATGTAAGTATCGATAACAATTCCCCAATTTTCCAGGTAGAAGCTTTATGAAGTAAACCTGTATATGATTTAAAATAAACCTTTACGAAGGAAAATTTGGTTCAGTTATTTACTGTACCCAATTCTCTAAATGACATGTTAGTTAAAGCTCTGAATTATTTATGTTAGGGTTTTGAGGAAGGAGAGACTATAAACAAGAGACAAATTTTATGAGAAAGCTTAATTGTATTTTTGACTTTACAATTACATAGTGTACAAATGATATAATTTATAGCAACATAAATCTCTAAAAAAAATAATCCTATAAATGATACGTCCTAAAATACTCTATACTAAATACTAAATTCTTCATCCTTAATATATAGCCTGATATCTTGTTAAATCAAGCCTGATAAAAAAATATATATAATGAGATGAGAGGCATACACAACAATTTAATTTCACAAAGATAATCCTACATCTAGCATCTCTGAAGTACCTTTTTGGTACTAATATGCTGGTTTGAATATTTTCTAGTACGTAGAACTTCTAATTAAACACGTCAGACTGTTTCAATTGGTATTTTTAATTTAAACACGTCAAATTGTCTCAATTCTTGACCACTTTTGGTGGATTGGCAATTCTTAACGTATTTGATAAGTGTGATTCCAATACAAAATTTTAATGCGTCAATTCGCAGTTGACGATCACTAGTCCTTGGAGGAAGGAAATTTGCTGCTATTCTTATTATTTTCATCCAACTGTTGTTATTCCTCATTCAACTGTGGATTCTCATCGAGATTCATGCATAAAAGAGTTTGAACGGTTAGATGTGGATAAGCAATGCCTTTTTTTCAAAAAAAAAAAAATAGCAGCAAATTGTACTCCATGAACTGTATGTCTCATTTTTCTACAAATATATATTTATCATCTAGAATCGCAAACTTGTTTGTATGGCAAGCATACTACAGTAGCCAGCTCATGTCATAACTCATGACCAAGAGTCTAGAAATGAATTAATGTCACATGATGTGTATGAAAAGCAAGTACAGAAACTCTTTTATGATCATTATAATAATACGGCCGTGATTTTATTAAGAAGAGGGTTTTTTTTATTAGAATAATGATTTTGTTCCCCATTGTATTGTCCCCTAATCGTCCCGCAGTGATACTGATAACTACCTATTTTAACGAGTAATTATCACTGATAACTACCTTGAAGTGGTCCTCGTCTAATTGTTGTTAAAGAATTTGAATTGAGCTTTTTAATTAATATTGGGCTCAGCCTTTAAAGGCTGAACTGGAAATCTGAATCTAATTGATTGGGCTTAGGCCCAATCCGAGATTAAAATAAATAGGAAGGAATCTTGAATTTTAGATTGGGTTGTGCAAGCCCAGACGAATAGTATAAAAATTGAAACTATGTAATTTGATTTGGGCATTTTTAGTATTAATCCGAACACGACTAAACTAAGAATTTTATTTAAAGATCTGATTGGACTTTAGTTGTAAGCTAAATTTTAATTAAACATAATTTGTAAATGAAAGATGCTTAATGCCTCCTCTCGGTGGGCTCGATTCGAAACTATAAAAATAAATTATTAAAAGTGACCAAGATTAGAAGTACAACCAAGTGACAAATTAGTTAATTTATTATAAAAATATATCATTAGTTAAAAGATATTATATATTCTAAAGACAAATTAAAGCATTACGTACTTGAGGTTTAGAGTTTAGGATTTAGAGTTTAGGGTTTAGAGTTGGCACAAATCTCAAAGCACACCCCCAATTGTCACAATATGCACCGGATTAAGTTCGGCCCAACTGGAATTAATCTGGGCCATCCATTTTTTAAAATTGTACCTCACGTACCTGGGGGACGCGGACTTGGTACATGGTACCACTATTTCACCAAAATGAAGGTTTTATTCTTCGGGGTCATGGCCCTTAATTAACATAGATACAACAACCGTCGGATGTGTTGAAATTAAAACATTGAAACTATAAATTTTGCGCAACATTGTAAACGTATTAGCAATAACAATACTACAATCAATCAATCCGGGAAAAGTCTCATAAATTAATAGCCTTTCAAAGTGATAACAGTATTGCACAGCTTTGTACTTAGATAGTAGCACTCTCATAAGTCATAAATACCTTTGAAAGTAATTTATAAGACTATTTATGTGAGCAAATTGGATAGGAAATAAAAAGAGACTTAAAGGGTACCATGGGCAACAACAGGAAGCAGAGTTTGTTTCCCAATACCAACAAGAACAATAGAAAGGAGGAACAAAACCAATTCTCAAAGTCAACAATGGAACAGTATTACTTTTACTGGTAGAAGATCAGGATCCATTAGCTCATTTAGCTATCATTCAACTTAATTGATGACTGAAGTGCCTGGTTAAAAGTGTTTTTTTCATTCCTACAGTATGAAGAGAGGAATGCAATTAAGAGTTCCTTAAACTCTGCACCGTATTACTTTTATATGCCTCTTCTTTAACAATGACTAAACTGCAAAGTAAATCTTTAAACTCCACTAAAAAAAGCAAAAGATTATAACAAAAAAGCCAGGGAAATTCAAGAAAAAGGTAATTCTAGTTATAAAATAAAGCCAGACCGCTTCCATCCACTTCTGCTTCAAACTCATAGTCATCCACAGAGTCAGCTGGCAACCTTATGGTTTTGAGCCTAGCACAGCGACCCCGCATGTCAGCATCCATGTTTACATTGTAGCACCGGCGTATGTCGAGTGTCTCCAGATGCGGGCATCCATCAAGGATTGCTTTGAGACCCTCATTTGTCAGCCTAATTTGAAAAAACAACAAAGTAAATATAGAAAATGTTACTGTTTGCAGGAGCAAAGAGATTAGAGAGAGAGAGAGAGAGTATTACAAAATTATAACATGTTCCATTATAACTCACATGATAGTGAGAGAACCAATCTTTTTTTCTATAGAAAACATTCACATAACAATTTAGAGGAGGCTTCAATTCCCCTCCACATCATACCTTCCTCATTTTTGGACCTCAAAAGTTTTCAAGTTCCAATTTTGGTCCCTAGAGTAACAAATCTGCACCAAATTGGTAACATCATTCAAATGTGTCTAATAAAGAGATGCATTTCGGTAACATCTGCAAGCTAAAGTGCATAAAGAAGAAAATAAAGCCAACTCAATCTAACATAATTCCATTTTTCAATAATGACAGCTATTTAAAAATGAGGCATCCACCTTTTCTAGGAATACATCATGACAATACTGTTTGTAGCATAAATAATTTAATCAGAATTTCAAATGACAAAAATAAACCATTGATCTTGTCCTATATCTCGATTCTTGAGCAACATATATGCATAAATATGCATTAAATTTAGAGTTCATTTAGTACAAGATCAAGGAACAAAAAAAAATCAACAGCCAGTTGCAGTTAATTTTACAAATTGATTCTTTAATCTCTAGATATATTGTACCAAATTAAATCCAAATTTTATAATTTTCTGTGGCAAATACTCTTTGTGACATAAAAAGAATCCTCTGACCTGATTTTTTTTTTTTTACAAAACGCACCACAAGATTGTTTTGAACTGTTCCACAAAATAAATAAAAATAACAACAATTGCATACAAACTGAATCAATTTCATTTAAAATGATAACCCTAGTGAAATGAATCACCTGTTACCAATAAGCTGGAGATGGCGAAGCTGATGCATGGTCTTGGCAATCCCTAAGGCCTCATCATCATCAAATAACTCCTCATGATTGTCGTCTGGTAAAAGAGCAGGCATGTTGAACCATGAATTATTGAATTTTAAGCTTTTCAGCTGGGGGCACTCTTTCCCGACAATCTCAGTAACTTTTCTTCGAAAGATCCAAATGTGATTTGGATCTCTTCAAGTAGGGGCTGTCTTTGTGCTGTCTCTGCTATTGCCTCTTGAGACACTTGGTAGCATGATATCAAGCAAAGCTTCTTAAGAACACTAGTTCTGTAACAGTAATTAATAAAATGATTATTTTTCTTATTACATCTTAGAAATGCATTAATTAGAAATGACTCCTTTTTCGCAAAAACAAATAGAACCTTGCAAAGCTAAATTAGGAGGAATTTCATGCATACCCCTCAAAAACTTCAAAATTATGTCCCCAATTAGAAATAGCTCCTTTTTCGGAAAGATTAATAGAACCTTTATTAGAAGCATAAAAAATTTATAGTTAGTTTTAAGAAAAAATATCGATCTTACAAGATACCCATTAGACTATTTAGCCTTAATAAAATACCTCAGTTTGCCCATGAACACCGGATACCCATTTTATTCAAAAATACCCATTTTTCCCTCGAAAACTGATCAAATAAGACCGATATTTTTCTTAAACAAGCTAAATTTTGTTTATGCTTTTATTAAAGGGTAAAATAGGTATTTCAAAAAAAATAAGTTTTCATATTAAAGACCATTTTAAAAATTGTGAGTTTTGGAGTTTAGAGGGGATAAAAAGTAATATTGAAGTTTTTGAGGGCGAATACATCAAATTCCCCCAGTTAGAAATGAAGATATGACCTATGACAGAGATACTGGAGAAGATCATCATCCCCAAGGTACTCCAGCGAAAACTCCTCCAGTCGGTGACTACTACGATCAATAGCAAGCCGGGTCGGAGCCGTCAGTATGAAAGCATCCGAACCATAACCGTGATTCGTCATGTCGATACTTCGCCACAGATCTGGTTCCTCTTTCGCAACCTTACGCCATGAACGACACACACATCCAGCGCCTCTAAGCAAATCCATTACCCCCATCTTTACAAAAATCACCATTAGCGCATCTCTCTGAAGCTCCGCCCAGTTGCGGTCGCAAGCACGGCTTCTTCTTCTTCCCCCTCTCATTTGGGGTTTCTACTAGGGTTTTGGAAAGGGTTTTTGGAGAGGAACTCTCGACTCGTGTCTACCACAGAGAGAAGGGTTTTGTGGTCAAATAATTTAACAGAGTAGTTTTGGCTTCATACAGCGCGGGAACTATAGAATCAAATCCGCGAGGTATTTGGTTTGTGCGCTACATGAAGTCTAAACTGCCCTGTTAAAATGTTAACCTGGTATAATTGGAATTTTGAGTTTAGATCCGAACCATCGATGATAATTCGGGCCGAATTATCATCGATGATAATCGTGCCAAAACAAATCGGACGGATGCGATCTAACTCTTTTTAGTATGGTACTGCTATTCAACCATTTGTTAACAAAACTACATACATGTGCAAAAGTCATTTCTTTGTTCAACTTTGTTAGCCCGTAAAGGATTGGGTAAAGATATTGACTTTACGTAACATACCAGTTATATACGAGGAGGGATCCAATTACACCCTTTTTTTTTTTTTTATACATCTTGACATTGTTTTTTTTATAGGTCAATTTTGTAATTTTAAAATTCAAATAGTCGATCCGAACCGTTCAACATGATAACCATATTAAAATATGCTTGGAGATCAAATTTTATATTTTTTTGAATTTTTTTACTATATATTAAGATGGTTACAAAATCGTTGTTTTTCAATGGTCCGAAAATAACGATTTTGTAACCATCTTAATAAATAGTAAAAAAATTCAAAAAAAAATGTAAAATTTTATCTCCAAGTATATTTTAATATATCAATCATGTTGAACGGTTTTGATTAACTATTTGGACTTCGAAAATGATAGGTGTCAAAATATGTCAAAAAAAGAGTGTAATTAGATCCCTCCTCCTTATATATATATATAGAAAAAGTCTTCTATGGACAAAGGACCTATTTGTAAAATGAACATATTTTTATTTTCAAAGTTCAAACAGTCGATCTGAACCGTTCATCTTGTTCTTCATATTAATTTGTGCTTGGAGACCAAATTTTACATTTTTCTGAATTTTTTTACTATTTATTAAGATGGGTACAAAATTCAATGGTCTGAATTTGATATTTTTTGTACCCATCTTAATAAATAGTAAAAAAATTTAGAAAAATGTAAAATTTGGTCTCCAAGCACATATTAATATGAAGAACAAGATGAACGGTTCGGATCGACTGTTTGAACTTTGAAAATAAAAATATGTTCATTTTACAAATAGGTCCTTATGTCCATAGAAGACACTCTCATAGCCGTTCCTGATTCTATAATCTAGATCGGTCAATAATTTTTAGCCGTTCCAGGTAGTGTATAATCAAGATCAATCAATCATCAGCCGTTCCTGATAGTGTATAATCAAGATCGGTCCTTGCTATATAGCCATTCCAAATTATCTATTATCATCGGTGGAATGTTATTAGTCGATCCTAGTTTGTTGTTTTATTTAAAAAAAAAAAATTATATTTGGCATGCTACTACATATTTTTGCTGGCCTATATAGGAAACAAACCACAGTCTGACCTCAAAACACATCCTAAATTATTACATATCAACACACATATTACAAAAAAATATGTTTCTTCAAGTTCACAAAATAACGCATCATAAATTAAACATGTTCAAGTTCACATTCTAAATTAAACATGTTCAAGTTCACATTCTAAATTAAACATGTTAAAATAATCCTAAATTATTACAATAAAACACATCCTAAATTGTTTTACTAAAGAACCGTTCATGATTTGTTCTACGCTATCAGGACGGTTCTTTACAGACGACCATTCCTCATATCTAATTTCAAGGTCGAGTTTAAACTTTGTCCGTTTCTGATATGCTGATATTAAAGTACATTCTCTACTAGCGACTTAAGTTGAATGATAGCTAAATCATGAGCTAATGTATCCTGATTAGGGCTGTAAATGAGCTGGCTCGGGCCGAGCTGGGCCTTAGCTCAGCTCGTTAATTCTGGACCGAGCTATTAGCGATCCAGCTTGTTAACAGCTCACGAGCTAAAATCTCAGCTCAAACTCGTGACGAGCCAGCTCGCGAGCCATGAGCTGGCTCACTGGGTTTAGTTGGGCCTTATCTTAAGAAGAAAATAAATTTTACAAACCTTTTTGGACCGAGCTGAACCGAGCTGGACCAAGCTTGACAGTATAAAATACACACAGATTCATACAAATTCACAAATTGATGCCTAGCCGAGCTAGCTCGTGAGCTGGCAAGCGAGCTAAGGTCTTAGCTCAGCTCGTTAATTTTGGCCCGAGCTGTTAGCGAGCCAGCTCGTTAACAGCTCGGTTCACTATCGAACGAGCTGTTACCGATCGAGCCAGATGTGAGTCACGAGCGAGCCACGAGTTACGAGCTTTTTTGACAGCCCTAATCCGGACCTGGTGTATCAGATTGTATATGATCATTTGCTATATATTATTTTCACAAGTATAGCATGTGCTTAATTCTGCCCGTAGCACACTGATCTTGTTCCATTTTCAGAGCATGCCACATTCTTACAATGGATCGAGACTGCAGACTTCTCCAGATGGGTATCAACAAATTTTGAAGTCTTGAAGAGATCAACACTTGGCTAGTAGAATTTGCTATTGCCCGGTTGGTTGACTTTGAGAATTGATTTTGTTGCTCATTTCTATAGTTCTTGTTGGTATTGGGAAACAAACTCTGGCATTCCTGTTGTTGTCCATATATAGTACCCTTTAAATCTCTTTTTAACTATTTCCTACTATCTAAATTGCCCACATAAAATATAAGTGATGTAGTAGCACGTACTCCTTTTTACTTGCCCCGGATTGATTGTTGTAGTATTGTTATCATAAATAGTCTTATAAATTACTATCCAAATTGCCCCAATTACAAAGGTTTCTCTAAGCCACCATCCCTCCCCTTGTCTACAATTTTGCTAGGTTTCTTAATTTGTTTAGCAAATATAAGAACCAGTGAGCAAGTAACTAACATTCTGAATCTCATTTGTTCTTTATCAAATAAATATTTCAGATTTCAATATCAAATTAAATCAATCTTCTATTCTTTTTTCATGGTTTGTAAATTTTTTTTTTATCCAGTGAGATAGTACCACCCATTTGATTAAAATTATAGAAAAAAAAAGAGAGATAAACATCGAAGTTGTTTGAGTCTTTGTACAAGAAAAGAGAAAAACATTAAAGGCGAATAAAAACACACAAAAATTATATACAAAACTTGTTTGGTAAGATAAAATTTTCATTTATATATGCTCATCTTTTTCTTCTTTTATTTCATTTTATTTACTTGAATCCTCCACCATGGAAGGTCACAATTACATATGCTAATCTAAATCACTTTAACCTCACCACTTACCTATCAATATCACATATCAGTAACCTGAGTTTCACCATGATCATCCACAATTATATTTGAAATGACAAAATTGACCCTAAAGTCATAATGGTTAATTGTTACAGTAACTTCGAGCACTTTGACTTAGTAAAATTTTAGAAGCTCAGGATTATACCAAGAGGCATCATATTCTTAATCTTTTGGAATTGGCAATTGAAAATTTTTCCTAACTAATTTGCTGCAATTTTATTTAGAAACATCAAAGAGTTTCATGGTTAATTGCAAATCATCTATGCTTGAGAGTCTTATTGATGTTAGCTTTCTCCATCATCTTATATTTTTTTTGCTCTTTTTGTTTGAAATAAATAGCTCAAGTTTGATTCTTTGTCATAATAGCTTAATATATGTTTAGTTGAGTTATTTAAACACTTTTGGTTGTGGCAGAAGTCGATCTACATTTGTATGACTATAATAATAATTAATGCCATGCCAAATTAATGAGCATGCATGAGGTTGATCATGTGCTCTTCACCTAATTAGATGTCATGTATAAACAATGAAATTGAGGGATAAAAACTGGCGCCAATAATTTAATTTACATTTTTGTATTATTTAAAACGAATAAGGCTAGCGTGCTATCTGTAGTATAGTGACATATTATGCTACTTCTTAAAAAACTTATTGAATATGTTTCAATGACTAATCCAAACCGTTGAAACCAATCTACTACATAAGTGATGTATTTACATGTCAAAATTATAATGTTTTGAATTCATTTGGTATAAAGTCAAGCGGTCAAAAAAAAATATGAATTATAAGTTAATTTTAATACATTCATTTTTCATTATTTTTTTACCGTTTGACCTTATACTGAATGTAAAAATTTGTAAATTTTATATGTAAATACATCACTCATGAAGTAGATTGGTTTCAACTGTTTGGATTTGTCGTTTGAAGTTTATTCAATAAGTTTTTGAAGAGGTAGCACGACATGTCACTATACTACAGGTAGCACGCCAGCCTTATTCATTTAAAATATACTTACATTCATGTAAAATACTGCCTCTGACGAGAGTAACTATTTATCTATTCCGTTAACTTTAACAATAAGATTAAAAAATAAATACAAAAAAAAAAAAATTCTAATAACGGATAGAAATATCAAGACATGTTAACTAGGCACTAGCTCATAGTTTATATATATCAATGAAAACCGCTGCTTAAATACATTAATCGGCATCTTTGGTATATATTATGTTCGCTTTGTCTGTCTTGCCTTTTATTATTATTTATTTAAAGTGTTCATGTTCCGTAGCATAATGTAATAAAGAAATTGAATGACTTATCCAAAAGCCTTTTTGAATCATGAATATTTTTCGATACATTGCCAAAAGCCTGGATGCAAAATCACTCATTTATTGTCTTTATTCACGCACTTTTTGTTTATTTGCATACTTTTTATGACTTCTTAATAACTAGCTTACCTACTATAAATATAAATTTGACCTTCTGAGTTCAAAATATATTATATATCAAATTAAATTATAATTTTATATATTAAGATATCAGAGAAAATCAATTATCTGATAAGTAATTTAAATCCTTTGTAGAAATATATGAGATACCTACTTATCAAAAGTTACTGTATGAATATCTCATTAAAAAAAACCTTGAGCCGAAAATGAAAATTTTCAAATTTATTATAAATATTGACACAAAAATAAAGAATTAAAAAAGGAGACAAAAGTTTACAGAGATTAATAATATATATGAATGAAACATACTTAAAATGATTAAAATTGCGATTTAAATATGAATTACACTTTATTTTAAAACATCCATTAATTGCAAGCATTTGTTCATAAATAATTGTCAAAATTATTTTTAAATTAACATTAAAATGACAACAATAATATTCTTTAAATATTCAAAAATATTCAATATAATAATTCTAAATAATGAAAAGTGCTTGAAATTACTAAATGTTCCCAAGTAAAATTGAAAAAGAAAAAGCGAAAAATGCAATCCAAATTAATTTTAAAAGTAATTAAGATGCACAAATTCACAACAAACTTATTTTAAAAAAAAAACTGGAGTTTAAAAATTGCAAAAAAAAAATTTAGTATGAGAAATTAAGTTGTGTAATATTGTGTAAGTTTTTCATGGAAATAAATTAATTTTGTTATTTAATATTTGGATTAATTGATAATCTTTCTAAAATTTATGTCATACATAATTTAAAAATCTTATAGGAATAAAGAACTATGAATATTTTTTTTCTAAATTCTTCATGAACACCATTACTTATATGCATATTATAACTGTGATTTTAAGGCCTTTTCGTCATTTTCTGTGATGTATATATTAATAAATTTTTTTTTAAAATGGAAATCATAACAAACTTATTAACCAAAGCAGCCAATCAAATGAAAAAGATACAAAAATAGCCTCCACCGGATCCCCAATCCGGTGTAGCTTGAGAGGGTCGGACTACACCGGTTTCCCAATCCGGTAGAGCCATTTTCCCACCCGGCTAAACCATTTTTCCTCCCGTCTCAAGCTACACCGATTTTCCAATCCGGTGTAGTCCGGCCCTTTCAAGCTACACCGGATTGGGGATCCGGTGGAGGCTATTTTTGTAGCTTTTTCATTCAATTGGCTGCTTTGGTTAATAAGTTTGTTATGATTTCCATTTAAAAAAAAAAAAGTCTATATTAATGCACTCCAAACAAATCTTAAAAAGTAAAAAAAAATAGAACGATATCAAACTTAATTATGTGAATGACAACCAAATAGTGAGAAACTTCTTTCTATAAAACTATTTTTTTACATCATGAAGTAATTATACTGAATGCTCAAGTTACTTGTATTAAATTCACAGGCATTTATACTGGGACTATAAAATATTCATCATTTTTTTTTTGCATAATTATTAAGATTTTAGAAGAGGTTGAAATTAGAGTGAGAGACAAAAACATTATGAGAAAATATTGTAATCCAACTTGACTTAATTTATATAGAGTACATCTGGATCATACAAGGATTAGTGCAAGAATACCAATTTTTAAGTTAGTAGATGAGAATAGTGCTAACCCGAGTTGTTTGAGAATAGCGCTAACTTTGGACTATCCGAGTTAGTAAAAATGTTGTTTGGATTGTATATTTGGAATAGCGATGGAGAGAATGTATAAAATAATGATTGAACTAATATAATATTTAAACTAATATTTTCTAATAATAATATAAAATTTTATATAATAATAAATTAATTTAATCTGATATTATATTTATTTAATACTAATATAATATTTATTTAATACTAATTTAGTATTTAAACTAAAATTATATTATATTTAATATAATATTTAAACTTATATTTTATTACATTTAATATTTAAGCTAATATAATATTTTATTTAATACTAATCTAATCTAATTTGATATTTTATTTATTTAATATTAATCTAATATTTAAACTAATATTATATTACATTAAATTTTAAATTAATATTATATTATATTTAATCTAACATTTTATTTAATATTATATTATATTTCATCTAATATTTTATTTAATACTAATCTAATATTTAAACTAATATTATATTATATTTAATATATAAATGACTACAATATGATATTTAATCAAACATTTTATTTAATAGTAATCTAATTTGATATTATATTTATTTAATACTAATATATATTTTAAATTAATATAATATTATGTTTAATATTTAAACTAATAGTTTATTTAATATTAATCTAATATAATATAATATTTGTGTAATACTAATTAAATATTTTATTTAATACTAATTTAATATTTAAACTAATTCTAATTGAGATGAATCAAATATTTTATTAATACCACTAACTCCACAAGCTCTATTTTTGCTAATCCACTATTTCTATGGGTTTGTAGAATAGAGTTATTGTTGAACTAATCCAATTTGCTAATTTGTATTTGGATCACCAAAGATTTGAGAATAGTGAAGCTAATCTTGGGTTAGCTTTATTCTTGAATGATCAAAACACACCCATAGAGTACAGTAATGACTTCTTTATAAAAAAAAAAAAATTCTTTAAAAAGAGAAATAAAATTTTAAAATTAGCCTTAATACTTAATTACAGAGAACATTTTCTTCTTCATTGAGCATATCAAAATCTCAGCATACTTTTTTAATTCATTTTAGCAATTTCAAAAAATTTATATAATTTGAGATAAAATCATTAATGATACACATAACAAGAATAAAATACTCAAATTAAATTTTGTTAAATTAGTTAAAATATAGTTTTTATAATTTAAATTTCCTATAACAAAAATATATTAATATTTGATAGTTTGTTTTGAAAAAATATCAGTATATCTGGATTCACATGTAAGATGTGTAATTATCAGTAATGGAGAAAATGGTACCTAACAGTCAGCTGAAATTTATGACGTAAACGACAAAATAGATAAAAAAATCTCCAATAATTCAAGTCAAACTATTCCATCAAATTCATTTCCTTGAGTCTCTCCATTTCATCAAAACAGGGAACCCTCCATTTCGTTTCTTTGACTTCCAAAGGTTATCCTACCGGAGAAAATGATGGTTTCAATTTTTAATTAATTCTTGATATAGGAAGGAACGGACCAATATCAAGTATTATGTTTCAAGGAAAAATGATATAATTAATAACATTTTATTTTGATATAAATATTTATTTTCTGCAAATAAATATTTTGCTTAAATATAAAAATTCTTTGATGTTATAAAAATAAAACATTAATTTTCTGCGAACAAATAACTAGTTTCTCATGAATGACAAAATTGACTTCCAAATAAAATTTTGGCAGTTAAAGAGCTACAGAGAGCTGCTAAAATTCATTTTTAAATTTTTTTTAAGGATTTATGTGCTCTAGAATTTTAAAAATCAAACATGTTTCTCTTCCAGTTGATAATAAGGTTCAATGCTAGAACAGTTTATAAACATATTTAATATACATAAATATTTGCTTTTCCTATCCAGAAACATAATTGCTATTTTGAGAACATATATTCCCACTAAATGTAAAATGACTGCTTGATATATTTATAGCGTGTACGCAACATCACATTAATTGCTAATAGCTATATATTATTTACTGAACACAACTCTGGTAAAGACTTTTTCTGGCAAATTTGCCACAAAGTCAAACAATAATTGTAAAAACATTTATGACAGTTTCTAAGTTTTCTTAGGTCATATTATCTTTTGATAAATCATCTGCTGTCACAGCGAAAACAACAGAAAAATAAATATATAAAATGGTTACTAGTATCTGAAATTCTATATATATAAAGCACTATTGCATCTAATATTCTAATACCGTGTTCGCAGATTATACAAACACGGTTTCGTATATACATGAACAAATTAAAACAAAATATACTAAGTTCTGACCTTGGCACTGGTTCTAAAAATATACAATTGTTTGTGATAATTTCATGAATCTAAATCAACACTACTTATGCCTTGCTGAGCTGCTATTGCTCAAAACACTTCTAACACTTCTACTGGTATCCAAATGATGGCTATCAATAAGAGCAGAAAGTGTGATTTTACCGCATTTGCTGTTGTCAAGTCTCTCAAATTGTTCGCATATTAGCATCACATCCTTCTCCGTTATCTTCCCCATCTCCTTTAGTTTATACACCACAAACTCTGATTTCCTGAAAAGAAAAAAATTGCAATAAGATCCAGCAACATGTACCACAAAAAAAAATACCAGCAACAAAAATAGATAAGAGGATTTGGTCTTGGGCCAAAAGGAGGGTAAAGATTTTAACAGAGCAGTTTTGGCTTCATAAAGGCATAAACCATATGCAAAGCTGTTTTGATTCTACAGTCCGTGCACTGCATGAAGCCAAAACTGCTCTGTCAAAATCTTTACTCTAAAAGGCTAGTAAGATGACAATGAAATTGGTGCTCAAAAGCCGTCGGTCAGTCATTTTCTTGATTTGAATTGAACCAAAAGTAAACTAATTTGAGCTCAAAATTTCCAACATGAGCGAAGCAACTCTTGGTGGACCCGAAATTGTCTTAAATGATTGGTCCCGAAACATGAAGTATCCTTCTATTTTGTCATTAAAGATAAGGATTCTATATTTTTTGTCCTAATCAGTGCAATCTCTATCAATTACTTTTGCCACATATTATTCAAACAGTTGAATGGACACATACTATATGAGCTCAAATTTGGCACTATGACAACGAAATCATTAAATATGCGGGTCATAAAGCCACAATAATCAGATTCATGCAAAACTTTAGATAATGTTGTAATTTAGTAAAGCATAAAAATAAATTAAATAAAAAGGCAAGACTTATTGAACTTACGTGACAAATCCATTATGATCAATATCAGCTTCTAGGAACTCAGAAATCGTCATGTCTCTCGACAAAACAAATTTTGCAATCTTTCGATGCCTCTTTTCGATTCTCATCTCGGCCAAGTACAGAAATGCCCTTGCAACCGTAAGAGTTGAGACCAACAACCAAATTGACGCAAATACCCTTCCCGGCATGGTCTTGAATGCCTGGTCACCATACCCAACTGTCGTAACCGACATAACAGATAGGTATAGTGCATCGAGGCCGTTAAGGTTTTCAATGAAGCAGAGTACAACTGCACCGATGCTTACACAGAGGATGACCACACCAAGAGCAAGACCAACTTTGAGACGGATTCGCATTCGGCCCTTTTTGACATCTACTATGTACCGGGTTGCCAGGTCGTGAGCATGAGGGTGGTTTGGTTTTTTAGCTGCTGTTAAGAGAAGAGATTCCTGGAGATTCCAGAAAGTAACATTTCAATGAAACGAAGCACCAGAAAATTAATACAACTATTGTAAAACATAATTATCCATCCACAGATTCTATACAAATTTATATTAAAAACTATAGTCACATTGAATGGTAACTGGTAAGAAATTGTTGATATTTACTTGTTGGTGGTTCATAATCATTTTTTAACTCTCTTTTGATGAATTTACCAATTAAATTAAATGGATCCCAACAGAACAAATTAAAGTCTGGTAACAGTACTGTCTACCAGAGATTCAAAACATGTCTGTTCTGATACAATGAAGCAGCAAACCAAATGCAAATATTTTTAAGGTTTGTACCTTTTGGGTCCTTTTCTACTATAGAATCTTTCAAAACTAAAGGCAACAAGTGCTTAATGTTGATAAAGATTTTAACAGAGCAGTTTTGGCTTCATGCAGCGTACATACTATGGATCAAAGCACCATTCGTACACAGCATGAAGCCAAAACTGCTCTGTTAAAATCTTTACTCAGTACATTCCTAAAATCAGGATACCTGGAGATCAAGAACAAAGGAGACCATGCCAGATAGCAAAATATCCACAAACCCGAATCCGATAATCACGAACAGAATCGAGAAGATCTTCGCTACAGGCGTGGCAGGCGTGATATCGCCATATCCGATTGTACACATGGTTACAATACAGAAATACAAAGCATCTACAATCGGATGCGTCGAATCACCCGTGGCATAGAAATTATCCGGCGCGATCATAAAGACCATCACGCCGAAGCAGAGGTAACATGCGAGGTATATAAATGCGCTTCGTATGACAGCGGGCCCTTCAGGTGCCATGTCAGCATGTTCAGTTTTGGAATCATGTTGCGGAAGAGAGGAATTGTTGAGAGGGGACATTGAGGGAGCGGTGCGGCATCGGTGGAGGTTGTTAAGGTGATGATTCCCCTTGGATGAGAAGAAATTGTCATCGGCGGAGGAGGGGAAGAGAGGAGAATGAGGGGTGCGGGGAGAAGGAATGGGGAGGTTAGGGTTAGGGTTTGTAGGTGTTCCGTCATCTGAAGGGGAATGAGAGGGACCAAAGATTAGAAGAGATTTTAACGAAGGAGAGGAAGGGTAAGGGGAAGAGGGGAGTTCAGAGTCTTCCGGGAGAGGGGAAAGAGAGGAGGAGAAGAAAGGGATGGAGGAAGGGGAAGAGGGGAGTTCAGAGTCTTCAGGGAGAGGTGAAAGAGAAGAGGAGAAGAAAGGGGTGGAGGAAGGAGAAGGAGAGGGAGGAATGGTGATAGCGTGAGAAGGGGAATGGGAAGGTGGGGATGGGGAAGAGGAGAGGAGAGGTTCTGTTGTGGCCGAAGCCATTTTTGCTGCTTCTTTTTTCTTTTTTTCTTTTTTTCTTTTTTTCTTTCTTCGTTTTGTCGTGTAGTTAGAGACCGAGAAGGAGAGGGATCTTTTTCTTGTTTTGGATTTTGTGGGGGAAGGGTTGGAATGGGGATTTGGAAATGGTGAACATTGAGCAGAATCGTGTGGTAGGAGATGGAGTTTGCGCCAGAGAGAGATTGGTGCATGGACCTGGTGTACTAAGGAAATAAATTTGCTGTTATTCCAAATCCTGTTATTCGCATCTTAACCGTTAATATTCGTTAAAGATTCATATACACAAAAAAATTATTAACATTTGCGCATACAAAAATTTAACCTGTTGGAATCGCAATAACATGTTCAAGTTATTCCTTTGTATAAGAGCAAATTTATTTCCATCACCTAATTTAACAGAATATTTTTGTTTAGATCTGAACCGTCCAATCATTATATGCATGATTATTAAAGCAGCCTCGTATGTTTTATCTCAAAACGGATTGGTTTGGATTATGATCGAATGACTGTGATCCAAATAGAAATATTGTTTTTAACTCAGAGGATATGGATTCTTATTCAAGTTACTTATTCTTGAGTTTGAATCTGGTTCGTTCTTTATATATTCGCATAAATATTAAGGAAATCATGTATATTATAGATTTAGGTCGGATTGATTTAGAATTATAATCCGACGGTCCGAATTGAAACTCGAACGATGCAGGGGTAGACCCACGTTGGTCCAAGGGGTGTCGATCGCTCTCCCTGAATTTTGAAATTTAATAGAAAAAATGGATCGGGTTCTATTTTGGCCCCCACCCCTCCCCCCCTGAAAATTAGTTTGCTCCTTTCTAGAGAAGAACGAGTATGGTTCTTTCTCTTTTGATTGCTAGTTAGAATAAGCCACAAATTTCTCTTGTTTTATTTTGTAGCTTAAAAATCTTCTTTTTTAGACCAATTTTCAGATAGCAAAGAAGAGAGAGAAGTCTTACAAAAGGGTTCCACATGTTATTGACTCAATAAAATCGTCCTTATTTTATTTTAATTTTCGGATAAACTTGATTTATTATGAGCCTATTGTCTTATCATGTTTTGGTCTATGTAGTATGGGTATATCTAAAATAAAAATGTTACATTAAATAAGGAGTTCAAATTAATTCAAATGGCATCTCTATGACAGTGGACTCACTAGTTTGATTGCCATCAACCATATCCAAGTTGTACCCAAATGTGCGTTAAATCTTATAAAATACATATAAAATTAATTGTTTGGAGGTTTTTCACGTTCTTCATATCGAAATTCTTGGTTTAACACGTAGAAATTACCATGAAATTTATTTTCAATAAATTCAATTCTCATTTTTGTGAATTTAAAAAAAAAAATAAGTTTTAAGACATTGAATCGACCAATTTTTGTGAATTATGAATTTCTATAATCTTAAGATAGATTTGGTACTATTTATTGATTTCTATGATGTACAAATTAGATAAAAATTACTGCAAGTGGTCATATAAAAATGCAATATTATATTAAGATTTTAATGTCATTCGATGTGCAACTATTTGTATCCAATATTATGGTTATCTTCTTTTTTTGAAAGCTGAGCAGCGGCTACCAGGCAATATTATAGTTATCACACAGATAAAACTGATTGCTAGTGGTCATATATGATTGCTCTTATATATAAATATAATTGATATTATGAGTTTTTTTTTACCCAAATATATTTAATTGTTTATTTTAATTTATGAATGGACGAGAACCTCTTTTCACAAAAATATGAGTAGTGGTACACCAATAGTATTATTAAACTATGTATCAATTCTTCATCGGTTTCATCAAATACTCCATCTAATTAATTATTGAGCTAAAAATATAGATTATTTCAACAAGGGTATTTATAATAAGCAACAAGATATGACTACTAAAATTTTCTAAAATTTATCCCCATCATATTATCTGAAATTTTTATTTGTATCATATTGAAAAAAATAATAAACCAAAAAACAACTTTTCATAAAAAATTATAAAACTGCTATGTCCGCCAATCAATTATGCAGACCAAATTAGACAATTACGTCAATCAAAACGGCAGACACAATCTGGAGTCCGCCATCTTAAATGGCGGACCATCTTTTTTTTTTTTTGTATTGACTCGTTTTGATACAACTTTTAACATAAAAGTTATATTTTAATATAACAATCATTATTGTTTTTTGTTTGCACCTATGGACTTCATCCAAATCCTCTAATTAAATTGAAGTCATAATTTGACTTTAGCTGTTAGCTATATAAAAAAAAGGGGAAATTTCACGTATACCCCTCAAAAACTTCAAAATTACATATTTTTCCTTCTAAAATTTAAAATATATTATAAATTCATAAATTCATAAAATACCCATTTTACCCTTTATTAAAAATCATAAAATATCCATCTGACTCTAATTTGAATCTTAAAGGTTCCTCTAACGTCTGAATTGCTTTAAGATATGTGTGTGTTATGTCAACATGAATCTTGAAGCGAACATGCACGAATATTGAAGCAACGTGCACAGATATTGATGCGAAGCATGCATATCAAAATCTCTTTAAGATCTGTGCGCACTATATCAACACGAATCTTAAAGCGAACGCACACATATCTTATTGCGATGCGGACAGATCGGACGGTGAAGGAACCCTTCAAATTCAAATTTGAGTTTGATTTGGTGTTTTATACTTTTAATAAAGGGTAAAATGGATGTTTTATGAATTTAGAATGTGTTTTAATATAAAATATAATAAAATGGATAAATATGTGAGTTTTTGAATTTTAGAGGAGGAAATATGTAATTTTAAATTTTAGAGGGAGAAATACGTAATTTTGAAGTTTTTGAGGGGTATACCTGAAATTGCCCAAAAAAAAAAAGTGTGTCTGCCATTTAAGATGACGGACCCATATATGTGTCCGCCATTTTGATTGGCGAATTTGACTAATTTTGTTCGCCCATCAAATTGGCGGACATGGAAGATTTATAATTTCTCAAAAAAATAATTTTTTAGTTTATTATTTTTTTCAATATGGTATAAATAAAAATTTTGGTCAAATTATATCTATTTATCCATTCAAAAAGAAAAACATTACTTAAAAGTTGTGGGTATTCAATTCATAGCGTAACCTACCAACTTTTATGCATTGCATATTTACCACAAAGAGAGGAGGAATCCAATTACCACAATTTTGAGTTACCACAAAGTTACAACAATGATTTTTTTCATTTTTAAAGTCCAAATTGTCGATCCAAACCGTTTAACATAATTATCTAAATAAAATGTTCTTCCAGATCAAATTTTATATTTTTTTTGAATTTTTTTACTATTTATTAAGATGGGTACAAAAACTAGTCAAATTCAGACCATTGAATTTTGTACCCATCTTAATAAATAGTAAAAAAATTCAAAAAAATGAAAAATTTGATCTGGAAGCATATTTTATTTAGATAATCATGTTGAACGGTTTGGATCGACGATTTGGGCTTTGAAAATGAAAAAAACCGTTGTTGTAACTTTGTGGTAACTTAAAATTGTTATAACTTGATCTCTCCTCTTAACAATATTACAGCATCTACATCAGTAAAATTATGTAAAAATTAAAAACATCTGCCAAGCATTATATAAAAATTTAAAACAGCTGCCAAAATAAAATAGAAATTAAGTTTTTCTAAAATTCTTTATATGACTAAGGAATATTTTAGAATCTGATGTTTTACGAAAAAGTCCTGACAAAAAATTCCGAAATACTATAAATAAAGAGAAGAGATCAAGTTACAACAACGGTTTTTTTTCATTTTCAAAGCCCAAATCGTTGATACAAACTGTTCAACATGATTATCTAAATAAAATATCATTCCAGATCAAATTTTTCATTTTTTACTATTTATTAAGATGGGTACAAAATTCTATGGTTTGAATTTGACTAGTTTTTGTACCCATCTTAATAAATAGTAAAAAAATTCAAAAAAATATAAAATTTGATCTGGAAGCACATTTTATTTAGATAATCATGTTAAACGGTTTGGATCGACGATTTGGACTTTGAAAATGAAAAAAATCTAACTTTGTGGTAACTCAAAATTGTGGTAATTTAATCCCTCCTCTATTGTTAATTTGATTATTTAGAAGAGGAGAGATCAAGTTACAACAATTTTGAGTTACCACAAAGTTACAACAACGGTTTTTTTTTTTCATTTTCAAAGCCCAAATCGTCGATCCAAACCGTTCAACATGATTATCTAAATAAAATATGCTTCCAGATCAAATTTTTCATTTTTTTGAATTTTTTTTACTATTTATTAAGATGGATACAAAATTCAGTGGTATGAATTTGACTAGTTTTTGTACCCATCTTAATAAATAGTAAAAAAAATTCAAAGAAAATATAAAATTTGATCTGGAAATACATTTTATTTAGATAATCATGATAAACGGTTTGGATCGACGATTTGGACTTTAAAAATAAAAAAAATCGTTGTTGTAACTTTGTGGTAACTCAAAATTATGGTAATTGGAGAGAACTAGCCTTTGATCTAGTGGCTAAGGCACATAGTCTCTATGTGAGAGGTCATGGGTTCGAAATCCAGATGGGAGAATCTTTTGTTATAATAACAAAGATATTAAATAGTTGGATGGCATAACCTCCAACTTTACTCAAAAAAAAAAAAATTATGGTAATTGGATCCCTCCTCATAGATAAAATACACATCTAGACTATACTTTATCTTTAATGATTAAGACATATATATTATTTTATAACTATCTTACAGTGATATTTTACCTTGAGTTGATTGATCATTAGTTTTATTATAATAACAAATTCATAATCAAGTATTCAATTGTAAACTCTAAAATAAATAAATATCTGGTGGACGGTGTATTAAATGGTGGACAAGGTCCAGGGATATTTGTAGGATGGGGCAAGAGGTGAACGCTTGGACGGAGTCACCTTCGCCTAGATTGGCGATTGGTGAACCATTAATCAATTCAATAATGATACTGATTTCTCAACCAATGCACCCGGTATACAGAAAGTTCACGAGGGACTTAGATTGAGTGGTGGGTCCCACAGAAAGCAACTTTTTTAGAGTTTAGCGGCGTTAGATTTTTTTCCCGCCGTTTTCTCGGAAATTTGTGGCTGCGGAATTAATTTTATATAAAAGGAAAATATAGTTTTTACACCGCATCATTATCCGCAACAAAAAAAAAAAAAAAAATACAATTTCAAAAATTCAAACACATCATTAGATTTTCAAAATCTCAAATCT
Source organism: Carex cristatella (assembly GCA_024447775.1). Lineage (NCBI taxonomy): Eukaryota > Viridiplantae > Streptophyta > Magnoliopsida > Poales > Cyperaceae > Carex > Carex cristatella. The sequence continues at coordinate 5,903,274 of JAJHPF010000008.1, read as the reverse complement.
TAACTCAACCACTAACAATGTCACCGGTAGATAGAAAAGTAATGGTACTGTTAACATTGCCCGTGTTATTATTTCCCTCATACTACTGGCAAAGTTGCAATGAAGATTTTTTCTTTTAACTCCTCAAACATAATTACAAATTTAGTTTAAGCATGCATGGATAATAATTTAAATACTATGATTCAATTTTTTTTTTTTTACTTTGTATCTTTTTGTAATATTGATATTCAACTTTAAAATGTTGATTATTGTAAAATAAAATTTTCTGATAAATAATTGACTGATGGTATATTTGAAAATACCATGTCCTCTATTCTCTTTGCGATCTTTCAAAATTAGAGTCAAATGTTCAAATTAGAGTTTCTATCAAAAGTTATGGTCGTTTAAAGTTTGAAAACAATACATCGATGTTTCATTGCCAAAACATCGATTATGCGTTCATATTTTATACCATAGTTAATCCTAGCAACAATGCATCAATATTTTTTTGTAAAAACATCAATATTTTATCACAGAAACATTGATAAAGCGCCAACACAATTTTTTTTTAAAAAAAAATCTCCTACGCCAACACAATTTTTTTTAAAAAAAAAATCTCCTACTGCTGGCAATGCCAACTATATGAGAGAATTGGTACCCATGGCAATGGAGAATGGTACCGCTGACATTATTTTATCATATGAAGTGACATTGTCAGTGGATTATGATTTGATATTTTAGATATCTAATTTATGTTTGGACTTTTGAATTTTTTTTGTGTTCTGCATAAAAATTTCGGTATTATATTATTTTTAGGGTGCAAACATTTATTCGAAATTTATCATATGATGTGAGTGGCCTAGTTGGAAAATTGTTATTATAAATATAAAAAACATTGCAACTATTTGTATTTAATATCATGTTTATCACAAGGGGAGTTTGGTTCGGACACTGTCCAAAGTATTTAAAAATCGTACGTCTGAACAGTCGATCCGAATCGCTCAACGTGATTTTCATATTAAAATGTGCTCAGAAACACCATTTTATATTTTTTGGAAATTATTTACAATTTTTTTAGATACGTACAACATCACTGTTTCTAGACCGTTCAGAAACTATGTATCAATTCTAATTATTGTGCTAAAAACCTATGATTTAAAATCTTTTCTTAGATAGGTTGATTAAAAATTCCACATCACTCAAAAGTGTAGTGATTTTCTACATATTGAGAAAATAATAAAATATTTTAAATCATGTTGAATAGTTCAAATCAATTATTTGAACTCTGAAAATAAAAATATCTATCCACAGAAGTGTTTTAAATAACGGCATGCGTTTGTAGGACTGATATGGTACCGTCAAACGATTATCCTAAAATAATCATAAATAATCATCCATAATTAGAATTAATTGTCTGATTAGTCAGAAAAATCCGTAACAATTTGGTCACCCAACGACTAATCAACTAATTAATCAGTCTAAAAGAATATTTTTTACAACACTGATCCAGTATCAATCTATATGGATTTTTTTAAATTAATCAGTTCAAACAAACATTTTCTACAACACTAATCCACAGCACTAATCCACAGTACGTACCAATCATAAATAATCTATGGCAGGCAGGCACTAACAGGCCTGGGCCTGGAGGAAAAGCCCATTGAGCAGGCCGGGCCTAGATTTTCAAGTCCGTCAGACTGGACCAGGCAGACGGGCCATTAATTTTTTACGAACAGACCAGACCTGAATTTGACAAAATACCCGTGGACTAGGTCCATTGCCATCCCTCATACATAGTCGTATAGTACCATAGCCTCACTCAACTTGCAGTCTTGCAGTGATATCGGTCTTGGACAAATGTTTGGTGCATGGCGTATAAATGATGCACAAGGTCCAGGGATATTTTGATGGTTGGATTAAGTCGCCTTGGCCTAGATTGGCGAACAAATTTAATAATGATGTAAGATCTTAACAAATGCACCCGGTATACAAAAAGTTCAACAGTAAATTCCACCAACTAGTGGGTCCAATTGAAACCATAGTTCAGCGGCGTTAGATTTTTTTCCCGCCGTTTTCTTGGAAGCTTATGGCGGTGTAGGCTGAAATTTTTAGTCAAACTAAATTAAATACGCCGATTATTTTATTTGTAGCATTAAAGAAAAAAAAAATGAAAGTGACACGGTTATGTTGAAAATTTAAATTCCAATCCAAAGTATTCAATGTAAATTCCAATCCAAAGTATTCTGAAAAAGGGTTTACTTATGTTTATTTATTTATGCTGAAACTCCTTCATCAGAAAAATTATGATTTTTTTTTACATTAATATTTGAGAAAAAAAACATTTTCAGAAAACGTTTATTTGTTTGCAGAAAATTGATGTTTTTTTTCTTAACATTGAAGTTTTATTTTTTATTTAAGATTTTAAGCAGAATATACATTTGCAGAAAACCAATAGTTATATCAAAATAAAATGTTATTATATATCGCTGATAAAACAAAATATTGTTATTTCATAAGTCTGTTTAGGGGTGACAGCGGAACCGGATTATCCGCTTCGAATATATTTGCAAAAAACCAATAGTTATATCAAAATAAAATGTTATTATATATAGCTGATAAAACAAAATATTGTTATTTCATAAGTCTGTTTAGGGGGTGACAACGGAACCGGATTATACGTTTCGAATCCGCTCTGTATCCGATTTAGATCCAGATCCCGTATTAAACGGAGTGGATAATTGCCCGATTCGGATTCGGATAATTTTTTGATGGAGAACAGAACAACCGGAGTCGGATTCGGATAGTTTTCTCAAATGTTAAACGGATCGGATATCCGGATTATCCGAATCGGACCCGCTTCAGAAGCACATGTAGTGCTATATATGGGCTTTTCACTTTGATTATATATTAGTTGTGGGACCAATCAAAAGCACATGTCCAGGACTATTCCTTTCTTTCTGCTGCTCCACGTGACCGCTGACTCAAATAGTGAAATAAATCTGCTGTGATCCAAAGGGCTTGCAGGGTCCCTGTTATTACAAATTCAACCTTTCATTTGTTTTGAGATTCGAGTAGATAAAACAACTTTTATTGAGATTTGTGTATTCCACAAATGAAATGTTAGATTTGGAATAACAAGATCCCTGCAATCTCTTTGGATCACAGCATATTTATTTCCCTCAAATAGAGGCTGAGCCAACACCACGACGAATTCGCATCCTCTGAGATATCTCAAACTTTGCGTGACTTTTTGGAATATCTCAATCGTTGAAATACGTTCTGCACGAATCTAAAATCTAAAATAATACTGGCCCCCCTACGTCCCCCCGAATAGCCACCGGACACGTCGGTCAAGCAAAAATTGAGATATGTCAGAGGATACGCACTCCACCACGACCACGAGGAATTCTCATCCTCTGAGATATCTCAAACTTTGCGTGACTTTTTGGAATATCTCAATTGTTCAAATAAGTTCTACGCGAATCTCAAAGCTCAAATAATACTGGCCCCTTACATTCCCCCGAATAGGCACCGGACACGTCGGTCACGCAAAAAATTGAGATATCTCAGAGGATACGCACCCGGCCACGAGTTCCCATTTTTTTTATTTGTTTAATATTTAGTTCACTTCTTCTCCATTTATATATCTATACCATTTATATATCTATGGAGACATCCATTTTATTTTTTAGTTTATTTTTTAGTTTTTATTAATTTTGTTAATAGTATTTGTATCTTAAATTTGTACGATATAATTATCTGACAATTATTCGAATTCGTATCTGTAAATTATCCGTTTCGTATCTCTATCCATTTAAAATTGATTTGAATTTACATTTTTCTATCTATTTACTATCCGTATTTGTATCTGTTCACTGAAATGTGAATGTGAATATGGTATTGGCATTATCCTCTCCGTATCGGCTCCGTTTTCAACCCTAATCAAGAATTAATTAAAAAGGGAACCGTCATTTTCTCCAGTTACTTCACCTAGACAAGTTGGCACTTAATTGGCTTGGAAGTTTGGATCGTCTACGCGAAATTATTCATGGACGTTTCCCTTTTTAGATGAAATGGAGGGATTGAAGGAAATTAATTTGATAGGATAGTCTCGAATTTAATTATTCAAGAATTTTATTTTTTTTGGTGTTTACTTCAGAAATTTCAGCTTATTGGTTGGTACATTTTTCTCCATGGCTGATAATTAAAAATATTAGTATATTTCTACTTATGTTATTAAACTTAAATATTTCTTAAATTATATATATATATATATATATATATTTTTTTTTTCCAATTTAACGAAATTTGTAACCTGAATTTGCTTATAATTATAACCTTGTTATTTGTATCGGTCATATATGTTTTCATCTCACAATCTATTAACAACAGGCTTTAAAGTAATATATAGTATCTTTATATAACCGAAATTTTTATTAATATAAAAAAAAAAATTTACAATCCATACAATTTCTGGAAAAATCTCAAAATCTACCCTAACCAATGACAAAATAATAAGTTTCATAGGCTAAAACCGATGGCAAAATCATCGGTTCCATGCCTTCCAAAACCGATGACTTTGTCAGTGATCCACGGACCAATAGCTTAGTCATCGGTTTCACCTTCTGAAACCAATAACAATGTCATTGGTTATAGATGGTCACTTTCTGCTATAAAAACCTCCCGTCTCCCCTTCTCCCCTTCTCAAACCATCCGAAACCAAACCAACTTCAATGTAAGCTGTTAATTTAAATTAATTTTGTTAATTAGTTTAGTTTAGATTAATTAATTTCATTTAACTTCGATTAATTTAGATTAATTTTAATTAATTTCAGTTAATTCCATTCTAAACATTTAATTTAGACTGATTTTGATAATTGAAGTTATTTTAATATTTTTTGTAAATTGTAATTAGTTAATTTTAATTTAATTTAATTTTCTAACATTAAGTTATTGTTTTTAACGTTTGTTATCCAGATCAACAAAAAATCAAATATGATATGTGTGAAAGATTTGTTGGGGTTTTCTACAATACTCGGCCCAAATACTCGTTCCCGGTAACTGTTAATCATAACTTCGAATATATCCAAAATAAAATTTATAAACTTGTTGAGTATACCGTTAGTGAAGAAAATATAGAAATCCAACCCAGATTTAATATGTCTACTGATAGCCAATGTGACTACCAATTGGTACCGGTAACAAACTAGGAAACGTTCGAAATGATTTTAAGAATTGTTGCGTCATTCCTCCAAAAGGTACCGGTTCTTGAGTTGTATGTAGAATTAGAACAAAATCATTCCGGTTTTAATTTCCAATTGAATCTGAACAGTCAGGCCCCTGTACCCAGACAGATCCTTGAATCGAGGTCCCGACCAAGTACCAGTCGGAACCTTGAACCTATTACTCGACCCAGGCCTGTTCAGACCCGTAGGCTGGTAGAGGTACCTGATTATTCGTGTTTACCTGTCGATGCAATTGATGATAATAATTTGGATAGTGGGGATGAGATGCTCTCATATGAGTCAGCGGGTTCTGACGATAATGTTCCACCGACCAGACAGGCACAGTCATAGTCCCGCCAAGCATGGTACCTGATAACTGACCGAGAAGATATGAGACATCCGGTAGATAGTTTCAATGACACTTTGAGTTTTCAGGAAACGAATGCTGATTTCTTCTACAACAGAACGAGAACATTCGATAACCCAATAGCCGAAGGCCAAGTGTATGAGTTGAGAGCGGCTCTAAGAGTAGCAATTAACGAGTTTCATATACAAAATAATTTTGAGTGTAAGATTGCTAGAACCGAACCTCAGGATTTAACTGTGGTCTGTAAAGATGAGTTTTGCAAGTTTAAGTTATGTGCGAAATTGCAGGGTCTCTTAGAATCTTGAATTATTTACATACAACAAATCTCTCATGGATGCAGAGTACCAGCAACACGTGCTGATCATTGTCAGCTCACAACAGAGATGGTTGCACGCACCATTGGTGAGACTATGAGAATGGATGTGTGATGTCTCCTTATTTTGCCTAGTTTGCGGCCCAAATTTACATCAGAACTTGTGCCTTAAAGCCTAAAAATGTGGACTTTTCGTTTAAATATCATTAGAATGTGGTACTGCTATGTTTTGTTTCTTGTTTTGCAGGAAAAGGGCGAAATTATGGATCTGACAACTCTCCATACGGTCCGTACAAGATTAGCCCAACCACACAGAAGGTTCCACAGCAAGAGGCAATAATTCTCCAAGACAAGGACGAGTATACGATCCGTATAGGTTTTTCATACGGACCGTACAAGCTATTTCGAAAACCCAGGCTGGAATTGGAAATAGAGACAGCTGGGGAGGCCGAAAAGGAAGGCTTTCAATACGCGATTTCCGGCATTAAGGCGCATCATTCCAGATCAGAAGGGGATCTTTTGATTCATTCTGGGTGCTTGGGAGAGAAGAAACAACTGGGAGAAGAAGAAGAAGAAGTTTTGCAACGGATCTTCGGATTTTCTATAGTTTTTCTATGAACTCTTTTGTAACTTTTATTGTGCTTTCTTTTGAGAACATGAGTAGCTAATTTTACTGTTTCTAGGGTTAAGATGTAGTTGACGTTTGGTTTTACTTGTATGCTACTTGATTATGTGTTGAATGCTTAGTTTTCATCTTGTTGTGTATTATTTTAATTGCTTGGTTTTTGCTTGCCTGAGTTTGATTAGTCATCCCGTTAGATGAATGCGCACGTCTAATTGTTAGGAGCCAAGTCTATGATACTTAATCCAACTGAACCAAGTATATGAGGTAGATCTACAGATTAAGGAGTACTGAAAGGGAAACCTTCCTCGAGGCGAAAGTCCTTGGATACCTTTAGTAAACCAACAAATGACTTAGATAACTTAGTTCAAAATTACGAAAGTTGAGGGTTAATGCATCTAAGAGGGGAATAGTTGAGTCCGGTAAATCGGGTTCTAAGCCAAAATTGCGACAGCTGAGGTGAGGAACTTAGACCTGGTCGATGGAAACCCTAGACAAAAGCACCAACACAGAAACAGTAGCTGCAGTATTCACTCGGGGCCCTATACGGACCGTATAGGATTCTATACGGGCCGTATACCCTGGGGCCAGACAGATACGAAATCTGAAACCCTGGAAACCCCTTTTATAATCTGAAAAACAACTTTTAATCTTGTTTTAATATTGTTATTGATCAGTAGTTTAATATAAACAACCACCAATTCAACCTTTCTTCACTTCTAGAATTTCAGTAGATTTAAGTAGATTCCGGTCGTTTCATTCCATCCCTGTGGATACGATACCCGACTATACCAACGGTAGGGCTGTGCACTTGCAGTCTTAACCAGAGGTAGACATCGAGTTAAAAAGGTATAGCTTGCTGTACTGAAACTTGGTAGTGCATTTCTGGTGCGAACAAGTTTTTTGGCGCCGTTGCTGGGGACGGCAATTAAAATTGCTAGACTTTTTCTTATTTTTACTTAATTCTAGATTTTAATTTTTCTTTTTCCATCTTCTCAGGAACATACTGGAAGGTCCACAGCCCAAGAACCACTACAATCTCAGAAGCAAGGGGCAGACTTCCACCACAGTTGTTCCAGCACCACCACATCTGTCACCTCTACGTACGGCCCGTACAAGATTCATACGGACCGTACAACCCGACAATAGAGAGGCAGATCCAGAAACAAGCACCATGGCTCAAAACGAAAACGAACGAGGACCGCAGGTCCAGGAGCAACTCTCAGATGATGAAGGAGGAGACTTTGTGCCAAGGACATTGCGAGAGTTTAATGTCCCAAGAGCTGGAGATATCAGAGGGGCAATCCGACTGCCAAGAGTTGCCGGCAACCAACCCAACTTCAATCCGGGCATTGTCAACATTGTCCAGCAAAACACGTTCCATGGCATGGATCATGAGGATCCACATGCCCATGTTCAGACTTTTCTCGAGTGTTGTGCAACCATTAAAATCAATGGCGCAACAAATGATTATATTAGACTTGCTTTATTTCCTTTCACTCTTAGGGATAAGGCAAAGAAATGGGGGTCATTACCAAGGGATTCAATTACCACATAGAGGGAACTGTCCAAACTGTTTTTGACCAGATTTTTCCCTCACAAAAGAACTGCCAAGGTTAGGACCCAATTAACCAGTTTCAAACAAAGGTCTGATGAAATGTTGAATGAGGCATGGGAACGATTTAGGGAATTGCAATACTCTTGCCCACATCATGATATTCCCGATTGGTTACTTATTCAGTCTTTTTATGCTGGTTTGACTGATAGTTCTCGTACTTCTGTTGATGCAGTTGCAGGTGGAGCTCTCCTGGACCGAGAGACTACCGATGCGATCAACCTGATTGACAGCATAGCGACCAACCAACAGTGGTCGGGCCGAAAAAGCAATCGTGCAACTGGAAGTGGCCGCCTTGAGATCGATCAGATCACAGCTCTTACTGCCAAGCTGGATGCCATGCAGAAGGCTTTCGACAAGATGACTGTCAAGGCACTTGGTGATCAACAGCCGAAGTCTTGTGTCATGTGTGGGGATGAGGGGCACTTGTATGAGCATTGTCCACTCGCGCAGAGAGATGAGGAACCTGAGCAGGTCAACTCTCTCAACAACGAGCCATCCTACTTTCCGAAACCTCCCTTTAACCGGTCCTACTCCAAGGACTAGAATGATCAACAAGCATGGAGATGGAAGAATGGGAACCCCGCACCCTTCAACAACAAAGCTTCCAGCATCAGCAACAACAATCACAATTTCTACAACAATGCTGCTTTCAACAACTCGAACAATCGCGCACCATACCAAGGACCATCTAAACCCTACGTTGCTCCCGTCGTGACCGACTTTATGCATGAGCAGGGGAAGATGAACCAAATGATTTTTGAGCAGATGCAACAAATCAGTGCTCAGTTGGCAGGTTTGGCCAATCAAAACAGGCAAATTGAGTCTCACACCACATCTGGCCAAACACCGCCCGGGAGGTTGCCAAGCCAACCAGAGATCAATCCCAGGGGAGAAGCTAAAGCTGTTACTTTGCGAAGTGGGACACAATATGAAGGACCAACCATGCTTGTTGAGCCAGAAGCTGAGTATATGGTCCGTACAGATCCCATACGGCTCGTACAAGTTGAACCACCTGTGATTCTTGAGCAGCCAGAACCTGTTCAGAGTGAAGTTGTAACTGAGAAGACCGATCATACAGTCCGTACAGAAGTCGTACGGCCCGTACAGGAGGAAGCTGACAAGCAGAAAAAGAAGGTGACCGAGAAGCCACCGCCTTACCGGCCACCTGTTCCATTCCCACAGAGGCTAGCTGAAACCCGACTCAATGAACAATTCTCCAAGTTTGTTGAGGTGATTAAGCAATTGCACATTACCATTCCATTCACCGATGCTTTGACTCAAATGCCAACCTATGCTAAGTTTCTCAAAGATATCCTATCTAACAAGCGAAGCTTGGGGGGGCGTGAGACGGTGAAATTGACCGAACAGTGAAGTGCAATCTTGAGAAGCGAACTTCCACTCAAATTGGAAGATCCGGGTAAATTCTCCATTCCGTGCACAATTGGAAAAACCACCATTTGACGAGCTCTATGCGATTTGGGGGCTAGTGTAAGTCTCATGCCACGCTCTATTTTTGACCGCTTGGGTGTAGGAGAGCTTAAACCTACAAGAATGACTCTACAACTTGCGGATTCTTCGATGAGACTACCACTCGGCATAGTGGAAGATGTACCGGTCAAGGATGGTAAGTTCTATGTGCTCGGTGATTTTGTTGTGATGGAAATGGAGGAAGACAAGGAGGTCCCAATCATTTTAGGCCGGCCGTTCTTGAGAACCGTGGAGCGCTAATTGATGTGAAGAACGGGACCTTAACTTTGAACATTGGAGATGAGAAGGTTCACTTTCATATTGACCGAGCAATGAAGTACCCCGCTCAAAATGAAGCATGCTACATGGTTGATGTGATTGATGAATTGGTTGAAGAAAATTTCTTGGAGCAAGTCAACAACTCGCTAAGGTATCACTTTGACTTTCTATCTGATTTGCAGGTTGAAACAAGCGAGTTCGAATCAATTTGTGCAGCAGACACAACATCTGTTTGTCCAGACGACTCTCCATACGGACCATACGGACCATATACCAAGCGAATTGCAACCAGAGAGGCTGGAGATTGAGAAGGAACGTAAAGCTCAAACTGAGGCTGAGGCATACGGACCGCACAAGACTCATACGGACCGTACAACTGCCCAGACAGAGCAGATCACTCCTGAACTGAAACCTCTCCCAGCCAATCTCAGGTACGAATTCCTTGACTCAGAAAAGACATGCCCTGTTATTGTGAATGCAGGATTGACCCCCGATCAGACCACCAAACTCTTGGAGAAATTGAGAGCTCACAAAGGTGCGATTGGATACTCTATAAAGGACCTGAAGGGGATTGATCCGACCATTTGCACACACAGGATCTTACTAGAAGATGACGACAAGCCTTCAGTGGAACACCAAAGACGACTCAACCCGAATCTGAAAGAGGTAGTAAAGAAAGAAATTTTGAAACTTCTTGAAGCAGGTATTATCTACCCGATTTCTGTCAGCAAATGGGTGAGCCCCGTCCATGTGGTTCCCAAGAAAGGGGGTGCGACAGTGGTGAAAAACGAGAAAGATGAGATGATCCAAACTCGTGTTGTAACCGGTTGGAGGATGTGCATAGACTACCGGAAGCTCAACACTGCTACACGCAAAGATCACTTTCCGTTGCCATTTGTTGATCAACTTCTTGAAAGGCTTGCAAATCACTCTTATTTTTGTTATCTTGATGGTTACTCTAGTTTCTTTCAAATACCTATTGACCCGCAGGACCAAGAAAAGACCACTTTCACATGCCCATATGGTACCTACGCATACCGTAGAATGCCCTTTGGTCTTTGTAATGCACCTGCGACCTTTCAAAGAGCCATGATGGCCATTTTTTCTGATTTTATTGAGAAAGAAGTTGAAATTTTCATGGACGATTTTTCTGTTTATGGCAATTGCTTTGACTCTTATTTGGCTAATTTGTGTAAGATTTTGCAGAGATGTGAAGAGGTGAATTTGATCCTCAACTGGGAGAAATGCCATTTCATGGTCCAAGAAGGAGTTGTCCTGGGACATGTTGTGACCTCGAGAGGGATTGAGGTTGACAAGGCGAAGATTGAGGTGATTGAGAAACTTGAGATCCCTACGAATGTCAAAGGGGTTCGAAGTTTTCTCGGACATGCAGGTTTTTATCGCCGCTTCATCAAGGACTTCTCTAAGATCGCGAAACCATTAACCAATCTACTCATCAAAGATTCTGATTTTGTTTTCACTGATGATTGTGTCAAGTCTTTTTGCAGTTTGAAAGAAGCTCTCATCTCTGCACCTATCTTGCAGTCACCCGATTGGTCGTTGCCTTTTGAGTTGATGTGCGACGCCAGCGACTATGCAGTTGGAGCTGTTCTTGGGCAAAGGAAGGACAAGAAGCCGTGTGCTATTTATTATGCTAGCAAGGTGCTAGATCCGGCCCAAATGAATTACACTACCACCGAGAAGGAGCTTCTCGCAATTGTGTTTGCTCTCGACAAGTTTAGATCGTATCTGGTTGGCTCAAAGATAGTGGTCTACACTGATCATGCAGCGTTAAGGTATCTTTTGAATAAGAAAGATGCAAAACCTAGACTAATAAGATGGATTCTTCTTTTGCAGGAGTTTGATCTTGAAATCAGGGATAAGAAGGGAGTCGAGAACTCTGTGGCGGACCACCTATCCTGTTTTCATTGGGAGGAGGATACCACGGTTAAACTGCCAATCAATGACTCATTTCCTGATGAACAACTCCTTGCAATTTGTTCTGACCTGGAGGACATCCATACGGCCTGTACACAAATTCATACGGTCTGTGCGATCCAGCATACGGACCGTACAGCCAGCCATGCAGACCGTATAAAGCCTCAGTAGCAGCAGCGAACTCCCTGGTACGCCGATATCGCAAACTATCTGGTTTCTGGAGTCTTCCCTGCTGAAATGTCCTTCCAGCAGAAGAAGAAACTCAAATCTGACGCCAAGTACTACTTTTGGGATGAGCCCTACCTCTTCAAAGTCGGAATTGATGGCATATTCCGACGATGCGTTCCACACGAGGAAACGGGTTCCATCCTTGCTCATTGTCACTCATCTGCCTACGGAGGACACTCCTCGTTCTCCAAAACCACTGCCAAGGTATTACAATCTGGCTTCTATTGGCCCTCCCTTTTCAAAGATGCAAGATCTTTTGTTTTAGCTTGTGACAGATGCCAAAGAACTGGAAACATGACGCGAAAGAGCGAGATACCTCTCAACTTTATCCTTGAAGTAGAGCTTTTTGATGTTTGGGGCATTGATTTCATGGGTCCATTCCCGTCCTCTCGAGGGAATGAGTATATTTTGGTGGCAGTCGACTATGTGTCGAAGTGGGTTGAGGCAATGGCATGCCGCAAAGCTGATTCAAATGCGGTGAGGAAATTCTTCAATGAGATAATTTTCCCTCGTTTTGGTGTGCCTCGAGCTGTCATTAGTGACGGAGGCAAACACTTCATCAATCGACAATTCAGCAATCTCTTAAGCCGACATGGGGTGACACACAAGGTATCTACTACTTATCACCCTCAAACTAATGGCCAAGCTGAAATTTCTAACAGGGAAATCAAGTCGATCTTGGAGAAGACAGTGGCAAGGACTAGGAAGGATTGGGCTTTCAAGTTGCATGATGCACTTTGGGCTTACCGCACCTCCTTCAAAACACCGATAGGGATGAGCCCTTACAAGATGGTGTATGACAAACCGTGCCACCTTCCAGTCGAAATCGAGCACAAGGCATTCTGGGCCACACGAGCGATCAACATGGACTTGCTTGCAGCTGGTGAGAAGCGCATCCTTGACTTGCATGAGTTGGAGGAAATGCTTTTGCAAGCTTATGAGAATGCCAGGTTTTACAAGGAGAAGACGAAGCGAATGCACGACAGACGCATTATGCTTCGAGAATTCAAAGAAGGCGATCTTGTACTTTTGTTTAACTCTAGATTGAGAATTTTTCCAGGTAAACTCAAGTCGAGATGGTCCGGCCCGTTCCAAGTGGTGAAGGTGTACCCTTTTGGTGCGATTGACATCTGGAGTAGAGAGAGTAGGACCTTCAAGGTCAATGGTCAGCGTCTGAAGCACTACATTGCTGGCCACCCGATGAATGAGCGGTGCGCTCAGTTTCTCTCTGATCCCGCTCCAGCAGAAACATAGAGAAAGGTGGTCGAGCTCAAGACCTAAAACGAGCGCTTCTTGGGAGGCAACCCAAGCAGTTTTAAATTTTTGCAATTTTCTTTTGTTTAGATCAGTATTTGTTTCTGCATGTCTTTTTTTTTAAGAATAGTATTTGTTTTTGCATGTTTAATTTTGTTTTGGCTAATCGTGATTTTTCAGTTTTTGATTTGCACTTTAGTTCTGACCGGATAGGTAGAGTAGTGAATTCTGGAGGTTATACGGTCCGTACACATTTCATACGGCCCGCACAACGTTTCGTTTTCTGTTAGAAGCAGTTTTCGGAGATTTCTTAATCATACGGTCCCTACATAATTCCATACGGACCGTATGGAACCCACCAGGCGCAAATTCTCTGAAGGGGTGCGTCCTTTCCATTTTCGTGTCTCTTCGTCTGGGGGCCTCACCTTTTATACCCTACCCCCCGACAGGAAAACCAAATCATTGTCCAAAAGGATTCTTATGGGTTTCTAACAAACGCAAGATCATGCAAATTTTTCTATTAGTAGTTTAACACGCATTTAGGTAAATCCAAGTACCGGAACCACACCTAAGTTAGAATTTTTGCTTGAGGACAAGCAAAGTTCAAGCTTGGGGGAATTTGATGTCTCCTTATTTTGCCTAGTTTGCGGCCCAAATTTACATCAGAACTTGTGCCTTAAAGCCTAAAAATGTGGACTTTTCGTTTAAATATCATTAGAATGTGGTACTGCTATGTTTTGTTTCTTGTTTTGCAGGAAAATGGCGAAATTATGGATCTGACAACTCTCCATACGGTCCGTATAGGTTTATATACGGTCCGTACAAGATCAGCCCAACCACACAGAAGGTTCCACAGCAAGAGGCAAGAATTCTCCAAGACAAGGACGAGTATACGGTTCGTATAGGTTTTTCATACGGACCGTACAAGCTATTTCGGAAACCCAGGCTGGAATTGGAAACAGAGACAGCTGGGGAGGCCGAAAAGGAATGCTTTCAATACGCGATTTCCGGCATTAAGGCGCATCATTCCAGATCAGAAGGGGATCTTTTGATTCATTCTTGGGTGCTTGGGAGAGAAGAAACAACTGGGAGAAGAAGAAGAAGAAGTTTTGCAACGGATCTTCGGATTTTCTATAGTTTATGTATGAACTCTTTTATAACTTTTATTGTGCTTTCTTTTGAGAACATGAGTAGCTAATTTTACTGTTTCTAGGGTTAAGATGTAGTTGACGTTTGGTTTTACTTGTATGCTACTTGATTATGTGTTGAATGCTTAGTTTTCATCTTGTTGTGTATTATTTTAATTGCTTGGTTTTTGCTTGCTTGAGTTTGATTAGCCATCCCGTTAGATGAATGCGCACGTCTAATTGTTAGGAGCCAAGTCTATGATACTTAATCCAACTGAACCAAGTATATGAGGTAGATCTACGGATCAAGGAGTACTGAAAGGGAAACCTTCCTCGAGGCAAAAGTCCTTGGATATCTTTAGTAAACTAACAAATGACTTAGATAACTTAGTCCAAAATTACGAAAGTTGAGGGTTAATGCATTTAAGAGGGGAGTAGTTGAGTCCGGTAAATCGGGTTCTAAGCCAAAATTGCGACAGCTGAGGTGAGGAACTTAGACCTGGTCGATGGAAACCCTAGACAAAAGCACCAACACAGAAACAGTAGCTGCAGTATTCACTTAGGGGCCTATACGGACCATATAGGATTCTATACGGACCGTATAGGATTCTATACGGGCCGTATACCCTGGGGCCAGACAGATACGAAATCTGAAACCCTGGAAACCCTTTTTATAATCTGAAAAACAACTTTTAATCTTGTTTTAATTGTTTTAATATTGTTATTGATCAGTAGTTTAATATAAACAACCACCAATTCAACCTTTCTTCACTTCTAGAATTTCAGTAGATTTAAGTAGAGTCCGGTCGTTTCATTCCGTCCCTGTGGATACGATACCCGACTATACCAACGGTAGGGCTGTGCACTTGCAGTCTTAACCAGAGGTAGACATCGAGTTAAAAAGGTATAGCTTGCTGTACTGAAACTTGATAGTGCATTTCTGGTGCGAACAATGTGTGCGTGAGTATAAATCAATGTCGTAAAGGCAACGTACAATAAGGTAACTCCCAAGTACAATAAATTATGACGAGGCCATGAGCTCGCAATTGCAAATATTTTTGGGAGTTGGGAAAACTCGTACAACCTGTTCATTCTGCTTTAAGAGCACTAACCTCGGAACCAAGTATTGCGTGATCTCGACCCCGATTGATAAATCAGCTGATAGACATTTCAAGGCAGCGGCATGGGCGTTTGGACCGTGTATTGCGGCTATACCTTTTATTAGACCAGTGAGCCCATCAAACCCTCTTAGTAAGCACATCACACCCTAATTTTACTATATATATTACAAATAATAAATATACTATATTTTCAAATTAATAATTTTGATCATAATTTATTTTGAACTCAGAGAGATCATTTTTATATTTATAGTAGGTGA
This sequence comes from Carex cristatella, assembly GCA_024447775.1. NCBI lineage: Eukaryota > Viridiplantae > Streptophyta > Magnoliopsida > Poales > Cyperaceae > Carex > Carex cristatella. Next base: position 5,887,476 of record JAJHPF010000008.1, on the reverse strand, counting down.
GCTAGTTATTTAGAAGGTCATGAAAAGTATGTGAAGAAATAAAAGGTGCGTGAAGAAAGACAACTAATGAGTGATTTTGCATCACGAGTTTTGGCACTGTAATTAATGGAAAGTAACTAATGGGGAATTCATTTGAAAACAACAAATATACTATTATTTTTTAATTGATTTCCTATCAGATAATGGATATCTTCTAATGCCTAATATTTAAATATTATAAACAACAAATATACTACTATTATTTTTAATAAATTTAAATATAATTTATCTTAAACTCAAGGAATTCATTTTTTCTCACATTATATTTATATTATTTAGAAAGCACAAAAAGTACGTAGGAAATTCAAAATACGTGAAGAAAGAGAACGATCGATTGAGTGATTTTAATTAATTTGCATCACGGGTTATGGAACTGTGATAAATTAAGGTATTCATGTGTGTTGATTAAATTGCTCTTGAGGTCAAAAGAGGAAATTGCCATCTCAGTTTGCATCAGTTAATTTCTCAATAAAAGAAATTTGGACAAGTCATTCAATTTCTCCTTTTCTTTATTACTTTGTGCTACCGAACATGACCATTCATAGTTCAATGCAATAACTATAATAAAAGACAAGCATCCAAAAATAAAACCACTAACATAGTGTATTAATTGACCATCAACTTACTTCAAATACATGCTAAATATAGATATTACTGAAAACATATCAAAACTAATATGATTTTCTAATTTGACTTGTCATGTAGATAATGACATGTATAGAACTTTCTTTTTTACATTCTTTCGCCGTCTCTAATATATTGAAGTCACTATCGGCAGCAAATTTGAATTGCGTAATAAACAAACTAATACGTATTCAATAATAATTATGTGTTCATTATACAATATTTAGGTGCATATTTTTAATTATATGCCAGAGAAATTAAGTGTCATCTATATCAACTTTTGAATATAAGTCAACAACAATGGAAATCAGTCATCCAATTATCGTTTCATCACGGCACATCATGAGTATGTTCCGGCATGTTATGTCACGTGTATCAATCACATGACATATCGCATGATGTGTCTCCATTTGATTGAAAAATCCACATCACGTCGCTTCGCGTGAGATGTTATGCGACTAAATTTCCTATTTATTTATTTTAATATATTTGGCAATAATTTTTTTTCTGTAAATTAATTTAAATCTGAAAAAAATAATTAAAGGTTTGTATAATAATTTTATATAATTTAAAATCTTCAAATTCACACTAGGCTAGCTCAGGAGTAACTTGGGCCGAGTGTGTTATGATTTGGGTGGTATTTATATCTACAGTTTGAGATGTGAATTGGGCTAGGAGAGTTGGGTTTAGATAAGATTAATAACTGAATTTTGAAAAAGATTTGTCTCCAAAGCTGTAACCGTATGAACTGTGTTTGAAAATTCCCTCCTGCATATGTCAAAATTAAGACGTGGTCTGGTCAACTGGATTGGTTTTACTTTTTAAGATCAAAAGATGGTCACAGTGTGAGTCGAAAGGTTGCATCAATTGGTATTTAAGTGCTATCCAAGTTCCAATAAGAAAGAGGTAAGCAAACGGTCATATATTCGAAAATATGTACCCCGTATGGATTCTCTATCAGAAAAGGAACCTGATCGTACGTCATTTTCATCATTAAAAGATCTTGATTTGATTATAAATATCCCTCAATAATTCTAAGTGCATGCTCAATGATCAGTATATATAACACTAACAACTCTATATATCCTTGTCACCAATTAAGATTAATTTGCTCTATCAATATCATTCACCGGAATGGCCCTGGAACCCCTAATGTTCGTCACGGATCAAATTATTTTTTAAATAACAGACTTCTCAGTTGTCAAAACCATAGGCAACAAGAACTACATCCAGTTGGAGAGCTTCATAGTGGTAGGCTATGACTGGCAGACTCATCGGTTTCAGTCATGGTGCTGAATGCAATGGAAGAATTCCAGGCGATTTCTTCCTTCTGTCTATGGGTCTGGAGCACCTCCAAATGGGCCACTTTCTCGTCATCAGGTGGGAAGCCCCGTTGGGGCTACAACGAATAACTTCCCAATTCTTTAGATGAGAGCTCGAACAATTATGTGAAAGACGATACAGCCATAATCAAGTGTACACTCGTTGTAAGTTGTAACACCTAGACCGCCAGCTCCAGCACCAGCTTTGAAACTAGATGTTGATAAGTTTGCTGGCACCGGTAATCGAGGGAACCCAAGTGGGGGCGGCATTTCTTTTGGCAACAGCTTCCACACGGAAAGCTATGCTTCACCAAGTGCTCCCAGCAACAAATACACCAAGCTGTCAAGACAACCGAGAATCAGGATTTATTGTAAGGCCAACAAGAATCTCAGTGTCACTGCACGAAATGGTACTGCTGTGCTGGCACCTGCTAACTCAAATGATTATTATCAGGTAGTTAATCAAATGATTGTCGTCAAGAAGTGGGTTAATACTCAGTCCAGCGCTGGAAGAAGGTTTCTTACAATTCTAATGTTCCCTATTAATTAATTTGTAATCTTAAGGCAGCTGGCCAAAACATATATATGCATGCATGGCTTTTTATTATTATATCGTTGTCATTTTTATTTTCATTTTCTCTAGCTGTATGTTACTAAACTTGTGCTCATGTGATTTCATGTTAAGTGGTCATGCAGTTGATTACTGAAGTTTGAAACAAAATAAAAATTCTTGCTATTGTGTTACTGTTTCAGACTTTCAGTTGCAAACATTTATTAACTATGTATCTAAGAAGATGAGCACAATATGCCTGAGAAATATTCATATCATATCCATATATGTAACAAATAAATTCTTTTCATCTAGGCCTTATACAGTTAAGCTTCTTTGACGCTCACATCATAAATTAGTCTCCACCCCAAAATTTTATGATTTCTTGAATAAACATTCAATGCCCACACCAAACGAAAGTCAGCAACCAAATGTTACCTTACCACGGCCCATTTTGCAAGCCTGTCATTGCTCTACAAATCGTGGCCCAATTTACACACCTGTTAGTCCGTCGGGTACGTACACAATCTTATTTTAGTATAATTATTTTCAAGTTAACTGTCATCGCTGTTTTTTTTGTTTGAAACTGGATCATGAAAATTATGAAGATTACACTTTATTAGTTTGTTTTATTATTTTTAATTTATATTTAAGAGTATGGTAAAATAGATTTAAAGTTGCATGACTGGAAGGTCAATTCAAAATTCAAAATAACCAAGCTGGTTAATACTAGAAACTAGTACAAGAAAAATATGCTAATTTCTAAATATTGTAGATCTTGTGATCTGCATTAGAGCTGTTAGCTCTCTTCTGAATTCCACTATAAATAGTGGATTTTGTCATATATCTAAGTAAGACAGATAATATCCTGACATACCTTACACTATAGAAATCCTTTGAGAGATTTAGTCTAGTTCATTGTTGCTTGTGCATATTCTTTAATTATCTTTCCAATAACTTCAAATATATATAATTCACCTAAATTGATCACTTTGAGATTAGAGTGAAGCTAGTGATTGTCTGAAATTAGAACTTTTGTTACTCGATTGGCCACTCTAAGCTGTTGTGCTCATCTGTCTATTTTTGAGGATTGAGGGAATGTTGTCTTACCGGTCACAACTTGTAACTTGTATTCCGTTCTGCGTTGGGTAAATAGAAAGGCATGCCGTTTAGGTTGCGTTGCGCTGGAGATGTAGGTCCTTAAGTGGCTGAACTCCATTAACAACTCCTATGTCAATTTCTCTAATTCTATCTATTTACTTTGCTGCACTTTATTATTTATTTAATTTTTAAGTTCTTAATTCTGCCAAGAATTTAAAGTAGATAAATTACTTAAACACATGAACGACCTTCAAACTCGTCTATCTGATCGATAGTTACAAGTTGTAGAGTTTAATTTTAAACATTACCATATTCACCTCCTCTAGGTGTCGTTAGAAACAACAAACATAGTCTATATCATATGCGGCCAGTGACAATACCGTATTTTGGATAGAAAAAGTCATAAATTATATCAAATTTAATTATTAAGAGGGATAGGAAACCCAAACTCTAGGTATCTTCTACCTATCGAATACCAAACTTTATTTTAGTTTTGCTTGTTTGTTTGTTCACCATAATCACACTTAATAACAGTGAAAATTGTTAAAACTTAATGCACAAAACTATCCCTGTAGATCAACACCCCAATCGATGCTATATAGTAAGATCATACGCTTGTAATATGATTGTATATCCAATTGGAGTTATAAATATTAAAAATATAGTTCTCATTTTGAGTCATCAATTACTCCATGACAAACTCCACTAAATGAGGTATTAAGTTCGGCACTACAATAATTTAAGTTTTGAGTCAGAAATTTTTTGACCTCCCCAGCAAAAATCATTTTGAGGATTCTTCAGAAATAACGTTTTAGTTCTTTATTCCTTTTACTACAATACAAAGCAAGATCATAAGTTCACACTTAGAACAACTAAAATTTGAAAGCCATCCCGAACATCTCGCTCATTACACGAGCTTATTTAAGAAAACACAGAAATATATGTAATTATATATATATAGTTAAATGACCCAGACATCATCTTCCTCGGTCTGTAATGCAACAGAGGTGTTTGCATTGACGCGTAAGACGGTTGTCTCCATGGTGATTCCAGCCCCAAATCCCAACAGAACCCCATACTCCATTCCGTCTCCAACCATCGTCTTTCCTTCTACAACTGACTGCTTTTTCATTTTGTCAATCATGAAAAAAATGGTTGCACTCATCATGTTGCCGTACTCAGCAAGCGCATGCCTCATCACTTTCAGTTTCTCCTTGTCTAGTGCTAACTCAGCTTCGACTTGTTCTAGGATAGCCGGCATACATGGATTCACCCCCCAAAAGGCTGAATTCCAGCTGGTAATAATCCCGAGTGGTCCCACTGTCTCTGAGAGAGTATCGACCATGCTACTTGAGATAAACTCTGGTGCGGGAGGTGACATGTACAACGTGAGGCCATCTTGCCTAATGTGGCCAATGAACGCATCTTCTGTGCCGGGAATAATGGTTTGGTGAGTTGAAATGATTTCGTAAAGTGGGCGCTCAACTGACAGATATGGCTCGGACCCAACAATAACAGCTACTGCTCCATCACCGAAAATTGCTTGAGGTAGGAGAGTGTCGTTGTGCCCCTTGGATGGCCTACGGAAGGCCGTCAAGGTGATTTCTGAGCATATAACAAGGACACGTGTGCCACGAGTGTTCTCAGCAATATCCTTAGCAAGACGAAGCACTGTGTTACCACTGGAGCAGTTCTGGTGGTACGTCATTGACCGTTTGATAGAGGAAGGAAGATCTAGAGGCTCTAACATTGTTCGATCGGCACCAGGCATGTCGATGCTGCCAGTTGTGGTGAGGAAAACTAGGTGGGTGATCTTCGACTTTGGCTGTCCCCACTCTTTGATGGCCTTCTCTGCTGCTTGGAGACCGAGCCTCAGCACCTCACCATACACAATGTCTTGCCTGGCATCCAGTGATTAATTCCTGATCCTTGTGTGAAGTAATCTTAGGGTACTTCTCAAGCATTTCCTCTGTCAAGTGAAAGTGACGCTTACGAATCTTCGTCTCGTCACCTACAAAGAATTAAGTACAAAGTAATAATAGTTTAATTCTCAGAAATATTTTGGTGTGCATGATGCTAACTTTTGTTCATTTTCTCAGCTAAGAAGATGCAACTATAAGAAATTCTGACGGCAAAATAATAGAAAACCTACAACTAAAAAGATAAATGCCTAACTGAGAAAATGAACGAAAGTTAGCATCGATGCATGCCAAAATATTTCTGAGAAAATTAAATTCTTATTACTTTGTACTTAATTCTTTGTAGGTGACAAGACGAAGATTCGTAAGCGTCACTTTCACTTGACAGAGGAAATGTTTGAGAAGTACCCTAAGATAACTTCACATAAGGATCAGGAATCACTGGATGCCAGGCAAGACATTATGTATGCTGAGGTGCTGACTAAGGCTCGGTCTCCAAGCAGCAGAGAAGGCCATCAAAGGGAGTTAGCTTAGCCAAATTAATCTATATATATAGTCCGAGAGAAAAAGTTAGTAAAGCTTTCATATTGTTAGTGTATAACAGGCCATATACAAACACTATCTGTGTTTATCACTTAATAAATTAGGCTTTGCCAGTAAAAAAAATATATGAAACTATGAGTACATATATCCAAATTACAACATTGAAAGTGTTACATTAGATAGATTTAAACACGTGTAAAACAGATGGTATAATTTTTGTACATCAGTAGATGAGGAAAGCTTTTTGTCATGCTTACATAATTTATGTTAACTGTATCAATGGAACAATAATTTATTTTATGTTATCTTTTTCTTTATTTTTTTTTTCTATGTGACCTCTGTACATTGACATTCATTGATCACCTTTTTATTATTATGTAAAAATACCTATTTATGATAGATGGGGAAAGCTTTTTGTCATGCTTACATAATTTTTGTTAACAGTATCAATGGAATAATAATTTATTTTATGTTCTCTTTTTCTTTATGTTTTTTTTTTTTTTTTTTTTTTTCTATTTGAGCTCTGTACATTGACATTCATCGATCACCTTTTTATTGTTATGTTAAAATAATTTTCTAATTTATATTTATATTTATGTAGCTTGAATACCATTCTATTCCAGATTACATATTTCATCCAATTATACTAAAATAAAGAAAGCCTTTATTTCTCAACATAAAGAAGTATATACAAATTTGACAAATAATTCGCACCTTACAAATATTAAACATTCAATATAAACAATATACATCAGATCTAAAAATATTCAGCATTCAACATACATATCCATAATCCAAGTATATTCAGTATTAATTAAACATAAACATCATACAAATTCAAGACAATATGGTTAGACAAGATGGAAAAATAAAGACGAAGAAGAGAGAGATGAGAGAAATTAATTTGATTAGACTGGGAGCGGTGTGAAAATTAATAATCTCCATCCAATGGATAGTTGTGGAATTAAATTATCTAAATTCTAACGATTCAAATCATAAATCAACTGAACAAGTGTGTTACTTGTATCAATACAAATGTATTAACCGATATCAGAAGATCATGAAATATTTTTATCGGTTAGGATAATAATACCCCTATAATAAGCTAAGTGTCTTATGTCGGTACACTGCTAGTAACCGATAGAAGTAATTGGTGTAAGTCTCGTATCAGTTTCTTAGGATCTAATTGATAGAATTATTCATAAGCTTATTTACTCACTTGCCACAATACCATTAGTTTATCGACTTGAGACCAATATCTGTTTCAATCGTTAGCAAATGGGTGTTAGAAGATCCCATTTATGTAGTGCTGTGTTTAAACTGAAATCTCTTAGTTTGGTTTTAAGCCGATTAAACCGGATACGAAGAACACTCATTATAATATAATTACATATAGTTTGTATAACTCATGGGTTATCTAAGTAAGAGTGGGTTTAGTACAAACCAATTAATTTCTTCTAGTATATTTTTCTTTTATTCTAGCCAACTTTCCGAAGTAAAATATATTGTTATATTATTTTGCAATATTTGTATCTGTTAATTAACAAGTCAACAACAATCGTGTCAGTCTAACAAATATTAGATTTGCACGTGTATGCAAACTTACTTTCATCGTTTTACAAGAATTCACTTGTCATTTTCTACTTTCTTCATTGAAAGGCCGCTTTCAGTGAGATCAACTTCGATATTCAGAGTTAAGACATCATTTTCATATGAATATTGTTCATAATCAAGTCGTCGCAACATACATGCAATGTTACACCTACTAAATACTAGCTTCCTTTTCTCCATGGTATTTTTCGGTTTGACTCCTTCAAGGAAGTCTGTCTTTCATTGTTTTCATAAGAATATTCCTAATTTTTTGTCGCATTCTAATTGAAAAACCACTGGTACAAAAAACTCTTGCACTGACCCTTGGTCACTGATTGTTTTATTATGTAATAGTCAGTGTAGCGACTACATGGCAAAATCATAAATATGAATAACTTCAACACTGACTGTTCACTTTTAAAAACTGTCAGTAAATCAACACTGACTGTTTTTTTAAGATAAGCGTCAGTGTTGTTCGACCTTTCACCGACTGTTTTTTTAATTTAACAGTCAGTGTTGAGAAGTGACCAACACCGACTACATGGCGTAATATAGGATGTTCATGTATTTAAGTAATCTATCTACTTTAAGTTCTTGGTAGAATTAAGAACTTGTAAATTAAATAAAGAATAAAGTACAACAAAGTAAATAGAAAGATCGAGTTAGATAAATTGACAAGGGAGTTGTTAATGCAGTTCAGCCAATTAAGGACCAACATCTACGGGGAAACACAACTGAAATGATGCGCCTTTCTATTTACCCAATGCAGAATGAAATAGAAGTTGTGACCAGCAAAACAATCCTCCTATAGTCCTCACAAAGAGAGAAGTGAGCACAACAACTTGGAGTAGCCGAGCAACAAAAGCTCTAAGGCTAAACAATCACTAGCTTCACTCTAATATGAAAGTTATCAATTTAGGTGAAGTAAATATTTGAGGTTGCTGGAAAAATAAATAAAGTATTTGTACAAGCAATAATGGACTAGAGTAAACTTCTTAAAAAATTTATACAGTATAAGATATGTGAGGGTATTCTCTGTATTACATGGATAGATAGCAAAATCCACTATTTATAATGGAATTCAAAGTACAGTCAACATCTCTAATGCAAACCAAAAGATCTACAATATTTAGGAATTAACATATATTGCTTGTGCCTACTTTTCAGTATTGACCAGACCAGTTATTTTGAATTTTGAATTGAGCTTCTAGTCATGCATCTTTAAATATACTTTACCATACTTTTAGATATAAATTAAAAATAATAAAATAAAATGGTAAAAATGAGATCTTCATGATTTTCATGATATCGATGCAAACAAAACAAACTGCGATGACAATTAACTTGAAAATAATTATACTAATATAATTAAGATTGTCTACCCGACGGACTAACAGGTGTGTAATTTGGGCCGCGATTTGTAGAGCAATGACAGGAATGCAAAATGGGCCGTGGTGAGGTGACATTTGGTTGCTGATTTTGGTTTGGTGTGGACATTGACTGTTTATTCAAGAAATCATAAAATTTTGGGGCGGAGACTAATTTATGATGTGAGCGTCAAAGATGCCTAACCCATCAATAAAAGGGTAAGTTTTTGCTTCATTTTCATCAAGTCACGTCTTAGATCTTCTCAGGGAAGAACTTTTTCATTTATAATTTTTTGTGGTTCTCATGTTGTATTTTTGTCAACTTTCGGTTGCACAAGCAACATACTTCAAAACATCACATAATAGTGAGAACAAAATAAAATCTTCTATTTTAAAAACAATGAAATATATAAAAAAAAATTGTGCATACATTAATGATGGATGAAAATCAACAATCATTACTAATTAAGAATTAATAGCTTTGACACATTTAGAATATTGCATTTCAATGTATATTGTTTAATCATGGTGTTAATTAGAAGTTAGCTGAAGAATTCGCGCAACCAAAAACATTCACATATTTTAATTAGAAGTTAGCTTGGCCATCTATGTGTCAAGTTGGTGGGTCATTTGTTTGTGTTACTAATCCTACTAATACGAGTTTAAATCAGATGTATCTCTGTTGAGCTGCATTTGAGATTATGTGAGATTCGATTGAATATTGTGATTGAGTATTTGCAATATGTAATTTGAACTAATAATGTCAAGTTTTAAGAATTTAATTATGGATATGGATGGATTGCAAGTCCAGTGGTCTAATTGTGGCAAATTCACACTGAGAAATAATACCTTTAATTTGGGTTAATTTCAGGTTTATTACACTGATACGGAGAAATGGTTTTGGATTGCATCTGACAGGATGACCACATAAAAATGTGGTTTTGGGTTATTGAAACTGACAGGAAGCAGGAAACATTTCTAAAACATAGTTTGTTGTATTATGTCAGATAAATCTTGTATGAAATATTGGGTTGTGATTAATATATTATGGTGTTATTGGTAATGCATATAGAAGATCCAATGCCTTATATATATGTCTTAATAAATATACATGGCAGATATACATGACAGGCTGTTATACCTGCATTTGGGTGTGAGATAAATATATACTTCTAGATTAATATATAGTAAAACTTTAATTGTTTTCTTGTTTTCTTGATTGTTACCTTTCTAATTCTATACAAAGTATGAAGAAAGTACTGCCATCATGAATCAAATGTAAATAGAAATCTTCATCAGTTATGTAAGATAAATTTACCTTAAAATAATCACCTACAATGAATTTCTTTCTTACTTTATTTTTTCATTGACCTGAGAAACTATGGTTCTAAAATTATATATATGTAATATAAATCTAATGGCATCCTTGCATGATTGATACATTTGATAATGTTATACAAAGTCAGCATAAATGATCGTATCAGTCAATAAAAACCTTGATATCACACTAAATTATGGTAAAATTAAATATTGCTTGTAGGGCAAGAAAAATTCAGATTATATTATCACTATTTTCCTGTCCATCAAAGAAAATTAGAATAAGGCTGGATCCATGATTATACTCAAGTCATTTTCAATTTTGTCTTTTTTGCATTGAATAAGATGCAGGGGGTATGAGAAGGACCGGTCTATTGTCATTTTGGAAGCTAACAAGTTATAACATGCCGATTGAAGTACAAGAAAATCAAAATTGGTTGGACAGGAGCGCATATAACAAATTGATATGATGTGAAAGGCGAGAGTTTACTTTGTAAAATTGTACGGTGTAAGCAGAATCAATGCTCAAGGCCTGTTATTAAAAAAAATTCAAATCATCATCAAATGGACATAAGTAACATTTTTTGGATTAATTTAATCGGAATTCTAAGTGAAGACAATGGGATTTAATAAGGATCTCACTAGCAAAATATTTCTAATAATCAGTATTGTATTATTTTTTCTTTTGAAAGTAGTGATATATCTTTCCGTTTTCTTATTGCAATAAAAGTTTTACACCGTAAATTTTTACAAAGTAACCCTTTACCGACTACATCACCTTGCCTCATATATGTAGTCACTATATATTTTCACAACTATCCCTTAATTTACAATATTCAAATTTTTTTTCTCGTAAATCAGATATTGAGAATAGTAAGAAAAATGAAAATAAAAATAAAAAATAAAAGTCACTTTTTCATTGTTAATTCCTCATCACGAATTATTGTTGTTTTTCATCCATCATAAATCTATACACACCTTTTATATTGATGTTAAGAGTACCATTTTTTTGATGTAATTCATCGTGTTTCAAATAGAAGATTTCTTTTCTCTATTATTTGATGTTTTGAATTATGTTGCTTGAGCAAAAGAGAGTTCACAAAATACAACATGACTACCATAACAAATTCTGAAAGAAAAATGTTCTTCCCTGAAACGATGTAAGAAGTGACTTGATGAAAATGGTGTAAAGAATTAAATTTTTATTGACAAATGTAAAGAAGTATATGAATCTGGTACAAGACATATATATGCATATATCTGCAATCTGACTAATTTCTTTAAAATTGGAGTTCTGTGGAGAAGTGACTCGATGAAAATGAAGCAAAAAATTAAATAACTTCTTATGAATGAAAATGAAGCAAGAATTAACGTTCTTCTATTGACAAGTGCAAAGAAATATTTTTATAGTAAAAAGAAAAATAGAAAAAATAAATGAAACTTTTCCATTGCAGCTAACTCCTATTTCCTTCGCGCGAGGATCCCACAATTTACATTAAAATACAATTTTCAAAAAGAGGCGAATATTTTAATTCTTCATCTGTAATTATAATTGTTTTTCATCCATCATTATGGTATGCACACCTTTAATCTAGATATTTACAGAAACTTTTTTTTTTAAAATGTATTTCATTGTTTTTCAAATGGAATTTTTTTTTTGTATTCTTTATTATGCAAGATTTTAAATAGTTATTATAGCGGGGAGAAAAAAAAACTATTGCAAATAGTATAGCTATAGCGGAAGCTATCATATATAGCATTTTTTTTCTTTTCAAAATTTTTATTCTATATATATTTCTACTAATAATCAACATGATCAATATTAGAAAATAGAAGTAACAACTAAATACCAACTAATCTAAGAAGAAGGAAAAAAAAATTATAAGGTATAACATTATTTAATAGTTCATACTTCATAGTATTACACATTACAATTAGGGCTGCACAAAAAATTCGTAGTTCGTAATTCGATTCGAGTTTGATTCGAAAAAGTTCGAAAAAAATTCGATTCGAAATTAATCAAACTGGTTCGATTTGAATTAATTTCGAATCAAATTCGAACCTGTATAGATTCGTTCAAAATGGTTCACAAATCTAGAGAGGTTCGAATCTCCGCGTAGATACGCGTAATCCAGATCGTCTGTCTTCGAGAAAAAATATAACCCTAACCCCGACTCTTTCTCCCCAATCTCCTCATTACCCAACCCCGACCCTATCATCCTTGCTCTCAGCAGCGGCTAGCCGACCTGCGATCCTCCGCTCCAACTTGCGATTGATCTCTCACTCTAGCGGCTAGCCAACTTGCGATCAGCATCCTCCGCTCACCTCCGACGTCTCCTCCGCCTTTCAAAGGATCAGTTCGCAAAATTAAAGTCATATGTTGACATTGGTGACATTTTAGGTGCTAGTGGTTCCATCAGGAAGACTGAAAAAGGTTTTGTATAAATGAATCCCATCTGTAATGGGTTATAGGTTGTAATTTTTGTGATTACAGTCAATAGTGATTTTGCTGTTTGGATTTTTTGAGCCAGTGTAATTATTGAGCAAACTCGATCACAAACGCTTCTGATAGTATCACTTAAACTTTGTTTATGTAATTTTTGTCTGTAGTATAATGGTATTGGTATAATTTTATTACTGCAACTTTGTTTATGTAAATTTAGCGATGACTCTGTTGGTTTGCTGATTTGCTGGTTAATATCCTCAGTACTTTTCTGAATGTCTCAATTTCGAATCTTGACGAATCGAACCAAATTAGTTCGAACTTAATCGAATCAAATTCGAACCTGTGCCTTAAGTTCGAAATTGGGTTTTCATTTCGAACCAGTTTGATTCGAACTTTCACGAATTTGAATTTGAACCTTGGCAGGTTCGGTTTGGTTTGATTCGTTTGCAGCCCTAATTACAATAGACGAAGAGTAATTAATTTTACAAGTGAAATGAAGTTAGTATACCTATTTGAACATTTTATATATTATAATAATTAAAATCAATTTTCAATGAAACCAACGATAATAATTTTACAAGTGAATATAGACGAAGAGCAAGCAAAAGAAAGAATTAACATTTGAATATTTTTCAATATAGAATGAGAGACTAAATCACAAAGAAGAATAAAAACACATTGTTCGGTTTATCATACTTATCATAGCATACCATGTAGTATCAGAAATAGAAATAGAAGCATAAAAGCCGATGTAAATCGAAAAAAATCCCTTGTAGCATAGCGGTAGTAATAGCACGTAGTGCGTAGTGTTAATAGAAGTGGGCTATTACATCAATAACGGCCGTAGCTGTATTAGCACACTTTTATCTCATAACTTAACTTTTATGGTCCAAAAAAACTATAGGCTATTTAGAACACTGCTATTATGAGATGATTTGAATTACGTTGCAAGAGCATCCCAAAGTGTTAGATTGTGCTATAATCTACTTGTCTGTTTGACTAGATTTGCAAACATATATAAATTAAATTTTATAGTTTTCTTGTCTTGAGATATTATGCAGGTTCATGGCAATAGAAGATTCAAGAATTACACATCAGACATGAAATAATAAATTACTATACACTATCAAGGATGTGGTCATAAAGCACAAGACATTGGACAACAGAAGTATCATTTCAAGATTAGAATAATTAATCTGTAAAATTGGTAAAATAAACTTGATAATTAATTAAGTGAGACCTACCGTTGCAATAGTTCAGGAAACGTTGTAACAGATTAAATAAATACTCTACCGGTGTATGACGGATTAATTCGGTTGGAACCATCATCGAATGGCAGGATTTCCAGAGACTCTGTTATGGCTACCATTAGAATGGTATCCTTGCATTAGGGTTAACGGCATCCAAACCTGGCGTAAATTGACCAACCGTTATAACGGTACATGGAACCGTTATAACGGTAGGGCCAAATTACTTTCTTTTAATCAGCTCTCTATAAATAGAAGTAATATCAAGGTTTGGATTATTACTTTAGCCACCCAAAACTTCATTATATCAAATTCTCAGATCTAGAAAAAGCCGTTGTTGCTTGTGCACTTCAATTTCAATATTCACAATTAATCTCAAGCTTATTCAACCAATACACAAACTAGTAGAGTGATCCTGCGAGATCAACCTTTTACTTTTGAGCCTTCATTGCTCGCTTTGTTATTCTTGAGCCTTAAGCACTCGTGAGCCAATTCCCTGCTCGGACCGTGTGACTTCCCAGAAGCTTGTAAGGGCTCACCGGTTCTACCTTGTACTTTCTTTCTCATTGGATAAAGAAAGGTGCGCCATCTCGAAGGTCGCGAGCTCCGGAGACGTAGGAATTAGTGCCAAACTCTGTAAACAACAATTGTGTCAAGTGTCTCTAAACTCTACTCTTTACTTTATTATTTTATATTTTAGTTTAGGACCTAGTTATTCGGGTTTTTGCCAAGAATAACTTTCAGACACGTTAGGGACTTTTAACTTAGACTAAAAATTTAAAAATACCCTATTCACCCCCTCAAAGTGCTTTTGGGACCAACACAAAGATCTCAAAAATACAATACGACTACAACCAGAAATTTTAAAAGAAAAAGTTCTTTGCTGAAACGATTTGATTAAAATGAAGCAAAAAATTAACCCCTTTTTTTTATGTATGTCATTGTTTTTAAAATAGAAGATTTTATTTTGTTATCACTATTATGTGATGTTTTGAATTATATTTCTTGAGCAACCGAAACTTCACAAAAATACAACAAGAGTACCACAAAAAATTCTAAAAGAAAAAGTTATTCTCTAAAACGATATAAGAAGTGACTTCATGAAAATGAAGCAAAAAATTTAACCTTTTATTGATTGGTGTAAATAAATTAATGTATCTAGTAGAAGATACATGTATGTCTGCTATGTGATTAATTACAATAAAATTGGAGTTCTGTTCAGAAGTGACAAGATGAAAATGAAGTAAATAATTAACCTCTTACCGAATGAAAATGAAATAAATATTACCTATTATCGGAATTTGGTAAAAGTTATATGTATGTCTGCTATCTGATTAATTTCTTACAGATTGGTACCTTGTTTCACAAAATTCAAATTATAATGAAAAGGAGATGAATAACATTTGTTGGATTGATCAGAATTGAACTGAATACATAGGAATTTAATTAAGTTTTAACCAACAAAATATTTATAATGATTTCTTTTTCTCTTATGAAATTTGTGATATATCTATCCATTTTATTATTGAAACAAAAAATTTACACAGTAAATTTTTACATAGTGATCCGTCACCTACTACATCACATCACCTCACATATTTGTTCATCATATTCACCACAATCCATTAATTTGCAACATTCAGCTTATTTTCTCATATGATTCGGTTATTAAGAATAGTAAGAAAATCCAAAAGTAAAAAAATAAATGAAACTTCTTCTTCATGACTATCATCTTTCTTAGCGCCAGGATCCCACGATACAATAAAATGCAATTTTCAAAAAGAGTTAAAAGTTGTTAAATCTCAATCATTAATTGTTGTTGTTTTTCGTCCATCATTAATGTATCCACACCTTTAATCTAGATATTTACAATATCTTTTTTTAAATGTATTTCAATGTTTTTAAATATATACTTCTAGAATAATGTATAGTTAAACATTAACGGCATTCTTGATTGGTACCTTTCTAATTCTATGGAAAGTCTTTTTATTTTCTGATACCTCTTATTCTATAGAAAGAAGAAAGTACTGCAAACATGAACCAAATGTAAACAGAAATCTTCACCAGTTATGCAAAATAAAATTACCTCAAAATAATCACCTAGGATGAATTTCTTTCTTACTTTATTTTTTATTGACCAGAGGAACTATGGTTCTAGAATTATATATATGTAATACAAATCTAATGGCATCCTTGATTGATACATTTTTTTTTTAATGTTATACAATGTCAGTAGAAATGGTGGTATCTGTCAATAAAAACCTTGATAGGATAACTCATACTAAATTAAGTTTTGCTTGTAGCGTAAGGGAAATTCAGATTATATTATCACTATTTTTCTGTCCAACAAAGATAATTAGAATAAGGCTGGATTCATGATTACACTCAAGTCATTTTCATTTTTGTCTTTTTTGCATTGAATAAGATGCAGGGGTGTGAGAAGGACCGGTATACTGTCATTTTCGAAGCTAACAAGTTATAACATACCGATTGAAGTAAAAGAAAATCAAAATTGGTTGGACAGGAGCCCATACAACATATTGATATGATCTAGTAGGTGGGGGCTTACTTTGTAAAACTGTACGTTGTTACATAATCAAAGCTCAAGGCCTGTTTTGACAAAATTTAAATCATAATCAAAAGGACATAAGTGGCATTTTTTTTTATTAATCGGAATCCTAAGTGAAGACAACAGGATTTAATAAAGATTTCACTACCAAAATATTTATAATAATCAGTATTGTATTCTTTTCTCTTTTGAAATTAATGATATATATCTGTTTTCTTACTGCAATAAAAGTTATACACCCTAAATTTTTACACAGTAACCCCTCACCCACTACATCACATTACCTCATATATGTAGTCACAATTTTATACAGAACAATCCCTTAATTTATTTTCTCGAAATTCAGATATTGAGAATAGTAATAAAAATGCAAAAATAAATAAATAAAAGTAACTTTTTAATAGTGCCAACTCTTCTGCTAGCTCCTATTTTCTATGTGCTAGGGTCACACAATATACATTGAACTGCAATTTTCGAAAAAGAATTGAAGTTGTTAATTCGTCATCACGAATTACTGTTATTTTTCATCCATCATAAATGTATGCACACCTTTTTTTTTTTTTTTTATTGATGTTAAGGGTATCATTTTTGATGTATTTCATTATTTTTCAAATAGACGATTTTTTTTTCTCTATTATGTGATGTTTTGAATTATGTTGCTTGAGCTACCGAGAGTCCACAAAATACAACATACTACCACAACAATTCTAAAAGAAAAGTTCTTCTCTGAAACGATGTAAGAAGTGACTTGATGAAAATAGTGAAAATAATTAATCTTTTATTGACAGATGTAAAGAAGTATATGAATATGGTACAAGAGATATGTATGTTCGCAATCTGATTAATTTCTTTATAGTTGGAGTTCCGTTGAGAAGTGACTGAATGCAATTAAATGAAGTAAAAAATTAACTTTTTATGAATGAAAATGGAGCAAGAATTAACTTTTTTATTGACAAGTGTAAAAAAATATTTTAATATGGAAGAAGATACATGTATATCTGCTGTATGATTAATTTATTTCAAATTGTGTTCCGTTTGACAAAATTCAAATCTCAATCAAAAGGAGATCAATAACATTTGTTGAATTCATCATAATTCAAGTGAATACATAGGGATGTAATTAAGTTTTCACAAGCAAATTATATATGATGATAATTATTGGATTATTTTAATTTTGTGATATATATATCCATTTAATTTTCGAAACAAAAGATCTACACTGCCCTTTTTACAATGTAACCCCTCATCTACTACGTCACATCACCACATTTATTTATTCACTATTTTCACTACAATCTCTTAATTTACAACCTTAATTTTTTTCTCGTATGACTCGGTTATTAAAAATAGTAAAAAAAATTAAAAATAAAAAGTAAATGAAACTTTTCCGTTGCACCAACTCTCAGCTAACTTCTATTTTCTTAGCGCAAGGATACCACAATTTACATTAAAATGCAATTTTCAAAAAGAGGCGAATATTTTAATTCTTCATTAGTAATTATAATTGTTTTTCATCCATCATTATTGTATACACACCTTTAATCTAGATATTTACAGTACATTTTTTTTTATGTATTTCATTTTTTTTCAAATAGAAGGATTTTTTGTATTCTCTATTATGAGATGATGTAAATTATGTTGCTAGAGCAACCAAAAGATTTCAAAAATACAATACGACTACCACAATAAATTATAAAAGAAAAAGTTCTTTCCTGAAACGATATAAAAAGTGACTTGATGAAAATGAAGCAAAGAATTAACCTTTTCTTATGTATTTCATTGTTTTTAAAATAGAAGATTTTATTTTGTTCTCACTATTATGTGATGTTTTGAATTACATTGCTTGAGCAACCGAAAGTTTCACATAAATACAACATGATTACCACAAAAAATGATAAAAGAAAAAGTTCTTCCCCGAAACGATATAAGAAGTGACTTGATGAAAATTGATAGGTGTAAAGAAATTTAGGTATCTAGTAGAAGATACATGTAGGTCTGCTATGTGATTAATTACAGTAAAATTGGAGTTCTGTTCAGAAGTGACTAGATGAAAATTAAGTAAAAAATTAACTTTTTACTGAATGACAATGAAATAAGAATTAACTTTTTATTGATAGGTGCAAAGAAGTATTGCAATTTGGTATAAGATATATGTATTTCTGTTATGTGATTAATTTCTTTCCGTTGGAGTTACGTATCACAAAATTCAAATCATAATCAAGAGGAGATCAATAACATGTTTGATTGATCAGAATTCAACTGAATTCTTAGGGATTTAGTTAAGTTTTCAGAAGCAAAATATTTACCTATTGCATCGCATCACTTCACAAATTTATTCATCACTAGGTGCGTCGTTGCGGCTATGCCGCAACCATTTTTGTTGTACATGTTGGCATACATTATCATATTCAATTACAGTTTAACGATCATTATCGCTCATCACTTTCATCTGTCCTCCTTGCCGCATATCTACCATAAAAATGTGATTATTCAGCTATATAGAAGCCATCACTGTCGCTTCTCATGCTAAAGTGTTGTGGCAGTACCTCATTCAGAGAATAACAACACAGACAAACATAATTTGATCCAATTTAGCAAGGCTATAATTGATTTCAACCCAGATTCTTCAATTAGCCCTCAATGAGGAATACAGAGAAAAAGAAATTGCAAATCGCTAGCACTATGACATCTGAATGAACTTGTGCTAAAAAAATTTCAAATGAAGAGAAACATCCCTCATGAGCCTGATTTCTGATGGGGACTTGATGTGCCTTAGATCATGAGAATAACTGGAATGCCTCCGGTAAGGTGAAGTTGCAACTTGCAACTGTCTTTGGATTATGGAAATCCCTAGTTGTTCGATTGAGCATTTCATGCACAACCTAGATGAAAAATTGGCATAAAACATTATCATGTTTTGACAATGGATAATATGCTTTTTAGTACCCCTAAAGAGAGCTTCATTATCTGCAAACACTGGTGCTCAACATCCTTAAAAGTAGAGATTTTATTCATTCTATTCATTTTTTTTTATCAATTGCATGGAAGAAATTTCTGTGGCACTTGATTTCAACTCAATAAGCTCATATTGCACTATCAACCATTCAGTTTTTCCTAAGCTCAATAAATCAAAAGACAAGAACTTTCATAATCCCAAAATTAGCCCTCTGCCTAAATTATGCTATTCCACCTCAATTTACCTTGAAGGCTATGCATTATCCAGAGGAAGGGGGCTCAATTTGGACCTTTGAAGTATTAGAGAAGAGACATACAACTGTGATGTACCAGTCAGGTGTGGCACTGTGATGTACCATTTGAACCTTTGAAGTATTAGAGAAGAGACATACAACTGACCTTGCTCATCAGCTCAGAGGAAATGGTTTCCCAAGTTCGGCTAAGGTAGAAAGAAAGGAAAAGACGAGATTTCACCGCATATAAAATAGATCAATCAAGCCAAGCTTCTTCCTCTCAAGCGCAATAGGTGCTGAAAGAGTTCTCTTTAGTGATTTTTCCTAATTAATGCAAAGCCAATTTTAATTAACTATATATTGCATGTAAATATTCCTCTAAATGAGGATAAATCTAGATTCCATTTCAACTGGACAAAAATTTGCCCAGCAACAAAAATGCAAAATATAATTGTGCATAAATCTAAACATTTTTTTTCCCTTTGAAAATGAAATCTGCGATGATGTAAAAAGAGCATGAACATCATAGATCTCTAGAAAATCCTATTTATAAAAAATATACTCTTGTAAAGATTGCAGTAAATAAATGTGAACTTTAAAAGAAAGATTTAGATGTGTATAGTTGTATATCAAGTAAATTATATTAGGAAATAGCAATTGAAGTGTGTGCATAAAATTATTCGACATTATTTTGAACCAAGATGCAAATAACCCATAATAAGGAGGCGGGTCTTCTAAAATTCTCTGCATGTAAATAATCCGATAAAAAATAGCACAAAAAGAAATAAAGAAGGCACGTAATCAACCTCATGGCCATTGCCACTAACTACATTGGTTGCTTCAACAGACCTAGCCAAATGCATTGTTAGCTTGCTTGTTTCCATAGTTGAACAAAGATTATGCTCGGAGCACATCTTGTACCAAACTCCTCTGGATCGGTACTATGCCTCTAGGGCAGTGACATGGTGCCACACTTGCCACGCATTGTCGATCCATGTTACTTGCTGTATAATTTCGCTGATTTCTCTCTCCCTTAAAACTTGGAATTTCTGATGGTAATCTCTGGTTACAATGAGAAGGTAACATTGTTTACTAATTGATATTTCATGAATTAATAATATATTTTAATTTATTTCAAAGAACTAATAAATTATTGGAAGATGCGCTATTTCATTTGTGCCTAAATTTCATAGTCAATTGATTTTCAATACTTCTATAATTCAGCTGAAAAGATTAAATATATTAAGCAAAAGAAAGTAGAAACAGATAATACTACTGGTACCTGCTGAAGTCTTGATCCTTATAAATTCAACATACAAAGTTCTCTTGTACTTGTTTTGTCAAAGAGAGTTATTAGACCAACTCAAATCAAACTATTGCCCGATACATTGTCAATGGTACCTTCAATGGAATCATAGTCAAAATAATACTCATCTTTTCCATCATAGCAATATTGAAACACACATGACAAGTCTTTATTCATGTCCATCCTTGCATAACTTGTGGTATCTATAGGAACAATTTTCTTTTTCACGAAAGCAACCCGATAAACAGATCCAAAGCATGAGGAATTTGGTGTTTACTAGTTTATTCCTACAGTTTTCTTTGGTTATCATTTTTTTGACAATACAAAGTTTAGAAATGTATACCATTCCATTACCATTGTTTTTCTTTTTTCTCAATTTGTCATCAGGTAGAGATTAGTTTGGGAATTTTAGCAGAAGGATAAGGTGGGAAAGTAAGGCAGTACAGGGGTATTTCTCATTCGTTATTACTGGCATATGAAATCTTCATGCTTTTTAAGATTTTTACTTGCATAAATGTGATGTTCTAAAGTTTTGAAGGGTACATCTGGAAGTATCTTTCAAAAAAGACATATCTTACATGTTGTAAGCATCAGAAGTTAGAGGGAAACCATTTATCGATGTGTTTTTTTTCATAGATTCGCTTAACAATAGAAATGGCTATCCAATTTGAGACACCACCTCTTCGGTCTGACAATCCTCATCCATATCGTTCCCCCTTCTCTTTGTCTTTGTCAGAATATCACCACTAATAGGGCGCCTCCTTGCAGTTCTTCTCCAAGACTTACCAATAACAAATCTTAACTTCGTGTATTAATACTGTTCAATTGGATAAAATCACAGATGATAGAAACTCAAGGTTTGTATAATATAATTATCTATATCAGTTGACATTAATGTCACAAATTGATATGTACTGAAACGCTTGAATTAATAAAATAAAACTTTAAAGGGGGGAAAAATATACCCCATGAGTGAGTAGCAATTCCATAATTGAACCAAATGAGTGGTCGCACACAGAGAGCACTAACAATGGACTGATTCAATATGTAAATAAATTGAAAAGGAAATCAAGAGATGAGTGAGTAAATATCTAAATTAGGAGGGGGGATTTAGAGATTACTCTTCGTGATATGAGGGATGAAAGGGAAGCGGCAGGGGGGGGGGGCGCGCCTTTTTCTCTTATTCTTCTAATTATTTGTCGTGGAGAAGATGTAACGCCTTTGATTTTGTATTTCCTCCGATAGAGCCTCGTCGTCCTCAAATTGTGGCGGAGAAAAACTGATGAGAAGTGGAACTCCAGGACATAGAGCAGGTGGAAACGTCGGGAGCTCGCGGCAAGCAACACGTAACAGAGGAAGAAAACGTGGCGTGCAGAGAAGAGGTGGTGAAGGACAGCTGGCGCTAAAATTCGAAGTGGAGAGACGAGAAGTGTAGAGTGCGAAGTGACGATAGCCAACATCATCTCAAGATGATCGGATCCATTCATTTCCATCGGACGGCACATGAAGGCCGTGACACTGTTCATGCTACAGTACCACCCATACAAAATTAAGATATTAGTAATATTCACCACAATCCATTAATTTACAACATTCAGTTTATTTTCTCATGCTACAGTACCCACCCATACAAAATTAAGATATTAGTAATATTCACCACAATCCATTAATTTACAACAGTCAGTTTATTTTCTCATATTATTTGGTTATTAAAAATTGTAAAAAAAATCCAAAAATAAAAAATAAATAATACCTTTTTATTGTGCCAACTTTTCAGCTAACTCATTTCTTCTTAGCACCATGATTCCACAATATACATTACAACACAATTTTCAAAAAGAGTCAAAAGTTGTTAGTTCATCATAAATAATGATTGTTGTTTTTTATCCATCAGTAATGTATCCACACCTTTAATTCTCTTGATGTTTTGAGTACCTTATTTTATATATTTCACTGTTAGTAAATAGAAGATTTTATTTTGTTCTCACTATTATGTGAGGTTTTGAATTATTTTGCTTGGGCAATCCAAAGTTCTAATTAAAAAATACATCATGAGTACGACAAGAAATTCTAATTAAAAAAGTTCTTCCTGACACGATATAAGAAGTGACTTTATATGAAAATGAAGCAAAAAAATTAACTTTTTACTGACAGGTGTATAGAACTTTTTGTATATAGTAGAAGATATATTTATGTTTGCTATGTGATTAATTACAGTAAAATTAGAGTTCCGTACAGAAGTGACCAGTGGAAAAGAAAGTAAGAGTTAACTTCATACCGAATGAAAACGAATGAAGAATAAATATTTTATTGACAGGTGCAAAGAAGTAACGGAATTTTGTAGAAGATATATGTATTGATGCTATCTGATTTTTTTCTTTCAAATTGGAATTTCGTTTCACAAAATTCGAACCATAATCAAAAGTGGATCAATAATATTTGTTTGATTCCTCAGAGTTCAACTGAATACATAGTGATTTAATTAACACTACTGCAAAAAACACATTTACTATCGCCCCTTTACTATTGGATGGCCTTCCACACCAATGGAGGATATAACCATAGGCGAAATCAGCGTTCTACAGGGGTAGCCAGTTGCCTACCCCTGAAAAATAAAATTTCCAGTGGATCCAGATCTGATTAAGTACTTGCCTATCCCTGGACCGGTTCTAATGATTTGTAGCGATTCTCTTCTAGCTGGGCAGATTCTACCATTTTTTTCATAGTGAGTTGATTGAAGTTGGGAGGAAAATAAGTGCGAAAATGATGAGTCAAAGGAACTTGGGGAGGAAGATAGTACGGCTCAGAAAAATAAAGCTTTAAACATTATAGATATTAAATCGACCTGGTGTATATGTAGTGTAGTGTTATGTTTTGAAAATATGAATTGATTCATAATGAGCCATGTCCAGCCGAATGTATAAATATTAATGTATATTCCTAACATACCAAAGAACCATATTAGTAAAATAACACATACATAACTATTGACGTATTATAAAAAAAAAAACTAATCAAGTAGTACAAAACAATCTGATTATTTCTGAATGTTTTGTACTATATTATACTAATGGATTATTTGAATGTAAAACATAATTCTTTTTAATTCAAAACAAGCTTTTTCAGAAGGAAGAAGATCTGAGTTTCCGTGTTGACTCGTCTGATTCCTACCGATTCTGATTATATAGTCAAACTGACCGATTCTTCTTCTGATTTTAATTTTCAGAACCATGATTTAAAGTATAAATTTTCAATATAAATTGAGGATGCAAAACTCAGGGTCTTCAAGATAGCTAAAATTTTCAAGATGCCTTCAAAGTATGTCAACTTCTTAAACAATGATTCATTATTGTTAATTTTTAATATAAATTGAGTATGCAATATAGAGTACAGACAGAGTGGCAGTATGTTATCATCACCTAAACTGCATATATAGGCATTATTTGTCTTAATAATGTTGACTGTGCAATTATTTGTCGACTCGATCTTAGTAATTATTATCGTTTTCGTCCATCATTATTCTATGAACACCTTTAATCTAGATATTTACAGTACCTTTTTTTATGTATTTCATTGTTTTTCAAATGGAAGATTTTTTTTGTATTCTCGATTATGTGATGTTTTCAATTACTAAAAAAAAGTTTCTTTCTTGAAACGATATAAAAAGTGAATTGATGGAAATGAAGCAAAGAATTAACCTTTTATTGACACGAGTAAATAATTTTATGTATCTAGTAGAGATACATGAATTTCTACTCTCTGATTAATTACAATAAAATTGACGTTTTATTCATAAATGACTAGATGAAAATGATGTAAAGAATTAACTTCTTACCGAATGAAAATAAAATAAAAATCAACCATTTATTGACAAGTGCAAAGAAGTATCAAAATTTGGTAGAAGACATATGTATGTCTGCTATCTGATTGATTTCTTACAAATTGGTGCCTCGTTTCACCAAATTCAAATCAAAATAAAAAGTAGATGAATAACCTTTTTTTGGATTGATTATAATTCAACCGAATACATAGGAATTTAATTACAATTTCAGTAGCAAAATATATATAATGATCATTATGTGTTTCGTTTTATTTTTCGAAATTTGTGATATATCTATCCATTTTATTACTGAAACAACAGGTTTACACAGTAAATTTTTACATAGTGATCCGTCACCTACTACATCACATCACCTCACATATTTGTTCATCATATTCACCACAATCCATTAATTTGCAACATTCAGCTTATTTTCTCATATGATTCGGTTATTAAGAATAGTAAACGAGTTGACCCGTCACCAACTACATCACCTCATATATTTATTTACTATTTTCACCACAATCCCCTAATTTACAACATTCGGTTTATTTTCAATGATTCGGTTATTAAGAATAGTAAAAAAAATTAAAATAAAAAACAAATTAAATTTTTTCGTTGCGCCAACTCTTCAGCTAACTCCTATATATATATTTTTAGCACCATGATACAACAATATACATTAAAATGCAATTTTCATAAAGAGTCGAGGCTGTTAATTCTTCACGAGTAATGGTTGTTGTTTATCATTCATAAGTAATGTATGCACACCTTTTATCTTGATGTTTAGAGTACCTTTTTTTTTATGTATTTCATTGTTTTTAGAATAGAAGATTTTA
The DNA here is from genome assembly GCA_024447775.1 of Carex cristatella. Classification (NCBI taxonomy): domain Eukaryota; kingdom Viridiplantae; phylum Streptophyta; class Magnoliopsida; order Poales; family Cyperaceae; genus Carex; species Carex cristatella. Next base: position 5,861,689 of record JAJHPF010000008.1, on the reverse strand, counting down.
TTTTGTTCTCACTATTATATTATGTGATGTTTTGAACTATATTGCTTGACCAACCAAAAATTCACAAAAATACAACATGAGAACCACAAAAAGTACTAAAAGAAAAAAAATTCTTCCCTAAAACGATATTAGAAGTGACTTGATGAAAATGAAGCAAAGAATTAACATTTTATTGATAGGGGTAAAGAAGTTTATGTATCTAGTAGAAGATACATGTATGTCTACTATCTAATTAATTACAATAAAATTAGAGTTCTCGTTCAGATGTGACTGGATGAAAGTTAAGTTAAGCATTAACTTTTTACTGAAAGAAAATGAAATCATAATTATACTTTTTATTGACAGGTTCAAAAAATTATGTCTGCTATCTGATTAATTTCATTCAAATTGGAGTCTCATTTCAGAAAATTTAAATCATAGAATTCAACTGAATTCAATGATGTCCCTAACTGTATCTAGAGGAGGGGTGAATATGGGGCTTTTATAATTTAAAATTCTTTTTAAATGATTGTTTAGTAAAATAAAAGATTTGAATTGCAAATAAATAAATATATGAGTTTAGGGAGGTTGACACAATAGATGATAACAGAGTTCGGTAAAATAGGTTTTACATCTCTGGGGCGTCACAACTGCTTCTCAGTGTGCCTTTCTATTACGTTTTGTCTCCCTCCTCCATCCCCAAAATTTTCATTTACCGCTCTTGGAATGTACACTTGCGCCATTTCTTCCTTCCAAATCTAAAACCTCTCTCTAAGCCTGAGAACCCAAATTTTCATTTTCTTTATGTTCGATCTTTCTTGATTTTGTTTTACTAGTTTAGACCGTCTTGTGATGACCACACATATAAGTTAGTCACCATTAGATTAGTCGAGTCAAGGTAAGAAAAGATAAAAATACTAGATCTCTGGTGGAGACCTTAGCAGGAAAAAACTTAGATTGGAATAACAAAAGTAGACACGAGAGTCTTGGCATTCGCAGACGAATGTTGCATTGTCTTGTCTTACCGTGGGTACACCCTATAGGATCAATCGACGGACCTGATCAAGTGAAGGTTGTTACTTTGGGCTAATCATAGATCTCCAGGCACCCTTCTAGTCAAGCCCCATGGAAAGTCTTGATTGGTAGTGTGACTGGCAGTGCTAGTAGCAGTCGCTATTTACGGATTAGAAACCTTCTTACAATAACTGAAAACCTACATCAAACGGGATATAATGATTAAAACAGATAGAAGTAACAATGGGATGCCAAACCCTAGGAATTCGCTCTATTATCTATTTGCTTACTTTTGATTTTTGCTAATTACTTATGATCATTGACCAGATCTCAACTCTCGAATTTTCAGATTTTGTCTAACCTTTTGAAAGATTGTGATTTAATCGCTCAAGATTGTAGATCTTATTCTATGCGGATCGACACTCGATTATACTTATAACATTAATCATTGTTTTTATTAACATAAGAATAATGGAATTGCGAGAGAAAATTTAATAGAGTCATTGTATGAGATTCAAAATTTATCGTTACTTCATTACTTCAACCATCGGAACATCTAAGGTTCCTTTTGGAGTTGTCATTGTAACATGACTTGTGTAGGTGTCTTGCACCGATTATAGGTCGGATTAAAAATAAAAGTAAAATAAAAATAAATAAACAATAGGTCGGATTAAAAATAAAAGTAAAATAAAAATAAATAAACAACAGCACAAGAAAAGAAAGAAAAACGAAAAAGAAAAAGAACAATAAAATAAGCTAAATTAAAAATAGTACAAGAAGAATAACGTGCCTTAGTTCTTTCTGTGTGTGATTAATTTATTACTAACTTAAATAATGATAATTTAATCTATTTGAAATGAATGGGTACCTGGGGGGTGACGGTGGGAGTTTAGGGGGTTGACCTTGTTATTTTAATTTTTCTTTGTGTCTGCAAGAGAGGGTGTCGGCAGTGGGAGGAAACAGCGTTTAAAAAGGGTTATTAGGTTTAGGAAATTAATTAGGGAGTTGGGCTTGGAATTGTGGGCTAGGTTTTTAATTAATTTCGATTGGGCCTCTTATTTAATTAAATTATATTTTTGTTAACTTAATGGATTAAATCTTGTTTGGGTTTCTTAATTAATTTAATAGTCTAATTAAATTAGTCAATTATCAAAATGTCGTGGCGTTACAAGATCACATCAAACCCCTCATTAACAACCAAGCCGACTCTGACTAGTGAAAATTTTTATAACCTAATACACTATCTCTGTGGATCGATACCTCGTCTATACTACGTGATAGGACTGTGTAATGACAATCTGACTCATAAGTGAAATCAAGGTTAAAAGGTATAGTCTTGTATACTAAAGCTTTGTGTAGTCCATTTAGAAGTCATCACTCTACGAACAAATTAGACTTTGTTGCAACAACATCAGAAAACACTTAGTTTAGGTGGGGTCTTTGGGGTATTTCTACTACGGGGTAGTATAGGGAAAAAAAATACTTTCGTACCTAAAATACTTTCTACTACGGGGTGTCGATCTATAACGCATGCCGCAGCGACAGTACCCCATGCGGCCTAGACAAACATCAAAACTTGTATTTTACATGATTAGAAAGGATACGAAACATGAACCCTAGAGGCTCTCTATCTGCTGTTTAACTTTATTTAGTTATAATACTTTGATTACATTTGTCACCACCAACTCTTTTATAAAAATCTCATAACCTAGACTAGTAAAAACTTGTTAAACTTAATACACTATCTCTGTGGATCGATACCCAATCAATACTATAAGATAGGATCATGCGCTTGTGATTTGAATTTTAGTTGAAATTAGAGTTTACAAATATTTAAAAGTAGTAGTCTCAATTTGAGTCATCACTGATGCCCTGAAGTTGTTAATAGCAAACGGGATCTCCGAATTACTAAATCCTTGTTCCATGTATAGCATAATTTCAGAATTTCGGAAACTATAGTGTTAATTTTGTCATTATTTCTGAAATAGGTCGAGTTGCGGTTCATCTGGCCATTGTTGTACCAATGTATATATCTGATTTAGTTATTGAAGCCTTTATCCAAAAAATATTATCTTATTTTAATTATTAGTAGTTTATAACTGCAATTTATTATTGCATATGTGAAAACCCACTTGTGATTTTAGTTCACTACTTCACCGTAAAGGATGTAAGTACCTCTGGCTGATTGTTTAATTTAATTTGATGTCGTGAATTTTAAGTTGATTGAAAAAGGAGATGTTGGTTTCAAAGAAAAAGATAGATTGCACTGCATTTGTGTAGAACACATTACTGGAGTTTCATAGAATTCATCAATTCTTGTTTATATGTTATGCAAAATTGAACGGTGCTCAAAATATTACCAATCAGTGATGCATAGAGTTAATTTGATAACATAGCAAGAATATTTTAGCCCAGTAGGTCTGTATCTAGAAAAGAACCTCAAAAGGTCCTACATTAGCTATAAATCACTTGTTTAATGTTATAAAATTATGCATTGGACAATAGGTTCTCAAATAGAATTGTTGAACTTAAAAGAAACCTCTGAGGCTTTTAGAACATTTCAAGTACTAGGAGTAGAGAGGAGCGATGAGAAAACTCAAGGAATTTGTAATACTGAAGGAATATTGGATTGCTCAACAAAGTCGACACATTTCATTAATGATTTCTATTCTGCTATCATTTCTCAGGATAATAAGACAAACAAACAGAAATTTTAGATCTGTAATTTTGCTAGATATTTTTTAGTGAATCACATCATGGCTTCAAGCTGTGGTAAATGATGCAAGCTCACTGGTAGAATTATACTACTCTCTGGGTGGCTTGCTAAGGTAATTGTTTGGAATTTATCTATTTGATTTTTAATTATTTTATTGCATTTCCCTTGTTGCCAATAGAAAATTTTATTTTATTTTGGTCTTCTGAAAACTTTCTTATAGGAAAAGTAGTCATACTTTGCTATCATATTTTAATTTTCATCTTATTTGGAATTGACCATCTCATTTTTAAAACTGTGGCATTAAAACTAGGGTTCCGTTTGTACCAACCTTTAATGCAGATCTCCATCTCGAAATTAACAAATAGTTAGCAAGTAAATCTCTTGGTACTGGTATCATCTCCAAATTACTGACAAAAGGAGTAACGTAAAAAAAAAAAAAAAACACTCCCAATATGTAACAGAGAGCATAGTTCTATTCTAATCATTAGTCGCTGAGTGTTAGATTCTAATATTTTTTTTGATAAAAAGGCCAAAGCCTATTTCATTTAAGAAAAATAGTTAACTTACAACCTTCAAAAGATTCATCCTAACCTTGTACCAGTAACAACAAAATCCCTAAAGCATGCTCAAAATAGCAAGTTCATAACTGCATATATCAACAGGAACCCATATGCAGTATATAAAGCAAAGACAAAAACCCTAATAACTATTATAGGTTGCAACCAACAGTTAAAAAACAAGGTCTAGTGAGTTCTAAATCTAAGCCACTCATAAGGGCTGGGGTTACGATAAGTAGCTACAAAATTTGGCACATGTGCTAGTGACCATCTTCTAGTCAGTTTCGCCATAGAGCACCATCTGAGGCTATTGAAGCAGCCACCTTTGGTTGCACTTTTCCTATCCAATAATGCACAAGGGAAATAATAAAAAGCATAATCTTGTTGGAAACTTGGCTGATTGCAGCAGCCTTTTGCTGGTACAAACTGGTAAACTTGCTGGCACGAAAAACAGAGTTTTTACAGAAAATTCTGATGAACAGAAAACTACTGCTAGACAGAACAGAACTTCTCAATATGCTGGAATTTTATTTTCTTACACACTTCTTCCAATTACATAACATGCTTACATATTTATAACAGGTACATCTATCTAATTTGAGAACCCACTACTTTCTATAACTGTACTACAATCTAAATTTAGTATCCACTACCATAAATACTCCTGCTGTCTAGAACATCAGTTCATGCTATTTTAGGCACATCCTTCTTCTAATAACTGAATTTACTAAAATAGAAATTGCTAATTATAACACCCACGCCTCTGATGCTAATTGCAACTTTTAATCAAATTTTAACACTCCCCCTTGATTCAAAGTTAACTCTGAGTGCTGATTGGAATTGCTCAAATTTTCCTCGTGCCAGTGCCTTTGTAAGTATGTCAGCTGCCTGCTTGTCTGTATTGACATATTTTATCTCAACTTCACCATTTGCCACAAGGTCACGAATGAAATGCACACGGATGTCGATGTGCTTGGTCCTTCCATGGAATGCTGGATTTTGCGTCATTGCTATTGCTTACTGGTTGTCACAGAATATCACTGTAGGTTGCCGCTGCTGCTGCTCCAAATCAGCTAGTATATTTCTGAGCCATACTGCTTGACATGCGGCTGAACTTACTGCTGAATATTCTGCCTCAGATGATGATAACTCCACTGTTGCTTGCTTCTTTGAACTCCACGAAATTGCACTTGTGCCGAGAGTAAAAAAGCGCCCTGATGTGCTCTTTCGATCCTCTGCACATCCTGCCCAATCACTGTCACTATAGCCTATCAACTTGAAATTTTTTGAACACCCATACCACAGTCCATAGTTTGTTGTACGTGCAATATAATTTAAAATTCTTTTGGCTGTGCCAAAGTGATGCTTTGTCGGATTTTGCATGAGCCTTGAGACCACTCCAACTGCATAAGAAATATCAGGCCTTGTGTGAGTCAAATACTTTAATCCTCCAATTAGACTTCTGTACTTAGTTGCGTCAGCTATACCTGAACCATCATCTTTCACCAATTTTTCATTCACATTCATAGGTGTTGATGCTATCTTGTTTTCTTTTATCTCAAACCTTTTCAGCAGATCACTTGCATACTTCCTTTGTGATACAAAGATGCTACCTTTCTCTTGCTCTACTTCTAACCCAAGAAAATAATGTAACAAACCCAAATCTGACATTTCAAATTGCTGTTTCATACTTCTTCTAAATTGTTCCAACATATTCTCATTAGTACCCATGTAAATCATATCATCAACATATAAGCAAACAATCAAGAACTCTCCTTTTTCTTCCTTTATGATATAGAGATTGGATTCACTTTTGCTTCTTTCAAAACCTGAATTTGTAAAATAGGAATTGATTTTGCTATACCATGCTCTTGGTGCTTGTTTCAGCCCGTACAATGCTTTTGCCAATTTACATACGTAATTCTCTTTGCCTTTCATTTCAAAACCTTTGGGTTGCTCCACGTACACTTCTTCTAACAATTCTCCATTAAGAAAGGCTGATTTTACATCAAACTGATACACAGGTAGTTTCAATTGGGCTGCATATGCAAGTAATAGCCTCACAGTTTCAAATCTGGCCACTGGTGAAAACGTTTCTTCATAGTCTACACCATATTCTTGTGCGTAACCCTTTGCTACTAGTTTCGCTTTATGCTTTTGTACAGATCCATCTGCACCAAATTTTGTTCTAAATACCCATTTTACTCCTATTGCTCTTTTACCTTCGGGAAGCTTGACAAGTTCCCATGTTTGATTCTTTTCAATTGCTGTTACTTCTTCTTTCATTGCTTGCTGCCATTCCTCCTTTATCACAGCTTCTTCATAGGTAGAGGGATCAGCTACATATAATACCTGTGTTGTGTCATATAACTCCTGCAAAGTCTTTGTCTTTCTACCCGTCATATCTGGACCACGATCACGCCTCGTGTAAACTCTTACTGTAGGTTCAGTTCTTGAAGTCTTTGGTGCAGAACTCGGGTTCTCTTCTTCAGAATCTGTATGGTTGTAAGTTTGATCTTCTACATCATCAATTTTGGCTGGTACAAGCTCTATCTCATTTTCTGTTGTACTACAATTCCAACTTGCATTTTCATCAAACAGTACATTACGAATAATCACAAATTTTTTGCTATCCGGATTATATAACCTGTACCCCTTGGATTGTGTGCAATAACCAACAAATATGCATTTTTCTGATTTCTCATCTAACTTCCTTCTATTTTGTGAACTAATCAAAGTGTATGCAACACAACCAAATATTTTCAGATGCCCAATTATAGGTTTTCTATAATGCCAAGCCTCATAAGGGGTTTTATACATAACTGCTTTGGTGGGGGATATATTTAACAAGTAAATTGCATTTGCTACGGCCTCGGCCCAAAAACTGTTCGGTAAAGCTTTTGCTTTCAACATTCTTCTTGCTAATTCAACCACAGTTCTATTCTTTCTCTCAGCCACTCCATGTTGTTCAGGTGTATAAGGTGTGGTAAACTCGTGGTGTATTCCTTCTTTTTCACAAAAAAAATTTGAATTCTGTGGATTGATATTCTCCTCCCCTGTCTGATCTTAGCACCTTTATTCTTTTACCAGTTTGGTTTTCGGTAAATGCCTTGAACTTCTTAAAACATCCAAAAGTTTCCCTTTTTTCTTTAGAAAATAGACCCAACACATTCTACTAAAATCATCAATAAAAATAAGAAAGTACCTACTACCACCTAGAGATGTCGTACGTTTCCATCGGTCCACACAGATCCAAATGCACAATCTCAAGAACTTGTGTTGCTCTTTTTGCTTGTCCTTTGGGAAATGGCATCTTTGCTTGCTTTCCATAAATACAACCTTCACATATACCTATTTCCTTTATTTCTGGCAAGCCGTAAACCATCTGTTTTTGGCTCAACAATTTTAATCCATTGATGTTCAAATGACCATATCTTGCCACAATTCAGATTGGGTTAGAGTTTTTACTGCCAATGCTCTTTCTCTCATTTTGGTAATTTCAAGTGGAAACAATTTATTGTTGGCCATCTTAACCTCAACTATTGTTTGGTTGGTGGTTTTCTGTTTAATCTTGCAGGTTTTCTCTTCAAACAAAATCGAATACCCATTTTCCATAAGTTGCCCAATGCTAAGAAGATTTTGTGATAACTCAGGAATATAATAAACATTGTGAAGATACTTCATACCATTTTGATTAGTTTGAACTGATACTGTCCCTTTTCCTTCCACTTGAATTAACTTATCATCGCCTAGTTTTACCTTCAATTTGTATGTTTCATCTAGATCTTCGAACAACTGTTTGTATCCAGTCATATGGTTGGAGCACCCGCTGTCTAGAAACCAAATAGAGGTTGCATCAATCTCAGTTTCGGTGTAGGCCATGAATAACTTATCGTGTTCCTTCTCTTCTTCTTCTGTGTAGCTTGCTTGTTGTTCCTCCCTCAACTTTGTGAAACAATTGGCTTGCATATGCCCATACCTTTTGCAATGGAAGCACTGGATATTGCTTAATCTGCCACGTCCACGTCCACCTCTTCCACGGCCTCTGCCTTGCGAGGACTCCCCTGTTGTATAAAACACCTTTTCACTGCCGTTCTCCTCTGGTCTGGATATTCGTGCTTCATGGGTCTGCAGTGATCCCATCAATTCATCGAATGTATAGGTCGAAAGATCTTTGGATTCTTCAATTGCTGCCACAACATGATCAAATTTCGGTGGTAGACTTCTCAACACTTTTGCAACAATGGTCTGCTCTGATATGTTGTCTCCGTATGTGCGAATTTGGTTGACAATGGATGTGACTCTTGACAGAAAAGTCTGCACTAGTTCTTCTGTTTGCATGAGCAGTGTCTCGAAATCTCTACGAAGGGCTTGCAATTTGATGGTCATAACTCGTGCACTTCCTTGAAATGTTGTCTTCAAGGTTATCCATGCTTCTTTAGCGGTGGTTGCTGCAGAAATTTTGGAGAAAATTGTATCGTGAACGACTTGTTGGATGAAAAACAATGCTCGTGCATCCTTCCTCAGAGTTTCTTGCGGATTGGGGTCTTGTGTAGGGGCACCTTTATTTACTAATTCCCACAAACCTTGCGATTTGAACAGCGTAGTCATCTTGATGCTCCAAAATTCGTAGTTTTCACCTTTGAACATCGGAATTGCCGGTTGAGTAACATTCACCGTGTTGTTGCCGTTTTCTGCCATAGAAAACGCCCCAAGGTGGATCGACTTGCTCTGATACCAAAGATTGTTGGAAACTTGGCTGATTGTAGCAGCCTTTTGCTGGTACAAACTGGTAAACTTGCTGGCACGAAAAACAGAGTTTTTACAGAAAATTCTGATGAACAAAAAACTGCTGCTAGACAGAACAGAACTTCTCAATATGCTGGAATTTTATTTTCTTACACACTTCTTCCAATTACATAACATGCTTACATATTTATAACAGGTACATCTATCTAATTTGAGAACCCACTACTTTCTATAACTGTACTACAATCTAAATTTAGTATCCACTACCATAAATACTCCTGCTGTCCAGAACATCAGTTCATACTATTTTAGGCACATCCTTCTTCTAATAACTGAATTTACTAAAATAGAAGTTGCTAATTATAGCACCCACGCCTCTGATGCTAATTGCAACTTTTAATCAAATTTTAACAAATCTGTCTCACTGATTTTTTTTTTCTGTCCATGTTCAAAACAAAGATCATATCTATACTTCCATATAGTCCAACACAATGCACTAAAGACTAAAAGAAAAGATGTTCTCTGTGTGGTGTTAGATTCTAATATAGTAAAAGAGAGCATCAACCTGCACTAACAGAGAGCATCAACCTACACTAACAGTTATTTATCTGTCGGTAAAGTGTATATATACCTATACTTACGGCATGCCTCTATAATAGTCGGTGATGGAAATTTAAACAGTCGTTGCAGTGTTAACTTTCTTTTGACAGGTGCAACGAAGTATATGTATTTGGTTGAAGATATATGTATCTGTTATCATAATCAAAAGGAGATTAATAACATTTGTTAGTTACAACTGGATTTAATAAAAATTTCAGCAGCTAAATATATACGATGATCATTATAGGTTATTTTTTTACTTCGTTTCAAATTAGTGATATATCAATCCGTTTTCTGACTGAAACAAATGTAAACCGAAATTTTTAACAAAGTAACTCCTCACCTACAACATCACATGTACATCACCCCATATATGTATTCACAATTTTTACAACAATTCCTTAATTTGCAACAATCAGATTATTTTCTCGTAGGATTCAGTTATTTAGAATTAACAGTCCATGATCCAAAAATAAATAAATAAAGGCATGTTTTTCATTGCGCCAACTCTTCAGCTAACTCTTATTTTTTATGCGGCAGGGATTCCAAAATACACATTATGATGCAATTTTAAGGAAGAGGTCAAGGTGTTAATTCATCATTTGTAATTATTGTTGTTTTTTCATCAATCATTAATGTATGAACACTTTTAATCTAAATGTTTATATTTACTTTCTTATGTATTTCATTGTTTTTGAAATTTAAAACTTTTTTGTTTCCTCTATTATGTGATGTTTTGAATTATGTTGCTTAAGAAATTTAAAGATAACGAAAATAAAGATGACTACCACAAGAAATTTGAAATGTAAAAATTCTTCCCTGAAACGATGTAAGAAGTGACTTGATTACAATGAATCATAGAATTAACATTTATTGACAGGTGACTTGATTAAAGATATATGTATGACACAACATACCACATTAACCTATGGTCTTCACAACTGCCACCTACTTCACCACTCAGGGGATTTTCCTGGGCCGCGTGCCTATGGGCTCTATGCTGGAAGAGAAATAGGAGGATCTTCTCCCAAAAAACAAAGACAGTTCTTACCTTGGTGAGAGAGACAGTCTTGGAGGTGCTAAAATGGCAACAATAATACTGCTGAAAGATACATATAGCACAGGAGTTGTACAAAGGGAGGCAAGAATAAATTGCCTTGTATTTTTTATTTTTGATTCTTTTATATGTGTATGAGTTCAATCGTGACTCTATGAATACTTTTCTTATCAATGAAAAACTGTAAGATGGTTACTTGCCACCTTACCCTCTAAAAAAGAAGATATATGTACGTATGTCTGCCATCAGATTAAATTCTTTCAAATTGGAGTTTCGCTCAGATTAATTCTAGGTCCGCCCATGTTGCAAGTTGCAAGAGATGGTTTCAGGATCACAAATCTGATTGCGGATCCATATTTTTTTTTTTCAGTACTATACTTTTGTAAGGGCGTTAGCTTAACCAAATAAATAAATATATATATATATATTCTCCGAGAGAAAATAGTAAAGCTATCATATAGTTAGTGTAACAGGCCATATACAAACACTATATTTGTTTATCACTTAATAAATTAGGCTTTGCCAGTAAAAAGAAGAAGAAGCTATGAGTATCTTTGAAAGTGTTACATTAGAAATATTTCAACACGTCTAAAACAGATGGTATAATGACAGTAGGAAAAATATTAATTTGACTTCAGTAGATGAGGAAAGCGTTTTATCATGCTTACATAATTTTTGTTATATCAATGGAATAATAATTTATTTTATGTTCAGTTTTTCTTTATGTTTTTTTTCTATGTGAGGTGTGTACATTGACATTCACCGATTACCTTTTTATAATTATGTAAAAATACCTATTTATGATAGATGAGGAAAGCTTTTTGTCATGCTTACATAATTTTTGTTAACTGTATCAATGGAATAATAACTTATTTTATGTTCTCCTTTTATTTAGGTTTTTTTTTTTTTTCTATTTGAGTTCTGTACATTGACAATCATTGATCACCTTTTTTTTATTATTAAGTAAAAATACCTATTTAGGATAGATGAGGAAAGCTTTCTGTTTCTGTGATGCTTAAATTTTTTTTGTTAACAGTATCAATGGAATAATAATTTATTTTATATTCCCCTTTTCTTTATGTTTTTTCCTATGTGAGCTATGTACATTAACATTCAACGATTTATGAAAGCCTTTATTTCAGATTACCATTCTATTCCAGATTACATATTTCATCCAATTATACTAAAATAAAGAAAGACTTTATTTCACAACAGAAAGAAATATATACAAATTTTACAAATAATTCGCACCTTACAAATATTCAACATTCAATATAAACAACTTACATGAGAAAACTATTCAGCATTCAACATACATATCCATAATTCAAGTATATTCAGTATTAATTAAACATAAACATCATACAAATTCAAGACAATATGGTTAGAAAAGATGGAAAAATAAAGGCGAAGAAGAGAGATGAGGGAAATTAATTTGATTAAACGGGGAGCGGTGTGAAAATTAATAACTTCGATCCTATTTGTTGAATTAAAGTATATAAATTCTAACGATTCAAATCATAAATTAACAGAAAAAGTGTGTTTTTCTTATATTGGTACTGATGTATTAACCGAATAAGAAGATCATGAAATGTTTTTATCGGCTAGGATAATAATACCCCAATAATGAGGTAAATATCTTATGTCGGTACACTACTAGTAACCGATACAAGTAATTGGTGGACGTCTAATGATGCCAAAATATATAGCAAAAATCACTATCTTTTATGATGAAAAATGACAAAAAGGGAATGCAAATTTGCCATTTTACCGATTTATTTACTGCAAACGTGTTTTCGAGTCATTTTAGGAGATTTTGGAGAAAGTTGCGTATTTAGGTCAACAACAGAGCAAAAATACCCAATTTAGGTGATTATTGAAAGTTGCGTATTTCGGTTAAAAACAGAACAAAAATACCCAATTTAGGTGATTGTTGATCTACATGAAGTGCACAACAACTAAAATGGCGAAATTCTATGGAAATACGCTAAGTCTGGAAGACGTGCGGTTAAATCTATATCGCATGTGGCATAGCCCAGTGGTTGCACACTCCGTGGATTATTTTTCTGCATCGTTAGATCAACAAATCTGAAACGTAGATTGAAGTCTTCTAGAAGGTCCGGCCACCTGGCATGACCTACTGTTTTTAGATGAAGTGGAATCCAAGAAATGTTATCTTTGACGTGTCTATTTTTAGACAAATCATGCTAGATCATGGGTGGACGCTATGTCTCCCATGATACCAACAACTTTAGGAAATCCAATAAATACCCTCCTATTGTATTGGATTCGGTGTGCGTGTTTACTTGTGATTGAGTCTTGTACTATAACAACGATTCCTCACCTATTAGGAAAGCTAGGCTAGGTTAGAGTTCTAGGGAGAGAGGCGAAGCCCTTGGAAGTCAAAGCAAGGAGGCACTATCTAAGCAGGCGAGATTCTTCTTCTTCAAAAGTGTTGTAATCTATGTTCTCTTTATTTTTCTTTTCGTTTGCCATGGCTCCAAGGAGCTAAACCTCTCATTTCTAGGGTGAGGGTCGAACTACGAGTCCTTTAATAATATTTTGATATTTTGTTTATGCTTTGTTGTGCGAATTTCTATTGCACTTTAATCTTTTTATTATATTCGACCATACTTAGTTTTGTGCACTATATGCCAATAAACGTTGTGTGAGAATGATAGTATGTAAGTGGTTGAAATTTGGCAAATGAGGCTTGGCAACGGTTCAAAGACTAGGGTTAGAATCAGGGTGCTCCCTTGGTGGGATAGCATAGAAAGCTTCTTAGATTATGTTTACTTAGCTGGAACAACATTAGAAATTATCTAGGAATTTGGGATATTTTAACTACGGGGTAATATAAGGAAATAATATAATTATGTACTTAAAATACTTTAGTCTTGGTAGCCCAAAAGCCTATCGATGGATATCAGCCGTAGATTGAACTCTCGTATGGAGTTCGACTTTCTGACCATCGGCGCTAGTTAGATGAAGTCTTCTAGAAACAACACTATTTTCAGAGTGCTATTGTTAGAAGAAACATGCTAGATCATGAGTGGACCTTATGTCCCGCATGATCTCCACTACTCTCCCTACTCTTTAGGAAATACTATAAATACCCCTTTTGTAATCAGATTCAATGTACGTGTTTACTTGTGATTAAATCCAGAATTATTGCCACAATCCTCATTGTTAGGCTAACTTAGGAGTACTAGGGAGAGAGGCGAAATAATTAATTGTCTTTATTTTTTAGAGGGTTGTAATATATTTTATCTTTATTTTTTTTTGTCATGGTTATGAGAAGCTAAACCTCTCATCTCTAGGGTGAGGGTTGAACTTGATTTCCTAATAATTAATTGATATTTGTTTATATTTTCTTTGCTTTGAATTTCTATTGCAATTTAATCTTTTTATAATATCCATGCATACATAGTTCCATCTACCATATGCCAATGATACTCCACGTACCAATGGGTGCCTAGTCGTTCGCAAATTTGTGTGAGAAGGATAATACATTGTTAGTACTAACACTTTGGCTAACGAGACTTGCCAGCGGTTCAAGGACTAGGGTTAGAACCCAAGGGGTTCCCTTGGCGGGATAGAATAAAAAGCATCTTAGCGAAGTTTGGTCTCTCTACGGATAACCCAAACTTAGTCGGAATAACATTAGAAAGCATCTAGATTAGGTGTGGGATTGGGAATATTTGAACTACGAGGTAATATAAGAAAATAATATAATTTTGTACTTTAAATACTTTAGTCTTGGCAGCCTAAAAGCCGATCGAAATATCGAAAAACTTTACAAAACACACAACAGAACACCATGGTGCCCTGTGGGTGGTGACAGTGCCACATGTGGGGTTGCCAGCGGGTAAGTCTATACCACACACGACAGTGACAGTGCCGCATGCGGCATAGACAGGAGCCGAAAACATATGTTTGCATTATTGGGAATGATAAGAAAGCCAAAATTCTAGAGAATCTCTATCTATTTATGTCGGTCACACAGTAGAGCCACTACATTAAACTCAACTTACTCCAATATAAACCTACCTAGAACTAGTGAAAATTAATTATAATCTAATACACTATCCCTGCGGATCGACACCTCAATTGTACTAAGAGATATGATTATGTGCTTGTAATCCGACTCGTAAGTGAAATTATGGTTAAAACTTATAGTAATCTATATAGAAAGTTAGTGTTACTATTTTGGTGCGTCAACACACACTAACAGTTATTTACCTGTTGGTAAAGTGTATACCTATACTTGCGGCATGCCTCTATAATAGTCGGTGATGGAAATTTGAATAGTCGTTGCAGTGTTAACCTTTTCTTGACAGGTGCAACGAAGTATATGTATTTGGTTGAAGATATATATGTATCTGTTATCATATTAAAATGTGCTTGGAGACCAAAATTTTCATTTTTTTGAATTTGTTTACTATTTATTAAGTATTTTACAAAATCGTTGCTTTCAGACCATTAAATTTTTGTATCCATCTTAATAAATAGTAAAAAAATTCAAAAAAAATGTAAAATTTGATCTGAAAACAAATTTTAATATATCCATCATGTTGAACAGTTTGGATCGACTGTTTGAACTTTAAAAATATAGGATGTAATTCGGTGTCACCAAAAAATGATGTAAGTAGATACCTCCTCATATATATATTGTCCGAGAGAAAATAGTAAAGCTTTCGTATTGTTAGTTTAACAGGCCATATACAAACACTATCTGTGTGTTTATCACTTAATAAATTAGGCTTTACCAGTAAAAAAAAAATGAAGCTATGAGTATATAGATTTAAACACGTGTAAAACATATCACTTAATAAATTAGGCTGTGCCAAAATTACAACTTTGAAAGTGTTACATTAGATAGATTTAAACACGTGTAAAACATATAGTATAATGACAGTAGGAAAAATATTAATTTGACTTCAGTAGATGAGGAAAGCTTTTTATCATGCTTACATAATTTTTGTTAACTGTATCAATGGACTAATAATTTTTTATGTTTACTTTTTCTTTATGTTTTTTTTCTATGTGAGCTGTGTACATTGACATTCACCGATTACCTTTTAATGTTTATGTAAAACTACATATTTATGATAGAGGAGGAAAGCTTATTGTCATGCTTACATAATTTTTGTTAACTGTATCAATGGAATAATAACTTCCTTTATGTTCTCCTTTTCTTTAGGTTTTTTTTTCTATTTGAGCTCTGTACATTGACATTCATTGATCACCTTTTTTTTATTATTAAGTAAAAATACCTATTTAGGATAGATGAGGAAAGCTTTCTGTGATGCTTACATATTTTTGTTAACTGTATCAATGGAATAATAATTTATTTTATGTTCTCTTTTTCTTTATTTTTTTTTTCTATGTGAGCTATGTACATTAACATTCAACGATCACCTTTATATTTTTATGTAAAAATTATTTTATAATTTATATTAATATTTATGTAGCTTGATTACCATTCTATTCCAGATTACATATTTCATCCAATTATACTAAAATAAAGAAAGCCTTTATTTCACAACAGAAAAAAGTATATACAAATTTTACAAATAATTCGCACCTTACAAATATTCAACATTCCATATGAACAACTTACATGAGAAAACTATTCAGCATTCAACATACATATCCATAATTAAAGTATATTCAGTATTAATTCAACATAAACATCATACAAATTCAAGACAATATGGTTAGAAAAGATGGAAAAATAAAAACGAAGAAGGGAGAGATGAGGGAAATTAATTTGATTAAACGGGGAGCGGTTTGAAAATTAATAACTTCGATCCTATTTGTAGAATTAAAGTATCTAATTTGATTAAACGATTCAAATCATAAATCAACAGAACAAGTGTGTTTTGCTTATATTGGTACTAATGTATTAACCGATATAAGAAGATCATGAAATATTTTTATCGGTTAGGATAATAATACCCCAATAATAAGGCTTATGTTGGTACACTACTAGTAACCGATAGAAGTAATTGGTGGAGGTTTTACTAATTTGCAAACGTGTTTTTGAGTCATTTTAGTAGGTTTTGGAGAAAGTTGCGTATTTAGGTCAAAAACAGAGCAAAAATACCCAATTTAGGCGATTATTGAAAATGACATCAAATCAGAATATTACATGGGATATGCAATAGTCTACACGAAGTGCACAACTAAAATGATGAAATTAGATGAAAATACGCTAAGTCTGGAAGACGTGCGGGTTAAATCTATACCGCATGTGGCATAGCCCAGTGACCGCACAATCAGTGGACTGTTTTTCTGCATCGTTAAATCGACAAATCTCAGACGTAGATTGAAGTCTTCTAGAAGGTCCGACCACCTGGCATGACCAACCGTTTTTCTATGAAGTGGAGTCCAAGAAATGCTATTTTTGGCGTGTCTATTTTTAGACAAATCATGCTAGATCATGGGTGAACTCTATGTCCCCATGATACCCACAACTTTAGGAAACCCAATAAATACCATCCTCTTGTATTGGATTCGGTGTGTGTGTTTACTTGTGATTTAGTATTGTACTATAGCAACGATTCCTCACCTATTAGGAAAGCTAGACTAGGTTAGAGTTCTAGAGAGAGAGACGAAGTCCTTGGAAGTCAAAGCAAGGAGGCGCCGTCTAAGCAGGCTTGGTTCTTCTTCTTCAAAAGTGTTGTAATTTATGTTCTCTTTATTTATTTTTTCCGTCGCCATGGCTCCAAGGAGCTAAATCTCTCATCTCTAGGGTGAGTGTTGAACTATGAGTTCTTTAATAATATTGTTAGTTTATTTACTAACTTTCCATAATACCGTTAGTTTATCGGCTTGAGATTAAGATTGGATTAAACCATTTCAAATGGGTGTTAGAAGATCCATATATGTAGTGCTGTGTTTAAACTGAAATCTTTTGGTTATGTTTAAAACCGATTAAACCGGACCCGAAGAACACTCGTTATTATATATAATATAATTACATGTAGTTTGTATAACTCACGGGCTATCTATATAAGATTGGGTTTAGTACAACCTAATTAATTTCTTTTAGTATATATATTTTTTTATTCTGGCCAACTTTCCAAAGTAAAATATATTGTTATATTATTTTCCAATATTTGTATCTGTTAATTAACAAGTCAACAACAATCATGTCTAACAAATATTAGATTAATTTGCACGTGTATGCAAACTTACTTTCATCGTTTTATCAAGACTTCACTTGTCATTTTCTACTTTCTTCATTGAAAGGCCGTTTTCACTGAGATCAACTTTGATATTCTGAGTTAAGACATCATTTTCATATCAATATTGTACATAATCAAGTCGTCGCAACATATATACATGCAATGTTACACCTACTAAATAATAGCTTCCTTCTCTCCATGGTATTTTTAGGTCGTCTCCTTGAAGAAATCTGTTTAGTTGTTTTCATAAGAATATTCCTAATTTTTTTGTCGCTTTCTAATTGAAAAACTTATAAAAAATTTATATTAATTTGCATGATCAACAACAATTCTTTTAATTAGTTGTAGTAATATATTCGGCCTCTTGCATAATGCACGTAGTTATTAATTAATCTTATCCATTTCATGTTTAATGAATTTTGGAAAATTTGGTAAATTCTAGTCTTATGCATATTCAAATGTTTATCCAATTTATTGCTGAAAGGGACTCTCTATGGACTTCAATAAACACTGAAGTTTCCTTTATATTATCATAAACATCTCGCAAGTCAGAGGCAGATCTATTGTCAAGCCCGAAGTGCTTAGCCACATTCATGTATTTAAATTTTTTAATCATGAATATTGAAATTTAATTTAATTTTTCTTCGAGTTTTTATATAGTTCAGTCTCCTCATAAAATGCTAAATGTATGATTGTAGCTTAGTGGTTATAATTTTACTTAAAGTCCTGAAAACTTGAGTTGAAATTATAGATTTCACATATCATATATATTGTTTTTTCAGCCCCTAATCTAAATTTTCTAGGTACGCCCGAGTTTGTTTCATGTTCACAAATTTGATTACGAACCCTCATTTTGTTCAGTACTGTACTTTTGTACGGGCATTAGCTTAGCTAAATGAATATATATATATATATCTATAGTACGAAGAAAAACTAATAAAACTTTAATATTGTTAGTGTAACAGGCCATATACAAATACTATTTGTGTTTATCATCACTTAATAAATTAGGCTTTGCCAGTAAATAAAATGAAGCTATGACAGTAGGCAAAATATTAATTTGTACTTCAGTTGACATTACTAGTTCATTATATGGTTACCTATTTAGGATAGATGAGGAAAGCTTTTTGTCATGCTTACATAATTATTGTTAACTGTATGAATGGAATAATAACTTATTTTATGTTGTCTTTTTCTTTATTTATTTTCTATGTGAGCTCTGTACATTGACATTCATCGATCACCGTTTTATTATTAGGTAAAAATAATTTTCTAATTTTTATTTATATTTATGCAAAAATATTGAGTATTCAACATACATATCAATAATTCAAGTATAATTTAGTATTAATTCAACATAAACATCACACAAATTAAAGACAATATAGTTAGACCAGATGGAAAAACACTACTACAGAAATGGTCATCCTACACTGCACATCGTACACTGATTTGACAATTTTATATAAAAACCGTGTACCAAATAAGATTTTTTGAAAGGCTAAAATATCTGTGAATATGCTACATGGATATTTATTAAAGAATCAGTGTAGAATTGTTTGGAAAATAAAACCGTGTAGAAAGGTAGGAATTGTACACAGACATTTCATTAAAAAACAGTGTAGGAATGGTTAGAGATCTACACGGATTTTTTTATAAAAGCTCCATGTAGGAAGAGTTATTGTACACAGATTATTGCTTAAATAACAGTGTAGAAAGCCTTGGAAGAGCTACACGGATTTATAGTGAAAAATCTTTATAGAAAGATCTTTTAGGGTTTTGGTTATATAAAATGCCTTCTCCTTCCAACTCTGTTTTGATTCCATAATACTCTCTCTCTGTATTGAATATTAGTCTAATTTCTAAGTACAACACAGCTGTATTGAATATTATTCTGGCCAACTTTCCAAAGTAAAATGTATTGTTATATTATTTTGCAATATATTTATCCCTTAATTAACAACTCAACAACAATCATGTCTAACAAATAGTAGATTTGCACGTGTATGCAAACTTACTTTCATCGGTTTATCAAGACTTCACTAATCATTTTCTACTTTCTTCATTGAAAGGCCGTTTTCACTGAGATCAACTTTGATATTCGGAGTAAAGACATCATTTTCATTTGAATATATTGCATAATCAAGTCGTCGCAACATAGATGCAATGTTCCACCTACTAAATACTAGCTTCCTTCTCTCGGTGGTGTTCTTAGGTTTGGTTCTCCTTCAAGAAATCTGTCTTTCTTTGTGTTTTCATAAGAATATTCCTAATTATTTTTGTCGCTTTCTAACTGAATTGTTTTATTAAGAAATTATATAGGCATGCATAAATACACGTATATCATTGTTAAAACTTGAGCTCAAATTCTAGATATCACATATTATATATTTTAAAGTTCAGTCCCTATCTAAATTTTCTAGTTAGGTCCATATTGCATGTCACAGGATATGGCTTCAGGTTTAAGGTTCACAAACTAATTGGATCATTATTTTTTTTTTCAGTACTATGCTTCTGTAAGGGCGTTAGCTTAGCTATATATATATATATATATGAGTAAATCTAGGGTGTGACGTGCTCACCAAGAGGGTTTGGTGAGCACAACTTCAAAAGTACATCGGATCGGCTTCAAATGACGAATCCAAACTATTGAAATCTATGTACTTCGTAAGTGATGCATGTACATGCAAAATTTTGAAAGTTTCGAATTCATTTGCTACGAGGTCAAGCGATCAAAGTAATGATGAAAAATGAATATATAAAACAACTAATATAATAACTTATTAAAAGATTCATTACTTTATTGTAGATATACTATATGAACATGAATGAATTTTTCAAAAAAAAAAAAAAAAACAAGAACATGAATGAATTTTTTATTATAAATAACAAATCTTCATTGTAGATATACTATATGAACATGATTAAGCCACCCGTTATATGAATCCAATACGAAGGAAATATTCTGTCAATTTCCACCACCAATTTTATTTAACTCTTGTTAATGAAAACAACATCTTCTTACGAATTAAACCAATATTGCATTCTTTCTCGTTACATATCTTTTTTTTTTTTATCATTTTATTTTTCAAAGAAGGAGAAAAAGGAAGCAGAAACAGAATCAAACACTGACACTAGTGAGTCGGGCAATAGTTATAATTAAACCGAAACTGGAAAGATACAACCGTCAGCGATCGATCCATGAAAATCTCAAATTGCACATGGCCCATTTCTTCCACCTGTCTCTTTCTATGACAGCTCGTCCCCTTGATTGCCACGTACCCTTTTACAATTTTACCCTTCAATTATCAATCTGAACATCCCTTCTCCGTCGATCCTAAAGTCCAAGCGGATAGCGCAGGATCGCCTATAATAACTCCCTGCACCCACCAACTCGTTTGGACTCACTCTACTCTCACCTCTCTCTCTCTCTCTGTTGGTCTCTAGCTAAACCCTGTCGAGGTGAACTCAGGTTTCTATCTCTTACTCTAAGAAATCTAGAGAGAGAAATGGGGAGAGCACCTTGTTGCGATAAGATAGGGTTGAAGAAGGGGAGATGGACAGCAGAAGAAGACGATATCTTATTGAAGTACATTGCTACCAATGGCGAAGGCTCATGGCGATCTCTACCTAAGAAAGCTGGTACATATATTTGTTTTTTCTACTGAATTTCTACATGGCACACTCTCAAACTAGATTGGTTTGAAAATGGCTTGTCTGTAATCGTACGCACCTGAAATTTCCAGGATTGCTGAGGTGCGGTAAGAGCTGTAGACTCAGGTGGATAAACTACTTGAGAGCTGATGTCAAGAGAGGGAACATTTCCAAAGAGGAGGAAGACACCATTATAAAGCTCCATGTTTCTCTTGGCAACAGGTACAGTTTAAAATTCTAAAATTCTCCCTGAAAATCATCATTTTATTCTTCACAAATCACAATTGAAGATCCTTGATCAGTCATCAGTCCTTATATGAGGTAGTTCGCTCTCAGCTCATTCGTTCTCTTCTCTCCGTTTTCTATTAATATATATTTTTTATTTTTCTGATAGTAAACAGAGAGTTGATGTCGTATATAGAGAACCTTGTTTTCCTTTTGTCTTTGCTCTGTCCTCTTTTGTCCATTGGCACATGCAAAGCTATTTTACTTTAGTTCACGTCAGGAATACATGGCCAGATCCATCAGAGATGGGTCCCATCTGTCAATCGAAAGAAAACCTTCTAGTAAGGCGAGCAGTATTGATATATTGGTCCACGGGCACAAGTAAACTAGGTCCAGCCAAGACTATAGCCTGTCGGCCATAGATGTTGTTCTCCATTTGTGTGGACACCAAACATGTCATTTTCCCTATTTTATGACTATTTATGAAAGGATGGAGCTTGTTGGAAATTGATATTGGATTGTGGATGGTATAGGAGAGGAGTTTATATAACTCGATTTCTTTTATTTAATAGAGTATAAAATTTACAAGACTTTGATTTATTATCTCACGCCTCACTAGCTATCTAATTCTCACTTGCATATATATTTCTCTCACACCTATGAGCTCTACACTATATTTATACTACCATATGTCGGTAGTGAACTTTCTAGATAATCCTAAACTTTTCCTATTACCAACATATATTATGGCATTTTACAATTATCTAGAATATGCAAGATACACAAAATATACATAATAATTAGAAGCTTCTAGTATTTTGTTTTACCATGTCTATAATAGTCTAGAAGGAGTTATTGGGCCTGGGCCTTCGGTGATGTTAGTTCCAACACTCCCCCTCATCACCGACTTGATTCTCTTTATATTTAATTTTGCTGATCGATTTTTTGTATCCTCTATTTTCTCCCCCTTAATCTGAAATTCCTTGTTCAGACATGTTGATTTAATGTCAAGTTGATATGATCGACACTTCTTTTGAGCTGCTAGCCTTCTCATCGGAACATATCGTTCCGAATAGTTGATGATGGGTTCTTGTTTCAAGTCTTTTTCCATCAACCTTGTTTTGTAGTTTTTAACTTCACTGCCACGATTTAATTTTGTCTTGTAGATGCACTTGTCACCAATGACTTCACGATATTTTGGTTGATCGACAAGCTTCCGAGTATTGTTCTTGTTAATCATCCGGATTTTGCCCTTCATGGCCTTTCTCCAATTTTCTTGTTTCTCGTCCTCTTCAAGACTTTGAGGTTCAACCATTGAAAAATTAGATGACGCAAAAATTTCGGATAAAGATCTTACTTGCTTGGGAGGTGACTCTGTTGTCGTAGTCTCTTCTTTAGCTCTTCGACTAGCACTCGGGCTTGATCCTGAATTTGAAGTAGTTCTTGATCTTGACCCATCTTCGCGTTGTGTATAGCCTTCTTCTCGTGGCTCGATCACCTCATTTCTTAGCGTCAAATGCGGAGCATAGCTTATGTGCAGTGGGAAGCTTCTAGACTTCTCCATTTCTATTCTTGCTATTACTTGATTTTTATTTCTTCGGTCGAAAATTTTGCAGCCTCCATTTTCAAAATAAACTGCGTATCCATTCTGTACTAGTTGCCCCACACTCAGTAGATTTTGTTTTAGGTCCGGAACCAGTAGCACATCTCGGATAAATTTCGGACCCATCTTGGTCTGTACGGCAATACTGCCTTTACCTTTTGCTTGAACAATTGAGCCATTTCCCATACGTACCTTTGTCTCATACGAAGTATCAATGTAATGAAATAATTCGCGGTTCCCAGTCATGTGATTTGTGCAACCACTGTCAAGGAACCAGATATCGCCTTTCTCTTCTTTGACTGAGTGGCACGCATAGAAAATGCTTTCATGATTCTCATTTTCTTCTATGTAGTTTGCTCGGTCGCTGATTCTTGTTCTGCACATTCTGGCTATGTGGCCGATCTTCTTGCATTTGTTGCATCTCTTTGTCGACCAACATTCAGATGTACTATGGTTTGACCTTTTGTGTATATCGCACCATAAATTTGAATAACTCGAACCTGGTGCTTTCTCTTTCAGCATCGATTGTTTTTCTGTATCTTGTCGCGGACTACCGCCTTCTTGGATTTTTTGTTGACTCGTGGGGTTATATCGAGGTTTAAAGCTCAGCTTGGAGTGGAATGCATCTTCCACCAAATTTACTTCACGTTGGAGCTTTCTTTCTTCGTGTGACTCCAAGGAGCTCATCAATTGTTGAATCGAAAGCGTCGATAAGTCTTTCGATTCTTCTATCGCGGTAACGATATAGTCATATTTATCGGTGAGGCTAATTAAAATTTTCTCGACTACCTTCTGATCGGAGATGTCTTCTCCATATGTCCGCATTTGGTTGATGATTTCGAAGACTCGTGAGAAGTACTCCTTAATCTTCTCCGACTCCTTCATTTGGAGATTTTGAAATTGCCTCCTCAATGTTTGCAACTTCACTGCAATTACCTTTGCGGAGCCTTCGAACTCCTCTCTCAAAGTCTCCCACGCCTTCTTGGATGTAGTTGCTCCACTTATCCATGGAAACAAGTTTTCTGCAACACCCTGTTGGATTAGAAACAGGGCCTTGGCATCGTTCATTTGTTGTTGTTTTTGCTCCTTCGTCAATGTTCCTGTCGGCGCCGTGAAGCCTTGTTCGACGACATCCCACAATCCCTGCGAGAGTAGCAGCGTCCGCATCTTTATCTTCCACATGAAATAATTTTCTCCCATAAATACTGGAACTGTCGATTGTGCCATACTTGCAAATACACCTGAAGACATCGATTTAGGATGCTTCTTATATTGCACGAACGCCCTAGTCTAGTTCGCTAATTTCTTACTCGAACCTGAAGCTCTGATAGCAAATGTTGGAAATTGATATTGGATTGTGGATGGTATAGGAGAGGAGTTTATATAACTCGATTTCTTTTATTTAATAGAGTATAAAATTTACAAGACTTTGATTTATTATCTCACGCCTCACTAGCTATCTAATTCTCACTTGCATATATATTTCTCTCACACCTATGAGCTCTACACTATATTTATACTACCATATGTCGGTAGTGAACTTTCTAGATAATCCTAAACTTTTCCTATTACCAACATATATTATGGCATTTTACAATTATCTAGAATATGCAAGATACACAAAATATACATAATAATTAGAAGCTTCTAGTATTTTGTTTTACCATGTCTATAATAGTCTAGAAGGAGTTATTGGGCCTGGGCCTTCGGTGATGTTAGTTCCAACAGAGCTTCCGTTTGCAGTTTTAAATGCAGAGAAAAACACTGCCACGAGGCCTTTTCGAATCTCGTGGCATATTATACATACAAAACGGTTTCTGCTATAGACAGCTCGAAACATTAAAGGAATTGGATTCATTTCGCTTTTCATATCTTTCTACTGGTGTTGTTCTGTCTCGTACATATATTTTTTTCGTTGCATCTTGTCCAAGTATTTTGTATTCAAATCTGTAGGCGGACCAGTTGGTCACGTGCTATGCAATAAACATGTGCAGGTGGTGATTTTAATATTTCGACACATTTATTAGAAAATTTAAGAATGAGAGAAACAAAACAGAGACGTGAATCATTTATTATCAATTATTTGTGATTCTGACTGACACAAATCAGTCTGGTTATAACATATCTTCTCTGCCCTGTTGTTTTCTTCTGACACACTTTATATATTATAAACCGTGATTCAGCTGCAGGTTCTATTATATCATCAAAAAGAAATTTATCAGATCACCATATAATATTTCTATAAATTAATGGTTATAAGAGGATTTAGTATATAATTGTGATGACAATAATATCGATCCTACACTAACACATATAAAACTAATCACGATATACACTAATACATAATCAAATTTACACAAAACTCTGTGCGTGCATGAAACAAAATATTTAGGGAAAATTGGTTATTTGTCACTTCAAAATTTTCAAATCTGAAAAATGCCATCACAAAACTATAAATCTGAAAAATGCCACTTTAAACTTAGTTAATTCTTAAATTTGCCACAAATACACAATTTTTATAACTTCTTTTATTAAAAATTAACTGAAAAATATAGTTTTGAGATACATATAATGAGGGGTCTGTAGGGTATATAGGGAAATACAGAAATATATATCTCAAAACTGTATTTTTCAGTTAATTTTTAATAAAAAAAATATAAAAATTATGTATTTGTGACAAATTTAAAAATTAACTAAGTTTATAGTGGCATTTTTCAGATTTATAGTTTTGTGATGGCATTTTTCAGATTTGAAGGTTTTAGAGTGGCAAATAACCAATTTTCCCAAATATTTAATATAAATCCAGCTACCATTAAAACATATTTGAATTCTTGACTATATATCTGACAAAATTGTTACTTCATTTTGTGTCTCTGTAGGTGGTCACAGATAGCAGGTTGCCTGCCAGGGAGAACAGACAACGAGATAAAAAACTACTGGAACTCACACCTAAGACGGCGGGTCCACACTAACCGCAATCCCGCTCCCACCGACTCGGATTCCCCGAAAGTCTACTCGCCAGCAACAACCGAAACAGGCAGACACAAGAAGGCCAAGCGCACCAGCCGTGGTTCAAAGAAGAAATCCAATAACAACAACACAATGAAGGAAATGAAAGAAGAAAACACGAAAAAAACCAAAGTTCTTCTGGTTGATTCACAATCTAACAGCGAGGAAGGGTTCAGCATATTGATAGACCCAGGTATTGAATCAATTGATGAGGAGATGATCGGGGGCCTCCTAAGCCCGGGCCCACATGGCAGTGAGATGGATGCAATGCTTTTGTGCGGCAGTGAGGGAAGTGAGGGTTGGATCCCACAGGTAGAGAGGGCAATGAATGAGGAGAGATGGAGTGGGGTAGATATGGTAAATGAAGAGAAAGAGAGTGAGCGTATCGGAACCCAATTGGGCCGAGAGGAGGAGGTGGGGTCGGCCCAAATTGACATGAACAACCTCTTAGATTGGGATAAGCTGGATTGGGACTTTTATTTGGGACGGGAATGGTCTCATTGTGATTCTACTGTTGATTTGAGGATCCCCAGCTCGGATATAAATAATGGCAACAACCTAGAATCATTTGCCAGCTGGCCTATGTCAGATCTTATATGAACATATCAGGTACAATTCATGTTTAGGTCTTCTGTTTTTTCTAATGACTTGTATAATTAGGAGAGGTTTTCTCATAACTGTTAGGTTTTAATAGGCTGTAATTGGCTGTAGGACTAAAACAGTGCATTGTTCTCCTGGAATCCAATCTCGTGACTACATGTGGGATTTCGTTCCATGTACAAACAGAAGTTGCCATGCAATTATAAAATCTTTTTCCTTCTATGTAGGTGTGGTCCTTATTTAGTTTGTATTTCCATATATGGTGATTATGTATATGACTGGTGATATAGGAAGTTGTGCGTCAATCAATTTGTTTGCATCTCAGTCGGTCTGGTTAACAGGGCATCCTCATTGCAATGTATGGTAGCCTACTAGATTTAGATTATGTATGATTGGTAATTAGGAAAGGTATTATGGGTGATTTTCATTGATTTTCAGATATTGCTGAATAAATAAAAGCATGTACGTGGTACATATGTTAATTATTGTAATAATAAATAATGGAAACACGGTTGTGCTTCTCATCAATTTGGTACCACAATGTACTATCTTTTTTCATCGATGTGTACATTGTTCTCGTTTGTGTAGTCTAGGATATATATATAATTAAGTACCATTTTTTCCCTTTGGAATATACAAATTGAAACTTAATTTTATTTTTAAGTTACAATTATTATTTTTCGTCTAAAAAAAAGATTAGAATTTCTCTCAAAAAAAGTTATAATTGTTTTAAGGACTAAAGGCTATCGTCCTCATAGCGAAGGTATACACCTATGCCATTGGCTTAGAACCGATGGTGTTGAGCACCTATGTTGGTTCAAACCATCTGATATAAAGTTCTGAGAATCCAACACCATCAGTTCGAAGTGATGGATATATAACGAGATAATAGTTGTTCAATCGTTAAATAAGCTGTTTAATAGAGTAATGTTATCTGGACGAGGTAATGTTCCAATGTCATTACTTACAAACAGTTTTAGAAATTTAAACTATTGGGCATTCAATGTCATCTCTTGGGTTCTTCAACTGATGGCATAGTTTATAACACAATATGTTGGATGATCCCAACCGTTGGCAAAAGTTCAATTACACTATTTATTTTGTTTGAGTTGACATTTGATAGGCCTTAGTTATTTTAACTTTGACATCTGTTATTGATTATGAGCCATTAGTAAATTATACACACATACACACTCATTCGTACGTACATACATACATATATACATATATATTGTCACAATCCTGATATTAGATAACAAGCCGTAACGCATTTGTCAGGTAGCCATCAACAGCTCCCTCGACCAAATGTTACAACGCACAAACAATAAATTGAGTTATGGCACTACCAATGCTTAACACTGCCATGATCAGAGGTAGTCTTTCAATGCAAAAAACATACACACAAATATAAGTTACAGTCTTTCAATATTTACATGGAAAATACTCCTAGTACAACATGAACAAAATGGAAATCCTCATAGGACAAGTATTACATTACAACATAGCAACAGCAAAATTACTGTAGTACAAATATCTGAATAATACCATACCAAAATATGTACAATATGGTAGTCACCCATCCAGTCGCCTACTCTGAACGCTGCCTCATATCGCTCCTATTATCTGGAACCCACAAAGTGGATGGATGTGATGTGAGATTATAAATCTCGCAGTGCAGTATTTAGTTCCATTCAGGATTAAATCAAATAAATGGAATTAAACTCACACAAAATAACAACAGCATAAGCAATAGTAAAAGTAATCATACAACACCAACAACACCGACAACTGATTGAATACATATTTGAAAACATATTGATACCGTCACATTTAGTAAATTAAGAATGATTGTCATTACTAATTTTAAAATTAAAAAAAATTAAATGAGAGCTAAGATTGTCATACCATGCTCGTAGAGATTGTTTCAATTCATAAATTAATTTATTAAGCCTACAAGCCAAGCTAAAATTGGTTTCCAATTTATGACCGGGTGATAATGCCATATATACCTCTTCTTCAAGTGTTTCTTAAAGAAAGACATTCTTGACATCAATTTGGTTGAGGTCTCAATTATTGTTTACGACAATAAAAAATAAAATTCTTACTGTATTAATTTTTGCTACAGGTGCAAAGGTTTCACTATTGTCTATGCCATAGGTTTGGGTAAGTCTTTTAGCTACAAGTCTTGTTTTATACTTTTCTATAGTACCATCACTATTATATTTACTTTTGTATACCTATTTACAACCAACTGATTTTTTATTTTTTTGATAAAGAAACAATTTTCCATGTTTCATGTTGTTCTAAGACTTTAAGTTCTTCATCCATAGCCTTATAATGACGCCAAAATGTATAGCGAAAATTATTATCTTTTATGACAGAAAATGACAAAAGTGAATGCAAAGTAGTAATTTTTCCGATTTATTTACCACAAACATGTTTTTGAGTCATTTTGGTAGGTTTTGGAGAAATGTCCATATTTAGGCCAAAAACAGAGCAAATATGCCAAATTTAGGCGATTATTGAAGATAGCCTCAAATCAGGACATTGTATTGTGTTGCAACAGTCTACACGAAGTGTACAACATTCAAGATGGTGATATTCTATGGAAATACGCTAAGTCTAGAAGTCATGCGGGTTAAAGCTATGCCGCATGCGCCATAGCCCAATAAGTTGCACGCGTCGTGGAGTCAATATGTGGACTGTTATTCTGCACTATTAGATTGACAGATCTCAGCCCTTGATTGAAGCCTTCTTGAAGGACGGACCCCCAGGTCAACCACGCTGCTTCTACAAGGAGAGAAGCCCAAGTTTACTATTCTTGGAGTGTTGTTTTCAGCCCTAGGATCAAGGGATCAATGATCCCACTACTCCCACTAGTTTAGGAAACCTTATAAATACCCCTCTCTTGTATGGAATTCGGTGTGCGTGTTTATATGTAATTAAGTCCAGCACTATAGCCACAAATCTTCACCGATTATGATATATAGGCTAGGTTAGAATTCAGGAAGAGAGACGAAGCCTTTGGAAGTTAAGGCAAAGAGTTGTTATATGAGGGGACAAGATTCTTCTTCTTCAAAATAGTTGTAATCTGAGGGGAGCCCTTGAGTCGACTTTGGCATAAGACGGACTAAGTGTTTGACCTCTCCAACAAATAGCATTTGGACGATCCTTAAGAAATAACGTTTTAGATCTTTATTCCTTTTGCTACATTACAAAGCAAGATCATAAGTTCAAACTTAGAACAACTAAAATTGAAAGTATCCCGAACATCTCGCTCATTACACGAGCTTATTTAAGAACACACATAAAAATATATGTAAAAATATATAATTAAATGACCCAGACATCATCTTCCTCGGTCTCTAATGCAACATAAGTGCTTGCATTGATGCGTAAGATAGTTGCCTCCATTGTGATTCCAGCCCCAAATCCCAACAGAACCCCGTACTTCATTCCATCTCCAACCAACTGCTTTCTCATTTCGTCAAGCATGAAAAAAATGGTTGCACTCATCATGTTTCCGTACTCACCAAGCACATGCCTTGTCACTTTCAGTTTCTCCTTGTCTAGTGCTAACTCAGCTTCCACTTGTTCTAGGATACCCGGCATACAGGGATTCACCCCCCAAAAGGCTGAATTCCAGTTAGTCATAATCCCGAGTGGTTCAACTATCTCTGAGAGAGTATCAACGACGGTGCTCGAGATAAACTCTGGTGCGGGAGGTGACATGTACAATGTGAGGCCATCTTGCCTAATGTGGCCAATGAACGCATCTTCTGTGCCGGGAATAATGGTTTGGCGAGCTGAAATGATTTCGTAAAGTGGGCGCTCAACTGACAGATCTGGCTCGGACCCAACAATAACAGCTGCTGCTCCATCACCAAAAATTGCTTGAGGTAGGAGAGTGTCATTGTGCCCCTTGGATGGCCCACGGAAGGCCGTCAAGGTGATTTCTGAGCAAATAACAAGGACACGTGTGCCACGAGTGTTCTCAGCAATATCCTTAGCAAGACGAAGCACTGTGTTACCACCGGAGCAGTTCTGGTGGTACATCATTGACCGTTTGATAGAGGAAGGAAGATCTAGAAGCTCTAACATCCTTCGATCGGCACCAGGCATGTCGATGCTGCCAGTTGTGGTGTGGAAAACTAGGTGGGTGATCTTCGACTTTGGTTGTCCCCACTCTTTGATGGCCTTCTCTGCTGCTTGGAGACCGAGCCTCAGCACCGCACCATACACAATGTCTTGCCGGGCATCCAGTGATTCCTGATCCTTATGTGAAGTTATCTTAGGGTGCTTCTCAAGCATTTCCTTTGTCAAGTGAAAGTGACGCTTACGAATCTTTGTCTCGTCACCTAAAGAGAATTAAGTACAAAGTAATAAGAATTTAATTTTCTCAGAAATATTTTGGCGTGCATGATGCTAACTTCTTAGTTAGGCATATATCTTTTTTGTTGTAGGATTTCTAATATCATATAAAAAAATTTGAAAACAGATTGCTCTTGGCATTAATCTTACAGATTGTCTGGAACTCCTCCTTGAGTTCTTTAAGGTGCTCGCTCTTCGTAGCAGAAAAATAGTAGTCGGCATATTCAGATTGGTAAATGAAATTAGGCGGGGTAGCGGTGCCGATTGCGAGTACTGCTGCTGTCCCTTGTGACCGTTGTGCCTGACGTATTCCATTCATGACTTCCATTTGCTTCTTCTCTGACATATTAACTACATATTATAATATATATATATATTTTTTTTGCCAAGTGTTCAAATGCTTTAAGATGCATTATAAGTCCTATATACATCAAATTCGTAATTTTATTATGTATAGAAGTTCCAACAAATTTTATGTGCCCCATTTGTTGGGGTTTATAGAATGAAATTAGATGCAACTATAAGAAATTCTGACGGCCAGCCTATATACTTGTCAGTTTAATTAATTCTTAATTCATAAAAGATATATCATAACAAAAAATAAGTTAAATAAGTTGATAACCAAACAATTTTGAGGTCTGCTATATACAGATGTCACTTGCAGCAAAAACAACTATATGATGCCTAGCAATTCAAAATAATTATTATGTACTTGCAAAAGAAAATTCTAAAGATGCTAAGGTTAAGACATGGTAGTAAACTGTCTCCAACAAAAATAAAAATAAAAATAAAAAATAGCAAACAGGAGAGATAATAGGGAAAAAGTAAATAATGCATGTAAAGCTATATGTACGTAGATATTCAATATATTACTAAATGGTTCTGAAAAATATAACTCAAGAGATTAAAGAAAGACTACGCAATATTAATTGAGAAAATTAGTTGTGTCCTGTCCATTAACTTAAGTTAGCTGTAATCGAACTACAATTTTCATCTGTAATGCATGAATGAATCGGATTTCTGCACACATACTCCCTCAATTTGTTACTCATACAATTAAATGGCGAAAAACAATTAATGAAAACAAATTCCAGTACATGACCTATGAGGCTTTCTTGCAGTTATTGAGGCTAATTAAATTAAGAGTAGTCAAAAAGTTGTCTTACAATTTTTTTATGCATGTTTGTAGAGGAATTCAAAATTTAACATGTATCGAAATGTAATAAATTTTAAATATTAATTTTGGCACGCAATATGCAGACTCATATTACTCTCTTCTATTGAAAATTACTTTCTATTGTAATACAAGAACAATATTTTACTGCCCTAACCAATTAAATATTTAGAAAACATTACTGGCTTTCTATATATTGTAATAAAAGAGCAATACCTTTTAGGATAACCCAAACTAATGTGGGAGATAAATTGAATTTGGAAAGATGGAAGATGAAACTTGAATTGGTTAATTTTCTAGTAGAAGGTTGGGGGATAGTGAGTTGCAGGAAGGTGTTTATATAGAAGAATGAACTGGTATATTTCAACGATGTTGATAACTACAGGTGGAATCTGCGGTGTCACGTCGTTTTCGAATTATTTCACATATCTTTTTGGCCAATATAGTCATCGCTCCATATTTTTTGAATTCTCTATCCCATAAGTCACTATCAAATGATACACACATTTGATACCAAATTCTTTTATATGGTATATAACCGATTACCTTGGCTTGCGTAATCATGATTGCATATATTTTTTTTTTACATGTGCTATTTCTAAAAGAATATTTTCACCATCCTTTATCTTATTGCCTCCAATTATATATCCACATGGTTTCAGTTTGTATAATTTTTTTAGTGTAATTTTTATCAATTTCTTATCCTTCCTTTAATTTTTTTTAGCGAGTACATTTTCTGTCATTACCCCTCTATTTTTTAGGAAAAGATGTGTCCTACCCCCGAAATTTTTATTTTTACCATCTTCAAAAAACAAATAACTCTATTTTTCAAAAATATCGGATTTCACCATATCCGAAATTGATTTGGCAGACCAAAGTGAGTTGGTCGCCAATTGAATTGGCGGATTAGATATCTGTCCGCCAATTCAATTGACAACCCTTTTTTTTTTAACTTCGGTCCACCAATTTTCGAGCAAGGAAATCGTATGTTATTGGCGTTAAACCGCCAATTTTACTTCTCCCCACAAGATTGGTTTGAACTGTTAGCAAATGGGCGTTAGAAGATCCCATTTGTGTGGTTGTGAGTTTAAACTGAAATCACTTAGTTTGGTTTAAAACCGATTAAATCGGACCCAATAAACATTCATTTATACTGGTTTGCCAATTCAATTGATGACCCTATTTTATTTTTTTACTTCGGTCCACCAATTTTCGAATTATGAAATCGTATGTTATTGGCATTAAACCATCAATTTTACTTCTCGCCACAAGATTGGTTTCAACTGTTAGCAAATGGGCGTTAGAAGATCCCATTTGTGTAGTTGTTAGTTTAAACTGAAATCACTTAGTTCGGTTTAAAACCGATTAAACCGGACCCGATAAACACTCATTTATACTAGTTTGCTAATTCAATTGATGGCTCTATTTTATTTTTTTACTTCGGTCCACCAATTTTCAAGCTATGAAATCGTATGCTATTGGCGTTTAACTGCCAATTTTACTTCTCGCCACATGATTGGTTTAAACTGTTAGCAAATGGGAGTTAGAAGATCCCATTTGTGTAGTGGTGAGTCTAAACTGAAATCACTTAGTTCGGTTTAAAACCGATCAAATCGGACCCGATTAACACTCATTTATTATATATAAGATAATTAATTAGCTGTAGTTTGTGTAACTCATGGACCAACTTTCCGAGATAAAATATATTATTATATTATTTTGTAGTATATGTATTGCTTAATTAATAACTCAACAGCAATCTTATGTAACAAATATTAGATTTGCACGGATACGCAAACTTACTTTCATTGTTTTATCTGGACACTTGACATGTCATTTTCACCTTTCTTCATTCAAAGGCCGTTTTCACTGATATCAATTTTGATAGTCAGAGTAAAGACATCATTTTTATAAGAATATACTGCATATATAATTAATCAAGTTGTCGCAACACACATGCAATATCAAACCTACTAAATACTAGCTTCCATTTCTCCATGGTATTCTTACGTTGTCTCCTTCAAGATATCTGTATTTCTTTGTTTTCATAAGAATATTTCTATTTTTTTTTTTTGTCGGTTTCTAATAAAAAAAATTATAAAGAAATTATATAATTATGCATGATAAACAACAATTCTTTTAGTTAGTTCGTCAAGTATTAATATATTCGGCTGGCCTCATGCATAAATACACGTATATACTAATTAATCTTTTCTGTTTCAAGTTTAGGAAATTTTAGTAAAATTGGTGAATTATAGTCTTAAACATGTTCAAATGTTTATCTAATTTCTTGCTGGATGGTACTCTATATGGAATTAAATAAACACTAAAGTTTCCTTTATTTATCATTAACATCTCGCAAGTCAAAGGCGGCTCTATTGTCAAGCCAGAAGTGCTTAGCCACATTCATATTTTTAAAAATTATAATTATGAATATTCTGTTGTAAAATAAAACAAAAGAACAATAAATAAAATATTGAGAATGTATAAGATGGCTATCTTAAATATATATCTTTCTTCTGTCACATAATACAACTTTACATCTTCTATTTATAGGTACAAAATGTAATTAAGAAGCCATTACAAATTAATGGTATTGATAAATGTGAATATATAAAACATAAATCTCTAATGAGAGTTTTGAAGTAATTATGAAAGAGTTGCAAATGAACATCCATGACTTAATTTATTTATGACACTTCTCCTTG
Organism: Carex cristatella; assembly: GCA_024447775.1. Taxonomy (NCBI): domain Eukaryota; kingdom Viridiplantae; phylum Streptophyta; class Magnoliopsida; order Poales; family Cyperaceae; genus Carex; species Carex cristatella. Next base: position 5,826,480 of record JAJHPF010000008.1, on the reverse strand, counting down.
GATGTTCATCGTTCATTATATGCTATTAATATGATACTTCAGGATCAATATTAACATAGTACTTCTAGACCATTTATACTGCCTCATTAAAAACCTTACCAAGAAAAACTCATTGGGATAAAAACTTGGTTAAGGGAAAAAGAGTACAATGCGTATAACGCTTCCCCTCATTTTGATATTATTGAATATTCTTCAATCGATGTAGACCTATCTTCTTTGTGAGTTGTTCAAAAATCTTTGTCGGCAAAGATTTTGTGAATAGGTCTGCCAAATTATCAATTGATCGGACTTGAATAACATCTATTACGCCCTCTTTTTGTAGTTCATGTGTAGAAAAGAACTTTGGCGCAATATGTTTAGTTCGGTCTCCCTTGATATATCCTTCTTTGATTTGTGCGCTGCATGCTGCATTATCTTCATTCAACGGAGTAGGGTTTTCCTTGATGTTTTCAAACCCGCATTCTTCTTGAATATTTTGAATCATTGACCGTAACCAAACGCATTCTCGACCCGTCTCGTATAAGGCAATCAACTCGGCATGATTTGATGATGTTGCCGTAAGAGTTTGTTTTGTTGATCGCCATGAAATAGCAGCTCCACAATAAGTAAATACGTATCCCATTTGAGATCGTGCTTTATGTGGGTCCGACAAATATCCGGCATCTGCATATCCAATTAAATTGGACTTTGTATCCTTTTGATAGTATATCCCCATATCTCGAGTTCCACAAAGATAGCGAAACACGTGTTTAATTCCATTCCAATGTCTTCGGGTTGGTTTGGAACTATATCTTGCCAACACATTTACAGAAAATGCAATATCAGGTCTTGTATATTAGCAAGATATAATAAAGCTCCAATTGCGCTTAAGTATGGTACTTCAGGACCAAGTACTTTTTCATTATTTTCTTGGGGGGCGAAAATGATCATTTTCTGCATTTAGCGATCGTACGACCATTGGTGTACTAAAAGGATGAGGTTTATCCATTTAAAATTTTTTTAGTACCTTTTCAACATAATTTGATTGATGGATAAATATTCCATTATTAAGATGCTCAATCTGCAGGCTGAGGCAAAATTTAGTTACACCAAGGTCTTTCATTTCAAACTCATTTTTCAACAATTTTGCAGTATTCTCAAACTCTTCAGGAGATCCAATAATGTTTAAATCATCAACATACATTGCAATGATAGTAAAACCTAGGCTTGATCTTTTAATGAAAACGCACGGACTAATTATATTATTTTTATAGCCTTCTTTTAGAAGGTACTCACTTAGTCGATTATACCACATTCGACCTGATTGTTTTAGTCCGTATAAAGATCTTTTTAATTTTATAGAGTACATTTCTCTAGGTTTTAACTTATATGCTTCAGGCATTTTCAATCCTTCAGGGACTTTCATGTATATGTCATTATCAAGTGACCCATATAGATAGGCTGTTACAACATCCATAAGTCGCATTTTTAGATTTATTTTGTAACTGTAAGACTTATTAAAAACCTGAGAGTTATCGCATCCACTACGGGTGAATATGTTTCTTCATAATCAACTCTAGGTATTTGTATAAAGCCTTGTGGCACTAGCCTTGCTTTGTATCTCACAATTTATTGTTCTCATTTATTTTTATGACAAATACCCATTTGTAACCTACAGGGTTAACATCTTTGGGTGTTTGGACTATAGGTCCAAATACTTGACGTTTGTCAAGTGAACTTAATTCTGCTTGTATGGCATCTTTCCACTTAGGCCAATCATTTCTGCGCCTACACTTTTCCAGAGTTTTTGGCACATTATCTTCTTTGTTTATAACCTCACTTGCTATAGTGAATGCAAAGACTTCATCAACATGTGTTTCATTTCTATTCAATATAGTACCATTTATTACATAATTTATAGAAATCTCATAATCATTTGGTACTAGAGTTTCTTTTGAAAATTCATTAGCCTCTTCTGGGGTTTTATCGACTTCTTCAGGAGTTTTACCTTTAACCTCTTTTGGGGTTTTACCAACTTCTTCAGGAGTTTTACCGTTAACCTTTTCTGGGGTTGTGCCAACTGGCCTTCAACGTTTTCTATGCACATTTGATTCATTAGATATTTTTGTAATGTCAATTCGAGCAGGTGCGTTTATAGTTGGGATATGCGATTTAGTAACTTTATTTGTATCTGTAAATGCATCAGGCAATTCATTTGCAATTCTTTGCAAATTTATAATCTTTTGAACTTCAAGTTTGCATTGACCACTTCGGGGGTCAAGATAAGATAAAGTTGAATTCCAAGTTACTTGTTTATCCAGCTTATGTTTTTCTTCCCCTAAGTTTGGGGATATTGATTCATTAAAATGACAATCAGCAAATCTTGCTGTAAAAACATCTCCTGTTAATGGTTCTAAATATTTAATAATAGAAGGAAAGTTAAAACCAATATGAATTCCCAACCTTCTTTGAGGTCACATTTTTGTGCGTTGTGGAGGAGAAATTGGAACATATACTGCACAACCAAATACCTTTAGATGTGACAAATTTGGTTTTCTTCCAGAGACCAATTGTAATGGGGATTACTTATGATCTGCAGTTGGCCTTAATCTAATTAGTGCAGCAGCATGTAATATGGCATGTCTCCATGCAGAAGACGGTAAACTAGATTTCATTAGTAAAGGTCTAGCAATTAATTGCAACCTTTTAATCAACGATTCTACTAGACCGTTTTGTGTATGAACATGGGTCACTGTATATTCTACCATAATTCCAATAGACATGCAATAATCATTAAAAGTTTGAGAAGTAAACTCACCTGCATTATCAAGTCGGATTCTTTTAATTTGGAAATCCGGAAAATTTGCTCTCAATTGGATAATTTGTGCTTATAGTCTAGCAAATGCAACATTTTTTGTTGCTAACAAGCACACATGTGACTAACGTGTTGATGCATCAATTAATACCATAAAATATCTAAATGGTCCACATGGTGGTATAATAGGCTCGCATATATCTCCTTGAATTCTTTCTAAAAATAAAGGAGCTTCAGGTCCAACTTTATTTGGAGATGGCCTAGTAATTAGTTTTCCAAGAGAGCATGATTCGCATGTCAATTCTTTTGCTAATAGGATCTTCAGGTCCTTTAGGAGATACCCATTTGCACTTTCAATTATTCTCCTCATCATTATACTTCTTGGATGACCCAATCTATCATGCCATAATGTAAATAACTTTGGATCAACTAACTTCTGGTTAGTAACAACTAACTTCGGGTTAGTAACCATATTTGATTCTATTGTACTTATGTAAGTACCATATAATCCAGAAGACAATTCTTGCATCTTTTCCATTATAATTTTCTGGTCATTTTTAATAGATGTGATATGAAGATATTCACAATTTCTCTCATTCATAGTTTCAATGTGATAACCATTCTTTCGAACCTTTAAAACTTAGTAGATTTCTTCTGGATCTACTCGAATATAATGCATCATTTATTATTAATTTTGTTCCTTTAGATAACAAAATACAAGCTCTTCCAGAGTCTTCAATTAAATTACTTGTGCCAGATATAATATGAATATTAGTTTCACCAAGATGCAATTATGAAAAATATTTCTTACTTTTCAATATTATATTTGTTGTTCCGCGGTCTACTAGACATGGATCTTTTTTACTTACCATTGCGTCAGTCTTTTTCCTTTAATATAAAAGAATGCAAGAATAAATTAAAATAAAATATCTTTATTCATTAATTTTATTTATATACAATATAAAACTAAAATGTAAATTAAACTTTTATCAAACATAAATATAAACATAAACTTCTAAATTTTATTTTCTCCCTTAGTAAAAGTATCTATTTCTTCATCCACATTATGGAAGAAATCTGATACATCAAGATGTGTATCCACATGGCATTTGTTTTTGGGTTCATTTTCAGGCAGGTTCATTTCCACATTTTTCTTTTTCTTTAGTGAGGCTTGATAAAGCTCCACTAGATGCTTGGGCGTACGACAGGTAAGTGACCAATGATTTGTCATCCCACATCTGTAACAAACATCTTCAGGATGTTTTTCTTTCTCATTTTTCACTGCATTATTCTCCTTTGTTTTGTTGTATTGACCATCACGTCGCCAAACATTGTTTCGACCACGTCCGCCGAAATTGTTATGATCGCGACCATGTCCTTTCTTAGATGAAGTTGCATTCGCTTCAGGGAATGGACTTGCACCGGTGGGTCGTGCTTGGTGATTCTTCATTAGAAGCTCATTATTTTGTTCCGCAACGAGAAGACATGATATTAACTCGGAGTACTTCTTGAAACTCCGCTCTCGATATTGCTGCTGCAGGAGCAAATTCGAGGCATGAAATGTGGAGAATGTTTTCTCCAACATGTCTTCTTCCGTTATTGTTTCACCACATAGTTTAAGTTCGGAAGTTATTCGAAACATTGCAGAATTATATTCACCAACGGATTTAAAATCCTATAATCTCAAATAAATCCATTCGTAACGAGCCTTTGGTAAGAGAACAAATTTTTGATGGTCATATCTGTCCTTTAAACTCTTCCAGAGTTCCAACGGGTCTTTCACCGTTAAATATTCAGTTTTCAAATCCTCATGGAGATGGTGACGAAGGAAAATCATAGCTTTAGCGCGCTCCTACGGGGAGGCCTCATTTCCTTCTTTAATTGTTTTTTCTAATTCTTTTGCGGTAAGGTGGATCTCTGCATCAAGAGTCCATGGGAGATAATTTTTGCCCGACATTTCAAGAGCAGCAAATTCAAGCTTCGTGAGATTTTCCATATGTACTACAAAATAGATACATATTAATAACTTCAGATTATTAATACAATAACATCAAGTTATTAACATCTTAACTTCAAGTTATTGAAAATGAAAAGGGAGACAAATATAAATTAAATAATATGCATATTAAATAAATAAATTTAAATGTATTAGTAACTTCGGGTTATATAACTTCAGGTTATAATAAAATATTTATTTAATAACTTCTGGTTATCAAATTGTTTGACTACGCAATTGTAAGATTTCATTTTATATAACTTCGGGTTATATTTTGTTCCAATTACCTATAATAACTTCTTGTTATTATATTGATTTTATATGTAAATTAATAAAACTTCAGGTTTTTAATTAGAAGTAACTTCAGGTTATTATTCATCTAGTGGCCTATAATAACTGCTGGTTATTATATTAATTTTATATTAAAATTTCTAATAGAACTTCAGATTCTAAATAATTTTAATAATAACTTCAGGTTATTATATTATTCAGGTAATACGAACTTCGGGTTCTTGATAAACTTTTAGTTTCAATAATAACTTCAGGTTATTATTCCATCATTCACTTGAAGGAATGATTCTTACAAACTAAAACAAATATAATATAAAATTTAAATGAAATTTAAATTAATGAAAGATATAATAATCAATTATATAAATTACTTACAGAATAATTTTGCAACTTCTTTCGAGCAATTCGTGCTGATAACGTGTTGTAAAATAAAATAAAAGAGTAATAAATAAAATATTGAGAATGTATAAGATGGCTATCTTAAATATATATCTTTCTTTTGTCACATAATACAACTTTACATCCTCTATTTATAGGTACAAAATGTAATTAAGAATCCATTACAAATTAATAGTATTGATAAATGTGAAGATATAAAACATAAATCTTTAATGAGAGTTTTGAAGTAATTATGGAAGAGTTGCAAATGAACATCCAGAACTTAATTTATTTATAACATATTCAAATTTAATTACATTAATTTTCTAGGAGTTTTTATATAATTCAGCCTCCTCATAAAAGCTAAATGCACGATTGTAACTTAGTGGTTAGTGTTTCACTTTATCGTTGTAAAAACTTGAGCTCAAATTCTAAATATCACATCTTAATTATATATTTAATCTTAAAGCACCCAATCTAAATTCTATAGTTACTCCAATCTTGCAAGTCGTAAGGGATGGTTTCAGGTTAACAAATATGATTGCGGATCGTTATTTTTTTTTCAGTACTATACTTTTGTAAGGGAGTTAGCTTAGTTAAATAAATCTATATATAATCCAATAGAAAAACTAATAAAGTTTCCATATTGTTAGTGTAACAGGCCATATACAAACACTGTCTGTGTTTATAACTTAATTAATTTGGCTTGCCAGTTTAAAAACTGAAGCTACGAGTATATCGAAATTATAACTTTTAGAGTTGTTCGTTAGATAGATTTAAAAAAACGTGTAAAACAGAAGGTATAATGACAGTAGGCAAAACATTAATACGACATTAATACGGCATTAATTTTTCATTATATGGATTTCTATTTTGGAAAGATGAGAAAAGATTTTTGTCACGCTTACATAATTATTGTTAACTGTATCATTGGAATAATTTTTTATTTTATGTTCTATTTATCTTTATTTTTATTTCTCTTTGTGAGCTCTGTCCAATTGATAATTAATTCTGTACAATGACATTCATCGCTCACCTTTTTATTATCATGAAAAAATTATTTTCTAAATTATATGTATATTTATGTAGCTTTGAATACCATTCTATTCCAGATTACATATATATACAATTTTTACAAATAATTCGAACCTTAATAATATTTAATAGTCAATATAAACAACATACATTTGAAAATATTCAAGAATTCAACATACATATCCATAATTAAAGTATATTCAGTATTAATTCAAAATAAACAACACACAAATTTATGACAATATGGCTAGACAAAGGTAGAAACATAAAGAGAAAGAAGAGAGAGATGCTAGAAATTAATTTGAGTAGATAGGGAACTGTATGAAAATTAATAACCTCAATATAGTGAATAGACACATAATTGAAGTATCTAATTTCTAATGAGTAAAAACACATCAATCAATAGAACAAGTTTGTTTTGATTATATCGATACTAATGTATTAGCCGATATCTGAAGATCATGAAATATTTCTATCGGTTAGGATATAATAACCCTATAATAGAGTAAATATTTTTTATTTTATTCTAGCCAACTTTCAGGGGTAAAATAATATTGTTATATTATTTTGCAATATATATATCTGATAGTTAACAAGTCAACAGCAATCATGTCTTACAAATATTAGATTTACACGTATATGCAAACTTACTTTCATCGTTTTTCATAGTTTTATAAAGACACTTCAATCGTTATTTTCTCCTTTATTCATTCAAAGGCCGTTTTCACTGATGAGATCAATTTTGATATTCGGAGTAATGACATCATTTTTATAAGAATATACTGCATAATCAAGACGTCGTAACATACAAGCATCCTTTTCTCCATGGTATTCTTAGGTTGTCTCTATCAAGAAATCTGTCTTTCATAGTGTTCATAAGAATATTTGTAATTCTCTTTGTCGCTTTCTATTGAATTTAAAAAAATATATATATAATTATGCATGATCAACAACATTTTTTTTAATTTGTTCATGATGCATTAATATGTTCGGTCTCGTGCATAAATACACATATATAATAATTAATCTTGCCCGTTTCAAGTTTAGGAGATTTTAGAAAATTTGGTGAATTATTGTCTTAAACATCTTCAAATGTGTATCTAATTTATGGCTGGATGGGACTCTATATGGACTTAAATAAACACTAAAGTGTCCTTTATTTTATCATAAACGTCTCGCAACTCAGAGCCGATCCTATTGTCAACCCAGAAGTGCTTAGCCACATTCATGTTTTTAAAATTTTTAATTATGAAAATTAAAAATTAATTAACCTTTTGTAGGAGTTTTCATATTATTCAGTCTCCTCATAAAATGTTAAAATGTTAAATGTATGATTGTAGCTTAGAGCTTAGTGTTTCACTTTATTCGTTGGGAAAACTTGAATTCAAATTCTAGATATCACATTTTATATATTTTATCTTCCAGCCCAAAATCTAAATTTTATGGTTACACCCATGTTGAAAATCGGAAAGGATGATTTGAGGTTAACGAATCTGATTGCGGATCCTTAATTTTTTCAGTACTATATTTTTGTTAGTGTAACAGGCCATATACAAACACTGTTTGTGTTTACAACTTAATTAATTAGGCTGCCTGTTTACAAAAATAAGGCTATGTGTATATCCAAATTTCAACTTTGAAAGTGTTACATTAGATTTTAAAACGTGTAAAACATAAGGTATAATGACACTAGGCAAAATATTAGTGCTTTTGTTAACATTACTTGTTCATTGTTTGGATACCTATTTAGGAAAGATGAGAAAAGCTTTTTGTTCTTGCTTACATAATTAGTGTTAACTAAATCAACGGAATAATAATTTGTTTTATGTTCTCTTTTTCCTTATGTTTTTCTTTTCTTTGTGAGCTATATATGTCCTTGTGATAATTAATTATGTACATTGACATTCATTGATTAACTTTTTATTATGATGAAAAAATTATTTTTAATATCTATTTATATTTATGTAGCTTTGAATACCATTCTATTCCAGATTATATATTTCATCCAATTATACTAAAATAAAAAAATAAAGCCTTTATTTCTCAACAGAAAGAAATACATACATTTTTACCAATAATTGGCACCTTACAAATATGGGTAGTACTTATTTGTTATAAGTAGACATGAACAAGAACATGACTCAATTTTTATTTTTAATTAACCAATCTTCAAAGTATATACACTAATTAAATAACAAATATGCAGTTTTTTTTTTAAAAACAAGATTCTCAAAATGTAATTTCTAAATTGCACTAATTAAATAATATATACACTAATTAATTAATTGATACAAATCCATATTGTTCATTACAAAATTTTGTATAAAAAACCTTGACCACATATCTCTGAATTCGTCGATTTTCTCATTGGAGTAAGGGTTCTCTGTCGATGCATACTACAATTATAAATTGGTGATTAGTAATGAGAAAATGTAGATGCAAGATTTATTATTGATATTATAAAATAAAAAATTAATATGAATTACATCTCTGATTTCGTCTTCCATGTACCCGAAATGCTCATCCGAACGTGACACGATTCTATAAAAAAATAATATGATTAATTTCAAACTTTCAACTTCATTTTTGCATTTTTACATTTTTTGTATTTTTGCATTTTGGTCCAAAATAAAATAAACAAATACACTAATTATAAGTACCTTTGCAATGGAGGCAGCAAGGGAGGATCCCAACAATGGTGGTTCAAAGTCCTACCAAAACGGCAGATCAGTCAAGCTAGGTTTTTGAAAATGTTCAAATTGGAAATGCCCAAAGGAGGAAATAGAGAGAGAATAGAGATTATTTTTATTACCAAGGGAGGCGGACAAGCACCAGGGAGAGGTGGCGCAGAGGGGAGCAGCGGCGGAACAGTCAAAGGGTCAAAATCAAAGAAGAAGAGGGAAGAGTCGGGTACTTAGAATTTTTTTCACAAAATTAGAGTAGAGAAGGAGAGAGAGTGATCAAAACGGTGTTGGAAGAAAATAATTTTAAATCAGTATAACCCTAAATGACCTTTCCTACACGTATAATTACCTATAAATCCGTGTACCTCTCTCAACATATATACACGGCTGTTTAAATAAAAAACCGTGTACAAATGACTTTCCTACACGGATATTTAATTAAATATCCGTGTAGCTCTCTAACATTCCTACACAGATATTTAGTTAAATATCCGTGTAGGAAAGTCATTTGTACACGGTTTTTTCTCCACACTGTTTTTTAATAAAAAAAATCCGTGGAGAATTCTTAGAGATATCGTTGATCATTGAAAAAATCGTATTTGGTACACTGTTTTATTTAAAACAGAGAAAATTCGTGTGCAGCCGCAGTGTAGGAAGCACTATTTTGTAGTAGTGCGTATATTGAGCTTTAATAATTGCAGGCCTTAAAATTTATCCATACAATGGGGAGGACGGGACATGACAAGGAGAAGAGCAATGGATGTCAGAATGATTCTGGGAAGAAATATTTTAATCGAGTATTTCATTTCAATTGTACTACTAATTAGATATTTCGTTAAATAATACACATTTGATCATCAGAGCGCAACGCAAAGCAATTCATGGGAGTTCGGGTTTTATGTAGAGAAGAACATGGAGATCGTCATCGCAAATTATGCACGTTCTAACAAATTAACAATAAAAATTAATAATAAAACTTAATAATTTTATATATATCACCATCGACTAACAAATTAATGACCGATGGCAAACTAAGACCTGCCAATACCAACTCAAACAAATTAGATAGTGTAGGACATTTTTGCAATCGGCTATTAAAAATCCAACGGACAACGTAATTCAATTTGCCATTGGTTCCAAAACGATAGAGATGGCGTTGGGTAGTCGACACCGTCAACCCCCATAGTACGCTGCCGATGGCATAGTGATTAACGCTATCGGTTATGAGTAGATGGTATATTTGTATATCTTTCCTATTGAGGCGATAGCCAACGGCTCAGAAGCCGATTGTGGATTGTGATTCCAACCGACAGCAAATTGTTATTTTGTAGTAGTGATATGTGTTTGACTTTAGTAGTTCGAAAGTTTGACTCTGCCTTGTGTGTTCTTAATTCGCATCCTTTGAGATATCTCAAACGTTAAGTGTATCTATGGAAATTCTGGACCGTTATAATACTTTATGCACAAATCTTAAAGCACAATATTATGGACTCCCTGTGCACACAGGATTGATTTGCGAAATTTTTACGATGCTCAAATAAAAAAAAATACATTCATTATTAAATAAAAATAGCATCGAAAGTTTGCTGAACAGTGACTTAGTAGTACTAGTGGCATAGCAACTCAAATTCACTGTTTCATTAACAAAATAGACAAAATCAGGAGAGGCTTCCTGTGGCGAGGGAATGCTCCGTGCAAAGGCATCAATTGTCTCATAAACTGGGAGGCGGTCTGTAATCTGAAACGCAATGGAGGGATGGGGGTTATCGACCTCGACTGCCAAAATCAGGCCCTGCTATCCAAATGGCTCTGGAGATTGCAGAATGACCAGGGAGGTCTGTGGGCTGACGCACTACGTCAGCTGTATGACATTTCCGACTTCTCCCAACTCCAGGACTCCCCAAACCTATCACCTTTCCTCAAAGAGCTCGCAAAACTCACTCACTTCTTCTCTAGCTCAATCAAATTTGACTTGACCACACAGACTCTCCAATGGAGGTGGAATGCGTCAAAGGTTTTTTCCTGTTCATCGGCATACGAGGTTATGCATGATACGGGAGTTATATCCCTATACCATCGAGCGATATCGAAATTGAGGGTGCCCATGAAGGTCCGCATTTTCCTTTTGTTGATGACCGGTGACAAAATCCTAACACAGGAGGTGCTCACCGTCAGAGGATGTACGGTATCACTCAGGTGTGCTCTGCGCACGAATGGCCAAATGGAGACAAATGACCACTTAATGAGAACGTGTACATACACAAGGAATTTCTGGGTAGGTCTCTGGGCACAACTTAATCTGACGGGCATGACGGGCAATAGTCCGACCGAGATCTGGTGGGAAGGGAGGCAGTGGCATACGACTCAAACCAAGATGTGCTGGGATATAGCATGAGCGGCAAGCTCGTGGGCTATTTGGAAGGAAAGAAATAGGAGAATCTTTACTCAAAAGAGGAAATTAGAGTACTTGTTAATTAATGAAGCTGCAATTGATGTACATAACTGGTCACTATTTAGTTAGATGTAATAGTCGTAGGAATGGATTGAGCCATATCAAGGCATATTTAGTTCTTATGGAGGATCTTTTTTGCATATGAGTGAGTTGTAATTGTTTACTATTTCGTTATGGGGTTCATTTGATTCCTGTAACAAACCTGTAAATACTTTTCTTATATCAATATTTCTTAGTGGAAAATTTTCACTAACCCTAAAAAAAAAACTCAAATTCACTGTTGCAAATTTCTGGCCCGACTCTTTTTGATGTGGCGACTACCAAAAACTCTTTTCGCCATAATGTATACAATACAAATAAAATTAGTTTGATTTGTTAAAAAGATACGTTTTGTTTTACCCTAAAGGCTGTTTCGGTTTCAAATAAAAAAGAACACATATAGCCTCCTATAGTAGATAAATATGCTAGCAAAATACAGAAAATAAAAATTTCAACAAACTTTTACAAAATTCAGGCGATTTTGTTTGAAATTTTCGTTACGGGCTTCAGGTGATGTTTTGGGGTTATAATAAGAAATCAAATTTTTTTCATCAAAATATTAAGTCTGAAAATTCATTTGCACTTTTTCTTGTACAGCTTGATCATCATCATTTGTCTATTAAGTTTGGGTGGTGTGTTACTCTTACTCATCCAAAATAAGATAGTAGCTAAATTTTTTTAATGATGACAATTCATTGTAAGTCCCGTTTTTTATGTAATTTTGCATAGTTTTAAAAATATTGTGTTGCTATATAACAGCGATGGAAGTTTCTACCAGAATACAATGACTTGCAGAAACCATAAATAAATTATACTTACAAAAAAAAACATTGACAATATGTTTAAGAATTTTGGACGGTCAACAATGTTATCTTGTGGGTCTTATTTACTTTTGATAATGTACCCAAAAAGTAACTCTATCAGCATATTTAATATAGTAGTTATTTTTTTATGATGTTATAGATTTCTCTGTTTCTACAAAAAAATAGGGCACTATCTGCAAGAGTAAAAAGTAGCTATTTCCGAGAATACGCCGACATAAATTGCTTTTTGTGGACACATCGGTATTACACAATAGGAGTATATGCGAAGATACTGTCGGCAAATTAAAAGAACTTTTAGAATAAATTTCTATATCTTAATTTATGAACTGATTGAATTTACATTAAATTGACTCACAAATTATAAATTTAATATATAAACACATCGTTCGAAAAATAAATTGTTTTGAACTGTTTCCTTTTGTTGTTAGAAATGATCTAATAAGTTCTAAGACAATCTAATAATCGATATTAATGAAATTATACTTATATTAACTATATTATAAAATTACGATACCTGACAAATATAATCTAGCAGTATATTATACGGAAACACAATTTACACATCAAATGCAGATACAAACAATTAAAGATCACGAAGTCACATGAATATGACATGTGAATTAATAGATAATATTATGAACTGTAAATATTAATATGGAACATTTTCTTCATAATGGCAATTTTGAGAAACTACCAGAGAAAAAGAAGTCCTCATTTGAGAAACCTACTTGACAGACAATCATATACAATATTTCCAACATACCCATTTCGTGATGGCACATCAACATGTATTACGTTTATGAGAGAATGACATAGCATGGAGAAGGTTTTAATTGAGAAAAATAGGTTGGAATCCTCGAATGGGCTAATCATTACGCACTTGACACATTAATTTGAGCCAGTCATTTGCAACCATAGTTGCGTTTTGCACGGACACATAGTAAGCTATAACAGTCCATAACATGCCGAAGTAAAGCCTATAAACCTTTTAATAACTTAACTAAACAATTAAGCTAAAGCAACGATGTTAATGTCTTCAACAAACCTTAGTGTTTTATTTGCTTTTGAAGTTAATAAAAAATCCTCCATTTTAAGTTTTTTTAATAAATAGCCCTTATAAAATTTATTAATTACCCTGTGACGACGGGAGCACCAGATTTGCAACGAATAATTTTCAATCGAAATTGATCAAATATTTCTTATGTAAGATAATTTATTGATGTGCTATCACGAAATTGATGTGCTATTGATATGCTATCACGAAATTGGTATGTTTAATCCTAAATTAAATTGGTGATCAATGCTCCCCCAAACGTGATTAATATTACGTAATCTTTTATCAATGTTGGAACTATTGTATATGATTGTCTGTCAAGTAACTGTCTCAAATGAGGACTGATTTTTGTCAGGTAGTTTGTCAACATTGCCATTATGAAGAAAATATTCCCAATTAATATTGACAGTTCTTATTATCTATTAATTAACATGTCATGTTAAGTGACTTCGTAATCTTTAATTATTTGTATCTGTATTTGATATGTAAATTGTGTTTTCGTATAATATACTACTAGGATGTATTTGTCAGGTATCTGAATTTTATAATATTCTTAATATAAGTTTAATTTCATTAATATTGTTTATGAGGTTGTCTTAGAAGTTATTAGAACTTCAGACAACCAAAGAAAACCACTCAAGTTAATTTATTTTTCGAATGATGTATTTATATATTAAACTTATAATTTGTGAGTGTGAATTTGTGTAAAATCAACCAGTTGAAAAATTAAAATATGGAAATTTATTATAATGTGTTGTTTTTTTTCCATCATTTTGAGAACTACTCGACTTTACTAATCGAAATCAACTAAAAAAATTAGAAAGTATGATAAATGATATACTGTCGTATATATATTATGGTTTACTACAATTATTTTACTAATTAATTAGCTAGATGAGTCCCCCGGATGAAAATGCGACCATTCGCGCTCTCATAATAGAAACCACGGATATATAACATTCGTTTGGATTTTATTGACCATGACAGTACAAATTTGAAAGCATATGGTCATGGTCCGATGTACATTTCAGGGAAAGGGGTTAATAATTGATGTTGTTTTTTAAATTTTATGTACATATGTGATTTTCTATATAGTTTAGAGTAAAATTCTACAGATACTGTAAAATTGACCCACATCCACCACATGAAAATTTTATATGATCGACGCACATTCATGTTACCCCCATAACTTAAAAATCTCGGTCCACTGCTTCATACGTGCACTAATATATATGGAATATGTTGGACTTGATAAATTCGAAAAATATATTTCTAGAAAGAAGCTAAGGGATTGTTAGATCCGCATCAAGATTCATGCTTATATGATAAGCACAAATTTTAAAGTTCTCCATGTGAATCTTGCTGCGGATCGGGAACTGCCTCTGACCCCTTCTAGAAGAAGGCCATATAGACAGATATAAAATGTAGAGGAGTAATTAAGTACAACACTTCACAAACAAACTGTTTAATATTTGTAAACTAACCATATGAGTGCAATGGCTTCCAATATTGAACAAGTCATCTCTTCACCTACACTATTCTTCTTCTCTCTTATCACCTTGACACTGTTATTTTTTGTAAGACAATAGAGATTAAGAAAATAACTTATTATTGTAATTTTATTTTCATCTTTACGTTTGTCTCTACTTATAGAAGAAAATAAAAAAACTAACCATTACACTATGAATTCAACTACCAACTACTAACCACTAACCACTATCTCATACCCTATTAATTTTAACACACTATTCCTTACAACTTGCTGCTATAATTCAAAATTTGTAACTAACCGTTATTTTTAACACTCCCCCTCAAGGTAGGAATGTATATATCGTACAATCCTAGCTTGCTTGTAATTTTTTCAAATGGACCCTGATCCAAGCCTTTAGTGAAGATATCTGCGAATTGATATTCACTTTTAATGTACGGTGTTTCAATATCTTTTGCTTGAACTTTTTCTCTAATAAAGTGGTAATCGACTTCTATATGCTTTGTTCGCTCATGAAACACGGAATTTGAAGCTATATGTCATGCCGAATTGTTGTCACAATACATTTTGATCGGAGCTTAAGTTTTAAATCCCATATCTGATACGAGTTGTTTGATCCAAGTTAGTTCGCATGCGGTTGATGCCATAGCACGATATTAGACTTCGGCGCTTGATCGTGCTACAACATTTTGTTTCTAACTTTTCCAAGTGACTAGATTTCCGTCTACAAATGTGCAAAAACCGGTTGTCGATTTTCTATCGAAACTTCCGACCCAATCTGCATCGGAATAACCACATATATCATTTGAAATATTATTTTTCATCTAAATACCCTTACCAAGATTATTTTTTAAGAACCTCAAAATTATATTTACCGCTTCTAAATGTGGTGTTCTTAGTGAATGCATGAACTTACTAATTTGGCTTACGGAGAATGAAATATCCGGACGAGTAACCGTTAGATAGATCAATTTTCCAACAAGTCTTTGAAATTGATTTATATCTTTTAAAGGTTCACCATCTTCACTATTTAATTTGCATTTGTTGTCAATTGGGGTAGAGGCCGGTTTATATCCTAACTTACCGGTTTCTTTTAACAAATTAAGTGTATATTTTCTTTGAAAAATAAAAAGTCATTTATCTGAAGTTGCTCCCTCTATTCCTAAATAATATTTAAGGTATCACAAATCTTTCATGTCAAATTTTTCTTTTAGTTTTATTTTTAATTTTTGGATTTGCTCTAATTATTTCCGGTAATTATTATGTCATCTACATATACTAAAATGAGAGTTGTGATACCGTCACATTTAGTAAATAAAGAATTATCGGCATTACTAATATTAAAATTACAAGAAGTTAAAATTGGTTTCTAATTTATGACCTGGTGGTAAAAACATATACACCTCTTCTTCAAGTGTTCACTGAAGAAAGGCATTCTTCATATCCATTTGATAGATGTCCCAACCATTATTTCCGGCAATAGAAAATAAAATTTTTACAGTATTCATTTTTGCCACTAGTGCAAAAGTTTCATTATAATGTATACCATAGGTTTGGATAAATCATTTAGCTACAAGTCTTACTTTATACCTTTCTATGGTATGATCACTATTATATTTGATTTTATATACGCATTTACAACCAACTTGTTTTTTTTTATTTTTTGGTAGAAAAATAATTTTCCAAGTTTCATTTTGTTCTAAGGCTTTTAATTTCTCATTCATAGCATTACACCAATTGGACTTTTAATTGCTTCATGGTGATTTTTTGGTTCTAATTTTTTTCAATGCTAGTGAGAAATGTATGGTATTCGGTTGAGATATTGTTGCATGAAACACAATTTTCAATTGAATATTGTACCGAATATGTCACATAATTTCTAAGTCTAGTTGATGGTTGTCGTTCCCTACATGATCTTCTAACCGTTAAAAATTTTTCCGTTTAGTTTCATTTATGTCACTAATAGTCTCATTTTCTTGATTATTAATATCAACCTCATGGTTTTTTCTAAGAATAAAATTCAAATAATCTAGGTAAGGCAAAACTATATTGCCATTTTGACTATTTGAATATGTTTGATGAATTAATCTTTTTTCTTTGAAACCTGGTTCATTTTCAAAAAATGAAACATTTCTAGAAATGTACAATTTTTTATTAATTGGATCATTGCATTTAGAACTCTTTTTATAAGATGACTATCCAAAAAAATTATTTTTTTATGATACAAAATCAAGTTTGTCATTTCTTTTGATATCTACGTAATTTGTACAACCAAATACTTTCATATGGCCATAAGTGATATTTTGTTGGTTAAGAATTTCTAATGGACTTTTATTTTTCAAAGTAACACTAGGTAATTTATTAACTAAATGTGTGGCACAGAGTACGGCATCCGACTAATAATTTTTTGAAACATTATTTTGAAATAAGAAAGATCGTGTCATTTCTAATAAGTGCCTATGTTTCATTTCCGATACTCCATTTTGTTCGGAAGTATTTATACAAGTTGTTTGGTGTATAATACCATTTTCTCTAAAGAGACTTGAAATTTTTTTATTTATAAATTTGGTTCCATTATCCGATCTAAATATTTTTAATTTTGCATTAAATTATATTTCTGTGAGACATAAAAATAATCAAACACTTCATCTTTATATTTTTCCCCTAAGTAAGGGAAAATTGTGAAAATGCCACTCCAAAACCTTCAAATTGTGAAAATGCCACTCCAAACTTTGAAATTGTCAAAATACCACTCCAAACTTCATTAATTTGTAAAAATGCCACTCCAAATAATTAATGACTAAAATACCCTTGCTCGTCCATCTCCGCCTCTTGCGACGGGCGAAGGGATTCATGCCCGGAAACTGTTTCTTGCGCTTCTTGCGAAAGGTGAGGGTCGGGTCGGCGGAGGGTGCGGAAGGAAGCGGCGGAGGGGCAGAGGCGGAGATGGACGAGCGAGAGTATTTTAGTCAGTAATTATTTAGTGTGACATTTTTACAAATTAATGAAGTTTGGAGTGGCATTTTGACAATTTCAAAGTTTGGAATGGTATTTTCACAATTTGAAAGTTTTGGAGTGGCATTTTCACAATTTCCCCTTGAAGTAAATATAACCAAGTTTCTTTTAAAAAATCATCAATAAATAGAATAAAATATCAAAATCCATTATATGAATGAATTGAGGCCCGCCCCCATACATCAGAATGTATTAAATCAAAAATAACTTCACTTTTGTTAATAGAAAGAGAAAAATAAAGCTTTGTTTGTTTTGCTAATTTGCATACTTCACAATTAGTACATTTTGCTAATTTGCATACTTCACAATTAGTAAATTTTAAAATATAAGATACTATTTAAAATCTTGTCGAAAGGATGCCCAAGTCTTTTATGACAAATACCAGAGTTAACAAATTTTGCGGAAGCACAAAATTTTAAATTGGAGTTTAAAATAGGGAAAAAAAATTTATGTCACTTCAAAACATAGAAATTGGAAAATTGTCACCTTAACACATGAAATTAAGAAATTGCCACTCTAAAATCACCAAATTTATGAAATTACCCTATTTATACATCTTATATACAAATTTGATTAAAAAAAATACTAAAAAATGTTGTATAATAAATGTATTTTGAAAATTCCACAAACAAAACTTCCACCCTTCAATCCTTCATCCTCCGCTAACCCCCTCCTCCGCCAAAGACAAAACCCTACTCCCATTTCCGCCTCTCCATCTCTCTCGATCTCAGAACTTGAGATTGCTAGTTCATATTTCAGTTGCTGTGGCTCCCTATGAGAATCATGGACGGTGTATTTTAATATTTTCTTACCTCGATTTTGATTTCAGGTTCAAATTTTACTTCTCTAGTTTAATTATATTTATCATTTGAGCAAGAGAGTAAGTGTGGAAAGTCTAGTGGTTTCGAAATATTGATTAAAAATTGTTATTGAAATGTAGATAAAAGCCTGGAATGGATTTTGGAGAACTTAAAAAGGCGCCACTGCTTGACATAAATCTAACCGACTCCACTGAGCTCTGGCTTATTCGGTGGCCCCTGAACCAGGTACTTCTATGTTATTTTCTTTTCTGATTGCAATTCAGGCTTCTGCATTTAGGGGTATTTCCTAAAATTTATTCCTTTTTCCTAGGAAATTTTCAAATTGCAGTTAAAACCTGGTAATTTTGAAGGTAAAGAGCTTTCGCTGAAGCTGCATGAAAACAAGGATTTAGGCACCTTTGAAAGCTCGTCAATACTTCTGTCGTAAAGCAGGAACCAAAAAGATATTGGTATGGTTTATAAGATTGTTGCATCAGTAAGTTAAAATAAATCAAATTGTATGAGGGTGCATCTTGGGATGTGAATTTCTTTTAAATAGCCTCAAACTGGTACAGTTGGCGGAGAAGATTGAAAGAGGCAAAGGGCATTTGTAGAATTTTCAAAATACATTTATTATACAACATTTTTTAGTATTTTTTTTAATCAAATCTGTATATAAGATTTATAAATAAGGGAATTTCATGAATTTGGTGATTTTAGAGTGGCAATTTCCTAATTTGATGTTTTAGGGTGGCAATTTACTAATATAGTGTCCATTTTCAAGGAATTTTTCACAAATCTTGATTCCAGTTTTCCGGTCTTAAAATTCAACATTTTTACAAGAAAAAATTATATTACAATTTAATTCTTGTGTTAATGTATTTACAGAAATCAAATTTATGGGAAATATTTCTAAATATAAAATATTTTTAATTTGTTTATTTCATAAGTTAATTTCTCCTATGCCATTTATTTTTACATTCATATTGTATGCAACCAAGACATATTTATCACAATTGGTCAGTTTGAGGTTTGACAATAATTGTTTGTTACCAAACATATGGTCTGTTGCACCACTATCTATAATAATTTGATTGAAAAATAAATCTTTTGAGTTAGAAGCAATGCCACATGAGCTCTTATTTTGAATTTGGTTAGCAACCATTTCGATGATTTGTTGGAGAATGTTGCACTTTTGCATTTGGTAAGAAAGCATTCCGATGATTTGTTGGAGGATGTGTCGTGGCATCGCGATTGAATTGTTTGTGGTACTTGAGTGGAAAGCATATGCATCTTCCCCAGTTTGATCCAATTCATTTTTTCCATTTTTTCCGCCACTTTCCACCCTTTCGGTCTGAGGTTAGGATAGAAGAACCAACACCGTTCTCTGGTATGGCCCTCTTTTTTGCAATTTGAACAACTATTGGGATTGCTTTGGTGAATGGCGAGACCACAATTTTGTGTCATTATTGTTTAATTTTTCGGGAAAGATATATATAATTTTTATAAATAAAAACAATTCTTTTTTGTTCTTTACTGATAAGAAAAAATATTAAAATTTTGTTATCGGTTTCCTTGCACATGTAGAGAGAGGATTTCTTTGGCTATTTGGCTCTAATCCTTCTTTCTTTTAACACTTGTTGAGTTCTTGGCTTTTTGACTCTTGACTCTTTTTTTCTTCTTTGTTGGTACCGACTAGCTTTGCTAGTTTAGGTGGCACTTGTGTAGAATTTCTGATCTATGGCTCTTATACCATGTTATTTTTTGTAAGGCAAGAGAGATTAAAAAAATAACTTCTTATTGCAATCTTATTTTCATCTTTATATTTGTCTCTACTTATAGAAAAAAATAAAAAACTAGCCGTTAAACTATGAATTTCAACTACCAACTACTAACCACTAACCACTATCTCCTACTCTATTAATTACAAGACACTATTCCCTACAACTAGCCGTTATAATTCAAAATTTGTAACTAGCCGTTATTTTTAACAGAACCTTTTGCTACAGGTGTTTACAAAGAGGCCTAAAACCAAATTCAACCCACTCATCTCCTCCAAAGCTCCTGCTAATAGGCAACCTCCACCAACACGATCCATATATTTACACATCGCTCTTTTCAAAATCTCTCAAGGAATTATGGACCCCTCATGCTCCTTCACCTTGGAGAAAGACCAACAATTGTTGTTTCTTTGTGGCACGTGGCAATTGAAGTTCTTGGGACCCATGACTTTGTCTTTCCAAACCGACCTCAATTTAAACATGCTCCTTCACCTTGGAGAAAGACCAACAATTGTTGTTTCTTTGTCTCACGTGGCAATTGAAGTTCTAGGGACCCATGACTTTGTCTTTCCAAGCCAACCTCAATTTAAAGCCGCAACAATCCTGTCATATAATCACCACGATATTGCCTTTACTCTGTACGATGAGCAATGGAGATGTTTGAGGAAGATCATCAGCATGCACTTGTTTAGTTCCAAAAGAGTCATGCAGACTAGACTTTTAAGATGCTGAGGGAGGAAGAGGTGTTGTTCATGTCAAACAAAGTAAAAGAAGAAACTGCGGCATCACCTGAATGCATTCTGAACATGCGAAACACCTTTTACAAATTTACTATTGACATCATTTGTCGTATGATAATTGGAGAGCCATTTAGGAGAGATGGGAGGGAGCAGGACTTGATGAACATGGTATTCGATAGCGTCCCTCTCCTTGGCAAGTTTAATCCAGATGATGTTTTTCCTTAATCGAATGAATTATCTGTGTTCGGAAGTGCCTGAGCTCCAATGAAAACCACCAACAACATGACAATCCGACCCTCAACGACAGCACCCCACACCCAACCAAAATGGCAACCACTTCAATGGAAGAGCGCCTAGAACAATTAGATGAGCTTGTCGATAGGCTTGCCATGGTTGAAGAAAGTCACGAGCGCAATGAAGAACATGATGTCTACACTTTGACAAAAAAATTTCAGACAAAATTGGAGGTCAAAGCTTATCTATTGCTGCCATCTAAAGTTTTGTGTTCGACCAACGATAATGTCGTAAGGTCCAACTACAATGATCCATTCTTGCATTCTGGTTCCACAGCAAAGTCAGCGGGTTATGATGGTATCCGAAAATTCTTCTCGAAGCTCTTCTCGAGAAAGTTCTTCCCCGAAAAAATCAGTAGGTTATGACGGTATCCGAAAATTAAGCTGTGACTATTCAGTTGGTTGGAAGAGTTGTTCAGAGACCACACAAATAGTAACAATACAAGGTTCCAACAGTACACGAATCCGAGAAGTGTTAGTTGTTGTCTCAAGGGTTGAATCCGAAAGTGTTTTTGTGTACAACTTCAAAGAAGTCTATAAAGATAAGAGGAATAAAACCTGAACTCTATGCGAAAGTACAAGCTTGAGGTCAAGCTTTAATCAACCCGAGGAGCCTAATGCAGTGCATCTATGTTGTACCCTAAAAAGTTGTCATTTAATTTATAAATGTTGAACTAAAAAAAAAATGAAATATTGGAAAATAAGTAAAATGAGAAAAATGTAATGATAGAAATTAAATGGAGTAAATGGAGATGTCCAATGATTTAAGGAAATGGGGATGAATTTGATTAAAGAGAAAGGTGGATATCAAACTTTTAGATAAGAGAAGAGATGGATATAACAAGCTATTTTTCTATTAGAAACTCTTGTATCTTTCTTACATCTCAAACAACAGATTACAACTCTATTTATAGGTTAAGATAACAGAAGTATCTAGAAAATTCGTATTAAAAATAGAATACTAAACAGCAGTTGTTTCAGCTGACCCCTGTCCACTAAAACGGCCATAACTCTCTGTAGGGAACTCCAAACGCTTCGAAATTTGAACCATCAGAAACTAGACTTCCAGAGCTTTCCATCCATAGGTCATACAGCCAAAACAGACGTCGTTTGATCTTTCATATCCTCTCATCAATCAGCCCAAAAATTCTGCAACTGCTGAAAGAAGTTCCACTACTTATTCTATTAAAATAAATAAAACCCACTATCTCCTGTATCACCCCTTGGCATTTCAGCTACAAAAAAAACTCTTGACCTTTTATTTTTTAACTTCTAAATTTAAAACCCACTCAAAATAACATTTAATGTTTATTCAACAAAACTCCCCCGTAAACTTAAATGCTTTTACCATCCGTCATGCCAATCATCTTCTTGCATTTGTCGAGAAGTACTTTCGGTAGCGGTTTTGTGAAGATATCCGCAGCTTGATCCTGACTTGCCACATGCACCAATTCCACACTTCCTTCCTTCACATGATCTCGGATAAAGTGAAAACGAACGTCGATGTGTTTGCTTCTTTCATGGTTCACTGGGTTCTTTGCCAACTCAATTGTTGATTTGTTGTCAACTTGAATCACGGTTGCACCTAGTTGCTTTAGCTCCATCTCGCTCAATAAATTTCTAAGCCATATCGCATGACATACACACCAAGATGCTGCCACATATTTAGCTTCACACGTCGAGAGGGTCACGATCGGTTGCTTCTTTGAAAGCCAAGTAAACGCAGTGTTTCCCATAAAGAACACATATCCCGAGGTGCTTTTCCGATCGTCTATGTCTCCGCACCAATCGCTGTCGGAGTAGCCAACCAATTTGTAATCTTCTGCTTTTGAGTAGAACAACCCGAGTGACACCGTTCCTTGGATGTACCGTAGGATTCGCTTCAACGCCTTCCAATGTGAATAAACCGGCTCCTCCATGAACCGACTTACAATGCCGACACTTAATGAAAGATCCGGCCTTGTGCATGTGAGATAGCGAAGGCTTCCTATCAAACTCCGGTATTTACTCGCATCGACATGTTCTCCTCCATCGAACTTTGAGAGTTTTGCACCTGGTTCCATTGGTGTTGATACCGGGTTGCAATTTGTCATCTTGTACTTCTTCAAAATCTCTTTTGCATATGTCTCTTGTGATATAAAAATACCCGTCTCTACTTGTCTAACCTCCAGACCAAGAAAAAACTTCATCAAGCCCAAATCTGTCATCTCAAATTCCCGTGTCATTGTGCCCTTAAACTCTTCTATCATCTCATCATTGTTACCCATAAAAATGAGGTCATCGACATAAAGAGCAACAAATAACACGTTACCTCCATTCTTCTTTGCGTAAAGGGCATGCTCGTAGGGACATTGCTTAAACCCATTCTCCTTGAAATATGAATCGATACGTGTATTCCATGCCCGCGATGCTTGTTTCAACCTGTAAAGTGCCTTCTTCTCTTCTCCGACTTTCATGTACCCGGGTGGTTGTTCGATGTAGACATCTTCTTCGAGCACACCATTCAAGAATGCCGACTTGACATCCATTTGAAATATCGGCCATTTGAATTGAGCAGCTTGTGAAATGAGTAATCAGATTGTCTCCATTCTTGCAACAGGAGCAAATACCTCGTCATAGTCGATTCCTGCCTTTTGCTTGTATCCCTTCGCAACAAGTCGCGCCTTGTACCGTTCTATCTCGCCTTGAGCATTCATCTTTTTCTTGAACACCCACTTCACACCAATAGGCTGACTTCCTTTCGGCAATTCTGCTAGCTCCCATGTGTTGTTGCGGTTAATCGCCTTAATCAACTCGTTCATGGCAGTTTGCCATTTCTTGTCTCGCACCGCCTCTTCAAAACTGATATTTTCAGCATCTACCAAAAGACATACAAGGTGTACCTCATTTGTCGAATCATACAAATCTTGCAAACTTCGCATTTTGGGTTGTCGAGGTTCATCTTCATATCGGCAGTTTCAGAGTTTGTTGGTGCAACGACTGATGATTCTCCAACTTCGATGATAACCTCTGTCGAATTGTTCCAGTCCCACTCGCTTGCTTTGTTTACTCGCACATCACGACTCACCACCACCTTCTTGCTTATCGGGTCGAGTAGCTTGTACCCTTTTGTCTTCTCATCATACCCAATAAAAATATACCTTTTGCTTTTGTCTTCGAGTTTCGTTCTTCATTGATCCGGTACATGTGCATAAGCCACACTACCGAACACTTTGAGATGAGAAACTGTCGGTTTTTGTCCGCTCCATGCCTCTTGTGGTGTTTGATCATCTAACTTCATATGTGGACATCGATTTTGTATATAGATGGCACATTGCACGGCTTCTGCCCAGAATTCGCTCGGCATCCTCTTGCTCTTGAGCATTGATCGAACCATGTCGAGAATAGTCCGGTTCTTCCTCTCGGCCACACCGTTTTGTTGAGGAGAGTATGGTGCGGTTAGAAACCTCCTTATGCCTTGCTCCTCACAATACTCCATGAAAGCCGTCGAAGTATATTCGCCACCTCTATCGGATCGTACGGCTTTGATGTGTCTACCAATTGCCTTCTCCACCATCACTTTGAATTTTTTGAACACCTCGAATGCCTCAGATTTTTCTTTCAAAAAATAAACCCAAGTTTTTCGTGAGAAATCATCGATAAAGGAAATGAAGTACCTTTTACCGCTGAAAGATTCGGGGGTGATTGGTCCACATATGTCGGTATGAATCAACTCGAGAGTATGTTTAGCATGATATTCTGCCTTCTTTTGAAACGAGGATCTCGCTTGCTTGCCAAGCACACATTCTTCACAAAATTTGCCCTCATAGTCCATGTCCGGCAGCCCGTGCACCATGTTCTTCTTTGCTAACTTTTTTAGACCACCATGATATAGGTGACCAAAGCGGAGATGCCACAGCGACGCCTTGTCTTCTACGTTGACTCGCAAACATTTTTCTCGCACGTTTCTCAAATTCAGCTTGTACATGCGATTTTTGGCCATTTCGACTCGTGCTACCAAGCGCCCTCGATTGTCTTTTAATTGTAGTACTCGGTTTTTCATGAATACCGAGTATCCCTTCTCCATGAGTTGCCCCATACTCAAAATATTACTCTTAAGATCAGGTACATAATAAACATCCTCTATTGATCCTTCCGTACCACTTTTTTGTAAATAGTGAATAGTACCTTGGCCTTTTACTTGGATCTTTGACGCGTCTCCGAATGACACGTGTCCATCTTCAACCTCTCGCATCTCCTTAAATAGGTGCTTGTGCCCGCACATGTGGTTGCTAGCGCCGGTATCGAGATACCACACCGTGTCGCTGTTAGGAACGGTATTTTTGTAGGCCATCAAGAGAACACCATCTTCTCTTGTCTCTTCTTCTGCGACTAGATTCACGTTTTCTTCTACCTTTTTCTCGGAATAACACTCCTTTGCATAGTGCCCATGCTTGCCGCAATTATAGCACTCGACATTTGATTTGCACTCTTTTGCGTAGTGCCCATGCTTGCCACAGTTGTAGCACTCAACATTTGACCGGCCGCCTTTTCCACGACCACGTCCTCTACCTCGCCAATTTTGTTGGCTTGACTGCCCCTTCTCCTCATAGTATCCACCTCGACCGCGGCCTCCACCACCGCGACCATTGCTGCAACCTCCTCTGCCGCGACTTCCTCTACCTCGGACATTTTGAGTATAGAGTACCTTTTCATCTTTGATAGATACCTTGGCTTGTAGCGCTTCCTCAACCGACTCGTTCTTCTTCTTCTTGCGTTGTTCATGCGCCTCAAGAGAACCAGCAAGATCATCAAGGGTCATCTCCTCCAGATTTTTCGACTCCTCAATTGCACAAACGACATTCTCAAAATTCTCGGTTAATGACTGCAAAATCTTCTCCACCACTCTTGCATCAGTTAGAGTTTCTCCATTTCGTTTGAGTTGATTCACCACTGTTTGCACACGCGAGATGTAGTCGGATACACCTTCTTGACATCTTCATCTTCATACTCTCCAACTCGCCGCGTAGAGTTTGGAGTCTTACTTGCTTTACTCGGTCGGCGCCCTTGAACACCTTTTCCAAAGTGTCCCATGCTTCCTTCGAAGTTGTTGCACCGGCAATCTTCTCGAAACCCGACTCATCCACTGCTTGGAACAAGAAATAGAGAGCGGTCTTGTCTTTCATACGCGTTTCTTTCAACGCCTTCAACTGATTCGCGGTCTGATTGCCCGTTGGCTCTTCATAGCCAGCTTGGACTACCTCCCATGCGTCTTGTGCACCGAGCAATGCACGCATCTGAATACTCCAATTGTCATAGTTCAATTTTGTGAGTCGTGGCAGTGGCATACCCCCTATTGATATTCTCCCGGAATTTTCCATCGGCTCTTGATACCAATTTGATTAAAGAGAAAGGTGGATATCAAACTTTTAGATAAGAGAAGAGATGGATATAACAAGCTATTTTTCTATTAGAAACTCTTGTATCTTTCTTACATCTCAAACAACAGATTACAACTCTATTTATAGGCTAAGATAACAGAAGTATCTAGAAAATTCGTATTAAAAATAGAATACTAAACAGCAGTTGTTTCAGCTGACCCCTGTCCACTAAAACGGCCATAACTCTCTGTAGGGAACTCCAAACGCTTTGAAATTTGAACCATCAGAAACTAGACTTCCAGAGCTTTCCATCCATAGGTCATACAGCCAAAACGGACGTCGTTTGATCTTTCATATCCTCTCATCAATCAGCCCAAAAATTCTGCAACTGCTGAAAGGAGTTCCACTACTTATTCTATTAAAATAAATAAAACCCACTATCTCCTGTATCACCCCTTGGCATTTCAGCTACAAAAAAAACTCTTGATCTTTTATTTTTTAACTTCTAAATTTAAAACCCACTCAAAATAACATTTAATGTTTATTCAACAGAATTTAGTTAAGTAGGAAGACAAAAGAGAAAATCATAAATTCATAACCAAACCCCATTTGTCATTCTTACAAATGCCCAACGTAATTCCCTCACTTTCTCTCTTTGTGCTCTCGGTTCATAAAGACCAATTAAATCTCCTTCATGGTCTTGTGCACCATGTCTGTCCAGAGAATGGAAAGGAAATTAATTTGAACAAGGCGTTGTCAACCTGACATCTGTCACTTAATTATTTGTTCAAAGACTCGGGTTACATGACCTGTTGCCATATTTGATCAAATAAAATGTACATAACAGATGGAAAGGGTATGCTACCCTATAGCGCACGTAAAAAAGATAATAAATTCGCTCCCTGGCGCTCTCTCATGAACTGAGAATAATTTGAATATGTGGGCACACTATAAGCCCAGAAAGTGTCGAGAGGCATGATACCCTCTACAGCTACATATGCCACGCACATCCATATCTCTACCACTCAAACCTAGCATCCAAGGGCTGCCATACCTTTCTACTTGGATCTCCATCATGGCTGTGAGCAATTGGATGAAATATCATGCTACCTAGCTTAATCATTAAGCGATACATCTGGTCCCTTGATCAAAACAGACATAAATTGGATGAACAAGAGGATGCCAGCATGCCATACCCTAAACCCTAAAGGCTCCCATGCCTCTGCCTATATAAGCAGCGTCTGAAGATTGAAGAAAGGGCCTATGAAGACAAAGTCTCTATAGACTACACAAGCTACAGAATACACAACCCCTCTACACAAGTTACAGCCACAAAAACCCATACTATACAAAACACCATAACTAGGGCCGGTCCTGAAGATTTTGGGGCCCGGAACGGGAGAAAAACTTGGATCATTTATATATACAATTTTTTTATGAGATCAGCTAATACGCTTCTATAAGTACTTCAACACTATATCTTTATAAGTCTTTTTTGTATTTGCAAAGTTCAAACAATAGATCTGAATCGTTCAATATTATATCCATATTAAAACATACTTTGAGACTATATTTTACAATTTTTTGAATTTTTTTACTATTTTTTAAAATAGATAGAAAATTCATTGATTCAGAAAATTCTGGACCATAAAAAACAATGATTATCTGCCTATCTTAAAAAATAGTAAAAAGAAAAAAAAATGGGATAAGGTTTGGTCCAAATGGCTTTGGACTAGACACCGTCCAAAACCTCTAAAAATCGTACGATTCAAGTCCGAACAGTCGATACGAACTGCTCAACATGATTTTCATATTAAAATGTGCTCAAAGACCAAATTTTTAGTTTTTTGGAAATTTTTTACTATTTTTTAGATACGTACAGAATCACTGTTTTTGGACCGTTCAGAAACAGTGTTGTTGTACGTATCTAAAAAAATAGTAAACAATTTTTAAAAAATATAAAATTTAGTCTCTGAGCACATTTTAATATGGAAATCATATTGAGCGATTCGGATCGACTGTTCGGACTTTAATTGTACATAAAAATTTGACCTCTTTATATATAAATATTCGAGATTGAATGTTTTTATTTTTATTTTTAATATATATTGAATTTTTTAATATATATACAAACTATTTTTTTTTTTAGGGGCCCTCGAATTTTGAGGCCCAGGGCGGTTGCCCTGGCTGCCCAGCCCTAGGGCCGCATATGACCATAACCCGAGCTATACAGCCAAATACAATACTTCTACACAGCCGAAAATCCCACATAAATACCTACACCCTGCCTTTTTCTCAAAAACAACATAACACCATACCTTTACACAACCACAACAGCTACACAAGCTAAAAACACACAAAACCACTTCAAAACCACTGTCTCTCTACCACAAATCAACTAGCTTAGGTAGGGATTTTTTAAATTTCAGCAAGGTAAGGGCTTTAAGCCGTGTTCCGTTTGTAAATAACCATGAATGATGAATCAATGCAAATAACTTGTTACTTGGAGCTTGAAATTGAGTCTTTTAATTACTGTCATATCTTCTCTTTCTTTTGTTCTTTAATTTGCTACATTTGGTATATTTTTCTTCGTTCGGTTGAATCTCGCTTTTGCTCCTTTGTGTGTGCTGTGAAGCATGATATAAAAGGATCTCGAATCTTGGTTCCAACCATAACCATAGATGCAAGTTCTAAAAAAATTTAATAAAGTCTCTCCCTTTGCAATCAATGCAACA
The DNA here is from genome assembly GCA_024447775.1 of Carex cristatella. NCBI lineage: Eukaryota > Viridiplantae > Streptophyta > Magnoliopsida > Poales > Cyperaceae > Carex > Carex cristatella. The sequence continues at coordinate 5,796,720 of JAJHPF010000008.1, read as the reverse complement.
GTGAAGGATAAAAAATAGAAATGCCACTTATATTGGAACTTCGTTTAGTTATGTTTTTCTTTACTAGTAAATAAAGATAGAAGTTCAAGGTACTGGTTTATTGATAGCCAATGACCTGAATTTTTTGATAGAAAAAGTGATATTTCATGTAACTGTCCGCACTATAGCAAAATCGATCTAAATTTAATACAAATGGCAAATGCAGCTTTATAGTTGAGTTACATATAAAGACAACGACTCTAAAAAAAAAAAATAATAAATATGCTTCTTTTTTTCTTTTTTCTTTTCTTTTGATCTTTTCTTCTTTGCCTCTCTTGAATCCTTTACTAAAGTGGATAAGTGGTGAAGATGTAGAGAGTTGAGCCAGCTGGTATCCTCTCTGCATCCATTCTACTTGATACTTTAATTAAAGAATTCATTATAAGGGAATAATGTGACTAAATCAAAAAATACACAAGGGTCATGGAGTTGAGACAGCTGGTATCCTTCATTGATTCCTCAATCTAAGTTCCCAAAGACCTAGTTGCAAAGGAAAAAAAATCCAAATAGTAAGGTTATGCTGCCAAAGTGCTGACTTTTACTATTTTGGAGGACCTATTTGCAAATAGTGAAAGGCAAAGGATTAAGATGTAAATAGGCAACAGCCATGGCTGTGTGATGTCATTTACACTCTTTTTCTTATGAAGTCTTAATGATTTGTCCTTTAATCAAGTGAAAAGAACACTTAAATCATGATTTTAACAAAACAGGGAGCTCTCTGCATAAATTCAGACTTTGACAGCCTCTTGATGTTCAAATTTGATGAACAATGTATTGTTGGAGCTTTTGATTCTTATTTTTTTGCTCAAACACTAAAAAATAGTGAAAATGAACTGTTCTGATAAATCAGTCAATACAGATTGATACAAGTACCAAATTACAAAATAAATCAATACAATATGTAAAGGACTTCGTTCCATACAGTTTAGACCCAAATTTTGATTTATTTAGGTTTTTCTTCTATTTCTTATGAATTTTGATTTCCTGCTGCTGGCACATAAGAACATGGTACTAAACCCCTTACCAGTACAGTATAGGAAAATTATGAAAACACCAAATAAGTCATGCATATATATTATCTCATAATAAACATTTCCATATAAATAACTAAAAAAGTATGTAGCCAATTGCTCAGAATAAATTCTTCAATTCTGGTATATCTGAAAAGCCTGAACAGCAAAGGTGCTGATACAAAATTGAGTGAAAACTCATGAAATAAAATACATGAAGACATGAAAAAATTCAGAAGGTACCTTGAGACATATTAGAAGGTTTTTGTAAAGTTGAATCATGCCCGTAAAGAACAAAATTAAGAAGAAAATAAATCACAATTGAGAGCCAAAAGCTGGAAAACTGCGTCGGTATGAACTCTTGCATACTAAAAAAATACAAAATGATAGCTCTGAATTGATTTTGATAAAACTGTTGTACAGGCATATAAATCATGACTTAATGAACATTTTCATGTAAAGAACACCAAATTATATGTAGCCAATTGGTAGGAATCGATCTTCAAAGTTCAGCAATTCAGGAAAGAAAAACTGTTATTTACCAGAAAAATTGTTCATCTACCCCTCTTGCAAATTGAATTGAAATTGAACCAAAAGTCCAAATAACCTGATTCTACCTCTCAAAGACTCTCTGTTCATCCTTCTATGAAACTATACAATTTAATCATTCAAATCCAATCTCTAAAGCCCTCAAAATCAAATATCAAAATATAATTTAACTCAATTTCAGAACCACTGTAAAATTTGCTGAAGTCCCAAATACAACATATCCAAAGATACCTATACATATATCATACCTATACAATACACTAAAATGATGGCAATATCCCTAAACTAAATATAGACTGCAAAGTCTCTAAACTATAGACCGTAAAGTCTTTAAACTAAAACCAATGATCCTAAACTAGATTTGGACCGCAATGTCCCTAAATTTGACTCCGATCTAGCCGATAAAGTCTGATCAAATTAAAACCATACCTATACTGAACCTAATGCGAAGAAACTATAAAGTTTGAGTCTTTAAGTAAAACACTAATGCATGGCCAAGTTAGTGATAGGAAATCTATGTTGCTTTCATGCATCGCATTTATATGCGCACATACTCTTCAAGGATTGAATAAGAAAGTCAATCCACGATTCTCAGTTTATACTGAAACTATTAGATTCATATGCATCCACCCTTCAAGGATCGAACAAGGAAGTCAATCCACGATCCTCAGTTTATACTGTAACAACCAATGCACGGATCAAGTTAGGGATAGGAAACCTAAGTTGTATCTTTGCATCGCATTTATATGCATCCTTTACGACATAAATACACTCCCCCTCTTGTTTACGTTTTGTGGCCCTAAATCTTCGAATGAGGATGTGCTCGAGAGACATAAATCTCGTGGTAATTAACGGCGGGAGCTTGCGCTCGTCAGAAGATTCAACGTCCCCACAATCAGTAAACTCTCTTGTACAGATATTATGTACGAGGGTGAACCACGAAGTTCTTTTTTTTATCTTTCCTCTCGGAACAACGTCTTTCCCTAATACCACATACTATATTGGAACAAGGAAAGCAGCGATGCTTTGAGGGCGGATGATGACGTAGAAAATGAACCTCACAGTCTCGAAGACGTGTCCGATTCTGATTCAGACACACAAGAAGGCCACAAGAAATCCCAACCAATCAATTACTTATACATTGAACTTGAAATTTAATTCCATGGATGGCCTTCTAGGAAAAAATATTAATAGTCTTCTTGGTATTGTTTTCTTTGACCTGCAATATTAGAATATTGGTTTTAATTAAATAGGTTTGGTTTTGGGTTTTTAATTAAATATTCCTTTCACGGCAAGGTAGTATTGAGATTTGTTTTGTTTAATTAATTATCATTTAATATTATTTCTTAGGGACAAAGTATTGTAACGGCTATATAAGGGGACAAATGTTATTGTTGTAGGCTAGTGAATTTGATATATGAAATTGAGTTTAGTTTGTTTGAGTTTTGTTTCGAGTTCCATTATTTTTTCCTCTTTACTAATTAACCGACTACATGAGCCTAACAGGCAAAATCATATCGGGACCGCTTTGCATCACAATACATACGAGATTGTTCCTTTTGGAGGAGGCATATGAATTTACCCCGGCATAACACATAGAGCCTCCTTGTGTGCATGACACAGCTGCTATTTAATCCTATTTTTTAAATATTACTGAAATTACACAATATCGGTGTCTCGGTCATGTCAACATCATTTGGCCTCATCCCACTCGGGAGCTCCCAATCAAATATTCTCAAGAGATTTACCCTGGCATGCAACTATCGCTTCAGATGTTGGAGCTAGCACTTCCAATTAAGCCATATGATGCTGATAGGACAGACACCCCGAGCTTGTCCTCAAGAGGAAGTAGGATCTTGTGTTGGTTGCCAAAACTAGGAAAATCATAACTTAAATTTCACAAATATTGTGTAATTTCAATAATATTCAAAAATATAATATTCAATAGCCTCTATGTGTTATGCACGCAAGTGATGATCTAGTGTGCTCCCTCATTTCCCCCCTTGCCTCCCTTGCTTCAATATTTTTGAGGCATCCAAGTCACCCCTAGTTCACATGACATTCATCTTTCTCAATAGAAGTACATTCGAGACCTTCATCGATCAATAATGGAGGGAGCAAAACCTTGCACGACATGAGAGCCAACTCATATAAATATCACATTGTGCTATCTTTTATAAATTTTAGAGCCAAGAGAGCTAAGAGCATTTTCAAACCATATATTTGTCACAAAGCCATGAGCTTTTTTCCTAAACTATTCTTTCTTCTTTTCTTTATTATTTTTCAAAGAGGAGGCAAACGGGCCTTTGGAGAATATTGAAGCATGCATTTTGTGCCAAAAAAGTGCTTCCCTCTCTCTATCTTCTTCTATCTTCAAAAAAACCCAAACATAGAACTTGACAATTTTATTTTGAAAGAACAATGACATTAAAATATTAACAACACAATCTACTTTCTTCATCTTTCCTAGCTCACTGATCATACCGATGGGGATGATAGAGGTTATACTGGAGATATTAGTTGGTTAAAGTTAAGGAGTTGATTAGCAATGTAATTATGTTAGGTGGGACATAATTAGTGAAGATGTTTTGAAATATTAATCATAATCAAGTTTATAAATAGGCCTCTGATGCATACTCATCCCAAACTCTACTTCGTGTATACATGTTTTGTTTGGTTTAGTGAAATATTGAACAATAAGAGAAAAACTTGCTCTGATACTAATTTGAAAATAACTTAGGAAACTTAAAAGTTCAATTTAGAAACTAACAACAAATAATGACTAAATCTTAAAAATTCTAACATAATTAAAACCACATATAAAGTATAAATATTGAAACCTAGAAAACAGTAAGATAATTAAGTTCCATTGAAAACAGAACTTGATTTAATTATGCAATTAATCATCATTGGCAATGATGAACATATGGGACCCGTTCTTGAGAGTTGTGCCTAGCCATTTAATAAGATTGAAGAACAATTAATATTACCGAGTCCGAGTCCGAGTTCGAGTCCGGATTTGAGTCCAAGTCGAAATTTTGAATTTCTGTCATCCTAGTATTATTATCATAATATTATACACATCATCAATACAAGATTCTCTCCTTCCTAAAGTATGTTATTGTCTGTCACTGATATTTTTGGTGATGTTGATATCAATATTTAACACATTGATTATTATAGCCTCACAACAAATAATATCTTTCATCCGCATATGCATGTCCAATTCACTGAGTTAGAAACTTTAGCAAGGGGTATTATAGTTAAATGATGAAAACATTCTAACTCAATTTCTTAATTTTAGCTGAGATACAAATCAATTTTAATTCTGGACGAAACATTTAAAAGAGGAGCATTAGCGGGTGTCAGGTGATATAAACGAATATAAGTAAACGGGAAAAGATTATAACACACACAAAAAGGTGTGGGGTCATCCATGGAAAAAGAAAAAGAAAATATCAATTGAAGACAAGCAACTTAATTATCAGTAAATAGGAAAACTACATTATCCCAATTAATGGTGATGTACTAGTACTAATATAAGTGATGTGACCTCACGTAACCAATAAAACAAACAATAATTACTCACAAGCCACAAGTATTGGTCTTCTGATCGAGCATTTTTTAAAGCAACTTCTCTAATTAATTATGATGCATGCGCAGATCACAAAAGTTTTTTTTTTTTTTTTTTTAATTTGACAAAAAAGTTGTCTTATAGAGTTCCTAAGTTCATCAAACCTCTTTGTGAACTGAACTTTAAAATCTGTCGAATTGGCATCAAATGACGAATTCAAACCGTTGAAATCCTTCTACCTTATGATTGATGCTTCGACTTGTGAAAATTTTAAAGCTTCAAATTAATTTAGTGTAAAGTCAAGTGGTCAAAATTACAATGTCTATCAATTAATTTTAATGCATTAATTTTTTGGATGCCTTTTGACCACTTGACACTATACAAAAATAATTTCAAAATTTAAAATTTTAATATATAGATGCATTACTTGTAAGTAGAAGAATTTCAACTGTTTGGATTCGTCGTTGAAAACCAATCCAATAGATTTTAGAGTTGAGTTCACAAAGAGACTTGGTGAACTTAGCAATACCCTAGTTCTAGTCCATATTTGCAAGGAGAAGGGTACATATAAAAATTCAACTTCTACTCATACTGTAGCTGATGCATTTGATTTATTACAATATATAGAAAAAATTCTTCAAGTAGGCATAAATAAAATATAGTTATTAAATTAACAGCCAATGGCCAGTGGGCCACCACCCCTGATAGTAATGTTTTTGGAATAATAGAAAGAAAAGAGTTCAAATTTTCTTCCTTTAAAAACCATCCATGCATGCTTTCTAAAGCTCACTAAACCAAATTAATTATAACTACTGGTCTAACAGTCTCCTCGGAGGAAGGAAACAACCCAACAAAATATTGAGCAATATTTCTTTTGGTTTATTTTTAATTTTCAAGCACCATGCTTTTCAGTAAGCTTTTCTCGTTATGGCCAATAGCCGTCGGTCTAATGCTATGCTGTTTGTTCTCCATCCCCTGTTGGGCCAAGATTCATCACCGTACCTTTATTGTAAGTGATTTCTCTGCTATCACATTTCACAATGTCTGGTATAATTGTTATGTTTTTTTTGTTTTCACAATCACCAATTATAGGTTGAATATTCAAGAAATAAAATAAAAATTTCAAAGGAAATATAGGACTTGAAATATATAACTTACAATAATTGAGAGCTAGATTTTTCAGTAGGCATCAGATTAATTGTAATATATACGATGTCCAATGTAAGCTGTATGAATCTGCTACAGACCCGGATACGGATAATTTGCTATCGGACAATAATTATTTGACTCCTCATCAAAAGGCACCATTTTTCTTTAAGTTGTTTTTTCAATTTTCTTAATTAAAATTTGTATGTTAAAGTTCATATGACTCAATTATCGGACAATAATTTGTTTCGTATTCTTAATCAAATCCATATTTGCAGGTTATTAGCTCCGTACCCGTATTCGTTAAATTGGATTTTGTTTTAAAATTTTACATTTGTTTACTCTATGTATTCTTATTTATATTCATTCATTGAAAGGTGGTTACGAATTTGGTATTAAAATCATCAAGGAATTATACTTGCATAAAGGAACGAGTGAGGATATGGTATTTTGCAAAGTGCAGATCGGCCCATACTATTGATCTATATCTGCATTTCTAAATCAAACCCATACTATTGATCTATATTTGCATTTGTAAATCAATCCATCCGAACCACAATATATGATTTCCATCTGAAAATATACTTAGAGATAATTTTTTTATTTTTTAGATAGGTTAAAAATCACTTTTTTTTTTGTGGTTCAAAATCTTTAGATCAGGTGATATTCTACGTATCTAAAAAAATAATAAATAAATTGTAAAAAATACATAACTTAATTAATTTCCTAATATATTTTGATATGAATATTATTTTGAATTATTTGGATTAATTATTTCAACTTTAATTTAAGCGGATATATAATTAATTCATAGCATGGTACCGTTTCATGCTTTGTAATGTACCGTGTCAAGTTATCATGCATGTAGCATTTTTTGGTGTTGTTTGCTGCCTCTTAAAAATACCTACTTGTTGATTGCTCTATCTTTATCCCCTTTTGTTTTTCTATATATTATTTTGTCGTTTCCAGAGTTCCAACTAACAAAAGACTTGATAGCTACTAACTCAGGTAAAGATTCACGCTTTTCTATAAAGAGAAAAGGTTATGCTCCTCAAGCATCCATCTCGGGATCCGACTCTGCTATTTTTTTTTTATAACAAAAATAGGATTCTGATTTTTTTCATCTTAATCATTCAAAATTTTCTATTCATGTATCTCAATAAAAAAAAATTTCCATGCAAAAATCTCAACAAATTTGAATGGTTGAGATGGAAAAAGCAAGACCCTGCTTTTTTATCACAAAAGCAGCAGAGTCGGATCCCCGTCTCGGAGAGTACTCTTCAATTAGTTCAATTATTAATATTTTTTTCCGAGTACTTTTCATCTAGTTCAATTACTAACCATTTTTTTTTCTCAATCTATCTCAAGCTAAAAATAGAAACATGTAAACACCTTATATTTTATTTTTCATTTTTTTTCAAATGAGATCATTGATGAAGTACTTTTCATTTATATTTGTGTGACTGTTTTTCTTTTCTCGATATGTTTGGTCTAAAGACTTGATCTACTAGATATAAAGATTTTTTATGCTAGGTAAAAAAGATTTGATATGCTATGTATAAATACTGCACTTTGACATTTTAAAGACATGCATCCACTCTAACTTTTTCCCTCATATCAGTCTCGTCAATTTTTTGAATGTCTTTTACTAGATCTTTAATTTCAAATGAGATCCATGATGGATTAAATTTGAGTTATATTTGTATCATTAATTTTCTATTTCTTGATATGCTATAAAAACCTTATATGCAACTTTTAAAGACTTGCACGCGTAGGTTTCAAGATTTCAAATGATATGTATAAAGATTGCACTTTAAAACTTTTAGAAATTATTTTTTCTGATAAGCATCATCTATATTTCCGACGATCTGTGATCAATTTTCTGAATATAAAACTACTAAAAGCATCTACATTACTTCAACTCAAATGAGTTTCTAAATATCTGTTAACTACTTTTTAAAAATTAAAGTATCTAATGTTTCAAACTCTCACATTTCTAAAGTTAATTTTGTAGTTTCTACTAAACCGCGTTAGCAATAAATTAAAAAGGAGAATTAAATTGAGCCAATCCTTTCACTAACATGAGAGTTTCTAAACATCTTCATAATAAGAAACTGGATTAGAAATTGCCACATCATATTAGGAACTCTACTAGTTTCTAGGATGTAGATGATGTAATGTCTTGTACTCTATTTTTTATTTCGAATAAAATCCATGATGCAATATTTTGAGTTATATTCATATTGTTGTTTTTTTTCTTTGCTTGATATGCTACATATAAAAACTCAATATGTCAGGTTAATGAATTTATATGCTAGGTTTAAAGATTTACACACGTAGGTTAAATGACTAGCACATGCCAACAAGCGCCAGTTCTAAATGAACTAGAGGCCGGCTTCTAGAAGGTGGTCCTCGTCAAAGGTAGTTAGAGTTGGAGGATTTGATCGGGGATTGAATCTGGTCCCTAATAGCTTAATTTAGTTGTTCCCATAAATGTTGAGAAAATTACAAATCATATTTTGCTTAAATAATATGGTAACCAAGAAATTTCATTCACGTACGTAGTTCAGTGGTACAAATCTACAATACTTCCATTTTGATTTGATAAATGTACAATACAATCCATACATACAAAAAAAAAATTAGAAGCCCAATTGATAATTACATAATTATAAAAAGTTGTGTACGCAACCAATTCAACGATTCATCAAGTAATTTCGAAGCTTTGCTCTTGTTCTATATCGCAGTGCCGCCATTTATATCATCTTTCTTATTTTCCTCAAATTCATTATTCTCCCTAACCATCACAAGATAAACAGGAGTTACATAACACAATTTGAATTCACAATCACTACATCTCTGACCATCACAAGATCAACAGATGATTTGTTGGCCAAAATTCGCTCGGGCTCACAAATAACTACAAAACCGGCTTGTCTTCATCCGATTCATGCTTTGGTTTACATAACAAAATTAAACAATATAATACACTCCAGCTCTTCCTAACGGAAACAATGTGAACTTAAATAGTGAAAAAAAAATTGTTAAATCTTCTATGCTTTTCTAGAAAGCAAACATTGAAGTATGAACTTGTACCTTTTATATATATATATATATAGAGGAGGGATCAAGTTACAACAACGGATATTTTCATTTTTAAAGTCCAAATCGTCGATCCAAACCGTTCAACATGATTATCTAAATAAAATATGCTTCCATATCAAATTTTACATTTTTTTTTAATTTTTTTACTATTTATTAAGTTGGGTACAAAATTCAATGGTCTGAATTTGACTAGTTTTTGTACCCATCTTAATAAATAGTAAAAAATTCAAAAAAATGTAAAATTTGATCTGGAAGCATATTTTATTTAGATAATCATGTTGAACGGTTTGGATCGACAATTTGAACTTTGAAAATGAAAAAAAACTGTTGTTGTAACTTTGTGGTAACTCAAAATTGTTGTAACTTGATCCCTCCTCATATATATATATATATATATATACTTTTCGGTTTTTCCCTAAAACAGATTCAAGAAGCTACCTACACCCGGCTCTGCAATAACACAAAGAGCATTCTAACAGTCAATGGATCATATCCGGGACCCACTATCTCTGCTCGCAAAGGCGACACAGTCTATGTCAAGGTCATCAACCGAGGGAAGAAGAACATCACCATTCACTGGTACTATACATATACATCAAGAATTTGTTATTTGCACTATTAATTATGGAATTATTAGTAGGCCATGCAAGACTAACATGTATTCATCTAATTTCTGTAGGCATGGCGTAAACCAGCCGAGGGACCCGTGGTCAGATGGACCGGAATACATTACTCAGTGCCCTATCCAGCCAAGAGCGAACTACACACAACGGATCCAATTTACAAGAAGAAGAAGGCACGATGTGGTGGCACGCACATAGCGAATATGACCGTGCTACTGTTCACGGTGCTATTGTCATTTACCCAAAGCTCCAAACCACCTTCCCCTTCCACAAACCCCATAAAGAATTCACGCTTATTCTAGGAGAGTGGTATAACAAAAACATAACAGATATCTACCAAACAGCAGTTGAGACTGGCAGTCAATTCGATTTGTCTGATGCCAACACCATCAATGGACAGCCTGGTGACTTCATGCCATGCTCATCAAATGGTAATTTATTGTTCCCGCTACAAGAAGTTGTCTATTTATAATGCAAGTTGTTTATGCTTCATAAGAAGAAAATTCCCTTGGAAAATGTTTGCTACTCTATCAATTTAAGCAAAATTAGCAACCAAATTTACTATTTTTTTCAAATATATTATGGTCTAATTACATATGTTTTTCAATTATTTTCATTGCAGACACTTTTAAGGTACAAGTCGAACAAGGCAAAATGTACCTCCTCCGTGTAATAAATGCAGCCATGGAAAATGCCTTCTTTTTTGCAGTTTCTGGCCACAATGTAACAGTGGTTGGAATCGACGCCAGCTATACAAAGCCTTATGTTAATGAATTTATCATGATAACCCCGGGCCAAACGATGGACCTCCTCTTATGGGCCAATCTATTCGAAAACTCATCTTCTCCCTTCCGTTATTACATCATTGCCACTCTATACTTTGATGGAAGTTCTGCAGCCTCTAGAAATGCCAATGTAACCGTAGCTATTCTAGAATACAAAACTAATCACTATGCCCCATCAATAAGACCGGTTTTAACCTCCTTACCAAAATTCAATGACACTAATGCATCAGCTGCCTTCACTAGCGGCCTTCACTCGCTAGCCAACTCAGATCACCCAGCTGTTTTAACCCAAACTGTCGATGTCAAAATGTATATTACGTTATCTGCGAATGAAGTATTGTGCCCTAATAGCTCATGTGCTGGTCCAAACGGTACTAGGATTGCTACTAGTATGAACAATGCTAGTTTCCAAACCCCGCAAATTGATGTGCTAGATGCATATTACAATTCTATTGCGGGTGTGTACACCACTGACTTCCCTGACCAACCACCGCTCTTCTTCAATTTTACTGATGCCGACAATCAAGAGCAGCTAAAATTTGTTGATAAATCGACAAAAGTGAAAGTGCTAGAGTATAATACGACCGTGGAGATTGTGTTTCAAGGAACTAACCTAGTAGACGGACAGGTAACCCATCCAGTGCACTTGCACGGCCATGGCTTCTATGTCATTGGAAGAGGAACCGGCAACTTCGACAACACAACAGATTATCTGAGTTACAACTTGGTTGATCCGCCATATCAGAGCACCTTGGGTGTGCCGAAGAACGGTTGGGCAACAATCCGCTTTAGGGCAGATAATCCAGGTGAGCTTATTCGTTTTTCCTTTTTTCTTTTAAATATAAAATTTATTGAATCTTTATATTGATTTAATTTTGACAATCAAAGGTGTTACTCAACTACAATTTGAACGACCTGTTTAGCAATATTTGATTAGATAGTTGATCCTGACTAATCAAGTAGCTCCGCATAATTAATCAAAAGTAGATTAGTTATTATTACAAATTGTTGTTTTGACTATTTTTCATAAACTAATCCTTAACATATTTTGGTTTTGCAATTAAATTAGGAGTTTGGTACATGCACTGTCACTATGAAACACACACTGTGTGGGGAATGAATGTTGTGTTTATAACAAAGAATGGTAATAGTACAGAAGCAAAAATGCTGCCTCCCCCTGCCGACAAGCCTCCTTGCTGATTTTACTCAAGCGTTGTATTATTATTATTTTTTAAAAGGTGAGTTTGCACTGGTTAATTTACTGTAAATTAATAAAACAAATTTGTCAATGGATAAACAGATGAATAATGGTTCGATTTTGAATAATGGCTGGGTTTTAATTTATTATACATTTGTAAATGGATAAACAGATGAATACTTATAATATATGAATGCGACAACTGAGTATAAGCTGGATTGGAGAACATGGAGATTAATAGTTGTCACAAAAAACTATATCAGAAATTAAAAAGAGTTGATTGTCACATGGACTTCTTTTATTTGTACTCCCAATTACTTGTGGTAATTAATATTAGTTGATTTACTTAAAATGGTATAATAGATCCATTGATGAAATGTTTCTAGGCCTAAAATGGAGGTCAAATAATTGGACTCAGATAAAGAGATCTTTTATTGAAGAAATATGTCACACCCAGACAACATGGCAAACAACCCACCGCGCTCATCAGCGCAAGGCAATTTCATTCATCTTACAACATCATACACACACACGCACACACACAAATATACATTACCAATGACATAACTTACTTTTCTTTGTGGCAAGTCCCGCAGTCTTCCAATTCAGCATCATATTTCCTTATTTGCGTTTTATACATGGAACCCACAAAGTGGAAAGATGAGAGATTGAAAATCTCCCAGTGCGGTATTCAGTTCCAGTCGAATTATTCTTATATCAAACCAACTAAACCAAACAACACACCAAGTTTAAATAAAAGAAAACAACATCAATGCTAAAAATTCAAGAATTGAATATATTGCAAAAATGAAATCAATCTAGCATGTAATTAATAATTTGCCAAGAAATATGCATTTGTCTCAATGCTTTATTCTAACATCAGTTCTATTATGCAATGCCCAATTTTAATGTCCAATGCACAATTGGTCAAATAAAATTAATTAACATAACACATAAATAGATCACCAATTTCAAACCATATAGCTTTAATATAAATTAACATATCATATCAAATGTTTAAATGTTCATGTGCAGAATGTTCGCACAAAAGTGCACTACAAAGTTTCAGTACAGCAAGCTATACTTTTTAACATCGATTCTACTTTTAGATCAGATTGCAAGTGTACAATTCTATCGCTGGTATTATCGGGTATCGATCCACAGGACGGTTTAATAGCTTAACTAGATTTTTACTTAAATTATCGTAAGACTAGAAGTGTTGAAAAAGGTTGAGTTGGTTGTTTAAGTTTCAATAACAGTGAATGATTAAATTGCAAGTAAATTAAACTGAACTTTAACACTAATTAAAACAAGCGTTTCCTGGGTTTCTGATTTCATCTGCAACTCTGCCTCTCACCTTACACAACCCGTGTACTCTCGTACACGACCCATGTCACGCGGTCCGTGTAGTCTCCTACACGGTCCGTGTCGGACTCGAGTGAAACTATTGTTGTCTGATTTCTGTGCTGATTGATTCTGTATAGGATGAATTGACCATACCTGATGTTTCTAAACCTCAACTCTCGTTTGTTGGCTTAATAAATTCGATAATGGGAATACAATTTCATCCTCTTAGAGTTCTAACCTAAACTTTCGTTCATTGATTTGAATGACCTAAGTTACTTGTTTGGTTTACTAAAGGTATTCAGAATCTCTCGATTTATGAAATGTTCACCCCTCGGTTACTAATTAGTCTTTCCTCTCGGTTCATCGACTTACCTCAAATACTTGGTTTGGTTGAAGGATGGAATTGGACGCAGTACCTTGTTAGACGTGGACAAGTCTAATGGTAAGACCCAAATAACAATCGAACAATGCAGGAAAGCAATTAAAATCATACACAAACAAGCAAACACGAATATCACACATAATCAAACGACTAGCAAGTAAACCAAGTATTCGACTACATCATGACCCAAGAAACTAAGAAAATTACTCAAACATCATTCTTAAAACATAATAATAGTAGAAAGATAAACAATTCATGACAAAAACCGAAAATACGAAGAAGATTCGTCGGAATTCTCTTGATTTCCTCCTCTCAATTTCGTCCCCAAGTCAGTTGTTGTAAAACTCTCCTAGGGTTCGTTTCTGTCAGATTGGATGCCTCTCTGGTCCCAGGGATCGTCCTTTTATAACTCCATAACCGTCCTCCTTTAATTAGGCATTAATCTGTAAACTTAGATTAACTGCCGGATTTGGCTTACACGGTCCGTATGAGATGTTGTACGGACCGTGTTCTTGTGTCTCCTGTCCGGGTCGTGCAGCGCCCATGTAGGGGGGTCGAGTAGGGTTTTGCACGGTCCGTGTGAGATGTTGCACGGCCCGTGTGGCATGTCCAGATTGCCGGATATCACCATTTCTTCGTCTGTTTCCTACAATAAACAAACAAAAGCGCAGCAATACCACATTCTATATGATTTTACTGTTTTGGACACAGGTTTTGGTACAAAATTTGGTCGGAAATGTAGCTAAAATAACGCGATATCAAATCCCCCCAAGCTGAAATCTTGCTTGTCCTCAAGCAAAAATAACAACTTTGGTACCAGATTGGTCATTTAAACTACCTAAATGCAAGATAATTTCCTAAATGCGAAAACTTACATGAATTGTTCGTATCGGAGATCTTGGGAATCATTTTGACAACAATTTGGACTCTCCCTAAGCTAATTTTGATTCACTCTACAAACTGACCACTTAACTTAAAATTCTGAGATGCTTTGATATACTTTAAGATTAATTACCCAATCTTATCGATATTAAGCTTTAGACTAAGTGCATACCCTTGTTTGTGGTGGTTTTGATCATTTTTTCCTTAATAGTGTGTTGGCATATGCAAATCGAGCTCAAAGGCATCCAATTGGATTGTGCCAGTACTCTTTTATTTTTTTATTTTTGGAAGACGAGCTCAAAGGCCCCTCGAGGGGCTTATTGCCAGTACTCTTATTTTCTCCATCTTTTATCATGAATACACACCTCCAATGGTATTCTTTCATACCATTGGATATCCTAATGTTTTATCATTCAAAATCCCCAATTCCCTATTTTGTAAGGTACAGTTCAGAATTTGATTATATTTTTTTTTTTAGTTTTTTTTTTCCGATGTGAACAGATTCTCATCCTAATCAGTTTTGGCAGTCAATTTATGGTGTTAGTTTCAATTAACTAAGGGTTAGGTTAATCATGGCCAAAATGTTTCACTAAAGATCAAGATTCAAACAATTCACAAAAAATTTCGGCTACCTAAAATGCGAACAAAAAGTAAGCTATGATACAAACAAGAAATAAACATGACCTAAAATGCAAAAGATAGATTCTCCCCCCCAAGCTTTGTCTTAGCATTGTCCCTAATGCTTAAAGACGTATAAATAGAGAGATATAAAAGCAAGGGATAGGGAAAACAAACCTGCTTAGTGGTCCGCGGCTCCGCAATCGGAGTCGTAGTCCTCGTACCACTGTCAATCGCGCAACTCGTCCTCAATGGCGGTCACTCTGTCTGTAAGGTCGCGTAGAATCTCACCCTGCTCGTGCTTCATGTCGTACACAAGGCGGTACACATCCATGATGGTAGGATCGGAGAGTGGGTAAGTGCGGGCTACAGTAGAAGAAAAGGAGCCCGCGGTAAAAGTAGATGCGTGTACCGGGTGAGAAGAGATGGGTGCATCTGTCGCATGCACATCTGTCATGACCACATCAGGCATAGGTACATCAGCTGCCGGAGGAGGAGGTGGGGGCTCAACTCGAGTGCCTGTGAATAGCTATGTGGTCCTATCCTCGAAAGAGAGAGGTGCTGAGAAGGGAAGCCGGTTGTCGTGCGTGTCATCCGGCATGCACCAATAGTACTTGTCACTATGGCCAGCATCACCCTTCACGAGGTGGATGAAGCGCGCCAGGCGGAAAGACTCAACGTCTAGTGTGGTCGGGCCCCTACAAAGAGTATCACCCTGAATCTGATACTCTAAATGTTCGGCGATATGTGTGACTTGGCGATCTCCAGCCAGTGCTGAATCATAATGACCATCAGATCGGGCCGCTCTAACTCAATATCTGGCCGGAGCATGTGATTCAACAGAATGAGATCTGTCTCATTGGCTCTGACACGGACCGTGTGTATTGTGACACGGACTGTGTAGATCCCTTCCAATCGTTATTCGACACGACCCGTGTTGGGCCTCACTCCAGGTGCCGTTTGGTGCTGATACGGACCGTGTCGATTAGGTTTGACCGTGCCACGTTGTTGTGTGACACGACCCGAGTCATCCGTGTGTATCTGAGCACGGCCCGTGTGGGGTATGATACGGTCCGTGTGACTCTCTGAGACTGAAGCAACTCTCCAATTGACTTCTAAACAGAAAAACAAAAGAACGAAAAATACTTGCTAGATAATAAAACAGAAACTAAAGTAAAATGATAAAAAGTAAGTAATGCTAAAAAAAAAGTAAAAGTGACTTGGGTTGCCTTCTAAGAAGCGCTTGTTTTAGATCTCGAGCTTGACCGTCTTTCGTTAAGTCGGAATGCAAACTAGATCGGACAGGGCCTGAACCAGCCGCGCACATTGAGGGTGATCAGCGATGTAGTGCTTGAGACGCTGGCCGTTGACTTTGAACGTCCCATGTTCTTCATTGCCAATGTTAATGGCTCCAAAAGGGTACACCTTCTTCACTTCAAATGGCCCCGACCATCTAGACTTGAGCTTTCCTGGAAAAAGTCTTAATCGAGAATTAAATAAAAGAACAAGATCTCCTTCACTGAATTCGCGGTGCATAATGCGTTTGTCATGGATGCGCTTGGTCCTCTCCTTGTAAATGGTTGCATTCTCGTAGGACTGTAAGCGCATTTCTTTGAGCTCGTGCAATTCAAGGATGCGTTTGTTTCCGGCTGCAAGCATGTCCATGTTGATAGCTCGCGTAGCCTAGTACGCCTTGTGTTCGATGTCCACGAGCAAGTGGCACGGCTTCCCATAGACTAGCTTGAAAGGGCTCATCCCAATCGGAGTTTTGAAAGCGGTTCGATAAGCCCAGAGTGCATCATTCAGCTTGAGCGCCCAATCCTTGCGTGTTCTTGCTACTGTCTTCTCCAAGATGGTCTTTATTTCCCTGTTGGAAATCTCAGCTTGACCATTAGCTTGAGGGTGATAAGAGGTACTTATCTTGTGAGTCACCCCATGACGGATTAGGAGATTATCGAATTAACGGTTGATAAAGTGTTTGCCTCCATCACTGATTACGGCTCGTGGCACACCAAAGCGAGGGAAGATGACATCAGTGAACAATTTCTTCACCGCATTAGAGTCTGCATTTCGACATGCCACTGTTTCCACCCATTTGGAGACGTAGTCAACTGCAACTACGATATACTCATTCCCATATGATGATGGGAACAGTCCCATGAAATCGATCCCCCATACGTCAAAGATTTTGACCTCGAGTACTGAGTTGAGACGCATCTCGTTGCGTCAGGTGATGTTGCCAGTCCGTTGGCACTTGTCACAAGCCATAACAAAGTTCTTCGCATCCCTGAAAATAGAAGGCCAAAAGAAACCAGATTGCAATACCTTAGCGGCTGTTTTGGAGAAAGATGCATGTCCACCGTAAGTTGATGAATGGTAATGCTCGAGAATGGAGCGCGTTTCCTCGATAGGTATGCAGCGTCGAAAAATCCCATCTACACCTGTTTTGAAAAGAAAAGGATCATCCCAAAAATAATATTTGGCATCTGACTTGAGCTTCTTTCTCTGCTGGTAAGTCATGGTGCGAGGTATCACTCCTGAGACGAGAAAGTTTGCAATGTCTACATACCAAGGTTCTGCCAAGCTGTTGACACGGTCCGAATGGTATGTTACACGGCCCGTGTCATTGACTACACGGACCGAATGAGAATCTGTGCTGGCCGTGTCAGCCTCGTACAGAGCAGAGGTAATGGCCAGAAGCTGTTCGTCAGGGAACGAGTCATTGATCGGCAGGTGTCACTTTCTTCTCCCAAGTGGATCCGGGATAGATGGTCAGCTGCAGTGTTCTCAATTCCTTTCTCATCTTTGATCTCAAGATCAAATTCCTGTAAAAGGAGAATCCATCGAATGAAATGAGGTTTTGCATCTTGTTTACTCAAAAGATACCTGAGTGCAGCATGGTCAGTGTAAACAATGATTTTAGAGCCAACCAAGTAGGATATGAATTTGTCAAGAGCAAAAACAATCGCCAGAAGCTCCTTTTCAGTTGTTGTGTAGTTCATCTGGGCTGGGTTCAACACCTTGTTGGCATAGTAGATGGCGCATGGCTTCTTGTCTTTTCTTTGTCCCAAAACCGCCCCTACAGCATAGTCACTTGCGTCGCACATCAACTCGAATGGCAAGGATCAGTCCGGTGGTTGCAATATCGGCACCGAGATGAGAGCTTCCTTCAAGCTGCAAAAAGATTTTACACAATCGTTGTCAAAATTAAACTCAGAATCCTTAACAGGAAGATTTGTTAGAGGTTTGGCAATTTTGGAGAAGTCCTTGATGAAGCGGCGGTAGAACCCCGCGTGTCCCAGAAAACTTCGAACTTCTTTGACAGTTGTTGGAATAGTCAAATTCTCAATCACCTCGATTTTGGCCTTATCAACTTCAATACCTTTGGAAGTCACGACATGTCCCAAAACAACACCTTCTTGGACCATGAAGTGGCACTTCTCCCAGTTCAGAATGAGATTGGTTTCTTCACACCTCTGCAAAATCTTACAAATGTTAGATAAACAAGAATCAAAACATGCACCATAGACTGAAAAATCGTTCATAAAAACTTTAACCTCATTTTCAATGAAATCAGAAAAAATAGCCATCATGGCACGTTGGAAGATTGCTGGTGCATTACACAGACCAAATGGCATCCTACGGAATGCGTGCGTACCATAGGGACAAGTGAAGGTGGTCTTTTCTTGGTCGTTTGGGTGGATGGGTATTTGGAAGAAAGCAGAATAACCATCGAGATAGAAAAAGTAAGAATGATTAGCAAGCCTTTCTAGAAGTTGGTCGACAAATGGCAATAGAAAGTGGTCCTTGCGTGTGGCTGCATTTAGCTTCTTGTAATCGATGCACATGCGCCATCCTGTCACAACACGCGTCTGGATCAACTCATTCTTGTCATTTGTCACCACTGTCGTTCCTCCCTTCTTTGGCACCCACATTAAAAGGGCTCACCCATTTGCTGTCAGAGATTGGGTAGATAATTCCTACATCAAGAAGTTTAAGAATTTCCTTTTTCACTACCTCTTTAAGGTTTGGGTTGAGTCGTCGCTAGTGCTCTACAGATGGCTTGTGGTCATCCTCCAACAGAATTCGGTGCGAGCAGATGGTAGGGTTGATCCCCTTCAGGTCCTTGATCGAGTACCCAATCGCGCCTTTGTGAATTTTCTGCTTCTCCAGAAGTTTGGCAGTCTGCTCGGGATTTGTTCGGACCAAGGAATTCATACCTGAGATTGGCTGGAAGGGGCTTGAGCTCAGGAGTTGGCTCAGTCTGGGCTTCTGCACGGTCCGTGTGAGTTACACTCGACCCGTGTGGAGCGGTCGTATTGGCCTTGTCCGACCCGAGTCCCTCCCCAGCTTCAGGAACATGGCCCGTGTGAGAGTTGTGCAGACTATGTGGGTGTTCGTCCAGAGTGTATGTTGTAGCATTCTTCGACCTGTATCTTAGACAAAAAATCAAGATGATACCTTAGTGAGTGGTTGGTTTGCTCTAAAAGGTAATTCTCGGCCAAATCTTCCAGGCATTCTTCGATCACATCAATTCTGAAAGAAGTCTCGGCTGATGAGGGGTACTTCATGGCGCGGTCGATCTGGAATCACACCTTGTCGTCCCCAATGTTCAAGGTTAGTGTGCCGTTCTTCACATCAATCATTGCACCTTCAGTTCTTAGGAAAGGTCGTCCCAAAATAATAGGGACTTCCTTGTCCTCTTCCATTTCCATAACAACAAAGTCAGCAGGTACATAAAACTTACCAACCAGAACCGGTACGTCCTCCACTATGCCTAGTGGTAGGCGCACCGATTAATCTGCTAACTGTAGGGCCATCCGGGTAGGCTTGAGCTCTCCTACCTCCATTCGATCAAATATGGTACGTGGCATGAGACTCACGCTTGCCCCTAGATCACATAGAGCTTTCTTGATCGTGGCTTTCCCTATTGTGCAAGGTATGGAAAACTTACCAGGGTCTTCCAGTTTGGGAGGGAGCTCACTTCTCAGAATTACGCTGCACTGTTCAGTCAACTTCACCGTCTCACGTCCCCCCAAGTTTCGCTTGTTGGAGAGGATACCTTTGAGAAACTTCGCGTAAGTTGGCATTTGAGTCAGAGCCTCGGTGAATGGAATAGTGATATGCAGTTGCTTAAGAATATATACGAACTTCGCTAATTGATCATTGATCTTAGTCTCAGCCAACTTTCAAGGAAATGGTACATGTGGCCGATATGGTGGTGGTTTGTCTGCTTCCTTGGTTTCCTGACCTTCAGCAGCATTCTGCACGGGCCGTGTGACATCTGTGCGGTCCGTGTCATGCGAGTTTTCCACCTGTCCCGGCCGTGTCAAGTCTGTGCGACTAGGGATCTCTTCAACTGGTGGGTCTGACACGGGCCGTGCAATGTTTATACGGTCTGTGTGTTCAGTAGGTGGCATGGCTGGTGGTGCGTAATGAGTCCCGCTGCGCAGTGTCACTGTCTTGGCTTCTCCTTTAGGGTTGACCTCTAGTTGGCCAGAAAGGTTGCCAGGTTGTTGCTGGTTTGTAGCGGTTTGATACCCCATTTGCTCATTTGCTTTGTTCTGAGCAGCTAAACCAGCCAGTTGAGCATTGATCGCTTCCATTTGCTCGAAGATCATTTGATTCATCTTTCCTTGCTCGTGCATGAAATCACTCACCATGGGGGCAACATAGGGTTTAGATGGTCCACCTCCATGCTTGTTGCTCATTTTGGTCCTTAGAGTAGGATCAGTTGAAAGGAGGTTTTGGAAAATAGGAAGGTTCGTTGTTGAGCGAGTTAACTTGCTCGGGTTCCTCATTCCTTTGCGCGAGCGGGCATTGCTCATACAAATGCCCCTCGTCCCCACACATCACACAAGATTGCGGCTGTTGCTTGCCAAGTGCCTTGACACTCATCTTGTTGAAAGCCTTCTGCATGGCATCTAACTTGGCTGTGAGAGCAATGATTTGATCGACCTCAATTCAGCTACCTCCAGTCATTCTAGAACTTTCGCGGCCGGACCACTGTTGGTTCTGAGCCATGTTGTCGATTAGATTAATCGCTTCGGGCGGTTCTCTTTCCATCAGAGCCCCACCTGCAACAGCATCAACAGAAGTACGAGTAGATTCTGTTAGACCATCATAAAAAGTTTGAATTAACAACTAGTCAGGGATACCATGGTGTGGACAAGAGTACTACAGTTCTCTAAACCTTTCCCAAGCCTCATTTAGGGGTTCATCAAACCGTTGCTTAAAGCTGGTCAATTGGGTTCTTACCTTAGCAGTTCGTTTGTGAGGGAAAAACCTAGTCAGAATACTCTTAGACAATTCCCTCCAAGTGGTAATGGACTCTCTTGGCAATGACCCTAACCATTTTTTTGCCCTATCCCTAAGTGTGAAAGGAAAAAGTGCAAGCCTAATGTAATCAACTGTTGCTTCAGTGGTTTTGATTGTGGTGCAACATTCGAGAAAGGTTTGGAGGTGTTCATGTGGATCCTCGTGATCCAAGCCGTGAAATGTGTTCTGCTGAACAATGTTTATGATTGCTGGGGCAAGGTTCGGCATCTGCCCCACGACTCTTAGAAGTCAGATTGCACCTCGCACGTCTCCAGCCCTTGGTACATTGTGCTCGCGAAGGGTTCTTGGCATAAAGTATGCCATCTCTTCTTCCTAGTCTGAAAACTCGTCCTCTCCGTGGTTGCTCATTGTTGCTCTGCCTGCGAATCCTCTATACGGTCCGGATTGTTAATCGGTAGTGTAGGCTCGGAGTGCACGGACAGTGTAGGGGTCACAAGGTCCGTGTCACTAGTTGGTGCAGTTCGTTGAAGGATTTGAGAAGGCTGTGGACCAAGTCTTCTACTCCTCAGGTTGCGTCACCCTTCGGGGGTGGTACAAACGCCAGCTTTCCTGCGATACAGAAAAACAAAATAAAAGATACAAGTTAAAATCTAGAATTCAAATAAAATAACCAAAAATCTAGAAAGACTAAATGATACCGTCCCCAGCAACGGCGCCAAAAACTTGTTCGCACAAAAGTGTACTACAAAGTTTCAGTACAACAAGCTATACTTTTTAACCTCGATTCTAGTTTTAGATCAGACTGCAAGTGTACAATCCTATTGCTGGTATTATCGGGGATCGTAAGACTAGAAGTGTTGAAAAGGGTTGAGTTGGTTGTTTAAGTTTCAATAACAGTGAATGATTAAATTGCAAGTAAATTAAACTGAACTTTAACACTAATGAAAACAAGCGTTTCCTGGGTTTCTGATTTCATCTGCAACTCTGCCTCTCACCTGACACGACCCGTGTACTCTCGTACACGACCCATGTCACACGGTCCGTGTCGGACTCGAGTGAAACTATAGTTGTCTGATTTCTGTGCTGATTGATTCTGTATAGGATGAATTGACCATACCTGATAAACCTAAACCTCAACTCTCGTTTGTTGGCTTAATAAACTCGATAATGGGAATACAATTTCATCCTCTTAGAGTTCTAACCTAAACTTTCGTTCATTGATTTGAATGACCTAAGTTACTTGTTTGGTTTACTAAAGGTATTCAGAATCTCTCGATTTATGAAATGTTCACCCCTCGGTTACTAATTAGTCTTTCCTCTCGGTTCATCGACTTACCTCAAATACTTGGTTTGGTTGAAGGATGGAATTGGACGCAGTACCTTGTTAGACGTGGACAAGTCTAATGGTAAGACCCAAATAACAATCGAACAATGCAGGAAAGCAATTAAAATCATACACAAACAAGCAAACACGAATATCACACATAATCAAACGACTAGCAAGTAAACCAAGTATTCGACTACATCATGACCCAAGAAACTAAGAAAATTACTCAAACATCATTCTTAAAATAGAAAGTAGAAAGATAAACAATTCATGACAAAAACTGAAAATACGAAGAAGATTCGTCTGAATTCTCTCGATTTCCTCCTCTCTACTTCGTCTCCAAGTCAGTTGTTGTAAAACTCTCATAGGGTTCGTTTTCTGTCAGATTGGATGCCTCTCTGGTCCAAGGGATCGTCCTTTTATTACTCCATAACCGTCCTCCTTTAATTTGGCATTAATCTGTAAACTTAGATTAACTGCCGGATTTGGCTGACACGGTCCGTGTGAGATGTTGTACGGACCGTGTTCCTGTGTCTCCTGTCCGGGTCATGTAGCGCCCATGTAGGGGGGTCGAGTAGGGTTTTGCACGGTCCGTGTGAGATGTTGCACGGCCCGTGTGGCATGTCCAGATTGCCGGATTTCACCATTTCTTCGCCTGTTTCCTACAATAAACAAACAAAATCGCAACAGTACCACATTCTATAGATAATCAATGTAATAAACATGATTTTACTGTTTTGGACACATATTTTGGTATAAAATTTAGTCGGAAATGTACCTAAAATAACGCGATATCACATAAATTTTTAAGAATCTCATTCCATCTTTTTAAAAAAGTTATAGAACTTCATGAATGAAACCATGCTGATGAAAAAATAAAAGCTCTTGAAATGCTATGTTCTTATAAATTAAAATATGCACAATTGTTCAAATATGACATTTCTCAAACCTTCAATATTTCTAAGCCATGCTCTATAATATTATGCATCAACACAAATCTAGTCATGCGCTACCCCAAATATATGGCACCTACAGAACTTGAGTGCACACCACTTAAGTTCTGCGCTTGCCTCGAATATATGGCTCCTACAGAACTTCAGTGGTGTGCACTGAAGTTCTGCGCTTAACCTGAATATATGGCGCCTACAGAATTTCAACCCACACGATTGAAATTCTGCACTTACCCCGAATATATGGCGCTTACAGAACTTCATCCCACACGAATGAAGTTCCGGGCATACCCCGAATATATGGTGCCTACAGAATTTTAGCCCACATGACTGAAATTATACGCGTACCCCGAATATATGGCGCCTACAGAATTTCATCCCACACGAATGAAATTCTGCGTGTACCCCGAATATATGGCGCCTACATGACCATCATGTTTCCAAGTTCAAAATTCAATCAAGTACACACACATAACTTCTAATTCAAAATGCTCACAAATCAATTGAAAATTCAGTTAACACCAGGTTCTAAATTCATGTCATGCATTTATAAGAAATTCTTATGCATCCATATCATGCTAACGATTCATTTAAATCAAATCAAACTCATGTGTTTAGTGGGATTGCTTTGTATCATGTCATGTAGCTTATGGAAAATATGATCATGTAAACATTTCAAGTATTCATAGCATGCAATTTCAAAACTATAATAAGTACGTAAATATAATCTGATAAACGAACATGAGGCCAACCATCAATAATAATGAAAATAGCAATCAAGCAACCAAATTATTTTTCAAATAGTGTTAAACCAAATAATTAAAATCATGACATACTCTAGTCTCAAGAATTTATATGAGAATCATCAAACACCGAACTATAGCTGTATCTATAGTGTGTCACCATACCAACTCAGTTTGATTAACAAATTAACGAGTATGTTATTAAAACATATCCTAATTCTAGTGCAATCCATTTATATTTGGTCAATACCCATGTGCTATGTTAATTATGTATGCCTTGCAAACAAGAAAAGTTACCCAATCATTGATCAATACATGCTCTATAACAATCAAGCAACCCAATTCAACAATTATAAGCAAGCAATCAGCAATCAAGCAAATTAAATCAATAATTATAATCTAGCAATCAACAATTAATAAAATTAGTTAGAAGGAGCTAAGAATAACTCGAAATCTGCACCTTAGCAATGTCAAGACGTTGTGGCCAGTGTGTCACTACGTACGGTGAGGATGCATCATACAACACATCTTAATCTAATCTTGTAGAGCTTGTTCCTATTCCAAGTTAACATCATTGGTTGGGTAATTCAACAATGTCTTCGATTAATGTAGTTAGTTGTAACCCGTAGAACTTGTGAAATTCCTCTGGATGACTCGTCAAGGACAGAAAAGAGACTCAATATTTCATGTGTGATAGAAGAATGGTGAAGGAATCAAAACGTATCTGGATGACAAGAGTGCTGGCTGTGTTATGGGGAGTGTGGAAACAACGTAATTCTGCTATCTTTGGGCGTGGAAGGAAGTCTCCTGGTTTGCTTGTAAAGGAGATCAAGGAAGAAACAGAGTTATGGCTAAAATGGTGTAGGCAGAGTAGAAATCTTGTTGTGCTTTAATTTAATTCTTTTATGTGAGATGTGAGAGTTTTAGTAGTTCAGTAATTTGTAGTTATAAACACATTTACTTTTCTGTACCCTGGTAGCATCTACCTGGTTATCAAAGAAAGATATGAGAATACATCACATAATTTGAGCTGATAATAGTTAGGTGATCCAAATTATAGAAAAGTCTAACATAGATTAATTTAAGCTTTTTGAGCAGGGCATCATTTTCAGGGTTGTTCGTTAGAAAAGTATACGTATAATAATTGTAAGAATATAATTGCTATTAGGAATTTACACCATGGAGGTCGGAAGTTTATACTTCTCAAGGTTGCATAAACCCGCTTATCTTAAGCTTCAGATTTTTTTAGTAACTATTATTTTACATTTCACAATCTGCCCAAAAGTTTAGGTTAAATTAAAATTCAAGGCTAATTACAAACTCAACCTTATATCCCATATCCAGATGGTAAGAAACCGTGATTGGCACCATGCTTCAATTTATAGTAAACATGAAGAAAAATACACAAGATAGATTGTTCAATACCAAAAATTGTTCCATTAATTGTTATGAATCCATTGTATCGACGAGATCTACTGGTGTAGCGATTACCTCTGTCTTCTTCGTCTCAGCATTTTTCCTCAGCAATCAAAGAAGATCGTTACTTGTTCTACCTCTCTCTCATAAATTTTCAGTCCGTTCTTCCTTTCCCAATTTTTCTGTTCTATTTCCGTTAATTACAAGTATAATATGAATTTAGCTAGAGAGTTGCGAGAAAGAAAGAAAAAAAATATATAAAAGTTGGAGATGTAGAGAGAGTGACACGTGGAGATTATATAAAGTTAGGTGAATTGTTAATTGTTGAATAGAAACATGGTGGCTGCCATGTGTCCCATGTGTATTTTTAGAACCTAAAAGAAATTATATTATATGTTGCTCTCAATTAAATATTTAGTTAATTTGTACTCAAGTCCCTTGCATTTCTAAAAATAAACTTGTCTTGTAAAATATTATGTTATAGTTAATATCAAAATGCCAAAGCTAAAGTAAGATTTTTCTGATTTCAATACTACAAAATTCATTAACTATATTTGTCAATAAATTTACAATTACCTTTTTTTTATTTAATTATTCTTATGTATTTATATTGGATAAAATTTATATTTTCAAAATACAAAAGTTTGTAAATATACTTGAAATCCATATTGCTATTTTTGAAAGCATGATACTTCAATATCAGATAAAACTAAATGCACTTCACTTCAAGTTAGATAATTTTTCATGTATTCGAAAACTAGGCTGTTAGAAAATATCAGAGTGATAAAATGGGCAAAAGTTTTGACTTCATATGGTGAACCAGTCATATATTTTTTATTATTTAATTTGTCTTTAATAGTCCGGTGGAACCTTCGGAGTCCTGAGGGTACAATCAATCATTGTTGTAGAATATGAGAATATGAGAATTTATGCGCATGAGGGGTATAGAATTTTGTGGTCTTTATCTACACGAATTTTACTTCTAAATTTATAAAATCCTAACACACAAAGTTAGATTATTGCAAGCGCACAATCTATCTTTGTAGTATTTAAGATATTGATCCAAGAAATAACAGGAGTTATTAATTTTCACTAAATTAACTAATTCTAAAACAAATACAATTAAGTAAATAGGGGGTTGTTCCAATTTATTTTCCTTTTTCGGGTTCAATACCTGGAGAATTTGGTTTGTAACAAATGAAAGATAGAGAAAAAAAACTAAATTAAAGAGGTTTGTTATCAATTGGATGAAGTCTAGGGGCTTAAGGCTAATATCCGTTAGTTTTTATAATTCTACTTGGCTTTTATTCATGTCTTGATTCAAACGGGGTTTCTAAACCAATTTGTCTTAGCCTAAACCTATTCCAAATAATCATTACTCTAAACTCGTGAGTTCGAACAACCTTGCACTTCCAAACTGTCACTATTTGGGGGCAATTTGCGACTTAAACTCATACTAAGTTTTTCACTACAATTATAGCTAGGTCAATCTAGGTATCCCAATTCTAAGATTTCATGATTAAGTTCTTCACCTCTTAAACCATTATTTTAAGGGTTCCGGTTATTTCTAACCTAAAATGATTCCTATACAAAACTTGGTTATAATCAATACATCGTTAATCCCTTTTGCAATAATTCTAAAAGACCTAGAGAGATTCGCAGTTTCATACATACAAGTCATACATGCTAGAATATTAAATTCAAAGAACAAGCATTCAATCAAGACAATCATCATAAAAGAACCAAGTAAATAAATATTAAACCAACATCAACTTTACATGCCTAGAAAAGAGAAACTACTCACGCATGTTGACAAAAGCATCCATGATCAAATAAAAGAAATACAATAAAACAACTAAGAAACCCAAGACAAATAGAAAGCACCAACTCCCTATAGAAACCTTCGTGTTCCTTGAGTACTCCGTCTTTAATTCAGTGTTTTCCTTGCTTCAGACCTCAATCGTAACTTAGAAAGATTTAGAGATGTAGAGAGAGTAGAAGACATGTAGAATTCAATGGTAAATTGTTCATGTTCAAGGGTTGTTATTGTTTTGAATCCCACAAGGGGACTAATACCTTCTCTTGTTGCCCACCCTTTGATTTACTAGTATCGTGCCCATGCGTTGCAACAGAACATATTATAAGATTGACTAGAATATGAAGAGATCTTTTTGTTTGACATTCACACCAAATTTAAAAAAAATATTTAAATGAAAATAAAGGATACAAATGCAAAAAAAAATGAAAATTCAAATAATAAATAACAATAAAAGAAACAACAACAAATGGAAACAATAAAAGGAACTACAACAAAAGAAAAAATTGATCAAATATAACATGAAAAAAATTCTTAAAGTATCATTGCCAGTGTGGTCCTCTTCAATCTAGTCCAACATTTATGAAAATAAACAAACAAAATATGAAAAGTAGATTATAACTGCTCAAAGTGAAAACATATAATAAAATTATAAAATTATAAATGTTAAATTAACATGGTTCATAGCTTATTTTTCGCATAAGTACAACAATATAAGTATTTGTTCACAAAACTACTAAGTATAAATATCACCTAGAAAGTAAATGTATTATAACTCTAGAGTAAAACTTAACTGGCATCTTCCAAACCGGGTCAAGACTTAGAATTTAAATTAATTTTCAAATCAGCCCCTCTCACATCAAAAACCTATACTAGTAAGCAATGAAGGAACTTGTACCACTCCAATTTAAAAATTACTAAATTAAACTTCTAAGTTTTGCTGCACAATGCGTCTCGTCTTGTGTTGGTCGTGGGGTTGCAAAATTTAACACCAAGCACAATATGATTTAATATCTAATTTTCTCCACAAGTAAGACTTTCTCTACAAATATATGATTAAATTATTCAAATAAAGAGTTTCTCTACAAATATATTATTGATGAAAATTTCTCTACGCAAAAGTTTTAGATAATCTTCTTGTTTTCTCTAGATTGGAAAGATATAAATGTTTCCATCAGTACAAAATATGTTCTTCATCTATTCGCAAAGATACAATAGCCCTAATAAATATTATTTCTCGTTTTTACAAAATGAATATAACATAGTAGAAAAGGGTGCAAAATTGGTCTGAAGTCCTTTGGACCATTGTTGTCCAAAGAACTTGTTAAACAGTATGATGTAATTATATATTATCAATTGAACAACAATTACTGAACGTGCGTATATAGAAAGAATTAATGCAAAAAGAATGCAAGCTGTTGTTTTAGCTATTGAAAATCTAGCTCGCCATTTGTCTTTCAATAACTTTTTTAAAATGTAAATCTCCGTTAGCTTTTCTATTTACTTAATCGTTACAAGCCGGATGATTAAATCTTTCAGTTTTATTACAAAAAAATGAGTTTTATAAATGCCTAATGCCTCCATTTACCAAAATTTATTAAGTTATCAATTACTTTAATTTGGATCCCTTAACTGACTGTTTAATTGTCTTACATGGTCTACCTCAGTTGTGACAGAAGAGGGGATCAAGTTTCAAACTTTGTACCTTTCTATGTCGTCTTTAGAAGAGAGTACTAGCACTGGACACCTCCCTAGACAGAAGAAAGGGTATTTTTGCCAATTCATTATTTAAAATAATTAACTAAAGAATTTTAATAGATAAAAAGGGATAGAAGAAATAATATAAAGTTTTTATGGGAACATTGGATATTATGTTATTTTGATGGGGAAATTGGCTATTTTAAAAGTTTATATGGACAAACTTTTCCCCTTTTTTTTTGTGAAGGCGCAAATTTATCTATGAAATAGATTCTAGTAGCCTCTATATAATCAACATGAAACTACATACTGAACTAATTGCCGGCCAAAATTTCTGTTGGGACCAGCAGGAGGAAAATAAACAAGATGCTCAATAATGGAAAAGGTGCATATACAATATCTTTTCAATATAGAATTGAGTTTGTACTTTAGTTTAAAAGCATTCAAGTCTCAAAGTTTTACAATATTAGCCTCAATCAACCAATTAAATACAAACAAAGCAATTAACTAGCATCTACAGGTAACAATGGCTGAAATTTCAACCATGAATTAAAACCAGAAGAGACGAACACATAAGCTACCAAGTTTATTTACATATCTCAGCTTGATTGTGATATGAACTTAATTTTACAAATTCCATCAAATTGGACCATTAGTCAAGAAAGGTCGCTGTATCTTCCTGTTGTGAAGAGAAATCAGAAAAATGCCTAAATTGGATGAAAAAACAGATTGAATTAGAAAGAGAAAAGAGTTGTAATAAAAGGAATCAACAAAGAGAGCGATCAGGTTGAGAGCCACTGCTAACCACTCAAAAAAACAAAAACGAAGAGAGCGGAGAGGAATTGTCAGAGAAAGAGCGACAAACACATAAAAAAAATCACAGAAATACTGCTAGCTCGGCCCTATCGCGTCCAGAATTCCAAAGAGAAGGGGTGTTTTAACGCCGCTAAATATCTAATTTCTTGTAGTGTTACTAACGAAATATGAATCCTAAAATGATATAAATAAGAGTACCTCAAGCAGCTTTTGCACAGTTCTCAGGTGTAGGTATTGCATAGCTCTGAAATTCTCTGCACTGAAGCATTCAACAACCCTAGTCGATCTCTACAATTTTGGGAGTGAAACAAGGTGAGGGAAAGTTCAGAATTCTAGATAGCTACAAAATAGCTACTATAGGAGAGGTGAACCACAGATATTTCAGAAATGTGAATGAGATTCCAGTGACATTTCTTGATTATATCCAAATAGCCCTTTGTGATACGAAAAATACAAGAATATAATATACAAATTTGAACCCTAGTCGACCTCCTCCTGTGCAAGATGACCTCCTTCTGTAATGTTAAAAAAAAATAACGGTTTTCATTCTGTTGCTATAGTTACTGTTCAGCTAAAATAACAACAAAAATCTGAATGGTTCAATTTAAATAAGCATACATACTAAAATCCACCTACAAAGGCACATGTCCCTGTGAATCTGATCACTGAAATCATGTGCAGTAGGCACAAATATAATTAAACAGAATTGTCAAACTTGAGTTATGTGAATCAATCGCTTGATCTATTGGCAAATCTTTTGGTGAGGCTTCAAAGGGACCAGAATTGGAAAAAATTGGGGTTCTCTTCTCTACACCAGAATTCGTGCTACTTGAGGTTCTCTTCTCTGCCTGAATTAAAAAATTGGCAGAAAGTGACAATCTTGCCCTGGCAACATTACTTTTTTTCCTCGAGAACAAATCAGAATAAAAAAGGGCGAAGCTATTTTTTTCCATTCAGTTGAATTTTACCTTCATTTAAAAAAACCATACCTTAGCAGAATATAGGATCACATCATCCTTGGTAAGTCTGAGAGAATGGACACCTCCATATGAAGCAAGATTTTGAGCAGCTCTTGGTTCTTCCTAAAAGCATAATCAAGAAAAAATAAAATAAATTAAAGTAAATTAATTATGGTCAGATCAATATTTAAGTTCTGTACAAAAATAGTTGGCACTTTTCAATGATCAACATACAGAAAGGTTAAAATAAATTATCAAGTCTGTTACCTGCGAGCCTGTGGTACAAATCTTTAGGAGCATAGGCATCAATTTCTTCTATTTTGACCTAATCAATTATTTGCTCAATCAATCAGTCAATTATTCACTGAATACAGGTGCTTGGGTCTGGTGTCGAGATTTGGAGGGAGCGAGGTGCGATGTGCCTGGTGTCGCGAGAGGTACGACGCGCCTGGTGCGACCGAGAGAAAGACGGAGAATGAGAGAGAGAGAGAGAGACAGAGACAGAGACAGAATGAGTAAACCCTAGTGTTGAGAGAGCTGCACAACAGGAAGAATATGAAGTGCCAAAATGAAAATGAGGAGCACGAGAATGAAAACCTAGGTTATGAATCGCAAGGTTGGAAGGAGGTCATTAAGGTTTGGATCGGTTAGTTATTTAACTAACCGTTCTTAATTAACATTAATCAGGAACGGTCATTTATAAAGAACCGTTCCTGATTGGATAGAACAAATGGGGAATGGTCATTTGTAAAGAGCCGATCCTTATAGTCCACTATCAAGAACAGTTCTTTATAAATGACCGTTCCACATTTGTTCTGTCTAATCAGGAGCGGTTCTTTATAAATGATCGCTCCTAATACCTAATTTCAAGGTCGGTTTTGAACTTTACCTGTTCCAGATATATATTAGTATCGTGTTTTCTCTATGTCCGACCCTGTTGTGCTGATACTAAAAGTACATTTTCCACTAGTGAGTAGGCATTTAATACCACTTACATTAAAAAATTAGAGCGAGGCTAGCGTCTTCTAGGTTCATCAAGAGAGCTTGGTGAGATTAACTCTAAATTTTTTATAATTAACTTCAAACTATTAAAACCGACCTACTACAAGACTGATGCGTGTACATGTGAAATATTTCAAATTTCAAAATTTATTTTGTACAAAGTCAAGCAGTTAAAAGAATAAAGCTTTATAAGTTATTTTAATGCATTCATTTTTATCATTCGATGACCACTACTTGAGTTTGTACTAAATAAATTGGAACTTTTTTAAGTTTTGCATGCGCACACATCACTCATCAAGTAGATCGGCTTAAAATGATTTTGAATTCATCATAAGAAACTAATACAATAGATTTTTGGAGAAGCCCATCAAACTCTATCGGTGAGTCTAACAAATGCTAGCCTCACTCATAATGATAAATCTATGTTTAATAGCATAACAACCTTGAGTAATAATTAGCCTGTCCAAATAAACAATATGCAATTTGAATTTTCCTGAAATTATTATTTTAGTTATTTGAAATAGTAAAATACCCTTTAATTGTGGCTGAAAAGAAAAGTTCATGACGAACACCTGTACACATCTTTTAAAAATATTTCAAAATTTAAGAGCATCTTGCAAGTAGTTGCTGTCCATCCAAGTTCAGTTTGAAACAGTACATATTAAATTTAAGATGTTTCATTGTCATATTTTAATGACTTCAGTTTGAAACAGTACATATTAAATTTGAGAACATTCCCAATTTCCATGTGTAACTTGGCTAATTAAATATGTTTTGGCCAACGGATAACAAGGCCAAGAATTCTCATGGTCTGAGAAATATCATATTTGAGATAGGAGTAGGTCTGATGGGCATGCTCTACAGCGTAAAATTATCACTAAGATATATGCGCACGGAAATTTAAACATATGTGTCCGGATTTTAATGTAGTTCACACGAATCTTAATACATATCTGATGGTCACTACACCTAATTAACCAAAGTAGATCCGATGAGAATCGAACCTACTCTAAATTGCTCATATTTTGCGTGACTTTTTGGAAAACCTCAACCATTCAAATATGTTATGGACAAATCTCAAAACTCAAATAATACTGCCCCTGCGCTATCCCCAAATAAGCACCAGACACTTCGGTCACACAAAATAAGATATATCTCAAAGGATATGCACTCCAAGGCCAACACATTCAAACGTGTAATTTCCTAAGAAGAGCAACAAATTTATCTTGACTAAATATGCACAACATTACTAGCATTAGAGTTACATGTCATTATCAGCTATTAATCTATAGAATCTCTCAACAAAACAAAAATGAAATAACTATGGCAAGTCGCATGCATTAAACTATCAGTCAAAATAGAACCTAAACTCGGTTCAAGAAAAATTTGAAAGAATTCATTATGATATATTTCGTACATTCTTTAGGAATATATGAAAATTAACCCTCAACAGTCAACATTTCAAGTTTCTATTTTCCCTTGTATAACAATTAATTTTTCAATTGAGATTAACACACAATTTTGAAAAATGGTGGTCAATTCACCCCCATACATTCATTGTAAATCCGCCTTTGGTTGGCACGTAGAGGTCATGTCTAGTTTGGTAGCAGATTTAATTATTTTCTTTTTTAGGTTAGTTAATTTAATGTGAAATTTAACTCTTTGAACGAGTGAGTCTCTATATATTGTTGAATATTGATCCAAAATTAACAACACCAAATTAGAAGCCTATGATTAAGTGGAGATAATGTGTGTAACAAAAATAGAAGTCTGTGACGTGTCTACCAAAAATAGAAGTCTGTTTTAGAGGATTTGGTGGTTCACTATTTTTAAATTATGCTATAGGTGTGTAGTGGAGTTAGTTGTTTCCTTATTTACTCTAGACAGAATTAGTGCATCTAGTGGGGTTGGTTATTTCCAAATTTATTTGAGTCATGAGCCGTAATAGGTTTCTTTATTTAGATTAATGTTTAGTTATAAATTTAGATGTACTTTGTATTCGAAAAATTAAGCAATAGAGTTAATTTCAACAGAAAATTTCTTCTCTCTGTTTCATTGTATCCTTCTGATGTTTCCAACAATTGGTATCAAAGCCATAAAAGGCGCAATCCAAAGAGTAGAAGAAAATCTCCCATCGACGAAGCATCGAAGTGATGTCTTCAGGAGCAAACATGGCGCAATTCCCTGCTCCTATGCTTACTGGTAACAACTACGGCATATGGAAAGTGAAGATGGAGACTCTACTACTCTCACAAGGCTTGTGGGATATCGTTGAAAATGGGTATACCACGTATGCCGCCAGAGAACAACCAACAGAGTTAGAACCTTGGTTGAAATTTATGAAAGGACAGAAGGATGCAATTTTTCGGTGGTTGAACCACAATCGTTTGAGCAAGCCCAATACCAAGAAAAACTAGAGAGAAACGATGAAGCAAGAAATTGGGATGATTGAAAAAAATAAAACTTGGGAGTTAGTGGACAGACCAATTAATAGAAGTGTCATTCGTGTTAAATGGATCTACAAGACCAAGTTGAATCCAGATTGTTCAGTTCAAAAATTTAAGGCCAGACTTGTTGCAAAGGGGTTCAAGCAAAAACCTGGAATTGACTATTTTGAGATATACGCACCAGTTGCACAGTTAGAAATAATCCGTACAATCATAGCTCTAGCTGCACAACAAAAATGGCGCAATTTTTCAACTTGATGTTAAATCAGTATTTTTAAATGGAGAACTTAATGAAGAAATTTTTGTGGAGCAACCCGAAGGGTTTTCAGTTTAAGGGGGAGATAACAAAGTCTACAATTTGAAGAAGGCGCTTTATGGACTAAAACAGGCTCCAAGAGCGTGGTACAGTCAAATTGACAAATATTTTCTGCAAAAAAGAGCATGAGGAAGAAGCTTGGTGTGGTCAATTTTGCATCAAGGGGGAGTGTTGAATATTGATCCAAAATTAACAACACCAAATTAGAAGCCTATGATTAAGTGGAGATAATGCGTGTAACAAAAATAGAAGTCCATGACGTGTCTACCAAAAATAGAAGTCTATTTTAGAGGATTTGGTGGTTCACTATTTTTAAATTCTGCTATAGGCGTGTAGTGGAGTTAGTTCTTTCCTTATTTACTCTAGACAGAATTAGTGCATCTAGTGGGGTTGGTTATTTCCAAATTTATTTGAGTCATGAGCTGTAATAGGTTTCTTTATTTAGATTAATGTTTAGCTATAAATTTAGATGTACTTTGTATTCGAAAAATTAAGCAATAGAAGTTAATTTCAGCAGAAAATTTCTTCTCTCTGTTTCATTGTATCCTTCTGATATTTCCAACATATATTTCATGTCAAATTTAAAAAACACTCTTAGGCATAGATCTAGAACGCTATAGGTTGTTAACCTCAGATATGTTAGCATGTACAGGTCTTGTTTGGTTGGTAGCAGATTTAATTATTTTATTGTTTAGGGTGCTTAATTTAAATTGAAATTTAACTCTTTGAGCTAGTGAATCTCTATATATTTCAGGTCAGGTTTAACAATTACTCCAAGGCATAGATCTAAAAGTCTACAGGTTGTTAACCTCAGATATGTTGGCATGTACAGGTCATGTCAGGTTTCGTAGCAGATTTAATTATTTTCTGGTTTAGGGTGGTTAATTTAAAGTGAAGTTTAACTCTTTGAGCTAGTGAATCTCTATATATTTCAGGTCAGGTTTACCATTTACTCTTAAGGCATAGATCTAGAAGTCTACCGGTTGTTAACCTCAGATACGTTCGCATGTATAGGTCGTGTCAGGTTTCGTAGCAGATTTAATTATTTTCTTCTTTAAGGTGGTTAATTTAAAATGCAATTTAGCTCTTTCAACTGTTGAATTTCTATATATTTAAGGTCAAATTTAACAAACACTCTAATTATGACATAGATTGTTGGAAAAAATTCAGCAATACTGCACTACTATGTGCCAGTATGCTAACGATTGAAGAGAGAAGAATATTTTTCTGAACAGAAATGGCGCTTTATTTCCTTTCTCTCTTACTCAATTACATAGATTTATGTGCTACTTATAACAATACAACTTTCCTAAAATAAGTACCCACAACTTTGCTAAATTAAGACCCCACTACACAACATGCTGAAAAATAACTAACCACTACGCCTAAAATAACTATGCTTAAAATAACTAATGCCCAAAATAAACCATGCAGTTTTTATGCTGGTAAAAACTGATATGAACATGCTCTATCAATTTGAATTAATTTTCAACATAGATCCAGAACTCTATAGGTTGTTAACCTCAGATATGTTAACATGTACAAGTCATGTCAGCTCTGTTAGCAGGTTTCTCTTATTACTCAATAATAACAGCAGATTTATTTCCTTTTATGTAACTTACTCTGCTCCTCTCTCCGCTTTGCAAATAATAACATCTTCACTCATCCACTTTGAGATAAAATATAATAAAACATATATAGTTCATCTCATAATTTTCAGAAAGGTTGCTTCTTCGGATATTTACTTTTGTTCATGATTTCTCTCTTATCAGCTCATGTTAAAAAAATGTCTTCATGAGAACAAAAATAATAATGATGTCATATTAGCATATAGAAAGTTGTCCCGAGGAGTTAATGGCCTCCTAATGCTTATACCCAATTCCTATTTTCCTTTTTATAATGCAGCCAAACCTAAAATCTCGTTCAGTCAACCAGGGCAATGGATTGAGCGACAATTTTTCAATTTTCCCTTTCAAACTGATCCGTTTACTGTATCGCAATTCAAAACGAAATAATAAAAATCTCTAATAAAACACAAACCTACTTCATGTCTACTCTTTGAATATAATTCTCCAACATATCCCTTCAATTTTAAAATTACCAAGCCATAACAATGTCGGTTTCTTTTTCTCATCCCTTCTTTTCTATGTACAAAATAATTCTTATCAAAATTAAGACAAGAGAATCAAGAACATCACTACAAGAATGGGGACACTATCTGCGATGGATTCTGTCAGTATACTCTCACGGATACTCTCTCATTCTTGAAAACATATATTTGTCACAAAGCCATGAGTTTTTCAATTTTATTTTCTTTCTTTTTTCTTTATTTATTTTTTTCAAAGAGAAGTCAAGCGTGCCTCTCAAGTACATAAAAGCATTTTGAGACAAAAAAAGTTCATCCCTCTCTCTATTTTCTTCGACTTCCCAAGCTCCCCGATCGTACAACCCTCCCGATGAGCTTGAGGGGGATAACAGAGGTTATACTGGAGATATTAGTGGGTGAAAATTGTCAGAGTTGATAAGCAATATAATGGTGTTATGCAGAAGATGATTAGTGAAGATGTTTTGAATTAATCATAATCAAGTCTACAAATAGGTCTTGAATTATTGTAATCATATATACATAATCAATGCAAGATTCTCTCTTTCATAAAATCTATTATTGTGTTTCCCTGATATTTTTGGTGATGTTGATATCAATATTTAACACATTGATTATTATAACCTCACAATAAATAATATTTTTTATCAGCATAAGCATATGTCCAAATCGCTGAATTACCAATTTTAGCAAGTTGTATTATAGTTAAATTAATAAAACATTCTAACTCAATTTGTTAATTTGGCCTTAGAAATAGTACAATTTACCTTTAGCAGAAATACGAATCAACATTAATTTTTGAAGAAACTTTTAAAAGAGGAGAACTAGCGCGAAAAAAATGTTACACACACAAAAAGGTGTGGGGGCATCCATGAAAAAACAAAGAAAATATCAATTCAAGACAAGCAACTTAATTTTGAGTAAATAAAAAAACTACATGCATTATCACAATTAATGGTGAGGTACTAGTTGTACTATAGGTGATGTGACTTCCTGTAACCAATAAAACAAACATTAATTACTCACAAGTCACAAGTATTTGTCTTATGAGCACTTTTTAAATTAACTTTTACAAAAATCTTTTGAAGTATGTATATATAAAATATAGTTATAAAATTATCAGTCAATGGCCAGTGCCACCACACTTGATAGTAATGTTTTTGGAATAATTGAAAGAAAAGGGTTCTAATTTTCTTCCTATAAAAACCATCACAGCATGTTCTCTACAGCTCACTAAACCAAATTTATTATAACTACTGGTCTAACAGTCTCATCGGAGGAAGGAAACAACCCAACAAAATATTGCGCAATATTGCTTTTTAGTTTTCAAACACCATGTTTTTCAGTAAGCTTTTCTCATTATGGTCAATAGCCGTCGGACAAATGCTATGCTGTTTGTTCTCCATCCCCTGTGGGGCCAAGATTCATCACCATACTTTTGTTGTAAGTGATTTCTGTGCTATCACAATTCACAATATCTGGAATTTCTTCCGATAATTTCATCACCATATTAACCTCAGATATGTTAACATGTATAAGACTGTTTAAAGTTATTAAGTTATAAATTTCTTCTGATGAAAGGTTTAAATCCGACTTTAGATAAATTTGTCCTAAGCGATTTGGACAAAGAAACATGCACGTGAACTATGTGGTATCTAGACGGACATGCTTTATATATATTTTAATCTCCTTAGTATTAATAATGTCATCTCGAGCATTAATCTCCTTAGTA
Source organism: Carex cristatella (assembly GCA_024447775.1). Classification (NCBI taxonomy): domain Eukaryota; kingdom Viridiplantae; phylum Streptophyta; class Magnoliopsida; order Poales; family Cyperaceae; genus Carex; species Carex cristatella. The sequence goes on along the minus strand of JAJHPF010000008.1, from coordinate 5,757,857 downwards.
TTAAACATATACTTGGACAAGCATTAATTTCCTTAGCGTTAAACATGCACGGGAACTATGTGGTATCGTCCGTACTATAATCTGCATATGAAAATGTACATGGATCAAATTTTACATTTTTTTCAAATTATTTTATTATTATTTTAGATAGGTTAAACATTACTATTTTTGGATGGTTCCACCAAACAATAGATTTACCAGCTCACTCAGATATAATATTAAGGCTTTCCTATAAAAACTAAATTTTTTTGGTTCTCAGAAAAAGTGGAGAAAAATTAGAAATTATATTTTTCTTAAATATTATGGTAACAAAGTGATTCTATTCATATAGTTCACTGCTAGAAATGTACAATATATTTTTTTTATTTGATACATGTACAATACAATCCAAACATTCAAAATAAATTAGAAACCCAATTGATAATTATATAGTTTATAAAAGCAGTGTACATATGGAACCAATTCAAGGACTAATGAAGTAATTTCTGATCTTTTCTTTTGTTCTATATCATAGTGCCACAATTATCGTCTTTATCTTTTACCTCAAATTCACTCTTCTCTTAACTTAATTCTACATTTTAATTATAATTCACAAATATTGCTACATCTCATACCATCACATGTTCAAAATGACTAAATGAGTCAGACGAGTTTCACGCAAAAGTCCAACACGTCTTAAATAATAAAATACACTCAAGCTCTTCCTAAAGGAAACAATGTGTACTTGATCAAATCTTCTATGCTTTTACTGCAAGTATGCATCACAAACCCAACTAGTGATCGGTAACAGTTCAAAATAAAATTTAGTTACAGTAAAACCACTATGAAGTATGAACTTGTAACTTGATATATTTATATGTATATATTTACTTATTTGGTTTTTCCATAAAACAGATTCAAGAAGCTACCTACACCCGCCTTTGCAATAACACAAAGAGCATTATAACTGTCAATGGATCATATCCGGGACCCACTATCTCCGCTCGCAAAGGCGACACAGTCTATGTCAAGGTCATCAACAGAGGGAATAGGAACATCACCATCCACTGGTACTATACAGAAAGAATTTGTTATTTGCACTATTAATTATGGAATTATTACAAGCCACGCAAAACTAACATGTATTCAACTAATTTTTGTAGGCATGGCGTGAACCAGCCGAGGGACCCGTGGTCAGATGGACCAGAATACATTACTCAATGCCCTATCCAGCCAAGAGCCAACTACACACAACGGATCCAATTTACGGAAGAAGAAGGCACACTTTGGTGGCACGCACATAGCGAATATGACCGTGCTACTGTTCATGGTGCTATTGTCATTTACCCGAAGCTCCAAACCACCTTCCCCTTCCGCAAACCCCATAAAGAATTCACGCTGATTCTTGGTGAATGGTGGAACAAAAACATAACAGATATGTATCAAACAGCAGTTGAGACTGGCGGTCAATTCGATCTGTCTGATGCCAACACTATCAATGGACAGCCAGGTGACTTCATGCCATGCTCGTCAAATGGTAATTTATTGTTGCCGGCACAAGAAGTTGTTTAATTATAATGCAAGTTGTTAATGCTTCATAAGAAGAAAATTCTCTTTGACAATGTTTGTTACTCTATCAATTAAAACAAAATTAGCAACCTAATTTATTATTTTTTATAAATATAATGTGCTCTAATTACATATATTTTAATTTTTCTTTTATTTTTTTGCAGACACTTTTAACGTACAAGTTGAACAAGGAAAAATATACCTCCTCCGTGTAATAAATGCAGCCATGGAAAATGCCTTCTTTTTTGGAGTTTCGGGCCACAATGTAACAGTGGTTGGAACCGACGCCAGCTATACAAAGCCTTACGTGACTGAATTTATCATGATCACCCCGGGTCAAACGATGGACCTCCTCTTATGGGCCAATCAATTCCAAAACTCATCTTCTCCCTTCCGTTATTACATCATCACGGCTTTATACTTTGATGGAAGTTCTGCAGCCACTAGAGATGCCAATTTGACCGTAGCTATTCTAGAATACAAAACTAATCATTTTGTTCCATCAATAAGACCAGTTTTCACCTCCATACCAAAATCCAATGACACTAATGCAGCAGCTGCGTTCATTAGCGGTCTTCGCTCACTGGCCAACTCAGATCACCCAGCTGTCGTAGCCCAAACTGTCGATGTCAAAATGTATATCACGATATCGTCGAATGAAGCATTGTGCCCCAATAACTCGTGTGCTGGTATAAATGGTACTAGGTTTGCTACTAGTATGAACAATGCTAGTTTCCTAACCCCAAAAATAGATATGTTGCATGCATATTACAATTCCATTGCCGGTGTGTACACGACTGACTTCCCTGACCAACCACCGCGCTTCTTCAATTTTACTGATGCTAACAATCAAGAGGAGCTAATATTTGTTGATAAATCGACAAAAGTGAAAATGCTCGAGTATAACACGACCGTGGAGATTGTGTTTCAGGGCACTAACTTAGGAGATGGACAAGTTACCCATCCAGTCCACTTGCATGGCCACAGTTTCTATGTCATTGGAAGAGGAAACGGCAACTTTGACAACACAACAGATCCTCTGAGTTACAACTTGGTTGATCCACCATATTCGAACACTTTGGGTGTGCCAATGAAAGGTTGGGCAACTATCCGCTTTAGGGCAACTAATCCAGGTGAGTTTATTATTTTTCCTTTTTCTTTTCAATATAAAATTTATTGAATCTTTGTATTGATTTAATTTTGACGATCAAAGGTGTTACTCAACTACAATAAGAATGAACTGTTTAGCAATATTTGATTAGATAATTGAACCAGACTAATCAAGTAGCACCGCAAAATTAATCATATCATAGATTAGTTATTGTTACAAATTGTTGTTTTGAGTGTTTTTGGTGAACTAATATATTGGTTTTGCAATTCATTTAGGAGTTTGGTACATGCACTGTCACTATGAATCACACTCAATCTCTGGAATGGATGTTGTGTTTATAACAAAGAATGGTAATAGTACAGAGGCAAAAATACTGCCCCCCCCTGCCGACAAGCCTCCTTGCTGATTTTACTCAAGCATTGTATTACTTTTTTTTTTCAACGGTGAGATTGTACTGGTTAATTTGTTGTATATTGATAAAACAAATGCTTTGGAAATATCTTTTCCTCGTTAAAGTTATGGTTGGATTTAAATTTGTTATACCTTTGTAAATGGATAAACAGATGAATAATGACAATATATGAATAAGGGAGATGCAAAATTTAAAGGAGGTGTTAGGAGTTGTCACAAAAAACTAAATCAGAAATTAAGCAGAGTTTATTGTCACTTGGGCTTCTTTTACTTGCACTCCCAATTACTTGTGGTAATTAATTAATTTTAGTTAATTTACTTGCGTGGTCTACAAGATCCATTGATGAATTGTTATGTACCAACAAGCCTATATCCATCAATGAATTGTTTCTTGGCTTAAAATGGAGCTTAAATAATTGGACTCAGATAAAGAATTATCTTATGGAAGAAATACCACTATACCAGAGTGATAAAATGGGAAAAAGTTTGACTTCATCTGGTACACCAGTCATATATTTTTTAATTGTTTAATTTGTTTTTAATAGTCCTTCGAAATTAACCTTCAGAGTTCGGATCGTACCACAAAATTCTCAATTAAGAATTCAAAAAAGTATATGTTTTGTCGTACACAACAAGTGAGATATTGAATTAATTTTCCTCATAAACTTACAAACTAGAAGACTAAATAGAAACTTTATAAATTTAAAATGAGTTTTAATATAAAATCCATTATATTAGGCCTCTAATCGGAATATACATACCAAACGTTTGTATAATGAGTTTCTAAAATTTTGAAGAGTATAAAAATGATATTACAAATTTTAGAAAGAAAACTAATTTCAATGATTTTAAAAAATATACATAATTTTTTCAAAATATGTAAGCTCAGTGTTATCAAAGCCAGGCCGTACCGCCGGTTAAACCCAAAAAAACCCGAAACTGATCACCGTTCCAGTTTGGTTCTGTTTAACGACTGCTTAAGCAGCTGGATCATTTGAAACTGAACCAACCGGCTAGGTTTCTATAAAACTGCTGAACTAAACCGATTGAAAACCCTGGTTCAAAACATATATATTTTATAAACCACACAAATTTTGCTCATTTATCCAAGTTTGTTCATTTTTGTTGCCTTTTCTTCACTCGCCAATATGGGAAGAACCGACAATTTGTCACCCCTTTCTCGTTTCTCCTTTAATTTCCACTCTGGTGCCAATTTGGATTGCTCTTTCATTATTTTTGGATATTTTCTTGTGGGGTTTGTCTATAGTACAGCAAAATTATTTTGGCAATAGTACCGTACTTGGTTTTAATTAAAATCTGACCTTTAATCTTCTGATCTCCAATTTTTAGTTGTTTAGAGTAGAACTGTCTTTTTACCCTTTTCCCTTAACTCCGTTATCTCTTTCTCATAGAAATAAGACTTACATCTCTTCCTCTCATCTAAAAATTCACGGCTGTCCTTTTGAACGAAGAAGAGTGTAGAGAAATAGCGGCAGGGCTTGAACACGTTGCCTCCTCCGCTGCTCGGTGCTCGTGGTACTGTTCTCATCTCTCTTTTCTCTTGACAAATCATAAAACCCCATTCCTCCTAACGTTCCACATTATTTTCAATTACTGCAACTCAATTACGCTAGAATTGAAAAGTCTTTTTTTTCAATTGTCAAGGTACTTGAGAAATTCTAATACGTTTATTATGATTGCATGATTTAATTGATTTATTTTTCTTTTCTTTCAAGTTTAAGTTCCAACTTTTGTAGAATTTGATACTGAACTTCTATAACAGGAGCCAATTTGATTTCTTTTTAAGCAAATACACATCAAAAGATTGACGGGGCCTGAAAGAATTGATTCTCAAATAGGTAATATTATAACATATTTTGAAGTTCTTCGTGAAGCTGCTGCCTCTTTATTGTCTTTATTTTGCTTCTTCTTTTTTTTTCTTTTGATGTGTGTGTGTGTGGTGGGAGGGAGGGAGGTGGAGGAAAGATGTAGACGTCAAAGTTTTCCTTTTCCTTTGTCCTTTTCTTTGTTGCTATCTCATAGGAAAAGAAGGTTGTATTGGAAGCAAGTGGGCCTATCATTGTGCACATTTATGTATTTGAGGTAATATTTGTATTGTATCAAGATAATTACCTAGCTTAAACTTAGAATCACAGTAGCAGACCATTTTTGTTCCATTGTATTATTACCAGTATGAACTATGCACATCTCTACATTTAAGGTAATATGTTAACTTGGCAATTACAGAACTGAATTATTTAGTTCTCTTGTACCTTTACTGATATGAACTATAATTGTTCATAATTTAATTATTTGTAATTGGAGCAATTGGACATCATTCTATTCTTAGCTGTGCACTTGCTTTTGTTCTCAGACGAATTTTTTTTCGAAGAGCAATCTAATTGGATATTGTTAATTATACTATTACTAAAACTAACATTACAAAATATTACTCAAATACTCAAACTATACTAACTACTAAATATACTACAAACATCCTAATACCTAACTAACACATTCGGACTCTGAGAACTACTTCCTATGACTTGACTTCAAGCATTTACCATGCCCTCCTATTTATATGTCTCTAATGTCAGTTTAGGTTAGTTCTAGATAATACAAATTGTTTCCTAAATAGTTTCCAGTAAATTCCATATGTTTACTTTACCGACTTTGATATGTCGGTTAGCTATTTCTTGAATACTCTAGAATAAGCTAATGGGCTTTTGGGCCTTAGTTCGGTGCTGAACTTCAACACTCTCACTCAACACCGATTTGATATTATCTTGATCTTCGGTACTCCGAGTTTATCTGAATCGGCATACTTCTTGTTGTTTCTTTTAATTTTCTGAGCTCGAAATTGCTTAGATGTCTGCAGTTGATCTTCCATAATAGTTTTCTTCGGAAGTGAAAGTTCTGGAATCTTCTTCTCATTCTTCCTTGGCGCAAATCGTTGTCAAGTTTCTTCTCTTGACGAATCATCAGACGAGCTCCATCTTCTTGCACAAACTCTCGTCTTGCATTCTTGTTCACAATAGCGACACTCATCTGTGTCGTCTCGTGAACATCACCCTTCTTGGTGATGACTTCCAACTCAGTGCTCTCTTGTGCCTTCTCCTCATCAGTCACCGTGCACCTCACATCTTCGGTCTCCTTCTTGACCGGTTCTTCAATTGGTTCATCAAAGAACCATGAGTCGAAGTTGTTCTCCTTATCCTCAGGCGCATCAACCTCTTCGACGTCCTCTACGTCGGCCACCGACTATATCGCAACAGCCGCTGCTGCGTCCCAGTTTTCTTCACTTGGGACCTCCTCCGGTGACTTCCCCTTCGTGGTCACCACGAAGCTTCCTTCATTCTTCTTGAACTGGCACTCTCTCGCATAGTGCTCTCTTCGTCCGCAATTGTAGCACTCCACTCTTCTACTCAAGTATTCACCACTTTCAGCTCCTTTGCTCTCTTGGCCTCTAGGAGCTCCCCCTGAACATGAACACCTCTTGCATTGTTCATGGCTGACCTTCTCCGTCTAAGGTTGTCATCGATACCGGTCCCTACTCGACTCTTCATGCCAGCCACTATACATGGCCTTCTCATATTTGTGTTTCACCGTCAAACCTGCCAGCTGCTTGGCAAGAGCCTCCTGACTGGCTAACAAATTCTCCAGTTCTAGCAAGGTTGGTTGCGTCGCCCATCCTTGAATTATTGTGATGAAAGTGCTGTACTCCGGCCTCATGTCATTCAGGATTATCCGCTCTCTCTCGAGGAGTTGCAGTTGACTTGTGTCACCTTGGGAGATATTCATCAGCTCTCTCTCGAGCAATTGCAGTCAACTTGTATTTTTCCTTGAAAACAACGCGGCAAAGATATCGCATGCCTCTTTTGGTTTCTCCGCATCTTCAATGTGAGACAATAGGCTCTTATCCACCATAGCCTTCAACACGAATAACGCTCGACGCGCCTTCACCTTCCACTTCTTGTAAGCTCGGATCGAATTCGGTGGCAGTTCGATCTCATCAGCCCCCACAATCTCCCATAATCTTGACCTTGCAGATATGACTTAATACACGTGCGCCAGTCTCAATAATTATAATTAGTTAGTTTGTCAATCAAACCACTCTTGCCACTCAAGTCTGACATTTCTGCACCACGACGGACTTGGGTTACACAAACCTCCTAGCCAACAGGATCTTCGACACAACGACAGACTCACGGGTTACACCAACAAGATCTAACCCGCTCTGATACCACTTGTTAGTTATACTATTACTAAAACTAACTTTACCAAAATATTAATCAAATACTCAAACTATACTTAACTACTAAATATACTACAAACATCCTAATACCTAACTAACACATTCGGACTCTGATAACTACTTCCTATGACTTGACTTCAAGCATTTACCATGCCCTCCTATTTATATGTCTCTAATGTCGGTTTAGGTTAGCTCTAGATAATACAAATTTCCTAAATAGTTTCAAGTAAATTCCATATGTTTAATTTCGACTTTGATATGTCAGTTAGCTATTTCTTGAATACTCTAGAATAAGCTTTTGGGCCTTTGGGGCCTTAGCTCGGTGCTGAATTTTAACAGATATTGCGAGCTAAATCTCACTGAAATACTTAGCTAGGTTAGCTTTTGCTCCCTTTGTTGATTGGAACTGTAATATTGATTCTTGTAATATTGATTCTTGTACTGTTCTTCTATCTACTAGCTGGGACAGGGTGTCGACTCACAATTGTGTGTTTGAATTTCCCCTCTTCACTTGCGGTTAATGCTTACAGTAAAGTTTTATTAAGAATTTAATTCACATGTTTTATTAAATATTTCTTTGAAGAAATCAATGACATGTTTATGCAGATACATGTCAGGTTGCTTTCAATAAATGATGTTTGTATCTATAAAAACCAGGTTGCCACCTAAGGGTTTCCATAAAAAAAAAAAAACCAGGTTGCTTTCAATAAATGGACTACAATCCCTGTGTACAGTATCTATAATGACTAGGTTGCTTTCAATAAATGAACTGCAATCCGTGTATCTGACTGTCATATATATGCTAATAGCTTATGACTTTATTGGTTATTATTCTTAGCAACATCATTTGCATTTGTTCTTATGTTTACCATCATTTTTTTCCAATGTTCTTGTTCTTAGCAACATCATTGTATTTGTTCTTAAGCTTAGAAACATCATTTTCCTTTGTTCTACAACCTCATTTACCTTTGTTTTTGTACTTAGCAATCACATTTCTCTTGTTCTTGTGTTTAGCAAGATTATTTGCATTTGTTCTGGTTCTTAACACCTTACTAGTCTTTGTTTTTGTTCTTAGGAACCTAATTAATTTGTCATTGATCTTGTGCTAAGCAACCTCATTTGCCTTTGTTCTTGCCCTTAACAATCTCATTTGTCGTTGTTCTTGTGCTTAACAACATTATTTTTCCTTGATCTTATGCTTATCAGCATCATTTGCATTTGTTATTGTTGTTAGGAATATCATTTGTCCTTATTCTTGTGCTTATTGTCACACACCAAACCAGAATTTCTGGATTAATGTGTGATCAACCCCGCCTCGTGGTTATTAACAATTAAACACGCAAGGCTAAAAACGATAATAAATAAGCAGCGGAAGAAAAATATAAAATATATCAAACAAGTCACATCAGTCACATATCATTAAACAACATATATATATAATACAACAATCCATGTCACATACTACAACAAAGTCTAGCCAAAAGATAGTAAATGATCTGTCGATCCCGTATACAAAGCGGCAAACACGGAATCGCAGATCAACTAGGAGCCAACACTAATCATCAACGGAGTGGCCTTCGGGGACAGCTACTGACAACTCCTACTATGGATTGCCAGAATCTGTACCTAAAACCCACGAAACAACTTGTGGGTGAGTGATAAATCACTCAGTATGTGACCCAGAACTATATCTCCAGGGATCCTCTATGATCAAAGCACTTTAACTTAATATTAAAATATTGTTATGCTTTTACAATTTAATATGCAATTGTGTGTCCCTATCTCAGTATCTAATAGAAATCAAAACACTTTTAATCATTTCATGATACGATTACTCTAGTATGCCAACATGCAAAAGTTTCCCCAAATAAAAATCCAAGAGAATATACTACTGATAGTCAAATCGGGAAAATCAGTATCGGAATACTGAGTGCAGAATTTATATAATAATAGTACGAATAATGGTCACCCCGTGCTGTGCTAATTGGATCAAAGATCCTTAAGATATGTCTAAGGACTGCGATCAAAGAGTCCAATGATACACGTTGCCTATTGACACCGAGCATTGCCTCATATGATTAGCACGCTAGCCGATTGACATATCTCAATTTGGTGTGTGCTCCTTTCTCTAAAACGATCCATAACCAAACATATAAAATAGGAGAAATCATACAATGCAAGTCGTAAAAATTGTCAATCTCATCCCTCATGAGCAGGTGAGAACTCTACCGTCTGGCCAGAACAATAGGAACAAGGGGCTCAAGATCGGCCCCCACACATCAAGGCTCGAGATCGGCCTTCGGAACCGTTCTAGGCAATGTAGCTCCTAATGTAGGTGGAGATCACTCCAGAATCGTTCGTGCCTCAGGGCTCAAGATCGGCCCGCACGTAATGGTAAAATGATCAAAATAATATATATAGCATCAAAGTTTATACATATAATATAAGTCCTAAAAGATCATCCAGAAAGTCAAGTGACTTCCCGGCTCAATGGCTGCGAGGCCGACTCGCGTCCCATTCCACGAGTCGGAGCGCAGTCATTCAGTCTCTACTCAGCTCTCACCAATGCATGCGTATAATTATGCAATAATATTATTGCCTTCTACGAGAAGAAGGCAATCTAATAACCTAATATTCTAATAATAATACATAATATTATTTATTTACTCTACTCCAAATAAACAGTAAATTCTTTTATTTATCTGGGCTTATGCAATTCTACCTACAGTGTAGAAAGAATAAACATGCTTTATAGTTGTAATGCATCTACTTAATAAAATAAGTTCGGATGACAGGTCAAGTGGAACGACTTGGTAAGAGTACGCCCACGAAAGAAATAATTCAGATATCCCACACCTGTAGGCTGAAGACGCAATAAATAGTATTTCTTGCTGTTCATTAAAAATCTGGAAATTTAGTTTACTAATAAGAATTCTTCAATTATGTTATAAAGATTTAAAATAATTAAGTAACACAAGTATTTCACCATCGATATTAATTAAAGTTAGTAAATATAAAACTTAAGTTCAAATCTAGAGATTAAGGATTTTGACAAACGTGAAGAGTACGCTCCGAAAACCTACGGAATTTTAGGTACGAGTTTCCTGGACATTGTCAAATTGTTACTTACCATTTTGTATGCATTTTATTTATTATTTCTAGAATTGTGCATGTTGAATCGAACGATCCCTTTGACTTGTTTAGAAATTCAATAGGATTATTCACATCGATCATGAGACTTGTAAGTAGGATGTGTTGAGCATGGTGTTTTGTAGTGTTAAATGAAACAAACTTGGAATATAACGAATGAGTTATAGGAAAGGAGCCAACGTGCGTTGAACGCATGTTGGAATGTATACATTGGGTCGGGGTTCGACTAGATCCCTCGATAACGTGACTGTAGGCGAAAGTGATTCTGTCACGGGTCAAGATCTAGCGTAGGGTGGATTCTCCATCTAGTGCGACAGCCAATATCTAGCATAGGGTGGATTCCTCGTCTAGTGAGAACGCCTCTCGTTGTTGGATTGATTTTCTAGCGGGTTGGCTGTCTTCCAGTGTTGGATGGATTTCCCACTGGATTGGCAAATGAAACGATTAAAAGTAAAACTTGAAAGATAATTAAAGAAGTGTGTGTGTGTGAGTGCATGTGTGTGATTTAAATTGAATTTAGTAAGATTGCATTTCAAGGATATTGTAATACCCCGAAAATTTGAGTTATATATTACTATACTTATCAAAAAAATTCCTAATATAATAAAGATTATAAATTTTTGGTAACATATTTATAAATATAAAACGATTCAACTGAATTAGGACATTTGAAATATTTTTTATAATATTTTATAAAGTTAAAGACTAATATGAAATATATAATATCTAATTAAACCATTTCAATAAATTCCTTATTATATAACCGTTCGTATATAGGAAAGATAAATTAAAGAGGCGCAACCTTCTGATTCATTCCCCGTTTTATATGATAGCAATTATTATTTTATATAAAACTGCCGATAAACCTCTTGAAGGCACTGTTTCGATTTAACTTCCGTTATTTGTATACACATTAAAATATCAGATTCGATTCCATCTCTCACTATTTTATATCCGGTAAACTTCTTCTCTCTGTTTGGTATCTGAGTAAAAAAAGAAGAAATTGGAACAAAATATGTTGTCAATGTTTTGATATCAATTATCAATGTCCGATTCGAAATCCGATTACGTCGCAGTGATTCTGAACTGTTGTTGCAATCTTATTTCAAATTATGAAGATCTCGCTATCAAGTAACCGGACTTCTCTATAATTAGTGTTTTCATTTTGTATGGTTGATTGGGATATTGGTATTTCATATTGGATTATGATGGCATATTTAACGGGATAGTGGGTCTGAGGTTGGAATTTGATTTGTCCGATACACGGGGGTTGCTAGTCGTGGTCGGGACCGATATGCGGGGAATGCTAGTCGCAGTCGGGTTCGATAATTGAAAATGATTTGACTTGTTTTACGGATAACCTAGACCGACGTGCTATCGCCGATTAAATATGCGTGCATAATTTTATGTGTATTTGTGTGAATTAATCCGGCCTGTTTGAATGGTTGTTAAATTAAGTCAATTATAGAAAAGCATGTCGTTAAATAACCGGTTACTGAGCTTTGAAGCTGACTCCGTATTGTTATTTTGTTTTTCTTTCTATTGGCGACGTAGGTTGACGGGCCAAGGAAAGATGTGAAGATGCTTATATAATCACGCTCTGGATGGTAAAATCTGGGGTGTGACAGATATAATTTTAATATCCTGTTTATATACATAAGTAAATTTGACAAACTTCGGGACTGGAACTAAATTCCGTACTGAGAGACTGTTCGATCTCTCACCCGTTCCACTTTTATGTGGGTTCCAGAAAATGATGAAGCCGGCGAGGAGCACTAACAGGAGGGATGTGGAGCAGGAAGTTAACATGCAAACGGCTCAAGTATCTTTTTAATTTCTATAGTTAAACTTAAATTCTCTCTTTAGAAGTGGATACATTGACTAATATGGCAATTATCGGTTTGTTTGCCATATTTGTCTTGATCTCATGTTAAATGTGTGTTATGTACTCGAAACTATTTGTGGTATTATAAGACTTTGTTTAATTTTAATATGCTGCATGAGTATTTATTATTGATAATGTATGTGATGTGCATAAGCCTTACGTATAAATATGTGGCGGGTTGTCTTAGGGAGTGACAACTAAGTTGGTATCAGAACCAGCACATACAATAGCAATAAATAGCCACTTAGAGAGAACACTTCAAGGTCTTATAATATGATCTCAATTACACATACAGCATATCCTCGTAGAAATTGTTACGATACAAAATTTATGTTTAGGAAAAGCTAGAATTTGAAGAGCGTCCCTCGTGACTTCTGATTATCTTGAAAACTTATCTGATAATAATGTCAACTAGTATAATCATTATATCTTCATCCGATTAGAACTAGTATAATATCATTCGAGATCTATTAAGTTATCCTTGATTGAATTAAGCCTTCTCTATCAATTCAAATTAATTTCGTGGAGATGTTTCAATTATTATTAACTATAATTTTCTAACTTAATTTCTTTGATTAAATCATCTAGTCTTAAAAATTCTTCGCCACATAAGTGGAACTTTTGTTAGATTTGTTAAATTCTTAGAAGTAGTTAACTATCGACCATATTAATATATATCTAATATCATATCATTTGACTTTGGTTAATTCCTCAATTTTTTTTTTGTATCATAAATCTTTTTGTCAAATCTCTTATAATTTATTTATTATTTTACTATTATTATTTTGAAAATAATAACTTGATAATTTAATCAGAGTTGCACAGCGAAAGCATAGTAAAAATATTTATAATTTTATTGAATTTTGAGGACAAATCTATACCACATGTGGCATAGCCCAATGGCCGCACGAGTTGCAGATTCAACTAGTGGACTCTTGTTCTGCACTGTTAGATCAATAGATATTAGCCATATATTGAAGTCTTCTATAAGGTCTTATCCTCAGTCCTCTTATCTCTATGGTGAGGGTTGAACTCTGAGTCCTCTAATAATATTTTAATATTTTATTTATGCTTTGTTGTATGAATTTCTTTTGCGCTTTAATTCTTTTTATTCTATTCGAGCATACATAGTTTCGTCAACTATATGCTAATGATCCTCTAAATACCAAACCTGGAGATCCAATATACCATTGTGTGAGAATGATAGTATGTAAGTTGTTGAACTTCAACTAACGAGTCTTAGCAGCGGTTCAAAGACTAGGGTTAGAACCCAAGGGGCGCATTTTAGGTTAAGTTTACTTAGGCAAAATAACATTAGTAATTATTTAGAGATTTGAGATATTTCTCCTACAGGATAGTATAAGGAAAGAATATAATTATGTACTTAAACTATTTTAGTCTTGGTAGCCCAAAAGCCAATCAAAATATTGGAAAAGCTAACACAACACACAATATAAAACCATGGCACCTTGTTGGTAGTGATAGTGCCGTAAGCGGGGTTGCCTGTGGATAAAGTCTATGTCGCATGCGGTAAAAACTGTTTTGGATGCGGGTTAGACTGGAGCCTGAACATATCATAATATTAGACTCAAAGGAAAACATAAACACTAGAGAATACCTATTACTCTGACGATCACCTGTAGCGCCACCGCATTAAACATTGTTGTAACTTCGGTTGTTTTTTAATTTACTTAAATAATTACTTTAAGAACACACTGAAATCCTAATTAACAACTAATATGATCTAGACTAATAAAAATTGTTATAACTTATCACCATTGTTACAACATCTCAAGTAATTTTGTTTCTGCTTCTCCTCACCTCCGATAGAGAGACAACTATTCCAAAGACCACAATTGTTTGCCTTGTGGTTCAAAAGAAGAAATTTTAATAAAGAATATGAAGAGACCAACTCCTTCCATGCCAACAAATCTTGGATGACATGTGATGAAGAGGATCAACATCAACAGCCCAACTCATCGAACACACGTTCCCAACAGATTACGGACCAAAAGGCCACCACTCAAGTAGAGGAGCAACTGGAACAGCTGGATGAGCTTGAAAATAGGCTTGTCACGGTTGAACAAAGTGAAGAGCCCAATTATGATGTTTTCAACACCTTCACAGATGAACTCGAGACAAAAATTAAGTCTTTTGAGAACTTTTCAAACTTTGATGGAAATTGTGTTGGTGATTTGTCAATGCTTTTGAGTAATCTTACAAAAGCTTTGTCTATGGAGGTTAGAACTAATATTTTGTTGCAAAATAAACATGTGTTTGACCAACAATGAGTTCTGGAGGTCTAACTATAGGATTCACATCTGCTGCGATCCTAAAAGGGTCAACAATAACCCTAAAATTCCTATTTTTCCAAATCTAACCGTCTAATAATTTCGTGCACATATCTCAAAGCAGCTGATTTTTCCTTGCACGAATCTCTAAACAATTCAACAGTTGCATTTGGAAAAACAGGAATTGTAGGTCACTGTTCATGAGTTAAGAATCGCAGCAGATTCGGATCCCTAACTACAATGATCCATTATTGCAACTAAGTTCCAAACTAAAAAATGCAAGGTTTTATGTAATGACATTATATATATGTACCAATGTTATGATGAAACATGTGTAGAAAACATAGTTTGAATGATGTCTACAAAGATTTGATGATACTTCATCTGAAATTGTATTATTTGAAAGGGAGCTACAAGGAAGAGAAGAATACAAGCAATTGCAAGTTTGAGCTGTATGAAATTCCTGAAAAATTTGGTGAAAATGTGTATTGGGACAAGTTACCGAATGCTATGTACATTTCAAATATTTTCAACATTCAACATCTTCACAAATATCATGGTGAAAACATCAGCTTGAGGTCAAGCTTTCGTCAACCGGAGGAGTATGACGAAAGCTAAATTTTGGCTTGGATTCAAACCAGGAGTTGAATTCGAACTTAGACTCAGTATGGGTTAATTGTTTTTTAATCTTCTTGAATGACTAGGCACAAGTTTTAAAAAAGAGTCCCACGGGTCCCACTAGTTCATCATTTCCTATGATAATTAATTGCATGTTTTCTATGAAACTTCATTATGTTGTGCCTAGTCATTCATGAAGATTGAAGAACAATTAACCTGTACTGAGTCCGGGTTTGAATCCAAACCGGAGTTTTGGTTTTCGTCAGCAAGGGATAGTAAATCGCACCAGATAGTTAATTTGGTGTAATCTGAATATTTCTGCACTCCTAATTTGATGTCTCCAAGAATTTCACCACCAGTTGATATATTTAATTAGTATACTTCTTTGTTTTATCTAGAATGCAACTCACTAATAAATTATGTATTTAGCTGCTGACAATCATGATAAATAAAGCAACACACATGAAATACAAATTTGATATTTATGAATCAATGCCCATTAGTGGATTATCATCGGCATTGTTTAATACAATCGGACTGTACTATATAACAATTATGTGGTCCCTGCCCAGCACAACAATAACACGTTCCATAACTACAATGCTCGCATTTGACACAGAGTGCTGGAATATTGATTTTGCTTGTGTTCTCTCCTCTTAACTGTGTCATATTCCAACCGATAGCATGACCGCACCAATTCTGAATATCGATCTTACTTGCGCCTATATTGCCTCCTTGCATATGAAGATTCCGACCTATCAATCCAACACAAATATGTCACTTAGATAAATGAGGTAAATAAGAGATGATTTGTTGACATTAAATAGGTGATGCTTATAAATTATTTAACTCACTACGGTTTAAGAGTTCATAATTATTTAATAACTCAGTTTAATTAGTCATGCCTAGAAGGATTAGGTGGCTTACTAGATGTACTTTTATATATCGAGACTGTAAATTCTTATAAAATAACAACAATATATGAATTCAGAGGGGTTCAATTGCTAGAACAAACATTACCTTCAGACATACACAGAAGACAAGTGATCAGAAAAAGAAAAACTAGGATACGCAGCTTGGTGTTCATCTTTAATTTGATGAAGAAAAGTGATGAGGATTAAGTGTGTTTATATAATGGTAGGCATCCAACTTATCTAAATAACATCTCATATATCATGACATAATATTTTGTGATATTTAGATACAGTGACTCTCGAGAAAACGTATCCTAATAATTAGAAACAATATTTAGATACAGTGCCATAATATTTTGTGATATTTAGATAGAGTAATTCTTGGCCAGACCCTATCTTAAGAGATATATCAGCTTCATAAAGAGATACGCTTCAGTATATTTTAAATAATATCTCATATGTTTTTATCAAAAAAATTATATCTCATATGTGGTAAGGCCACAGTGGCCAATTTGTAGTAGAGTACACAAATTAATTTCTTCCTATGCTCATAAAGTTTGATTTGCGCGGGACTTGTATATGGATTCTTCAACGATGGTTGGAAAATTGGCCGAATTTTTTTTAATAACCAAATAAAAATAAAAAGTATTAATAATAACTGAATTTAAAAAAATATTCAAACCTAACCAAACCGAATTTTGAATAAACATATAAGAGGGCCGGTTTTCTGTCCATATTAAAATGTGCATGGAGACCAAATTTTATATTATTTTTTTTATTTTTTTTACTATTTTTTTCGATAGGTACAAAATTATTGTTTTCAGATACTTTGAAATTGCAAAAACAGTCTCGTTATAACTTAGACTGAAATTATAACATTATGACATTAGCCGGACTCATATATTAATAATAATTATTGATAATAAGATACTAATTATATAATATTAATATATTAATAATAACTATAATATATTATAATATTATTATAATAATTATTTTAGATATTAACAATATAACATATTATTATATAATTATTTAGTAATGATAATTATTAATAATAAGATGAAAATATTAAGATCTTAAAAACAATTGAGAAAACAAAAATTGAACATTTCTCATTTCTTATTTCTCATTTTTTAGATTGAAACATTAAAATCCTAATAAAAAAAGCTACTGTAGCAGACCGCCCCACTGTGGGGCGGTCTGCCCCTGGACAGAAAACCGCCCCCAGTAGAGCGGTTTGGTTAGGTTTGAAATTTTTTTTAAAATTCGGTTATTATTAATACTTTTATTTTTATTTGGTTATTAAAAAAAACCCGGTAAAATTGGCGATTGAAACTTTAAGAGAGATTTTATTGGGCCATATAATTGGGCCTTACTTCTTAGATAATTAATAGAATTGAAAATAAACATAACTGATAGAGTTGAGCCGTGATCTTATTGGGCCCTATAATTCTATGACTTGAAAAATAAAATGTAGTAACCGTAAAGGCATGCTAATGAGTCTGATTCTAATCAAACTCAGCTCAGTTCGGCTCAATTAAGAAGTTATAAAAGCTCAGTTTCACACTCAACTCGGATTTGAGATAAACAGCCAGCCTCGGCCAGAAAAATGTTCAATTTGTGCGCTGATCATGTGCCTCTGCTGAGAAAAAGCCCAGTTTTCCAAATTCATTTTAATTTTTGAGTGTTCCGTACTATTTATCTTCATATCTATACATGTTAAAAAATACTGCCACCAAATTCTTAAATTAAGTAATAACGCATCAAATTGAACTTCCAGTACACCTGATAATTCCCTAAAAAATAGTACGTACAAATAGTAAAAAATTCACTAAAATTTAAAATTTAAAATTTCCAAAAATTTTAATTAGAAATAATTATTACACTAAACAGGTCCAACTAAAGTAGTTATAAAAAAAAACTGAAATCGATACACTAAGTTTGGAGATGGTTGCAACAAGAATCTGAAATCTGATGTTGTAAATTTAACTTCTTTACAAATTTCAATTTAAAAAATATGTGATGTTATTTTCAAAATGTTTCCCTTGAAGTTGACATGCATCCACTGATTTAGTAATCAACTAAGTGGCATCTTTTTAGCAAATTTGAGTTAGTTCACAAGCAGATGCTCTACAAACTTTGCCATAATACCAATTACAATTTCCTCAAAATTCTAAAGTTATGAAATAAAAAAGTAAAAACTAAGTGCCTAAGTTATTCTGCACATTTAAAACTTCAGTATAGAAAATGCAAATTGAAGCAAATTTCAGAAATTATACACAGCTTTTTCTCCGTATGTTAGGACCAATAGTGAACTCCCGATTACAATTCCTACACATAGCTTTTTCTCCTTCTTCATCAAAATGCTTCCACATAACTGCTTTTCACTTTTTTGATCGACTTCGGATTATATTGGACGGATTCACTTGGAGAATTTCCGACATCGGTGTTTGCTTGGTGTAACACCTGGTAATTTTTACAAATATTCTAATGTTCGTTTCGGACTTGTTTGCAATATTTGAAAATACGATGATTTAGATGCAAAAAAAAAATGGAAATCCGAAAATGATGAGAAAATTAAGAAAGGAAAAATGATTTTGAATCAGTTCATGGTGAGATAAAAAAAATGGAAATCCGAAAATGAAGAGAAACAAAATGAAAAATGAGAGGAAAATAAGAAAAAAATTTAATAATAGATTTTGATATTGATTATTATTTCGTTGTACATTCGATTGAAATTCTGATTACGTTGCATTGATTTTGAATAACCGTTGCAATTCGATATGAATTTTATGGATTGATCGCTATTAGTTAACCAAACTTCTCTATAATATGTGTTTTCAATTTTAATGGTTGAATTGAATATTTGAATTGGGTATTGAATTATGAGGCAGCTTTTAGCGGAATAGCGGGTATGAGGTTCAAATTTGATTATAAACCGATGAGATTGTGTATAATGTGAATACGGGAATTGTCTGTGACAAACATTCCAAATGTGTAAATACTGTGTGACTTTTGCTTTACTGATAACCTAGACCCAGGTGATATCATCGGTTTAATTTGCATGCATAATTTGATGTGAATTTGTGCGAATTAATCCAATCAGTTTGAATGGATGTTTAATTAAACAATTATAGAGAGGCGCGTTATTAAATAACTAGTTACTCAGCTTTGTAACTGACACCGTATTGTTTTTGTTTGTTATTTTTGTTGCAATGTAGACATAGGTTGACGGGATGAAGAATGTATTCAAGGGTGCCTCTCTTGTTGCGATTCCCGGCCGGGAGGCGGGGTCATTACAATTTTGATATCAGAGCATTAATTTCTAGAACTGTGTTTGATCCAAGTTTCGTTTGTTATCTGTGTCTATCAGAATTGAATTATGATCTATCTAATCTGAATTACATATGTCTGATTTATGAGATTAATATGAAAATTTTGAGTAATTCCATTTGATTATTAATTTCGAAATATCTTTATTCGTGATACCATGTGGTTGCTACTGAATTTATCCATCTGGTATGACTATAATATTATCGAGTTTTAACAAAGCTGAAATTAAATAAAATTGTGTAAATTGATATGATTCTAGTCGATTATATTTGTCTATTGATATGTATCTAATAAATTCAGTTTGATTATTGTCTATTATGTCTCGTTTGAATTGTATATCATCTATTTGAATATATTGAGGACAAAATTCTTTTGAGGAAATTTTGTAACACCCGGTAATTTTTACAAATATTCTAATGTTTGCTTTGGACTTGTTTGTAATATTTGAAAATGTGAAGATTTAGATGCCAAAAAAAAAAAATCTAAGCCAACGTGGCACCAAGGCTACGTGGCTACTATGCGTTATAACCCTCCAAATCTTTTGACCCTTAAATATGTCTTGTTCTCTCTGCTGATTGGATCAGTTCATGGTGAGAAAAAAAAAAGGAAATCCAAAAATGAAAAGAAGGAAAAATGAGAGGAAAATAAGAAAATTTTGATGATAGATTTTGATATTGATTATTATTTGGTTGTATGTTCGATTGAAATTCTGACTATGTTGCATTGATTTTGAATAGGCGTTGCAATTCGATATAGATTTTCTGATTGATTGCCATAAGATAACCGGACTTCTCTTCAATAAGTGTTTTTGATTTGTGTGGTCTAATTGAATATTTGAATTGGGCATTAAATTATGAGGGATATTGTAACAGAGATAGTGGGTCTGAGGTTCACATTTGATTATGAACTGATGAGATTGTGTGTACTGTGAATGTGTAAATTGTCTGTGAGAGACATTCCAAATGTGTGAATATTGTGTGACTTGTTTTACTAAACCTAGGCCCAATTCTATCATTGGTTTAATATGCATGCATAATTTGATGTGAATTTATGTGGATTAATCCAATCAGTTTGAATGGTTGTTTAATTAAGCTAATTATAGAGAGATGTGTCGTTAAATAATTTGTTACTCAGCTTTGTAGCTGAATCCGTATTATTTATATTTGTTATTTTTGTTGCGACCTATACATAGGTTGACGGGACGAAGAATGGATTCAAGGGTGACACTCTTGTCACGATTCTCAGCCGGGCAGCAAGGTCGTGACACTTGGGAATGAAACTAAGACATTAACTGTACAACAAAAAAGTTTCATCTAATTAGAAAGGAATGTAATAAGTTCAATGACAACTAAAATAGATTGATTTACGTGCAGAAACCCCGTTTTGTAATAAGTTCAATGCTTCATTTAATCCCTAATTGATGTTTAGTTATAGTGACTCTTATCAATTTGTCCATCCGGTGTATTGAACCAAATTAATAATCTAAGTGTTTAGATTTTAGCATCGAAATAAAAAAAACAGTTGACTTACCATATATATATTCACAAGTTTGGCTTATTTTTAAAACTACTCATAGGAACCTGGCTAATCACATCAGTTTTATCAAAAAATTCTATTGCAATTGAGTATTGTATTTTATCCACATAACAACATAAGTGCTAATGATGCTTTGTTTATACAAGTTCAAAAATATTTAACATATCTTACAAATTAAATAAACAGGTAATTATCTACGTAACCACGAATAGCACACTCGCATGCCTTTCCAGCCGTACTTTTTCTTCACCTCGGGTTTGAAATATGAATTCATGAAGAATTTGCCGTTAAACTTATTGTGAAATAAGACTACAAATGGTAGGTTTCAATCAAAGCAAAATTCCCACAGATAAATAAAAGATGTCAATTAATAGACTCTAAATATTACTAATCCAATTTAGGACTCAAATACCAAACAACTCTATTATTTTTCAGAGATAAAGCCTATGTAACATTTGTCATGTTTTCCAGGGGCATAAAACTGATATAAATTTTTTGGGGTTTTTAAGGCCTTCAAGATATAAATGCCAATCATGGCATTTTCTGTAAATATAAACATGACTTACTCAGGGACTATATAAAAACTCATTTTATATATTCATTGATAATGGAGTTAAAAATTAACTCTCAAGCTCCTTATTTGCTTTGTTTAGCTTTAAATGAGGCCCACCCAGCTTTAGTATTCTTTTAAAAATTAACTCTCCGAACTATTCTTTCAAATGTATGATCTACCGTCCCTGCATTTTATTAAATATATTATAACTTCTATAAGTTTATAGAATAAAGATTTTTTTTTCCCACTCTATTTTCTTCATTCATCTCCCAATCATTAATTATTTAGGGGAATACAACTTCCAACACAAAAGACAAAACAAATGTGTATTAATCGTTAAAGACAACACAAAAGACAAAACAACTTTTGATATCTACCCATCATTCCAATTAATTAAATATTTCCCCACATCTCACATTTTAATCACTTAATATAAAGAATAATATTAACAAAAAAATAGTTTGACATTTTTTTCCTCACTTCAAAGTATAATATATTGCAAGTCTTGATATTGGAGAAAATTAGATAAAATATAACATCGCATGCATTATCTAAAAAATGTAAAGATTTTAAGCACTAATTGACATATCCTCATTTATATATAGCTAGCGTTGATTCCTAATAATCTCTTCAAATTAAAAATGGATAATTGAAAAACGATCTTTATTTTTAGGTTACTTCTAAAGTTTTCTTCATATAATTAAAGAGAAAGACAGACTCCTTTTTTAGTTAGGCTAAATTTGTTCAATCTCATAACTTGAGCTAATAAAAAACAGACCCCAATTTAAACAAATCTAATTGAGCGTACAAAATATTTTTCTAACCGTTATTTTTATACAACATTGTTTCTTCCATTTATTGAACTTATCTGCCTCACAGGGGATTATAAATAGCCTTCTTTCTAACTATAAATCCCTTCCTCTTTCCTATTAAACCCCTTATTTTTTTTTCTTCCAGAAAACAAGAGCAAGGTGATTTTAAGACGAACATTAAAATGGTGGAAGGTGCTGAAGTCCCTCTGTCGAGCTTTGCTAATATCGGCTTCCATTTGGAGGTGGCAGGAGGCATCATTTTTGTCATTCTTTTCATGCTTTTCCTATGCCGACTTCCGAGACTTATCAAGACATACCAAATCAATCATGAGTATGAGCGACTGGTGCTTCTGCAACACAAAGTTAAAACTAGGGCCACCACGACTGCTGCAGCACATCGATCACAGGCGATCGTCCCCAAGCCCCGCGAGGCACTAACAAATTCAGCTACCATAATTTGGTTCAGGATTTTTGCATCATCCCGCGGTTCTTTGTGAAATCGACTTGTCTCAGATGCGGCAAGCAGGTTAATAAACAAATTACAGTAAGAATTGGAGGAGGTGGAAAAGTTTGAATAGGAGTTGTTATATGTTGTTGTAAAATTATATATTACACATGGATGAAGTTTTGTATCATATGTTTTAAAAAGAAAATTTATGTAAGAAGTTAGTATAATTTTTTTAGATTTTCAATATTCCTCTTACTTTTGAAAATGAAAGGTTAGGATTAAGCCATCAAAATCTTTAATATTCATAAAGCATCTCCAGTCGGATTTCAGCATGAAACTTCATACATGAAAAATATTATCTTTTGCCACTATACCAAATATTGGTTTTCCTAATACTCATGTTGGGCTATTTGCATATACTTTTTTTTTAATAATCTATATACATCCGATGGATTACTCGTAAAGATATTTATCTCTTAGTTCATACAAACATATTACATTGACGGAACACATATATAGACACTTCCAAATCTCTTTTTTCTTTTCTCTTTAGACACTTGAATATTTTTATATGAGAATCTGAGCAGAAATGGTTATGGAACATAGACACTTCTCATCTAGATGCCACTAAAGCTTTGAGAGCCTTTCAATTTTTATTTAATGTTCATAACAAATATCGGTATTTGAACTCACGACTTCTTACACATAGGCGTTGTCTTTTGTCATTGAAAGAAAAGTTGTTTCATTTTATATAGAGAATGTAGTTAAATTTTTTTTTTAGTAAGGGTTCCAGTTAGTATTCATTTTTTAGGCACTTTAATGAAGTAGCCTTTATTTGAAATTCTCATAAGTGACATATCTGTTGAGAAGTAAACAATAGTAAAAATTTCCAAAAATTGGTCTCTAAGTATACATAATATGAAAATCATGTTAAGAAGTTCGGATCGACTGTTTGAAGTTTGAAAATGAATATATGAGCGAGAATTAAAACACCATTTTTACTTTCCAAACCGCGATAGCGCGCTCTCTCTCTCTCTCTACATATATATATCTATATATACACACATATAGATATACTTGTACATGTATACATGGAATCAATCTTAATCATTGCATTGGTTGATGACAGTTAATTTTGATATCGGAGAAAATTAGATAAATTACAATATACTATGTATTATAAAAAAAAAAGTAAAGGTTTTAAAAAATAAATGACATATCCTTATTTATAGCTAGTGTTGAATAATGATCTCAGAGTAATTCATCATTGATCAGGGATCTAAATGTAAAATTAGGTAGAAATAGAATAAAGAAGTACTGTGGTACAGTGGTACAGTGGTACAGTGATACCAATAAATAGAAAAAGCAACTCCAACGGCTATATTGCCAAATTGTAGCTATAAATAGAAGAGTCATGAGAATGTAAAAAAGTTTTTTGGAATATAAAAAATACTGTTCTCCTCAGTTGTGCATTTCTTTCTAAAAAATATCATGGTATCAGAGCTCTAAGTTCTGTGACGGAAAAAAAAACAGCAATCACAAACAGTTCTAGCAAGTGGTATTCACAGCACAAGCAAAAAAACCAATAGCAAGGCATAATGGCTCAAGAGGGGCAACACGAGGCTACCAATTCCTCCAAGATCACGAATACTTTGCTTAATGGCAAGAATTATCTGTCATGGGCAAAGGCAGCATCTAGAGTGCTCAGCGGTCGAGAGATGCGAGAATACATCACAGGAGAAAATAAAGAACCCAAGCCAACAAATCCTCAACTCCCGACTGAACCCGAAAAAAAGGCAATGAAAAAATGGAGAACAGCCAATGACAAGATCATAACTTGGCTGATGAACTCCATGGAACCTCCAATTTCAGATTTATTTCTCAATTCTGACACTGCCTTTGAACTATGGGAGGCAGTTAAAAACATGTACGGGCAACAAAACAATTATTCCCGCATCTACCAACTCAAACAAGAAATTCAACAAGAAAAACAAGGTATGAGGAGTCATATTGAGTACCTCGGTGCTCTCAAAAAGAAAAAAGATGAGCTCCGATCATACCGGCCACCAACTTCGAACTTGACCGTAATAAAAAAACGAGAAGAGGAGGATGATATATTTGAGTACCTGGCGGGTCTAAACCCTAGTTACGAGGCCGTGAGAGCTCAGATCATGAATACCATTCCTCTTCCGACATATGCCCAAATTCAAAATATGATCCAACAAGAGGAGGGTAGGAGGGAGACCATGAATGGTCCACAGGCCACAGTGGACGAGGGACACGAGACTCATGGATTTGCCGCAGCTAAAAAGCCCAATTTCTCCAACTTCTCAAAATCTGGCCAAAACCCTAACTTCCAAATTCGCCAAAATTCGGGGACAATAGAGAGGTGCCCGGGTTGCAAGAAAGAGGGACACACTCAAGAGAACTGTTGGTTTCTTCACCCTCACCTCAAGCCCAAATATTGGAAGACGAAAGAGAAAGGAGGAAGAGGCGACGGATATGAGAGAAGAAGGGGAGAAAATGAAGGGAGCAAGTCATATTCGCGGAACCAAGGAGAAAAAACTGGGTTTCTAACCCAGACCAAACCAAATAAAATCGAACCAGCTCAATGCTCTGGCGGGTCAAATGAGTTAGGCGGTAACGGGTCAACTGGGTCAGCGGATCAATTGCAGTCCCTAGTTCAGCAGCTCTCTGTGTTGCTTGCAAAACAAAATCCAGCATTCTCTGGTATAGCCTCACACTCAGAAAATTTAAATTTATTGATAGTGGAGCTACGGACCACATGTTCAGTAACCAAACACTTCTAAAAAATTTAGACATAACCAAAAATGAACAATATGTCATGGTAGCTAACAGTATGAAGGTGAAAATAAGCGGTGTAGGAGAAACAATTTTTTGTAACAAAAATATTTACATCGTACTATATTTAAAAACATTTCCTATAAATTTACTTTCAGTAAAAAAAATTAACACAAGAATTAAATTGTAATATAATTTTTTCTTATGAAAATGTTGTATTTCAGGACCGGGAAACCGGGACGAAGATTGGTGAGAGATTTCACAAGAATGGACACTATTTTTTGAAATCAACAAATTATTTTTGTGCTTCCGCTAAAGCCATCAATGTTGATCTTTGGCATAGAAGATTTGGACACCCTTCCGACAAGACTTTAAATTATATTTTTGAGTGTAAATTTTTTAATTGTAGTAATTGTGAAGTTTGTAAGTTGGCAAAACTATTGAGACTTCCTTTTTCCTCATTCTAATAGTAAAAGCAAAGCTATGTTTGATCTAATTCATTCCGATGTATGGAGACCGGCTCCGATTGAATCATATAATGGATTTAAATATTTTGTAACTTTTATCGATGATTTTTCAAGAACAACTTGGTTGTATTTACTCAAATCTAAAGATGAAGTCTTTAATAATTTCAAAGAATTTTTTTATCTAATAGAAAATCAATTTAATGCTAAATTAAAAATATTTAGATCGGATAATGGGACGGAATTTATAAATAAAAATTTCACAACTTTTTTTAAAGAAAAAGGAGTTATACACCAAACCACATGCATTAATACACCCGAGCAAAATGGAGTATCGGAAAGGAAAAATAGAGACCTCTTAGAAATGACAAGAACATTAATGTTTCAAAGTAATGTTCCAAAAATATATTGGTCCGATGCTATACTTTGCGCCACACATTTAATTAATAGACTACCTAGTTCAAAATTAGAAAACAAAATTCCATTAGAAATTCTCTATGAACAAAAAATCTCATTTGATCACTTAAAAATATTTGGTTGTACAAGTTTTGTACATATCAAAAGGAAAGATAAATTAGATTTTGTATCAACAAAAACTATTTTTTTAGGATATTCTTCCTTCAAAAAGGGATATAAATGTTATGATCCTATAAATAAAAAGATATTTATTTCTAGGAATGTTGTATTTTTTGAAGATGAACCATATTTTAAACATAGGGAAAATATTCAAGTCTCTTGTCAAAATGAAAAATTTAATTCCGTGATGCCTAACATTGAGGGACAAGATGTTATTCAAAGTCAACATTATGAGAGTAATGTGAATAATCTTGAAGAAGATATAGGAGAAAATAATGATGACACAAATGAAATAGAAAATAATTTAGAACTTAGACGAACATCAAGGGTACCACAACCGTCGATTAGACTTAGAGATTATGAAGTATATACCGTACAATACCCTATACAAAATTTTATTTCATACGATAAAATTTCACCTTCATACCAAGCTTTCCTCACTACCATAGAAAAAGAAATAGAGCCGAAAAATTACCAAGAGGCCATCCAAAGTTCAACTTGGGGCAAAGCCATGAAAGAAGAGCTAAAAGCTCTAGAAAAAAATAAAACTTGGGTAATTGTTCAATTACCAAAAAATAAAAAACCGGTCAGTTGTAAATGAGTTTATAAGATCAAGTATAATTGTGATGGTACCGTAGAACGGTATAAGGCAAGATTAGTAGCCAAAGGGTTTACACAAACATATGGCATAGACTATAACGAGACCTTTGCACCGGTTGCAAAAATGAACACCGTTAGGGTTATATTCTCGGTTGCTATAAACAATGGTTGGAACCTATACCAAATGGACGTAAAAAATATTTTTCTTCAAGGAACACTTGAAGAAGAAGTATACATGACCATACCACCCGGCCATGGAATGGAAAATATTTCTAACCTAGTTTGTAGGTTAAATAAGTCGATATATGGATTAAAGCAATCTCCAAGGGCATGGCATAGAAAACTTAGCTCTTATTTAAATTCTTGCAATTTTAAAATTAGCAATGCCGATCATTCATTGTTCACAAAAAATAATGGTAGATCAATAACCCTAGTTCTAGTCTATGTCGATGACATTATAATCACCGGGAGTGATTATCAACAAATTCAAAAAATTAAAAAACAATTGAGGAAAAAATTTGAAATTAAGGATTTAGGATACCTAAAATATTTTTTAGGAATTGAGGTAGCTTTTTCAAAAAAGGGCCTATTTATTTCACAAAGAAAATATACACTTGACTTGCTAAAATAAACCGGTAAAATAGGTTGTAAGCCGACCTCTACTCCAATTGATAGTAAATATAAATTAAATAGTGAAGATGGAGAACCGTTAGAAAACATAAATCAATTTCAACGGCTTGTAGGAAAATTAATTTATCTTACGGTTACCCGTCCGGATATCTCTTTTTCGGTAAGCCAAATTAGCAAATTTATGCACTCACCAAAAACACCACACCTAGAGGCAATAAATAGAATCTTAAGATATCTAAAAGGAAATCCCGGAAAAGTTATTTGGATGAAAAATAATAAATCTAACGATATATGTGGCTATTCCGATGCAGATTGGGCCGGAAGCTTTGATAGAAAATCCACTACCGGCTTTTGTACATTTGTAGGCGGAAATTTAGTCACATGGAAGAGTAAGAAACAAAGTGTTGTGGCTCGGTCAAGCGCAGAAGCTGAGTATCGAGCCATGGAATCCACCGCGAGTGAATTAATTTGGCTCCAGCAATTGCTCAATGACATGGGAATCGAATATGATCAACCCATGAAAATGTATTGTGACAACAACTCGGCACGTCACATTGCTCTAAATCCCGTATTCCACGAGCGAACCAAACACATAGAAGTCGATTGCCATTATATTAGAGAAAAGGTTCAAGCCAAGGAAATAGAAATACCGTTTGTTCGAAGTGAAGATCAACTAGCGGATGTTTTTACTAAAGGATTGGATCCAAAGCCGTTTGAAAAAATCACAAGCAAGCTAGGATTGCTTGACATCTATAATCCTAGCTTGAGGGGGGGTGTTGAATAATGATCTCAGAGTAATTCATCATTGATCAGGGATCTAAATGTAAAATTAGGTAGAAATAGAATAAAGGAGTACTGTGGTACAGTGGTACAGTGGTACAGTGATACCAATAAATAGAAAAAGCAACTCCAACGGCTATATTGCCAAATTGTAGCTATAAATAGAAGAGTCATGAAAATATAAAAAAGTTTTTTGGAATATAAAAAATACTGTTCTCCTCAGTTGTGCATCTCTCTCTAAAAAATATCAGCTAGTTAGCGTTGATTCTCACTTAGAGAACTCCTAATAATCTATTCAAATTAACATGGATAAAGGAAAAAAAAAATCTCTCTTTGTGGCTACATCAAAAAGTTTTCTCAAAATAATTAAAGAGAAACACAGACACCTTTTTTAGTTAGGCTAAATTTGTTCAATCTCATAACTTGAGCTAATAAAAAACTAATCTCAAATCAACCAAATCTAATTAAGCGTACAAAATATTTTTCTAACCGTTATTTTTATACAACATTTCTTCTTCCATTTATAAAACTTATCTGCCTGACATAAATAACTCCTCCATGCCAGTGAAAAACTAGTTAGGATTATTTTAGCCTTGTTTCTCACTATAAATCCCTTCCTCTCTATCTCATTAAACCCCTATTTTTTTCAGAAAACAAGAGCAAGGTGATTTAAGACGATCATCAAAATGATGGATGCTGCTGAAATCCCTTTGTCGACCTTTGCTAATGTCGGTGTCGATATCTCAGTTGTAGGAGCCATCATCTTCTACATCTTTCTCTTCTATTTCATAGAGTACCAACTACGGAGCCATATCAAGAAGTACAAATCAATCACAAGTATCAGCAATTTGTGCTTCCTCAACACAACGTTAATACTAGGGCTACCACAACAGTTGAAGGGCATCGATCACAGGCGATTGTCCCTGAGCCACGCAAGCGACCACAATATGCTACATACAGAAAGGCAGTCTGAGGAGTGATAGTCTAAAATTTTATTTTGAATTTGTATAAGAAAGTAAACAGAAAGATATTTTTGATAGTCATTATTTAGGATGCACAAGTGTCAGAATTTTTTATTTTCACAATCTTATTAACTATTTTGTCGGAAGGAGAAAGATGAAAACTTTTTCTCATTATGGTAGAAGGAATTGAGTTATTCATTACATTATTTATTTATTTAGATTTCGTATGCAACTTTTGTGCCTACCTGCTTTACATACAAAATCCAATGAACTGAATTAATGATTTGGTATCTTAGAAAATTCCTATGAAACAAAATCAATAATTCAGTTTTTTACTATAGCCTTGAAAAGAATTTTCCATCTTTTGATTCTTTATAAAAATACTTTAAATGTTTCTAAAACTAAAATAATCTGCACAAGTGTCTCCACACTTTTTTATCTTCTCGTTAGAGCATGTTTACTGATTATATTACTTGTACAAGCATGTTCCAATGCATTTGCCAATACAACACCAGTACATACAAGCTATTACCCTGTACCGGGTATGGTGTTGACATATTTGTTCTTTAATAAAATGAAGAACAATGGCTTAATGTATTGCACTAACTTAGCTAGAAAACAACATATAATAACTTTCTGGCATTATAATACTGTTCTACAAGTTACAGGTGGTCACTTTGCTGTATTTGCAATATGGGCCGCATCAGCATTGTTCTTCATTTTGTACTTTCGTATTAATGACAAATTTAACTGCTACACAAAGAAAATATTGGCTAGTAATGTGCTTCTGATAACTATTTAATTAATTTTCATTTTTTTTTATTTATTACTTTTTGTTTTTTCTTTTCTGAGGATTTGTATGCCCTCAAATTTAAAGATCAAACTACAGGTTGTCCTTCCAGCTGATAATAAGGTTCAGTGCTAGAACAAGTTAGAACAGTTGATAAACACACGAGCATTGTCTCCATCGATAAAGCCTCTACTTCTAAATTATTCTAATAACTAAAATTCTAAAATTTTATATGTCAAGACAATACTTAAAATCAGTGCTCTGGTAATTGGGGATTGGTTGTTGTCAAGGAAAAGATCCATGATGTGGCATTGGGTGTTAACTTGGTGGTAGTTGGCAGAATTGAACATGACACGCGATAGGATAATTTATTTCGTCCCAGCCGGATAAAAAATAATTCGGTGCCTATTATAGATATAGGGAATCTGTTTTCAGATTAGTACCAAAATAATAAAAAAAAATGATCTGGATTTATTAATTGTACCTGGGGTACCTGGGGGATGCAGATTCGGATAGAATTTGAGGCATTTCGATGTACTAATTGTGTGTATTCCACCATCATTCAATTAATTAAATTTAATCGGTATAATCAATTATCATGGTATTACTAATATCAGTTTATTCTGAGGGCATAATTAATTTGCGTCACCAATATTACAAGCACTTAATTGTAGTTTTCTATGAAGTCATCTATCTCATTTAGATGAAATTGGAGATTGAATATAAGTTTATGATATGGATTGGACAACATGAGTTCCATAAAGACTCGCTTATTGATAAGTTCTTTCAAACCTTAAGTTATCCAACAGCTCCACATGCTCTAATATATAATTTTTACATCACTATTGAGGATGAACCCTATTTCTATAAGAAAAAAGTCACTAGCTTCAAATGTCATATATATATACTGCTATCGATAGGCTTTCGGCCGTCATCACGATTGTAGGTGTCGTGCGACTGATTGTGATTAACTTCGACTTATTGAAGTGGAACATGCGGTCTTGGTTGCATCAGATCAGCAAAATGATGTCGGCATAGATTCTTGATGACGAGTCCGACTCAGATGAGCACAACTCAGTTGCACACAAGAATACGAAGGAGACAGAGAAGCACCCAAGATAGAGGGGATAGAGCGCAACTCAGCTGCACGAGGGTGACATTTCATCAAGGATCGAGTACTTTCATGAAAGAATAGTGCAAATATAATCCATATACCATTTATTTATTAGAATACAATAAAATCTTTCATCCAAAATATTAGATTGCATTCTAATGGATGACATCTATCAGAAAAAAAATAATAACAGATAAAAAAAAAAAAAATTGAATACATACATCAAGCGAGATGATCTTTCATGAGAAAGTGACAGATAATTAGTTTTTTGTTAAAAAGACAGAATAAAAGAAGACAACAAGCTTCAAATTGAATATATACTTACTGATTTATGCCATTTTTAAACAACTCACGGCTGTTTTTGATCTCCTCTAATATCACAATCACATAAATTACAGTCCCTTTCTTTGAAAAATAATATTCATATTTAATTTCATAATCTATATGCTATATGAACTTCACATCTATTAGTAAAAGTTTATGTAAGTGATGCAATATTATTAGCGGTAGTTATGAAAAATAATATTCATATTTAATTAATTTCATAATCTATATACTATATGAACTTGACAACTATTAGTAAAAGTTTATGCAAGTGATGGAAATATTATTAGCGGTAGTTACATAGAGTGACATCGGGTCATTTAATCGGAATGCTTGACCTAACAAAGAACTCACGCATTTCTTATCTTCCAAACTCAATAATTTTATTTTTATTTGAAGTTTCTATATTCTTTTAATTAGCGTCATTATCATACATTTTGCGTCAAGTAATTAATGCAGTAGTGATCAATACCAACAACAAATATTTTAAACTTAAAATTTGAATATATAGAGGGCTAAACATCATTTATAAAAGTTATTAATAATAAATAAAACTTTATATTATCTCTTAGATTCTTCGCTATGTGATTTATACAATTTTTTTTTACAATGTTGCATAGAAAAGGAAAACTATATATATATAACTAAAATCAACACAAAAATAAATGCAAGTAGATACCAAAAGTAAAATAAAGAGCTAATATTCAAAAGCACAGATCTTGGCACAGGGTTATAATCAAAAGGCTAATATTCAAATCAAAGCTAACAGATCCCAACAGCTGGGTCCCACGCCTCGTTAAATCACTGAGCCGCTCTGCACGAACTTTGACACAGTTACTACCAAAGCCCAACATCAAATGATAAAGACCAAACCCAACCTCTGAATACCAATCTCAAAGCCCAAATCAAGTCCTGCACACATCTCAGAGCCCAAAATCCAAATCTCAAAGCAATCCAATGGTCCCCAGCATATAACCATAAATAAATGAAACTCAAATTACATTCAGGTCCCTCTGACATTTCAATACCAACAGCGCAGCCACTACATATTTACAAAACGGCCCCTGGCAGCATAAAATCTTTGCAGAGAGGTCCCTGGAAGCCCAAATTCACTTCTAAATCCTGCCAAAAGCTCAAATTATATTTCAAAGCCCTCCAGAACTTACAAACAAGTTCCTGGAACTAGGGGTGTTCATTGGGTCCGGTTTAATCGATTTTGGATCAAACTGAATTAGATCGGTTCAAACGGTTCGGTTTTTTCGGTTTAATGGTTCGGTTCGGTTTATTTTTTAAAACCGAATTATAACTTCGGTTCAATTCGGTTTGAAAATTTTCAAAACTGAAATAACCGAACTGACCGAACTTTTATATATTATGAATTTGGTCCGGACCGCCCCAGTTTATTTCTTAATACCACAATTTATTTCTTAATAAATTACTTTAAATACTTCGGTTATTTCTTAATATTCCGGTTTATTTCTTAATACCCCGATTTATTTCTTAATATATTGTGGTTTATTACAAAATAATTGCTTTAAATAAAAAATTAATATATTTCGGTTTGAACCGAACAAACCGAAATAAAACTTTGGTTCGGTTCAGTTCGATTGCAATGCTCAATCGGTTCGGTTCGGTTCTATTTTTGAAACCGAATTATAACTTTGGTTTGCCTAATTCGGTTCGGTTTCAACCGAACCGAACTGATGAACACCCCTACCTGGAACATTAAAATGTTTACAAAAAAGCTCTTTTTGACTATAAATTCTTCATTTCAAATCCAAATCAACTCAAACTAATTCCAAATGACTCTAAATCAAATTCTCTATCATTTTAAAACCAATCCCAACATGTTTAAAGTTCAGCCAAAACCTGAAATGACCAAAATGTCCTTCTTGATCAAAATAACTCAATTGAAAGTTGAAATTATAAAAATTTGTAAATAATTATATCAAATGTCTCAGATGTCTCAGGTCATGATTAAAATTATAAAATCCATGAAATTTATAAACTTTCAATAGCATTATAAAATTACTAAAATGCCCCTTTCCCATGTTCAATGATAGTCAAATCAAGATTTACCAATATCTTCAAGCATAAATGAAATAAGAACGTATATTTCTCTCAATCATGTTTCATAACAACGAAATCATCTCATAACAAGCATATACATATGCATAAGCACACACATGAGCCTTACATGAGCCCCTTTTTAGTCCTATTACTCAGTTCACACCAAATAGGCACAAATTTCGAAATGAACAAGGTATTCAGCTTGACCCGAAAAGTCTTTCTAATGTAATTAATGGTGGGGCTTGCGCCCTACACAAATTAAAGTAATACTAACCGCCATGTTAAGCCTATGGTAGTGTTCGGCAACTATGTGAAACTTAAATAAGATGAACTAAGGAGCATCCGTTCGGTGAAACCATGGCTTGAAATTTTAAACTTGAAAAGTAACTTTCTTAAGAAAGCTTTAAGCTTGGAAAGATGCTTAATCCATATGAAACCATGGCTTAAAGGACAAGCTCAAGAAAGATAGGCGAAAGAAACACTAAGAAAGTGACATTAAGCTTGCTAAAGGAATATATGTTCGATGAGCGTAAGCTTCTATAGAGAACTAAGGAGATCTAACCATAGTTACCGAACACTACCTAACGCTTAGGTAAATGAAAGTAAAACACATCTCTGTCTCCACATTCATATATCCGGCCTAAACAGCTACACACGGTGTCATATATTGTGGTCCAAATTCGGCCTGTATGTAGCAACCCAAGTACCCAACTAGGTCAAATTATGTAAATGACCATTTTGTTGAGAAGATGTTGAAGGAAGGGAGGATAGCCAGGTGAAAAAAGAAGCCTATTCCTTTTTATATAATAAAAAAAATTAATGCATAGTAGTAAATTGGAAAATCTATATAATCATACACATAAACAACATATGTTGAATCCGCATCCTCTGTATTAAAGCACCGTTATCTACATTATTAAATCTAATTTGTTTCATTGGTCGTCTTCTAGAATCCACTCCATTTCAGCTGACTTCTTCTACTAAGTTTGAAATATCTACAATTGCTATACATTAACTGCATTGCTTAACCAAAAATGCACGATGCTAACTAAAACAATATAAACTGCAACTAATCATAAAATTTATGTCATGGGAAGACCACAAATTCATGATTTCTTCGTTAGCCGTTAGGTGAAGCATCCCAATTAAATGATATCGCTTATACTGTCTTCTATAAATAGAGGCCAAGTGCATCTCATATATGAATCTAAATATTAATATTAAATAATACTATTCGAAATAAAAAAAAGATCTGTCATTTATTTGTTTGCGGATATTGGAGTAAATCTAAAACAGCTGGAAGTTGTTTAAAAATTGTATAAATCAGATAGCATGCATCACCTTATATAATTAATTTTAACCAATTTATTCAATCATTAAATAATAAAAGTTCTCGGCATTTTCAAAGGTGAGACCATTAATTGCGCATACCTTTTTCTGTAAGCTAATTAGTAATAATAATTATAGGAGGACTATACTTGACAATTTCAAATTTTATTAATCATCAAATTAAAGTTTCCATTTTAATTCCAACCATTACTAAATATGACCAATTAATATTACATATTTACTTTCTATACAGACAGTGAAATTGGATATATTTTATTATAAAGATCAATTGACATGGAATTTTGACATTCCGACATTCAAGTAATGGTGATTTATTTTACAATTTCACAATTTTATACCCATACTGATTTGTTTTACAATTAACTCAATTATAACATTTACATAATCATTTTCAGATATTTGAAGAGGCATTTACGTAACGAATTTTATCCAGCCATCAGTTTGATTCCATAGTACCCGGGCCATGGAACGATATGTAGAGAGACAAATCAACCTCTTCTTAATCAACTCACCATCAGGCAAGAATTAAAAATGGCACGGCCAATATACATTTTTTGAAAACGTAATCGGTTTTATCCAGCCATCTTGTTGCATCATTGTCTGGATTGCTAATCTCAACGATGAAATAGGATAGGAGGTCATCAAATTAGTGAAGGATTCGTGTTTGTCATAATTAGTGAATGATTGGTATAGGATGGGAGGTTATCAAATTAAAGAGAAGTAGAGTATACACACTTGATACTTTCACAAAAATAATTATTACATGTAATTTTGGAAAGGGCGGTAATAAACTAGTTTAAAAAAATTTCCTAGTTTGCACATCAAGTGATTTGGAATTTTGACTGTCCGAAATTAATTGTTCTTGATGCATCATCAGACAATTATTAGCTCTGTATATGTCCTATAACATAGTAATAAAATATCTTTTCAGCTTTTAATTTATTTGAACTTTGTTTAAATATTGTGAAGATTGTCAAAATATATAACTATTGTCAAGTGATCCTTTCTCTCTGTGTGGAAGCTTGTAAGTTCGAAAGTCGGATAGAAATCCA
The DNA here is from genome assembly GCA_024447775.1 of Carex cristatella. Taxonomy (NCBI): domain Eukaryota; kingdom Viridiplantae; phylum Streptophyta; class Magnoliopsida; order Poales; family Cyperaceae; genus Carex; species Carex cristatella. Next base: position 5,721,475 of record JAJHPF010000008.1, on the reverse strand, counting down.
GAGGCCATCCACATATCGCTAACGAAAAAAATTCTTACTCATATTCAATAGATAATGAAAAAAATCTTATCAATACCTATTTTATCGAATATGATACAACTTGGATAAACAATTAAAAGTGTCATTGGCACCCCTAGCCTATTGGAATTTCTATTTCTTGGATCGCCGGGGTTTGTACCGCTCTTTTCGGCCGGTAAGCTGGTTGCATTACTAGTGCATGCGGATTTGGAGTATATAACCGGATGGAGCATTTTATATTAAATAGACAGACAAAATTGGACCCACAAGTTGTCAAATCTAAGTATATGGAAAAACCGGATTTTGTGGAGCGGAGTAGGTACGGTGGGCATCGGACCTACTTTGGATTTAATGTCTTCTAAGTTTGTCAGATCCGCTTTCGATTTGTGAGCTCTAGTTTAATATTCTTGTGTGTCTACTTCAATATTTGTACGCACAAATCGTAAAGCGAATCGGACGTAACTGAAGCTCATCAAACCTAAAAGTAAATCCGACATACTGCTATTTTTTGCACCTCATGGTTATTAGCTGAATAGCTATTGACATGGATTTGATCTAATTGTAGTACATCCTTGGATCAACAAATTTACTTGAAATAAAAACATACTGAATCCCTTAACAAATGTCCACAATATCATTTTCATAACCAACAAATAACTTATGTAGTGTAACAAGGTAAAGGCGCCCTTCAAAGAAATATCTATAAGGTTTGGCTGAATCTCTATATTTTATCAACCTATAGGTATGGTTTATCTAAGCTGAACAACTGCTTTTTTATCATTGAATGCAATCTGAATAAGCAATTTACTGAAAATTGTTGGGGTCATATGGCATGTGTACCGATGTCAATATCTTATATCATGAGTAAAGATCCCCTAATTTTCTTGATTGAAATATTGAAGCAATACATTGATACAAGTGGCAATCATGGCTTACCAAACTATGTGCACTTCAAAACAAATCCCCAATATTGTCTAAATAAGAATAATATGTTAAATATTTCTAATTAAAAAAATTACAAAAAATTCTTATAGCAAAAAACAACAATATGTTTTCATTAGAATAAAAAAAATGAAAGAAAAATATGCATGAATAGTCTTATTGTTCAAAGTGAGCAGCTCTCTGTCTACAAATGGGACAGACAACTTGCTCCTCTATCCACTTGCCAATGCAAGAGAAGTGGTACTCGTGGCCACATTTCAGTTGTCCCATTATATCAGCATCGACATATTGTTCCTGCCAATTATTTAAATTTTTAATTAGATTTATGAGGTATAATTTCGGTCTTAACTCCGCATTTTTGCCCATTCTTGACCCATTTGAAATTTTTATGGAAATACACGTTTCAAGCACTTAAATTTGATCTATTCAATAAACCAAACACAGTCAAAAGCTTATGCATCAATTACGATTCTAGCTGTACCAATTTTGCTAACAATTAATTAATGGTGTCTAACATACTAATATAGAGAAAAAGACAATCATGATACCAGGCAGATGACACAGAGCTCTGCCTCATCCTGCTCCCCACAACAGATTATATTTTTCACAAATTTGGAGAGCTCGGATGTTTTCACCCCGGTGTTCACTTTTCCAATCCTTTCTTCCAAGGCAAGAAGTTCCTACAATAAATAAACTATATCAATAATATTTTTTTGGGTGTTTTACTTTCCTTTTTGTTCATTTTTTTTTTGGGGGGGCGAGAGGTGCTTGTGGTGGAAAGGAATACCTCATAGCCCATGCCGTCGACATCCATAGGAATATCGTGGTGTCTGGCAGCTTGTATAATTGGAGGGATCTGAAATTCACAGAAGGAAACCATGCTGAAAACAATTATCCAACGAACAATTTTTAATGCTAATGCTTCTCTATTATTTGTACATAATTTTTTATTTTTTTTTGGCTGGCATAGAACCTGTTAAATTTCTCAAAAATGAAACGAATCAAGGAAAAAGGGGAAGCTGGAGTACTTGTTTAGGTAGTGTTGTGTACATTTAAATATTATGCTAATTTGAGTATAAGATAAAGTTGAATAAACTTTAATTCAGTTCCTAGTGCAAGAAAAACTATAAAGATCTCCTCCATGTGCAAGCATCAATTGCCAGTACTAACTATTATCTGATATATTAGAAGCCACAATATTAGTACTAAAACTTCAAAAATATATAAAGTCTGGAATACTTGTGTAATGAAGCTAAGACTGCCGATAGGAATGCATGTTCTAGTTATAAGTACTGACATCATCCATCGCCATTTGATTTTCTTCTAAAGAAAAATAATGTTATTGATGGGAGAAAAAGTACCTGATATTGCGAATGGTTGTTAGTTTGACCCTGAGATGAACGATTCTGAGGGTGTTCACTGAGTTGTGATGTTGTAAATCGATCCAATGAATGGGACCCAGTCGGAGGTGCTACGGATGAAAGAATGACCCTTGGGTAGTTCCACCGTGGAGCCACAGGAGGGACGATTGTCCAAAACGGGTCAAGATTGTCTGCTTCATCAGATGAGTCTGAAATGCTCTCACCGGTAATTGATGTAGGACTCTGATGGTCGGCATGCTGATTTGTGGCTAAAGACTGAACCCCTGACTGAAAGCCATGAGGCTGCTCCAAGGAAACAACATTCTGTCTCTCTTGTTGAGTGAATACACGTAAATGCAGGGCCATAGACCGAGCAAAGGGATTGCGGATCCTAGCATTTCTCTGTCGCACACAAGGGGATGTAGATCCGGCCAATGCCTGAAGGCCTTGTGGTGTATCTGAGGAGCTAGAAATGTTCACACCAGAAACTGTTGTAGTGCTCTGATTGTCAGCATGCCGATTTGTGGCCATAGATGGAACCCCTGGCTGAAAGTTCACATGAGTAAAGGAATTGCGGCCTCTAACATTTCTCTGAGGCTCGTCTACTGAAGCTGTACTTGGAAGTTGTCGTTTCATGTTTGAGCTTCAGCTTTCCCTGTTAAAGATAAACATATATAGAATTTATGTTAAATTTATAAAATTTTAAGATGAGATTTCAAATAACTCCATTTCTTTGTACCTCAAAATAAAATTATTTGAATAATTCATTGTCAAATCCTCAATTTTCTTGCTACAGACCATATCACAACAACTGTTAGAAAAGCCTAGTTAACAGACGCCAACTACTGAACCAAAGAAAGAAATTCCTTATGTTTCTCAACATCTAAAACAAATCACTTGTTTGTAGAAAGAAAAAAGGATGTAGCACTAAATCTCTTGTTTCTAGAAAGATCATGTCAACTATTATTCTAATTTGAGCTATCAAGGGGGGCTGTGTGCAATTCAATAGGCACATATATGGTGAGCTAGTACAGAAATGGCAAGAAATTGTTGGGATCTAGACCAATTTCCACCTAAATAGGAATGAAGAGGATATATTAAACTGGATTTGGGATTCAAAAGGCTATTTTCGTACCCAGGCACTTTACAATTTGCTATCTTGAGGGGGTAAAAAGTAAAAAATTCCATACTTTGGTGGAAACTTTAGTTTCTCCCAAAATTTAACAACAATAATGTCCCCGGTACACAAAATGAAAATTCCGATGTACTGTGTTGATTAATTTGATTCATTTTTAATAAAACAGGTTATGTGAAAAATTGACTAAAAGCTAAAACAATAAAATTTATTGAAGAACTCACCTGCGAAATCTAACTGTGCGTAGTTAATTTTCGGAACCGATATCAGAACAAATCACCTTTTTTTTCACAAAATGAATCGACGTGTGACCAATATATACAAGGCTACGTACTTGACCATTCTCTCCACTTATATAGGAATTTATACTCTAAAATAGGAATAATTTTAAATTCATTTTTGGTAAACTTTTGATAAAGATAGCAATTCTTTCCAAAATTAACTTGTGATACCTAAAATAGTTTCATAACAAATTGGGAATGACCACAATATGCTATAATATTTGTACAACCCTATTTTATCAATTGATAAAAAATATATATACCGGATATTTAAGAATATAATAGGAATTTAATTAATCTAGTGTTGTAATAAGAGCTACGTTTAAAATAAATACAGAGTTGAAAAGTTAATTAGTCTACAAATTAAAAAACAATCATCTCCTAAATTCAACCAAGTTATTTTAAAGAGTTAATTAGTCTAAAAATTTAAAAAATTCCAAAAACAACCGTTGGGTAGAAAAGAATAATTTTGATTGTATAGGCTTTATATAAAAACATTAATTGTTTCACGATTTGACAATGATTTGATCAATCTTTTTTTCTTTTAAAAAAAGAACAAACAACGATACAATAAATTGTCTAACAATTTTTTGTTCAGAAGTTTTGGGTACTAGAAAAATCAAGATGCTTATATCAATTGGGTATTGAGCATTCATGTAGAAATGACTATAAGACAAAAATATATATAAGTAAAGTAAATATAATAATACAAGAAACAAATTGCTTAGATTGATGAAGTACCTTGATTTGAAATCCAAAATATGAATCAGCCTATTTGTTTGTAGAATTGAACGTTAGATGAAACAAGTTGGGAACAAAACTTGGGAGAAATTAGATCTCTTGGGCGAATTTTTTCTAACTGTTGATTGATTTCTTCTTTTCTAAAATTTTGGAGAGAAGAGAAAGATACGGAGAGGTTTATTGGTAAGGTTTATTGCTATTACTAATTGTGAGTTATAGACGAGAAAGAAGTAGGTTCCTTTATTAATTCTACTATTTTTATTTTGGAAATTTTAATAAAAAGGAATGATGTATACATTAAATTTGGAAAGTGTTATTTTCAGCTCAATTAAATATCTGACCCTTCTACTCTTTCTCTTTTAGCTCTCTCAATTAACAGAAGAGTTTAATAAGGAAAAAAGCAGAAAAAGAAGGTACTTATGAGAGTTAAAAAGAAACTATCAAATTTGGGTAACCATTAAAATTGCATTAGTAGAACTTGGCATGAGATTCAATCAGATTTATTTTTCTCTAATTAGTACCTTCCTTTTTTAATTTTTTTTACTTTATTAAAGTTTTCCATTAATTGAGATATATAAATAGATAAAGATAAAAACCCTAAAACAGTTTCTTTTAGAGAATTTTTTCAGCGCTCAATATTGCAATAGTTGAGCTGCAAATAGCTCTTTCCAAATTTTGATATATGTCCATATAGTACATGGGACTAAATATTAATGTTTATATTATCTAACTTTTCAAGAAAGGGGGTGCAATTTTGTCGATTGTGATATTGGAGCATGTAAAAAGAAAAAAAAATAGAGCTGTTTAAAGATAGCATAAATATGTAAGCATTAATTTGACTTATATTGACCAATTTATTCAATTAAAATTCTTGGTACTTAAAGGTCAGACCGTTGCTTCTACCTTATCATAATGTGGAATTAATTGATAATTTATTTATTTTGACAATTAAAATTGATAATCATAAAAAATATACTTCAATTCAAAAGTCAACATCATAAACACAATCAATATTATTAGCTTATGATGTTTATATAATAGTGAAATTCCGTGTATTATGTATTATTCATTAAGTAATTTGTAATTTTGACAAACCGAAATTAATTGTCCTCGATGCATCATTAAATAGTTTTTAAAGTAATTATTAGTTTTTATATGTCCTATAATATGGTATAAAAATTTCTTTTCATCTTTTAATTTATTTGCTTTTTATTTTTACAATCTGAGCATACTGAGCTTCCTATATTTTACTTTGTCTATTTTATTTTTTTTCTAAAATGAATATAGTTTTGTTGTGTTGCATGTTTCTTTGACACAATCACATGCCTTATATATGCACCAGCCAACAATGCTATATATTAGATGTACTGGATTTGCAATGCCATGGTAAAAAGACTTGTTAATAGAAGAAATATTAGAACTTGTGAATATAGTTTAATTTGTAAAATAATATTAAGACTTTTTTTTAAGGGCAGTGAGAAAAGCACTGCCAATTCCATTGATTTAAAAAGTTATTTACAAGAAAATAATATTAAGACTTCAGAGAACAATTATTACGACATGTAAACAAGAGTATTAAGACTTGAGAAGCCACCTTTAAATTTAATAACATATTTTTAATGATTATTAAGGCTTTGTCTAAGATTTCATTTTTAAGAACTAAATTATTATTCGGTTTTCATGTTCATTGAATTTTAGTTGGCACGATTTCATAACCCAATCAAATTATGACTAAATTATACATGATATTATTGGCCTATCATTTCGTTAATTAGGTTTGTCGTTTGTATTATCAGTTTATCACCTATTTTGGATTTTAATCGGAAGTCACCAATGAATTGTGTTCGTTGAGTTGTATAAAGTCTGGAATTATGACTAAACTTTGGTCCTGATCATATATGTGATTTGGTGAATGACCCTCAATTAATGAATGATATTATATATTGACCTATCATGACTAGACTTTGGTTCATATTCTAGTACCGGTTGACGAGGGATTATGTTCAATGTTCACATGACAGTGCTCGGATATTGTGTTCTACGGTCACATGACAGCTAGTGACCGGTTACTCATGAATATTATTATGACTAATACTTAGTTTTTTATTTAAAAATAAAAGTATGGGTTGTAACATCCCATTTTTTTAATATATGAAAAAAAATTTTGACTTGAAATAAAATTTGTTTAATATAGCACTTTTGGTATTTGATCAATAATTGAAAATAATATACTAGATATACTTAGGAAAATTTTAATTAGAAGATAGGTAAATGCAAATTCCTTGACAAATTTTTGTTGATAATTTTGTTAAGGTTAAAAATCAGAAATCCCGGAAAATTCGTAATGTATTTAAATTTATATTTGGATATGGTAAATTAATTATAAATCTTAACTAAATTAATGATACTAGCTTGTAAAAAAAATTAGTCTAGCTTGAGATATTTTAAAAATATATTGTAACATGATGTTATACGAAAACATATTATTTTAAATTAAGTCAATCTATTTTTAATAACATGAGGTGTTAAGTGTAAATGAACTAATTATTAAATAAGAAGAAAAATTTAATAAATTTCTTTTTATAACTATGCATGTGGGGGGCACTCACGTCACCACTAGGACAATCATTTTTTTTATCTTAACTTTACACCGTTACAACATTTTTCTCCTCTAGCTAATTGAATTATTGGGGGATCCGCACATAAAGAAAGTGAAGGGAAAAAATTGAAAAGGGGAAAATAAAGGAGAAGTTGAGAAAGAAAATAAGGGAAGGAGTGAGAAAGTAATCTTCGGCAACTCTATGTGGTTGGGAGACGATGAAGACGGAGGAGAAAGAAGCTTGCTAATTTGCTTGAGTTCTTGGAGAGCTGCCATCGACCCACACACGCAATAGGTCTGATTCTGAACTGTGAACTGACCTCGAGATCGATCGTGCCTAACGTTGACAGGTGTGAATTTCGAGTTATTCCTAGCTCCTTCCAACTAATTTTATTAATTATTGATTGTTAGATTATAATTGTTGATTTAGTTTACTTGATTGTTGATTGCTTGCTTATAATTGTTGATTTGGATTGCTTGATTGTTATAGAGTAAGTATTGATCAATTATTGGGTAAAAGTTCATGTTTGGAAGGCATGCATAATTAACATAACATATGGGTATTGATCAAATATAAAGGGTCTGCACTGAAATTGATATAATGCCAAAATTAGTAGACCTCATAAATCGTAATAACATCGTAGCTACTATGTTAACCAAATCGGTTGGTATGGTGACAAACTATAGACATGAAGGCAGTGTAATTTTAAATGATCATACAGGAATCTTAAGTCTGGTGTTTTATGATTTCTCTAACTACTCTTGAGACAAGAGCATATCATAAATTTAATCGTTTGGTTTAACAATAGTTGAAAAATTATTTGGTTTGCTTCATTATCGCTTGTTGTTCTCCTGCTCATTTGTCATATTATATATGAATGCTTATTATGGATTTCAAACTGCATGTTTTGAATGCATGTTCTGAAAACAAATTAAGCATTCAAAACATGCAGTTTGAAATCCATAATAAGCATTCATTTATAATATGACAAATGAGCAGGAGAACAACAAGCGATAATGAAGCAAACCAAATAATTTTTCAACTATTTTCTATAAGTTGGTGTATAACATGGTACAAAGCAACTTAACTAAAGCATGAGTTTGAGTTAAATGAACATTAGCATGATATGGATGCATAGTAATTCTTGACTTGATATGAAGTAATTTGGTTGAATAATAAGTTTGATTTAAGTGAACAATGGCATGATAATGATGCATAGTCTCATGAAGCATTATATATAGTCATATGTGCACTTGATTGAATATTGAACTTGGAAAATTGAGAGGTCATGTAGGCGTTGTTTTTTCGCGGTAGCGCATGAACGGGATCATGAGGCTGTTGATTCGTGGAAGTGCATAACTGAAGGAACGTAGGCGCCGTATTCACGGTAAGCGTATAATTTCAGGTTATGCGCATAACATAAATTGTGCAAGTGTCGTATTTGTGGTAGCGCATGACCCATAATTAGAAAAAAAAAAAAAATTCAGATTTTTGAGAATATGACAGGAATCTTAAAAGAATAATAGAAAGTGGTTTACTATAACACTTGTGCATTAAATAAGATTCATGAACATTTAAGTATTTGATATGATAGATTAGCATTTCATGCATGTTTGAATGGATAATCAATCTGCTTGCGTGAGCTTTGCACTTTGAAGTTTATAGAACTTTTCTTATCATAAGCATAACTTAGTGAAATGTCATAGGTAAACTTAATTTTGTGTCACTTCGTAAGGTTCTAATTTTGGTCTACATTGATTCATGCTAGCAGTTTACTATTGATTGGTGCTCGATGCTATTTTATTTCTATTGGTTGGATCTGAGGATAACTCGACTGGAATTGAATACTACACTAAGAGATTTTCAATCTCTCCCTGTTCCACTTTGTGGGTTCCAGGTACAAAGTGCAAGATACATAAATGAGATGTACAACATGAAGACTGCGGGACTTGCCACAAATTGACTTATTGATTGTTACAAAATAAATCAGTTACGGTATTTAATTTGTTTATTATACTGTAATGGGTTTATTATCTATTTTTTAATGTAGATTATGTACCTTGAAAGGGAATTTCTCATGTATTATGGCTCCTTCATATGTCATTGGTGTATATATGTATTAATTGTTGTGTATGAAGTTGAAAATGTATTTTTAATTTGACATATCCTTCTCATATTATCAGTGAACTTATAATTTGTTTCAATTAATTAACGTTTAAATCCATTCAGAAAGAGGTTTGGGATCCAATTTATACTTGTATTTTTCTAACATTAAATGTTGGTTAAAAGTTAAAACTAAATTTGACATTGATGCCTGCATAATGATGAAAATGTTAAATGCGGTTTTGCTTATGGCAAAACCCTTGATCTTTATTCTCAGCCATGAGGTATACGAGATGATCCAAATTCTCTACATCATCTCCCCAAACTTCTCTTAAAGGCTTTTACTGCTTCCTTGTCACTTGTCAAATCCTCCTATTTTTCTATTGGAAGTAGTAGTAGGCAAGAAGATGATAAGTAAAAACTTGGTTTGTCCAATTGTCCTTAATGTCGTTATTGTAATATACACCTAACAGATCGACCCGCCGTATAATGGATCACTATCTCTATTTTCAAAGTTCAAACATCGAGAATTATATATCGACCCGGTAGTACAATGGACTGTACGTAAATGCTTGAAAATCAAGGATTGCAAATTCATTCTTAATTTAAAAAATATACAAATAATAGAATTAAACGCCCATTTATTGAAACGAACATCGCTGCGCATATAGCTACTTTTCAAGCAATCTTTGGTATCAGAGCTTCTGCTGCTCCCAACAAATATTACACATAAAACAAAAATTAAATGCAAGTAACTGCATTTATAGCCCGCCACCCCTTTTATTATAAAGGAAAACTAAACGAAAATAGTAAATCGTCAAACATGCATGTTCATCTTTTATCTCTTCAGCCATATCATATAATCTTATTCTCACAGATTGAGAGGTGGTGTATTTGCATAATTCCAGTTTGCATGCTCAAATGCAGTGTATATTCTACCCCCTGCTACATCATCTGAACTTACAAGGTCAGTTATCTCTTTGATGTCTTCATCTGACAGTTTCAGATTCAGTGCACTTATGTTGCTATCCAAGTTCTTAGTTTTGCTTGTTCCTGAGGTAATCCAAAAAATGAAAATTAGTTTCCGATTGCCAGTCTTATTATTTGTAATGCACTTTTTTGTATCAGTTAAGATATCATAACAATTGAAAATATTGTATCACCGTATTTCAAATAACCAACACATGAAAAAGATAATAATAGCATCCATTTTCTACAACTTGATATGAGAAAGAATGTTTGCTTTAAAATAATTAAATTAAGTAAACCTGGGATGGGAACCACATTCCCTTGGTGAAGAATCCATGCCAGAGCTAGCTGAGCAGCTGTGCATTTGTGCTTCTTCGCTAGGCCTTCAAGCCGAGAAAACAATTGTTTGTTCTTCTCCAAATTATCCCCTGAAAACCTTGGGTGATTTGTCTGTTTTCCATGAAAGAGCAAAAATAGTTTAGTACCGACAATAAATCTCTTTACCAGAAAGGCATTATTGGACCATCTGAAACTACTAGGTTGAATAATTAGTTTAATTCATTGTTTGATATTATATTACAAATTTGAGTCTTGAGTTAGTGCTTGTAGCACTGCTCCTACATATGTGAACTGGTATTCAAACGTAAGGTGAATTGTTCAGAATTGGCAATCTGGTTTTTAATTTACCAGAATTGAGCCAGCCTTTACTTCATCAACAACTCCTCTACCACCAAGAATTCCACGCCCAAGCGGGCTATATGCCACTATTGATATGCCAAGTTCTCTGTCCAACCAAAAATGAACTAATAAGAAAGCAAGCTTAACAATACTCATATATGTGTGTGTTTTTTGGGGTTGCTTTTCATCAAAAGTTCATATCTACACTAATTTTTATTTTATAATTTTTTGTACTCATATATGTGGATGTGAAACTGCAAATGAAGTACCTTCGATTTGACACATATGGTATAACAAAAAAAGAGAAGAAAAATGATCACCTGCAAAGCGGCACAATTTCTGCCTCGATATCACGAGTCCAGAGGGACCACTCCATCTGCAAAGCAGTGATTGGATGCACCACATGTGCACGCCTAATTGTATCGGGGCTTGCCTCTGACAACCCTATGTACTTCACCTTGCCCTCTTCCACCAGCTTCTTTAGTTCTCCAATCTATATATATTTACATATATATTATAGAACAAAAAATTGATCCCACAAGGTTTTATATATTATAACAAGACTCTATAATAGAACAATAAGGCAAGAAGTTTATTACAGTTTCCTCAATTGGAATGGTTGTATCAACCCGGTGTTGGTAGTAGAGATCAATGTACTCTGTTCCAAGTCTTTTAAGGCTAGCTTCGCAACACGCACGGACATATTCTGGCTTGCCACATATCACTTGTTCAACACGCACAACGTTTTTCTTGCCACTAATCCCAAATTTGGTAGCCACTTGCACCTTCTCCCTTGGCAAGTTCTTAAGAGCCTGATAAATGAAGGCCTCCATAAGTTTGGAAAATATATAACAAGTTTTTGTATGCAACTTCAAATTATTATTTTCTGTAAATTTCAAAAATACTCGACCAAAATCAATTACTGAAGCATCAAAAATAACAAATTCTTCTTTTGATCTGAAAGGAGTAGTGCAGACATTAATTTTTCTTTTGAAAACTCTAGAAAAATTCAAATTCCCCTGCAGCCTGCTCATGCATGAAAACAAAATATGATATTTAACAAACAATTTGAAGTCAAGAACTAACTTTTCCAACCAAAATCTCATTGGCATGATCAAGTCCGTACGCATCCGAGGTGTCAAAGAAGGTAATGCCATTGTCAAATGCGTGTTTTATTATCGATATGCCAACGTCATCAGACACCGGAGAGTTGTAAGATCCTGAAAGCCCCATGCATCCAAAACCCAGCTTTGATACCTAAAAAATAACCAAAATTGTTTATGTAAATCTTTTCATATTGAAAGGGTTTTATTAAGAAAAGAAAAAAAAAAAGGAAATTACAAAAAAAATTATGCATAGACTTAGTACCTCTAATCCCTGAGATCCCAATTTCACTCTAGAAGTGGCCATCTGTGCTTGCTATATGTTTTTCCTTGTGAACAAGTGTTGTATTTCTTGAGTACTGAAGAAGTGCTTTGATACTTGATTATTTATCCACTCTTGGACACAAAGGGGTATATATTTATAGTTGATTAGGGAAAGCTACTTGATGTCATGGTTGTTAGACCGTTTACTTTTTTTTCTCTCACATGTGCATATGTGAGTTTTCAAACTATATTTTTCACCGTTTACTTTTCTTCTCTCACATGTGCATATATGAGTTTTCAAACTAAATTGAAAAATAGAAAAGAATTTCTATAATTATGTGAACCTACCTTATGATTTAAGAGGAGAGTTCAAATGTCTTCATTTGTTCTCTTTCATTATATTGTCTCTATTTTTATAAACTATAATATCTAAAAATCTAAAACTTAAAATGTCAAAATAAAACCATTACATATGGTCTATATCATTTTATTTATGCACATGTAAGAGATTATGACATCTCAACTTGGTTTTGTTTGTTATCAAGAGCTTATAAAAAATACATTGATTTGGATCATTTCTGGATGTTGATTTTTCAACTTATTGATTCACATAAAATATAATCAAAAAGTGATATTTTTTACGTGCATAATATAGAGAAAAATATAGATTAAATCTAACCGTTTTATTTTGACATTTAATTTTTAAATTTTGAGTTATTAAAGTTCAAAAATAGAGGCACCGCAACTCTACTCATGATTTAAATACTTTCACTTTTTGTAATTTTATTATATTTTTATTTTCAAAAAACCATGTTTTTGTTAGCAGCAAAATTCTCCGGGAATTTTCAATTTTCTTCACTGACTTGCCGCAATTTCTGAACAGATTGACACTTGTCAGTAATTTATATTAATCATAATTTCTTCGTATGAGATCCAAAATTCTGTGAAAGGCTTACAACATACGATTCAGATTTTATGTTGATAGTTTTTCCAAAAATGTACATGAGACAATTCAACTGTTATGTTGATAATTTTTCCAAAAACATGAGACATCATGATCAAACATGTGTGACAAGAGAACTGGTCATATTGAAGTCTAGATGTATGTTATTAATTAGTTAAAAGATGTGACATATCTTTGAAGGTTTTGTTATTAATTAGTTAGGTGTGAATTTTATAAATGATGTAAAAGTAGTGAGATAGTATTTGTAGTTTAGAAATACTTTTTAAGTATATTTAGATTACTTGTTATATTTTGCTGTATTTTGATTTTCTTTTTAGGTATATTTAGATTTGCTGATTTCCTTTTAAAAATGATGTTATTAATTTTGTTATTCAGTATCAAGGATACAAACACAATTAATTTTTTTATTAACACAACAATTTCAAACCTTTTACTAATATAAACAATTTTATTCTTGCTTAACTTATTTCTAGATGCCATATCTTTATAGGATGCACTCTCTTTAATCCGCACGATCATAAAATAATTTTATAACATAGGGGGCTTTTTAATATTAGTACGGATTTAATCTGCACAATCTTAAAACAGATCAGACGAAATCTAGAAAGAACTATGTATATATAGAGAAATAAAACTGTCTATAAAGTTAAAAAAAAATGTCAAGTTGTTGGGTTAAAATAATAAATTATTATGCTAATATGCTAATACCAGCTCCAGTATACCAAGTTGTTGGGTTAAAATAATAAATTATTATGCTAATACCAGCACCCAGTATACCAATAAATTATTATTCTAGAAAGAACTATGTATAGAGGGATAAAACAGTCTATAAAGTTAAAAAATGTGAAGTAGTTGGATTAAAATAATAAATTATTATGCTAATATGCTAATAGAAGCACCCATAGTATACCAACCCAAGAAGTGCAAGTGAATTAGTAAACCACCTTTATTGTTGTTAGGAGGAAAATTCTCTAAGACTTTTCAATTTTCAATTACTTGTAACAATTGAAAGCAACAGTATCACATCGCCAGTGATTTCCTTGTTTGGCATTTTCTCACAAATGGAAGTTAAAGTTTCCATGTGATGTCAAAGCCTACAAAGCCAATTTTCTACCTAATGTCATTATTTTCAATGACTACGCACCTTATGTCCTAAAAATATAATTAAAAAAAAACAAGTAATTCTTTGAATTTCATGCTGTCATTATTTTTCTATTATTGTCAGGATTATGACAGTGGAACGATTAAAATATCGTTCAGTCAATCCGTTTGACCGTTCACATTTATTCTCTCACGTATATATGCATATCTGAGTTTAATTCTAATTCCAAAATAAATTTAACATAAAAATGAAATTTAAAAAGTATGAGAACGTACCATATATGGTTTACAAAAATTCACTTTTTGTATTTTTATTATACTTTTATTTTCAAATTTTTAATATTAAAAATAAATTCTTCGTAATTATCGGTATATTTATTGAAGAATTTCTAGTGTGCTCATAAAAAAATTTAAAATAGTCAATTTTCTCATGAAATACCATAATACTCAATATCCCGTCAAAATTTAACTTTGTTTTCAATATATATTCCCTTTTGTCTATTTTACATGAAAATCTAATCACCAATGACAAAAAAAAAATTGTGAAAATAAAAATGAATTTTTTTTTTTCTGAAAATCTTCGCAGAAGCTGTAAAGTCGTGAGAGGGAATCGAACTCTTGACCTTTGGATAACCAACAATCCTAGGACTTTTCTCCTAACCAACTGTGCTACTTTCCCTTTCTCCTAGCGAACTGTGCTACCTCTCCTTTTTGTATTTTTATTATATTTTTATTTTCAAAATTTTAATGATTTTAATTTTAAAATTTTAATTTAAAAACAAAATCTTAGTAATCATCGATATTCTTTTGGAATAATTTCTGGTGTGTCGATGAAAACTTCCAAAATAGTAAAGTTTTCTTGGAAATACCATAATATCCAATATCCACATAAAAATTTAACTTTCTTTTCTATATTCCCTTTTATCTATTTTACATTTCATTTAATTATTTTAAAAATTGAATAGACAAATACATTTTTTTTATTTTAAAAATCTATTTTACTTCACTCCTCACCTAACCATATAAGTCTAATCACCAAATAATGTTAAAAAAGGTGTGAATTAATATCACAGTTTTCTTCCGTTTATAATCTAAATTTTAAATTTTAATGTTAAAAATAAATTCTTAGTAATGATCGATATTTTTTCGGAATAATTTCCGGTGTGTCCTTGAAAACTTTCAAAATAGTCAATTTTTTCATAAAAAATACCATAATATCCAATATCCTCATAAAAATTTAACTTTCTTTTCTATATTCCCTTTTTCTATTATTAATTTACTTTTATTTAATTATTTTAAAAATTGAATAGACAAATATATTCATTTATTTTAAAAATATATTTTATTTCACTCCTCAACTAACCACATAAGTCTACTCACCAATGTCAAAAAAGGTGTGAATATCTTTGTTTTCTTCCGTTGATAGCAGTGTTGTAAAAAACGCTGTTAACGGTCGTTTAAACGGAAACGGCGGCCAAACCGATACGCACATTGTTAACGGACGCATGTTTGCGATTTCAAATGTTTAATCGGCCGTTTTTCATATTAACCGGCCATTTTCCGTTTAATCGGCCGTTTATTCCCGTTTATTCTCATTTTTTTTTCCGTTTATTCCAGTGAAATTTTATTTTTCACATTGTTTTTTTTTCTATGATGGTGTGTGATAATAAGATTTATAATTCGTAGTTTTATTTGTATTTGGATATACATCCAATATTTTTTATATATGTTTTTTTTTCTTCTTACTTACTTTGAAATTGATTAATTCTTCTATTATTTATATACCATATATTTTTGTTTACTTACTGATGTAATTTTTTTAATTAGTACGACATGTTTATTTATGAAATTAAGTTATTATCATAAATTAAATTTAGTGATTTTATGTTGGAATGTTTTCTTTCTTTCAAATAATATGTTATTAGTATTTGAAAAAACTTAATTCTCAAATTTATTTTTTATTAAATAAATGTGTTAGTTACACATGCAAAATGCTTGTGTTAAGAAGAAATAAGCATAGTGTCATGTAATAATAATAAAACTAACTTAAATTCAGTTTATTTGATAAGTTTAATGAGTTAAATAAATTATTTTTAATAAATTATGATATATATACATAAATTTAATAAAAATGTTAAATTGTCCGTATAATTCCAATTAATCGGCCGCATACCGATTAATCGCTTGGCGACACCCCGTCCATTCGACGACCGCATACCGTTATTTACAACACTGGTTGATAGTGCAAAAGCGAGCAAATACATTCTCCAACAATGTATGAGTCAAAAGTTCTTTCATGAAAGAAGGTGTTGATTGCTCAAGTTAAATCTCAATTTCATATAATTCTATTTTGTCTTCCAACAAAGGAATGTTTTGATTGCTCAAAATAAATCTTAATTTCATATAATTCTATTTGAAAGTTTAGGAATGTCAACTTAATTACATGTACTGTAAGTTATTCATCTAATTTTAATACCAAAATAAATTGAAAATAAAAATGAATTTCTAACGGTATGAGAACGTACTATATATAGTTTGTTTCTGACTTTTTTATGTTTCAATAAAAGATAAAAAATAGTTTTAACGCAATAATTTGGATAAATTTTGAATATTTAGAGAGATAAGTATGATATTGTAAATTTTGAAGGTCAAATACATAATTTCAAAAAAATTGAGGGATATACATGAAATTGCCCCTTGATTGAAATGCTATTGTTTTATTAGCTTAATAGTAACTTGGGGTATTGTGGGCATAGTACTAAATATCAGTGTTGTAAAAAATATTTATTTAGATCAATTAATCAGCTGATTAATCGTTAGCGGTAATAAAATTATTATAGATTCTTACAACTAATCAGTCTATTATTCTCAATTATTTCCGATTAATCACTTGAAGATACGCTTTGAACGAGCACATACTGTTATTTACAGCACAGTCTTGAAAGATAATGATGCCTCATTTTTAATTTGTTTACCACAATTTTATTTGACTATCTAAATTCTGATATTTTTGTTGACTGGATTTTGCTCTAACTCTTCTATCGACCAGAAAAAATATCAAAAGGATAAGGCCCGCCGTAATCTATGAAAAACTAAAATTTGAATTTTCCAGGAATTTATATATGCTCCTTTTAGTTATTTTTCTCTAGAGAGCTAATCTCCTATGAGAATTCATTTTTACAAATTTGCATGGATAAAATTAATTTATT
This sequence comes from Carex cristatella, assembly GCA_024447775.1. Taxonomy (NCBI): domain Eukaryota; kingdom Viridiplantae; phylum Streptophyta; class Magnoliopsida; order Poales; family Cyperaceae; genus Carex; species Carex cristatella. The sequence goes on along the minus strand of JAJHPF010000008.1, from coordinate 5,704,006 downwards.
TTGTAGAGGCACTTCAAATAATATTAGAAATTAACAAATATTAAAAAGGCCAAGGTCAATATTTACAATGCTTTTTAGGAGATATTTATTATTGTTATTGTTTTTTTTTTTAATATTCACAAAGCTATGAAATAAACTCTTGATATTTGAGTAACCAGCAGTCTTAGGACTGTTTTTTTAACCAACTGTGCTACTTCCTCTTTCTCTATCATTGTTATTGTTATTACAATTATTACTAATTAATTATTAACTAACCTACTATGGCTTCTTTTCTAGTTTTGCAAATCTCTAGTGAAAGAGACGTTGATAATATTGTTCTTTTTAATTGATAACATATTAACTAGTCCAAAACTAGTTTTTTTTTTTTTTTTTTTTTTTTTTTTTTTTTTTTTTGACATATCGCTTTATAGTTTTATCACGAACCAATCCGTATCTAATCTGTTTTCAACTCTAGATCTTGCCTTCCAAATTTCAATATCCATAAAATATCCTTGTGCCGAATTTGAGCATTGCTCTTTTTATCACTATGACATATTAATTTAGGAGTTGTCATCGTGGACGGATCTACAATAAAATTGCTCATGCTTAGCCACTCTTATAAAAGTGATTTAATAAATAGTTAAGCCACTGTTGGATCAACGATTTTCAAAGTGGCTTAATAAATAATAAAAAAGTTTCAAAAAATATATAATTTGGTCTCCAAGTACCCTTTAATATAGAGATCACATCTAACGGTTTGAGTCGACCGTTTGAACTTTAAAAATCGAAAAACGACTTAGTTGCACGGAAGCTCAGGAACAATCGATTGTATATTAGCCAACCTCTCTCTCTCTCTCTCTCTCTATATATATATATATATATATATATAAAGAGAGAGAGAGAGAAGGGGTTCAAATGCCTCTATTTTTTGTGTCTCCATTTTTAAAAACTTTAATAGCTCAAAAGCTAAAACTTAAAAATCAAAATAAAACCATTAAATATGATCTACATCATTTTATCTATACACGTATAAAAAATTATGGCATTCCAACTTTATTTTGATCGTCATCAAGAACTTGTAAGAAATGTACTAATGTGGATGATTTGAAGACGTTGATTTTTCAACTTATTGATTCACATATAAACAAAATTGAAACGTGATACTTTTTTTATGAGCACATAGAAAAAATAACATAGATCACATCTAACGGTTTTATTTTGACTTTCAAATTTTATATTTTGAGCTATTAAAGATTTTAAAAATGAAGGCACAATGGAGTCATTTGAACCCTCCTCATATATATATATATATATATATATATATATATATGAGGAGGGATCAGGTTACAAAATTTTTTGAGTCACAACAAAGTTACAACAACGGTTTTTTTTATTTTCAAAGTCCAAATTGTCGATCCAAACCGTTCAACATGATTGTCTAAATAAAATATGCTTCCAGATCAAATTTTATATTTTTTTATTTTTTTACTATTTATTAAGATAGGTACAAAAACTAGTCAAATTAAGACGATTGATTTTTGTACCCATCTTAATAAATAGTAAAAAAATTAAAAAAAATATAAAATTTTATCTTGAAGCACATTTTATTTAGATAATCATGTTGAACGGTTTGGATCGACAATTTGGACTTTGAAAATAAAAATAAAAACCGTTGTTGTAACTTAATCCCTCCTCTATATATATATATATAGAGAGAGAGAGAGAGTGTAGAACTAGGGTGCTCCTATGTTCACCAAGCCTCTTTGTGAACTCAACTCTAAAATATATCGAATTGATTTTAAACGATGAATCTAAACCGTTGAAATCATTCGACTTAATGAGTGATGCGTCTACATGTCAAAATTTTAAAATTTTGAATTAATTTAATATAGAGTCAAGTGGTCAAAAGGAGTCCAAAAAATGAATGCATTAAAATTAATTTATAAACCTTAAAACTTTTGACCACTTGACTCTATATTAAATTAATTTGAAATTTTAAAATTTTCACTTGTAAACGCATCACTCATTAGGTAGAAGGATTTAAACAGTTTGGATTCATCGTTTAAAATCGATTCGATATATTTTAGAGTTGAGTTCACAAAGAGGTTTAGTGAACTTAGGAGCACCCTAGTTCTACTCTATATATATATATATATATATATATTATGAATATAAGAATTTATTGAATATTTTTTGTAAATTTTTATATAGTTGAGTCTCTCTTATAAAATGTTAAATGTAAGACTAGTGATTAAAATTTCACTTTGTAATTGTCGAGATTTAAATTTAAATTTCAACCATCAGACAATATGCATTTTACATTTCAGCCCTCCAAATCTTATCTAACTTCAATACCTAAAAAGATAAAAAACAAGTGAAACCAAATGTGAAAAATGAAAAAGATTATATGGACATATATAAATACAAATGATGAGATTAAATAACATGGGAGTCCAAAAGAGATAGAATGGATTATAATTAGTTCAGGGATGCCTACATAAGAGTTGCCACAACAGACCACATCAGATGCCAAGTGGTACTGGTAGCTACATGTTTTGATATATATTCACATATTTACAATATATATTTACATAGATACATATGTATATACTACCCACCATTTCATCAGATATACTGGGCCCCACAAACATATCAATCCACTTCTATTTACAACCTTTTTTTAGGCCCATTTCTTGCTCTTAGTCCTAAACTTATTGAGCTTGTCCCTCCATAAAGCTGTATAAAAAAAACATCAATGGTTACTAGTGAAAAAGATAAAAACATGGTATGGTATTTCGTGAGATGATCTTTTGAATTTAACTAAAACTCTCAAAAGGGAGAAATATTGTACCAGCATCCTTGTACCGTTCTTCAACAGCCGCAATAAGCATGTTACGTATCAAATCAAATTCCTTCGCCTCAATGCAAGGCTTCCCATCAGGTCTACATCCATCACCACAACCCAATATTAATTATAAAGAGAAAAAAAAAAATGTACCTATCAGGTATTACAAGGTTCAGGGGCGGAACTAGAAAATTTTGATTGGGAGACTGAAACGTAAAATGCAAAAAATATATAATGTGTGGTAGTTGGGATTTGAACCCAAATCTCCACTACCACAATGTGAAACTCTAACACTATGGTACAAGTCACACATTTGATATTTTATGAGGGGACTAATGAGGTATTACAAGGGCATATGAACAATTATGTATAAATAAAGTTTTACAAGGGCATATGAACAAAAATGTACCTATCAAGTTTAGTAAATAGTATTCCATCAGAAAGAGTAGCAGGTGTTAATTTAGTCTGCTCAATAACTCTCACACTGTCACTATATACAATACTCCTGTTCACTTGTATTGGTACCTGAAATTCAAATTTGTTTTACTTGCAAAAAAAAAAGACAAAAGCGGCATTATTATACTTCTATTGAACTAGTAAAGTTAAAAGAGAACAAAAATGTCAAAAACCTTGCAACGAACAGCAACGTTTATTGCGTCAGAAGGCCGGCAATCAATAACTTTAGTATCATTGTAATCTCCAATCTAATTAACGAGCAAAATCAAAACCACAAATTATAAATGTTTCAATGAGCATGAATAAAAGTATAAAGAAGTTTGAATCATAGATAAACCTAGTAGAGTTTCCAAAAATTATTACTCTACAGGACAAAGGGAAAATCAAACCATAATAGTAGTTCATCTAAAAATGCTTCATAGTGGGTTCCAACTAAACAGTCAAACCGATTTGGGATTTGAACTGTTTTGTAAATTACATAACAAATGAGGAAAAGATAGATATGACGTATAATTTTGGATTACAGAATTAGGGGAATACTGGTCATTGTTTACTTTTCTCACTGGACTGGAACTTGTGCAATCTATGGATGGTTCTTGAACTGCAACTTTTCTTTTAATTTTTTTTTGCAAATACTGGTAAACAGTCATTGTAAAAGGCTAAAGAAATTGCATTACTTTACTAGAAGTCTGGAACTTATATTCATACCTTGGCAAAGTAAATCTCAGCATAGTATGCATTATCCACACTTTTTGTGACCCGAATCAGTTTCACCTAAAGTACAAATGAATTAAAAATTTCCAATATCATGCATGTAAAAAAAAAACATGCATGAAGTACAAAATTTTGAAAACAACATAAACTTACTTCATAGCCCATAATCTCTGTCATCGCTTTAAGCACTTCATATATAGTTGGTCTTGCCTAAATACATAAAAAAACCAATTATGATCAAGAAAGGTTTTTAATTTCCTTTCTTTGAATTTCAAATTCGAGTCTCGCTATAAAAAGAGTGGAGTTGGAAGTTTTCAACTACAACTATTTGTTTTAAAACTGTTAGTCTCAGTAGATGAATAACAAATTGGAAATCACTTTTTAAGTTCAAATCTCGTATTTTACAAAAATCAAATGTTTTTTTTTTTCTTTTAATCATGTCTTACGAGTGGAACATCTCGAACAGCAGCCATAAGCAGGACAGATGGCAACTCCCCTGAAAAGTTATAAAAGATCGAGAGTTTCAATCAATTTCATCCCTAAAATTTTTCTCATATTACAAAAAACAATAAACGAGCTCCTTTTTCTAAAAAATTTATGCCCAATACACTTTGATTTCAAAATAAAAGAATCCTTTTAAGCAACCCACCCAACATAATCCTCATTTGAGTGCCACTTCAAAATTCACTTATCTTACAAAATAACATCAACCATTTGAAGTTTGATTAATTAAATGAAATAAATAATATTTCAGCACTTCTTATGCGGATACAATACTATAGGACAACAAAAACAGTATTATCCAACATAAATTTCCGAACTTGACACAATTCTATTATTCCTTTGCAAAAAGCAATAAAGGAAAAAGGTGATTTATGTTTCCCTAAGAAAGAACAGTAGAAAGAATACTGACAAACAATAATAGGTAGGAGAAGGCCGCTTCCATCTTCCATCTTTAAAACAATAGTTGGTTGCAGTGCATAATCACGCATGCTTCCTCCTTGGAGATTGTTATATACACACCTCAGATTTTGACCATCATGCATTTTTATTATCACATTCTCTGATTCCCTCCTCACTTCCACTGATACAACAAAAACACAAAATGTAGAACTTCTCTGTCAGATTTTAGACCCTGTTATATGATATTTCAAGTGTTGAGTCCAACATATAATATCAAATGCAACAAAAATATTAGCTAACACAACATTGCCTATGTTTTGCATGAACTAATTCACCAAAGGGAGAAACTGAATTGAAATCATGTATTAAAGAAACTAATTGAATAAAATACAGTTCAGCGGCAAAATTACAGACAAAATGTCTAAAGATTACGATGAATTGAATATTAATTTTGCAAGAAATGGTCCTAATTTTGAATTGAACTAAAGTTATGGGGCAAAATGAAAAGTTACCAGCCTCCATGACACTACAGTCAACATAGTCTCCATCAATTTCGCCGAAATTACCAGCCGTGCTTCCATTATCATCAGAAGAACTGGAGCTACAGCAAATAGACAGCCCCTTGCTATTTCTAATTGATTTCTTAAATGAAACAGAATCAATGCCCCTGTAATTACATGTGAATCCCCAGAAACTGCTTCCTCCTCTCTTTGTAAAATGACTTCCTGCAAATGCGATTGCAGTAGGTACTCTTGTAATTTTCAGATGTGCAACCGGGCGGCATAGAACAGGTCCTTCAAGAGTGGCCATTTTGTAATCCCTAATTAATCAAGGTTATTATTGAAAAATGTCAATTATACTTCAAAATTGTAACCTGATTGAGTGAAATTACAAGTTATATCAAATCAAAAATTAAGATTTCCAGATCAACAACCCTACTATAAGAAAAACATAAACCTACTATAAGAAAGAAAAACTATTCAGATTTATTTTCTCACCAGTGAAAGAGAGAAGATTGAGGAAAAAGTGGAACCAAACTTGATCCAATCATCCAATCCCAGAGAGGGAGCAAGAGATGATTGCGGTAGTGTTTTTCTTTTGTTTTGTCTGAAAAGAGATATAATTCATTTTACCTAAGGTGCCTCAAATTTTGTATTTTGATCCAAACCGCCCGATCTGAATTGACACGGTTGTTAACGTAAACTGTGCATTCCATATCGGACTGGATTGGTCCTGATTCAAACTTAAAATTTGAGTTACCGCAGGGTATTCTGACTCTGAAAAGATATACTGCGCACTGGGTATAAATACGATTTTGCCCCTCTAAGTGCTCTCAGATAAAATAAAAAATTGAATAGGAGGTTTCTTGTGAGATTTGTAAATGGAAACGGTCTACAAGACTGCAACAGAAATATATATATATATAGAGAGAGAGAGGAGGGATCAAGTTACAACAGTTTTGACTTACCACAAAGTTACAACAACGGTTATTTTTATTTTCAAAGTTCAAATCGTCGATCCAAACCGTTCAACATGATTATCTAAATAAAATGTGCTTCCAGATCAAATTTTACATTTTTTTGAATTTTTTTACTTATTAAGTTGGGTACAAAATTCAATGGTCTGAATTTGACTAGTTTTTGTACCCATCTTAATAAATAGTAAAAAAAAATTCAGAAAAATGTAAAATTTGATCTGGAAGCACATTTTATTTAGATAATCATGTTGAACGATTTGGATCGACGATTTAGACTTTGAAAATGAAAATAACCTTTGTTGTAACTTTGTGGTAACTCAAAATTGTTGTAACTTGATCTCTCCTCATATATATATATATATATATTTGTTCATATTTAAGAAAATACTAATGGCAAAATATTTTTTATAAAATTTATATTATCATGTGTTCATATTTGATATCCAAAATATCCTAAAAAATATATTTGAAATATAGACTTTCTCCTTCTCTTATTGATTCCAAAAAAAAGTATTAAAATAAATTGTTGCTAGTTTTTTATTTATTTATTTGGTCCATTAAAGAAAAACAATTTCATTTTTTATGCATGTTGTGTCGTGTCTTTTAAAAAAAAAATCCTACCTCCATAAACAACATGTTTACCAGCACAACATATGCCAGTACATATATTATATTCCTATCACGTTTGAAAATTTGTGAATGTGTTGCAGTCATTTTTGAAAATTCATTGTAAGAAGTTACATACCAATTTTAAATTTTTTTCGTAATATCTCTCTTTTTCTAATATATCTCTCTATTAATTTCAAAACAGTGTTTTAGATTATCATCTTTGTTAACATTGTTGTTTATTCCGAGCAAAGGGCATTTTCGGTATGAAGTTATAGTTCCGAAAATAACCTTGGGCATACTGCTTTCAATAATTTGGAATTTTCTTTCCATCAAATTACGATATTACCCCTAAAAGCATGGACCTACCTACCAAATAAGCGGGTCCCACCGAGATAAATTTATCGAAAGGATAAGGCCCGCCGCAATATATGAAAAACTGAAAAGTGAAAAGAGCTGAAATCGATCCTGGTGATTCCTGGATGAGTTATAAGCGTTTGACGCAAGAGACTATAAGATGACATGGGTTACGCGCTTTATGGCTGTTTTATGGGGGATATGGAAGCAGATAAATGAGTACATATTCAGGAGGAAAAGGATGCCACCGCACCTGCTAGCTATGAGCATCAGAGACGAAACAGAATTATGGCTCACATGTTGCAAGCGTAACAGAGGGGCAAGCATTGCTGGTGTGCAGAGAAACATTTTAATTACTGTAATTTGAGTAACTGTAAGATGGTAGTTAGGGTGTTGTAAGCACATTTATTTTTCCTGTTAACTTGGTAACGCTACCAAGTCTTTAAAAAAAAAAAAAAAAAAAAGAGTTGAAATTAATTTATTTTCAAAAGACACTTCAAATATTTTTGGCAATTGTGAAGTAGAGTGGGAAAAATACGGTGAATCCCGCTCAATCGTGGAACGGAACAGTTATAGTATGAAACGGTACAATACATGTGTCAATTACGTACTATAATTTGTGTATTCTATATCGTAATCATTCATGTGCCGTAATATTTTTAAAAAATTAGACAAGACACATCACGCGAAACATGTGGTCACTCGAGTCACATGTAAATAGGATCATTAGATCTTGATCAAATGGTGAATCTTGAATAAACTAACATAAATATAATCAAATAGTAAATAGGTCACGCGAGTCATGATCACAATGTTATTCACGTGGCGTGACTATTTGCGTAACTACTTCTTGACATTTTGGTCACAACATAGTATTAGAAAATTTAACTTAGTCACAACACAGCACGGCACGAGACTGAAGTTACAGTATGGTATTACACTTTGTTCTACTCTATTAGCAAGTATTATAAAGCAGAACAGTCTATTTACTATTTTTAAGGAAATATGTATTTAATAATTAATTAAGGCCTATGTTGCATGGATACGGGTACGGGTATCGTATCGGACACGACACGGATACAGCGATACGATAATTTTCAAAAATCCAGGATATGATACGCCTATTATATATATTATTTTTTAATTATTTAATTATGGTATTTAGATTAATCATAAATTCATAATCATAACTTGAACAAATTTGTGAAAAAAAACCTAAGGCTTGACCTCAAGTATACATTATATAGGATAGATATTAGCATTTATCACATAAAGATCGTGTAGTGCAGTGGCAAAGTCTTTTTGGCACTCAACCATATAACGAGGGATTGAATCACGCCAGCTCGTCCGATACACCAGCTGATATGTATCGTGGCCGTATCGGAGGCGTGTCGGTGTTCGATACGTCATATGTGTCTGACACGGGTACAATGGCCATCTAAGAATATCCCGGTAGCATAGATTAAGGCTGTAACTTTTGTTGGAACATTTGTAATAGAATAGAATTCAAATGCCTTATATTTCTATATATCAATTATTATGCTTACATTATTATCTACATTTTCAAAATCTAATTAATGGATTCAACATAATCTTCATATTAATAAATGCTCAAAGATCACATAGATATAAAATTACTGTTTTTGAATAGTCCAGGAATTTTTAAAAAACAATGATTTTGTAACTATCTAAATAAATATTAAACAAAATTTAAAAAAATATAAAATTAATCTTCAATATAAATCATGTTGAATTATTTGAATCAACTATTTACACTTTGAAAATAAAGATAAAGATGTCAGACAGATTAAAGCATGAAAAACATAAAAGTATTTGAACCCTTCTCTACAAAAAAATTAATAATATTGTAATTTTTTAATTAATAATATTGTTAATTGGTCCCCAAATATAGATATTATTTTCAGACATTATTGGGTGTTTTTCTTAATTGATTTACTAATTACACAATTTTATGTCCAAAAACAAATGTAAGTTTAGTACCTTAATTAACAATTAAGCTGAGACACTTTCAACAGTCAGACAAATTGTAAGATTTTATTAACAGTAACCACAACACTTATAGATCCAAATGCAATATAGCTAAAGGGATAACAAACATGTGAAACCAAATGTGAAAAATGAAAGATTACATCAACACACACACACACACACACACAAATGCTGAGATATATAACATAAAAGAGTCCAAAAGAGGATAGAATGCATTATAATTAGTTCAGGGATGCCTACATAAGAGTTGCCACAACAGACCACATCAGATGCCAAGTGGTACTGGTAGCTACATGTTTTGATATATATATATTCACATATTTACTATCTATATTTACATACATATATATAAACTACCCACCATTTCATGGGATGAACTGGGCCCCACATATCAATAATCCTCTTTTATTTACATCATTTTTAGGCCCACTTCTTGCTCTTAGACCTAAGCTTATTAAGCCTGTCCCTCCATATAGCTGTATAAAAATAATAGTTAGTTAATAAAAAAATCAAAGGTTACATGTTAAAAATACATCATGGTTCAGTTTTTCAGTTTAAATCGTTCAATCGAATCGGTTGAGTTTGGTTTAATCTCTCTTATTCCGATTCAATCAAACAAACCAAAATTTACATGTATTACTCCAGTTTTTTATATTTGGTCTGATCTAATCTCTTATTTCGGTTTGACAGATATATAGCTTGATATGTATTTCTATGATTATTAAATGTATTTGCCAATATATTGAGTCTTGACCTTTAGAAATTTAATATAACTTATTTCAGTTCAACCAAACAAACCAAAAAAAAATTTGTTTTTTTTTGGTTGGGTTAGATTTTGTAAACCGAATAAAATTTTGGTTCGACTATTTTACTTCGGTTTTAACCGAACTGACCGTTTAAACACCCCTAGTATGGTATTTGTTAGCCTCAAAAAGTAGAAACATCGTACCGGCATCCTTGTACCGCTCTTCATAAGCTGCTTTAACCATGTTACATATCAATCCAAACTCCTCCGTCTCAATGCAAGGCTGCCCATCAGGTCTGCATCCATCAACCGCAACTTAATTTTAATTTATAGAAAATGTACATATCGAGTTTTACAAGGGCATATGAGCAAAAATGTACCTATCTAGTTCAGTAAATAGTAATCCATCAGAATGAGTAGCAGCTGCTAACTTGTTGTGCTCAACCACTCTCATACCGTCACTGTATACAATGCTCCTGTTCACTTGTATCGGTACCTGAAATTCAAATTTGTTTTACTTGCGAAATAAAACAAAAGCCGCATTATTACACAGAACTAGTAAATTTATGTTGCATAAGAACAAAAGTGTCAAAAACCTTGCAACGAACAGCAACATTTATTGCGTCAGAAGGGCGGCAATCGATAACTTTAGTATCATTCTCATCTCCAATCTAATTAATGAAAAAAATTAAAAACCAGAAATTATATCAGTGAACATAAATACTGGTAAATAGTCATTGTAAAATGCCAAAGAAATTGCATCATTTTACTAGAACTTGTTCATACCTTGGCAAAGTAGATCTCAGCATAGTATGCATCTTGAACACTTTTTGTGACCCGAACCCGTTTCACCTAAATTACAATGAATTAAAGAGTTAAAATTTCAGCCATGCGAAAAAAAATGCATGAATTACACAATTTTGAAAACAACATAAACTTACTGAATAGCCCATAATCTCTGTCATCACTTTAAGCACTTCATATATAGTCGGTCTAGCCTAAATGCATAAAACAACAAATCATGATCAAGAAAAGTCTTTATTTTTCTTTTTCTTTTTCTTTTCTTTTTCTTTTCTTTTTCTTTTCTTTTAATTTCAATCTCGAGTGCAGCTATAAAAAGAGGGGAGTTGAGGTTTTCAACTAACACAATTTGTTTTAAAACTGTCAGTCTCAGTAGATGAATAACAAATTAGAAATCACGTAAAAGTTTAAATCTCATATTTTACAAAAAGATAAGCTGTTTTCATTTTATTTTCTATTTGAAATAAATAATAAAATTAAAAATCATTTCGTGTGTTTAAGGGTATGTCTTACAAGTTGAACATCTCGAACAGCCGCCATAAGCAGAACAGATGGCAACTCCACTGAAAAGTTATAGAAGATCGAAATTTTCAATCAAATTTCATCCCTAAAATTTTCTCATATTATAAAAAATAACAAAGGCGCTTTTTTTTTTTTTTTTAAACCCGATACACTTTGATTAGAAAATAAAAGAATCCTTCAAAGCTACCCACCCAAATATTATCCTCATTCTAAGCCACATCAAAATTCACTTTTTCTCACAAAATAACATCAACCATTTGAAGTTTGCGTTTTTAAATGAAGAAAAGAACATCTCAGCACTTCTTATGTGGATACAATAAATATAGCTATTAACAGGGATGAAGCTAGACTTTCAAGCTATGGGGGTCTATCATATAAAATTTTCATGCTGTGTATGGGGGTCAATTTTGTCAAATTTACAGTACTCATAGCCATAGCATTTTACTCTAAACTATATAGCAAAACGTGCATAAGTGCAAAAATAAATTAAATAAATGGGGGTCAGACCCCCATTCACTTAACATGAATTCGATCTGATAGGACATTGAAAACATTATTATCTAACATAAATTTTCAAACTGGACACAATTCTATTTTTCCTTCACAACAAGCAAAAAAAAAAGTGATTTAAAAGAATACTAACAAACAATAATAGGAAGGAGAAGGTTGCTTCCGTCTTCCATCTTTAAAACAATAGCAGGATGCGGTGCATAATCGGGCAAGCTTCCCGCTTGGGGATTGTTATATACACACCTCAGATTTGTACGATCCCGCATTTTTATTATAACACCGTCTGATCCCCTCCTCACTTCCACTGATAAAAAAAAAAATCCAGAGTTACAACACAAATTTTATAAAACTTCTCTGTCGGTATAACCCATAAAACCTAATTTTCTTTTTCTCTTTTCCTGATCAAGCACCCCCTGATTATTTGGTTTTATTCAATTGGACCCTGTTAAATGAAATTTCAAGTGGTGGGTCCCACATGGAAGATAAACTGCAGAAAAACTATAGGTTAACACAACATATACTATCTTTTGCATGAACTAAACCACCGGCAATTGAATAACTTGCGTATTTTCCCCTCTAAAGTTCATAATATCATATTTACCCTTCTAAATTTCAGAAACTCGCAAATTTATCCTTTATTATTGTCTTTACTATTAAAACTCATTTTCAATTTAAGTACCCATTTTTACCCTTTATTAAGAAAAATAGAAACATGTTTCAGAAAAATTAAAAATTACCAGCCTCCATGACACTACAATCGACATAGTCTCCATCCCTATCACCGAAATTACCAGCCATGCTTCCATTGTCGTCAGAAGAAGAACTAAAGCTACAGCAAATAGACAGCCCCTTGATATTTCTAATTGATTTCCCAGATGAGACCGAATCAATGCCCCTGTAATTACATGTGAATCCCCAGAAACTGCTTCCTCCTCTTTTTGTAAAATGACTTCCTGCAAATGAGATTGCAGTAGGTACTCTCACGCTTCTCAGATGTGCAACCGGGCGGCATAGAACAGGTCCTTCCAAAGTGGCCATTTTCTACCTTCTACTTAAACAAGAATGTAGTACTTGTGTTATTTTCGATAATTTGAATTTCTTTTTTTGAATCTATTATCATAATCCAAAAATTTACGTCATCTATTAATTACACTCAATCTCAAGAAACAAAACAGCTCCAGTTAACAAAAAGACCCAGATCAGTAAAACAAATGCAATCTCAAAATGAACAAAAAAGAAAGCCTGCAGCCCGGTACCAGAAACCATAGTATCCCTTAGCAACAGTACCACCTGTACCAAACAACAGTACCACATCTACCAGTACTCTACTGGTTTCACATATACTTCAAAATCGCTTTGATTGAGTGAAAGAACAAGTTATCATACCAAATCAAAAAAAAAAAAAAAAAAATCTAAAATCAAAGATCAACAACTTCTCTATTGATAATTACAAAAATACAACAACAATCTCTCTAATCGTAACTATATATATATCTATAGCAGTCAAGTCAATACCTTTTTAATTAATTAGTTGGTCATCAAGGTGCCCAACAAAAAATTAACCATGATCAGTAAAAAAAGAGAAGGTACCGAACTAGAAACAACTCAGTTCTAACCAGAAGAAAGAGAGAAAACACAAGATACTGAACTGATTTCGACTTACCAGTGAAAGAGAGACGATCGGAGAAGAGGTGAAAGAACCCAACTTGATCCAGAGAGAGAGAGAGAATGTGAAATGAGAGATGATAGGGGCAGTGTTTCTTATCTAAAAAAGAAGGTAGATGAAAGGTCGACTGTGCTTTGGGTAAAAGTACCATTTTACCCCTCTAAGTGTGTTCAGATTTAAAGAATTGTATAGGAGGGTTTTTTGTGGAATTTGTAAAATGAACACGGTCTACAACTTAAAAAAAGTGTTCATATTTAAGAAAATACTAATAGAAAATTTATTTATATAAAATTTATATTATCATGTTTTAGATTTGATATGGAAAATATTAAAATTATAAATAGTACATGTGACCAGTTCTTGAAAGTACGATTTTGCCCCTCTAATGCTCTGATATTAAAGATTAAAGAATTGGACATGAGAGTATTTTGTGGAATTTGTAATATGGAAGCGGTCTACAGATTTAAAAACGTGTTCATTTTTAACAAAAAAGGAATACAAAATTTGTATTATCATATGTTCACATTTGAAAAATGAAATTATAAATATTACATGTGAGTAGTTCTTAATGAATTGCAAAAATGGAAAAAAAAAAAAATTGATTGGAAAACGGTTTATGACTTAAAAAAAAGTGTTTATATTTGAGAAAATACTAATATAAAATATTTCTAGAAAATTTATAGTATCATGTTTTCAAATTTAATATGAAAAATATTGAAATATATATATATTACATCCAAAAAGTTCTTATTGAAATTGGAAAAATGGGGAAAAAAATGTTAGGAGCAATTAGGTTATTGCAATTACAAAAATTATGAATATTAACTTTACGTGAAACGCTTCTTAAAAAATATAGTAGGATTATTTGGTAAAGTATTAAAGCAGTGAAAACGTGACTAGTTTTCAATACTTTTTTCCTTTACGTGTTCAGCAAATATGAAATAGTGGAAAAGTGAGATATGTCTATTTTTATCACAGGAAAGACACGCTTTCCGTCTTCCCACAAACTCGTGATATAGCCTATCCATTCAACTGAAATAGAAAGGACTAAAAAATTGCAAAAAGTATGAGTTTGATTATAAATTTTAACTTAAAATTTTATTTTTCTATTTCCTATTCAATTTAATTTATATTATGTAATTATTTTCTTCGATTTCACACTTTTGTAATATTTGTTGCTCAACGAGGAAGCTCGTTGGTATTGAGTTTGATAAGGGAATAATTTCTTCAATTTTTCACTTTAAAATAAAAAAATTAAAATACAATATTTATTATTAACATCAATATAAATATGTGAAATTACATAAATTATTTTTTCAATTTCTATGTTGGTACTTTTAATATTATTTGTTGACTTTTAAGTTGTCACATGTATACAAACTCTATTTTAATTTTGATAGTTTACTAAGTAAATTATTATTGTTTATTAACTGAAAAAAAAAGGCTGCACTCGAAAAATAATTTGAATGACTTCGTAAATTGGATTTAAAATATTTCTACTTTTTAGTTTCTTGAACCGAATTAATATTATTACGGGTTGAATTAGAAAAATTTGGTGCAAATTCTTTTATACACGAAAAGTTTTTTTTAACAATGAGCTTATTCATAACATAATTGCAAGTTTGTGGAACTATGATGTATAAACTTGTATTATAAATTTAAAAGAAATATTTATTCTACCAAATTTACATACAACTATTTTTTCTTCAAAAACCATCCATTTTAATGAACAGAAGTAATATCAACGTCATACAACTAAATATTATCACAAAGCATTGCATCAAAATTTTCAAAATAGATGTCAAAAGAATAAATATAGACTTATTTATCCTTTTTTTCATAAAAAAAAAAAAAACATTTCTGAGGTGAGTCCTGAAATTTCATAGGCTATATATGTACATGGATTTCCATTGTTCTTTAAAAAAAAAATTCTATGTATAAATTGTATGAAATGAATTCATTTAGTTCATCAAAGTTGAATTAAATGCTAATAAAACACAAATAATGTCATGGTGACAGATAACAAAACTTAGGGTGCATTTAAATAAACCAAGAGGCGGTCTAAGCAATTATTCCAAGCAAAGGGCATTCTCGGTATAAAAATATAATTCCAAAAATACCCTTACGGTGCTGCCTTGGTTTTGGGTCTACTGCCGATACTGCCTTTTGCAGTAGTTTCGAATCCTCAATTTGTAAAGTTACAATATTACCCCTTGAAAGCAAGGGCCTACCTAGTGATTAAGCGAGATGAATTTTGGTTTGTATTGTCATTTCAAGAACAAATTGGGGGTAATTTTGGTAAATTTTTAGGAGGTTTCTGTAGCAGATAAAACCATTTTGGATATAGATAGAATCAAAAAGAAAAAAAATCATAAAATTATCTAGTGACCAGAGATTGACGCGTGTACTTAGAAAAAATACTGAAAGGATAAGGTGTTGTCATAATCTATGAAAAAAAAACCTAAAAAAATATTTAGAAATTTCCCATAATTTAATAAATGGTTCTTTTAAGTTATTTTCTCTAGAGAACTACTCTATATTATATTTCCTTCTGAAAAATTTGCATGGAGAAAATTAATTTATTTTGAAGAGATAGTCCAAAAAGGGCTGGTCAATATTTAGTAATTCTTTGGGGGAATATTTATTATTAATAATCATAATAATTAATTATTCCCACACCTACTAGAGCTTCTTTCACATTTTTATTTTTATTTTCTAAATTGATTATAATGTTTACTTGTTCAAAAAAATATAGATATATTATTCTCCGACAGGACTAAATATTAGGTGTTTATAATATCCAGTACAAAATTTTCCTTTTGTTATTTCTTTAAAATGAAACTAGATAAAAATGGATATAAATTTATTTATTTGAGATAAGTTTCAAAGACCACTAATTTATTTTTTTAAAAACACAATTACATGATATTTGCAGTTTTAAAAAAATTATGATTGTAAGAACAAAGCTTAAATCCGTTGAATTATTTAGGTTAATTAAGTAAAAAAAATATAGAATCAACAAACTTGTAGTGCTGAAGGTGTATTATTTAGTTTTAATTTATTGCATAAACTCAATTGGATAATATTATTAATAATCTAAAAATTAATTTTAAAATAAGGGAAGAAATTGTTGTAGCACATTCAACTTTCTAACCGAGCTAAAATTACAAGATTTAAAGAAGTTAAATAAAATTTTCAAGTATATATTCTCAAGAGTTTTACAAAAGTTGCAATAAAATTATGCATAGTACCATAACTATACTCTAAAGTTTGTTCTTTTAATTTGAAAAAATTGTTCTGATTGGATAAATCTTATAAATTTATTAAGTTCTAAATTTGTTAGCACAAATTTTAAAACATATTAAATAGTTTAGTCTGAATTTGAATAAAATTTTCCAAAAATTTTAGAGCAAAATTCAATTCTAAATATATAGAATGACAAAATCAAAGTAAAAAAAAAAATAAAAAAATAAAAAAACAGAGTCAAAGAGCATACCTTATCTTATTCTGACAGGTTCTTAACTTATTATTTTATTTGATGCAGATTCCTTAGTTACCTTATTCTGACAAATATTTTTTTCAGATGATCATGGATTCAAGTCTTATCCATTTTTTTTTATCATTTGTCCTCCATTCTTTTTTTAAACAAAAAAAAAAAATCTGAACGGTCAGATTAAAAATCTAATCAAATTTTATTTTATTAAAAATCTTAATGCATACATTTTGTTTTTTTGGACAATGATTCCAATTTGTCTTCATTCATTGAATTTAAAGCATGGAGGTTGTTATAATAACTTGTGTTTTCTATTTATTGTAGCAATTATTGTTGTATTTATTGTACCAATTTATCATGCTCTTCCAATAATGTAATTCAGGTTCCTAATCATTTATTGGGTTTAACTAATTATGTCAATTCATGTCACATGGGTACCAAGTACCAACCAAGTCATCACTAAAATACAACTTTTTTGTGAACCTCACCAAAATAATTTAATTCATATATTGCAATTTGGTGATATGTGTTCCTATTATTTGTATAGTTTCCTATCATCTCTGTGGCGAAAGTCACATGAGTTCAGAACTGAAACCAACTTTTTTTTTCAAAATATATTTCTAAATTGTTCCTTTTTTTAAAAAAAAAAGTTAAAAAATATACTTGTGTTTAAAATATTTATACAATTATATTGTATTTTGAAAAAAAAAAAATTGCCCACCCTATTCTATTTTCTGAATTGACTATATTAACCGGGATATATGTTTTAATTTCTGAATAATAAAAATGCCATGACTTGTGGAGAATGAGCAAGTTCAAATTCTATATTATTATTTTTTTCATTTGGAGGCCCTGCAATATAATAATTTGATGAACAGTGCAGAGAAGTCATGAACATTATTAAATGTATCTCTAACAGTGTTCTAAATAGCGCGCTATAGCATTGCTATAGTGTTTTTGGACCCTAAACGCTAAGCTATAACATCAAAATACGCTAATTAAGCTACGGCCGTTATAACAGTAATAGCGGTCCGCTATAGCGCATAGCGTGTAGAGCATAGTTTATGATATTAAATAAAATACTCAATTGGACTTTAACCGTGAGTTTTTTTGGGCAATTAACGTACTATGCTCATTGGTAAATTAAAAAAATCAATAGTTTATGATATTACTATAGATATTTTAAACCGTAATTTGGACTTTGTACTAGTTCAATATGAATATTATATTTTTTAATTAATTTGATATTATTTATTGTTATATGAGACTTTAGATAATGTTGATATTTAGTACAAATATATAATATAACATTTGTAAAAAAAAAACGCTATGTGGCATAGCTTCCACTATAGCTACGCTATTCGCTATAGCTTTTTTTTGTAGCCTTCTCGCGATGACGCGATAAATGCTATTTAAAACCTTGATCTCTAATTAAAATAATTAGTTAGAGATACCGCAGAGGATATGAACCAAGGTTCTAAATAGCACGCTATTGACGCTATTGACGCTATTGCGCTCTATAGCGGCGCTATATGGCAATAACATCATTTTTTTTAGCTGCTCTGCTATAACGCGATAAACACTATTTAAATCTTTGATACGAACTCATTGATTCTTTGCTTCAACCATGACATTTCAAAAGGATAAAAAAGAAACATTGGTAAAATAGAAGTAATAAATGGGGAATCACTGTCTATTTTGTTGTAAAGGGATTGTTTTGTACTTTCACAATCTTAAATTAGATTGTAACAAGAATAAAGATAAAAGTTTACTTGAGTTTGGAGCTAAAGCAATGTTTTTACTAAGCAAGTACAAATGTTCTATTTTTCATATACTTTTTTTTTTTCTGGTTGACGTGAAAATAAACATTGAACCAAGTAGATATTGAAAAATCTGAAATATTTTTGATTACCACCTTTTTTTTCCTAAAAATTGAGAGAAAAACATATTGGCTAATGAATGATTGTGAGGCTCCAATTTTTGACTGGAAGGGGCACCAAAGGGGTGCACAGATTCAGTCTGCGCACGTGGCAAGTTCTAAATTTTTTAAGAAATGGTGGTAAAGTGTGAATTTTGAAAGTTTTAGGTGGTAACTAAAAAAATTTCGGTTCAAACATTTCATGTAATTGTACTGAATTTAAATTTATAGACAGCTCTAAACTGTTCATTTTAGATTGGACGGTCCAGATTTACTGTGACTATATATCCATCTGTATATTTATTTTCACTGGTTTTATTAATATAAAATTAGACTTCTACCATGCATAACATGTTTTGTCTTGAATAATTCATCATTAAAATTTTACTAAAAAAATATTTAGAACAAAATACCTTTTAACCTTGTATTCTCTGGTCTGGTAAATACAAGACAAGTCTCAGCCCTGTTTTCACTAAAATTAGTTCGCATTATTAATTCATACGATGGGGTTAATATTAGTTTAAAAGTATTTCAAGGAAAAATTTGCCATGATTTTTATTAATATCCAATGTTAAATAGAAAATTCCAACTATGTCTAGAGGCAGGGGCGGAGCCAGACTTTCAAACTATGGGGGTCAAATATATAAAATTTTCCTACCAATCAGATTTTCAAATTATGGGGATCAATCATATAAAAATTTTCGCGGAAAATGGAAGTCATTTTTATCATTTTATTATATTTTATTGTAAAATATATACATAATTATATATTAGTAAAAAAAAAATTAAAAAATGGGGGTCAATTGACCCCCATAGAGGCTTACTAAATCCGCCTCTGTCTAGAGAAGCTGAAAAGTTATAAAAGTACTCAAATCAGATAATTATTGGCTGGTTTCTATTTTTATTATGAACCGGCTAATAGTTGACCGGTTCTTAATTTTTTTTTGGAAAATGTTATAATTTATTTTTATTTTTAATACAAAAAATAAATAAATTATAACATTTTCTAAAACAAAAGTTAAGAACTGGTCAATTATTAACTGGTTTCTAATAAAAAATAAGAACTGGTCAATAATTAGCCAGTTTAAGTACTTTTATAACTTTCCAGCTCCTCTGTCATAGCTGAAATTTTCTATTTAACGTTGGATATTAATAAAAATTACGGAAAATTTTGGTGTTAACAGGAGAAATGTCGGTTGTATATATATGAGAAGAGGAGAATCATTTATCAACAATAATTAATTGTTATTTAAAAGATACCAGAAGATTCTAGTGAATATCAGATGTCCCAATAATGTATTTCAGATTCTTGAATCTTTTAGGGGGTATAAATTAATTAAATCCATTAATTCACTCTGGCACCTACCAAGGAAAAGGACCACCTAATTAATGTATATTTTATTTTGTAAGCCTCATCAAAATAATTAAATTTGCCAGGTGTTGCGTTTCAAAAATTGATAATACAGATCAAATAGTACCAGTGTTGTAAAAAATAGTTATTTAGGTCCGATTAAACGGCTGATTAGTCGCTGGTAGTGATCAAATTGTTACGGATTTTTTCAATTAATCGGTCGATTATTCTTAATTAATCTCTTGGTGGTATCTTGTTCATCTGACAAGCACATAACTGTTATTTACAACACTGCTGGATGCCATATAGCCAGAATGAGCTTAACTTTCAGCTGAATCGAAGTAATTCCAGTGCCTATTCGTATTGTAGAAGTTTTGCTTTAAGATTCGTGTTAAATTAAAAAGGAGGATGCAGTTCTCATTCTAATAGGAGAACAGCTCTTTGGTTCGTATAAACTGCAACAACTTCAAATTCACAGGGAGAGAAGGGGTTCAAAACTTGATGCTTGATTTATTTGAAATATAAGGAGTATGTTTTAAGATTCGTGCCAGATTCATCTGAATTCATTGCATATGCCAGTCCAGTTCTGTTCCAGGCTGAAAAGGAGCACACCCTTGTTAATAAATGTAATTAATGTTTTCATCTTAAAATTCCCACGAGTAATTTTTAAATTGGGCCTGGGCTCTAATTTACTTTAAGACATTGTACCCGGCCCAGAACCCAAAATTATTTTTAGGCACTTCTGCTCCAATGAGAGCAAAAAATGATGAATGTGGTGATCTTCTTAAAAACAAAATTAAACCCCTGTTAAGTCTACATATGCAAAAGATATACTTTATCAAAACAACATAAATAAGAGTATGTCAGTGTGTCATTTTTGTAATTAGCAACAGACTTGACCGTACAATTGGACCATCTAAGGATCTAATATATATAGCATACGTACATAGTTGTGCTACTTTCATGATCATGATCATGATCATTATTATTATTATTATATTGATTTTTTTGTTCAAGTGAGACTGTTACTATTCATTCATCTGAGTTTGGTAAAGACATGTTGAATCATTCCCAGATGTATTTGGATTAAATGCTAAAAATTTGACAATATTAATTATACTTAGAATTTGGCTAATATACTACATGTAGCATAGAGGGCCTCCGTGCAACGGCTCAATATTTGAGTTTTCAAAATCCTAACGGTCGATTAGAACCGTTCAACATGATCTCCATATGAATATGTGCTTCCAAACCAAATTTTACATTATTTTAGATTTTTTTTACTATTTTTTTTATAGGTAGAAATTCACTTGATCTGAAAAAACCATTTAAATCAAGTGATTTTCTACCTTTAAAAAAATGTAAAATTTGGTTTGCAAGTACATATTCATATAGAGATCATGTTGAACGGTTCAAATGAACCGTTAGAATTTTAAAAACTCCAATATTGAGCCGTTGCACGGAGACCCTCTATGCTACATGTAGCTCCGTAGCGAACTCCTTATACTTAATTAAAACTGAACACCTGCATTCAACAGTTATGACTAAACACGTGTTTTTAATTCAATAATTAAATCTTTTTTTCTAAGTACGACATGAAGGAATCAGATCTAAATGCATGCATTTGAAAACCATGCATTGTGTCAAATACTTACAGCCCGAAATTTTAGTTGTACTCGTTTAAAAAATGCAGGATAGAATAAAAAAAAGTTATATAAGAACGATTGCTAAACGTGATACACTATCTTTTCTTTACTTTTTCAAAGTTTTCGGGGATTTAATTACATGCACCCTCCTACGTGGAATTCATAACACATAAGGTAACAGAATATTTCTATCTAGATCTAGACCGTCCGATCAGAATTCGCATGAATATTAAAAGATTTATATTCCAAGTATTTCACATTAAACATAATTAATTTAGATTCTGATTAGACAGTTCATATCTAAACATAAATATTATGTTATTTCAAGATATGGGCTAGATCTCCTACATGTGACAATAGCCTAATGCTGTGCTCCACAAACACGAGGAGAACCGTCAATAATGAAAAGGAAAGAGAAGAGAACTCACCAATTTCAACTCGTCTCCACCTCAATTTGAGGGTGAAGGATTTCGCCAAAACTTCACAGCGTGTCCCCCTCCGTACTGTAGCGATCTCCTCCGCTCCCTCTCTATTTCACCTCTTCTGGAGCAGGATGAACCCACAGGCCCGGAGAAATCTCTCCTCCGCCTGTATTTCTCACAAGCTAGTTTTTCACACAAAAATGAAACGAAAAAACAATAGCCAAAGAGCTCGAGTTGATAGTTTATTAGATTGATCTCAAAGAGGTCATGTTCAGAATCAGGAGCAGTCTAATGGGCATTAATTGGAATTCAGATCCAGTGAAGTAACTCATTTTTCTAGATTTAGATCGAGACCATTTGATTTGAATTCGCGACAACATATCCTGAAGTGGAGCGCACACATCTCGTGCGACGTATTCGAATTGGAAGGTCCCGATCCAAAACTCAATTTTTTTGTTATTTTAGGGGATCCAAACCCCATTAATTAGTTCAAATTCAGATGCTCTGTCAGATCGGATGCCATCCGATCTGTATTAAGATTTGCACGACTAATTTTAAAATTTGTACTTATCAAATGTCTATGAATCTAGTTGTAGATCAAACGGCTCTAGCTAAACATCGAACCGAATTTGGTCTGATGCTCATCAGACTTTCCCCGCTCTATGAATTCAATGTCTTCATGAATACATGTGAACTTGATACAAAATTTATGTTGAAGAGTTTAATTTAAGCATACAAAGAAAGATATAAACATTGCCTTATTTAACATTCTCTTCACAATCAATATAAAAAAAATCATGATGTATGAAGAGTTTAATTTAACATTTTTTAGCATTCTCTAGAAATATATATAATTTATAAATGACATTAATGTATGAGTCAGAAAAATTAATAACAAATTAGTAACCTTCATTCATGATGCCAAATTAATTCAAGGAATAAGTTGGGTACCCATAGCATTTATCAAAAGAAAAACAAACATATCTCTTTCAAGATTCCTAACTTAGGCTTGAAGTATATGGCTTCCAATTTGATTATGCACCTAAGTTTAGGTGTCGCCAATGAATTCTATATTTTCTTGGAAATTAATGAGACATTTTGAAAAGCCACTAGACAAGCTTCCTACTATTAGATGCATAGTTTAGTTTCAAGTTTCAATAAAAGAATAAAGGGTTTGTGATAGAAAGCATGTGGGCCCACATGCCATATTCCAACTGATTTCCTCCATTGAAGGAGAATCTAGATTCTTCCTTTAAATTGTTCTCTTATTTATTTTTTATTTTTTTGTATATCTACCTTAAATTTGAATAATATCATGATATGAATCCAAATCTCTTGACATATTTTATGTCCTTGTTCTTTATTCTGATGCTCACTAAATGACTGGTTGTTATTTTTTTTGTTTTTAGTTAGAGAGATGTGCATCACAATACCATATTTGTTTTGTTTGTTTCATTGTTGAAATATCAATGGATTTTTTTAGTAAAAATAGGTGTCAAGCCCCATTTTCATCTCCTTAATTAAATATATCAAGGGATTTTTTATTGGTTTAGTACATTTTCTAATTGGGGTATTTTAATTTGCAAATAATCCTATTGAAAGTCTCAATTAATTTCTTTCAATTATTGTACTTAATTGGGGTATTTTAACTAGCTAGCTATTATTGTACTTAACTAGAAACTAGCTAGCATGTATTTTTTTTAGCTTTTTTTCAGTATACAGTTAAATATTCTTTTGTGATTATTGATGCATTAATTGAAAGAAATTTCAACGTATTTAATTCCTGTACACCATCTAACATCTATTTATTATTTATTAATCATTGATGGGCACAGTATGACACAAACAGCTGTTTGACTTGTACCAAAATCACATGAGATAGAGGAATAATTCATGTTATCCAGGAAAAAAATGTTTTATTATATCATCTTTATAATTATATATAATTGTTATTATATAATTTAACTAGTCAATACTGTGACTAATTAATTAATATTATGTACAGGCATAGAAAATTTGCCAGAACTCTGCCAAAATGTGTGAGGTAGAGAGGTTGTAAAGCTTCAGATTTCATTATAAGAACTTTAGATTTTAGTTTATAAGGTTTAGGTCTGAGTTTTACAAAGTTATATATAAAAAATTTAGATTTCAGTTTACAAACTTTACTTTTCCGTTTGCAAGATTTAATTATGTTTCGATTAAAAAATGTTAAACTGATTGAGTTTCAGTTTACAAGCTTCTGGTTTTAATTTAAAACTTCATGTTTCATTTTAAAATTATTAGATTTAGTTTAGAAGCTCTAATTTAAGTTCACATATTTTAAATTTCAATTTACACCTGAGGTTTTATTTTAAAAAATTAATAATAACTGATCAAATTAGTTGGTAATAACATGAGATAACAATAATAATATTAGGAGTAGAACTAGGGTGCTCCTAAGTTTACCAAGTCTCTTGTGAACTCAACTCTAAAACTTATTGAATTGACTTCAAACGACGAATCCAAACTATTGAAATCCTTCTACCTAATAAGTGATGCATCTACATGCAAAAATTTTAAAGTTTTGAATTAATTTATTATAGAGTCAAGTGGTCAAAATTAGAAGGTTTATAAATTAATTTTAATGCATTTATTTTTTAGACGATTTTTGACCACTTGACTCTATACTAAATTAATTCGAATCTTTAAATTTTTTGCATGTAGACACATCACTAATTAGGTAGAAAGATTTCAACGATTTGAATTTGTCATTTAAAGCTGATTCGATAGGTTTTAGAGTTGAGTTTACAAAGAGACTTGTGAAGTTAGGAGCACCCTAGTTTTACTCATAGTATTAGTAATATCAATTTCCATTAATCAAGTGTTTTAATGATAATTGCTGAAAACTACCATCAATTTAATTCTAGAGAAGACAACACACAAATATAGTATAATATTGCAGTGTATGTAACTAACACGTTAGATGTACCTCTTCTATAAAATATATATATATATATATATATATATATATATATATATATATATATATATATATATATATATATATATATATATATATATAATAGTAGAACATAAAAAGCTGACTTGAGCACTACCAATTTTTTTTTTTGCATCATGCATGTTTACAATGTACCACTGACAAATTTTTCTCAATAATGTAAATTCAAAGAAGGGAGGAAGAGGAATCACCACTTGCTCTTTGTTTTGTTGGTTATATATATAGTACTAGTAATTAATAATTAGGAATTAGGTTCCTTTGCCACTAACTTTTGGAAGATAATTGATAACATGCACTTATAAAAGCATACATTATCTGGATTTCACAGTTTTTGGATATGCATTAAGAGAAATAAAATGTGTTCATTTTTTATGTATTTATTTTAAATTTTGAACAAGTTAAAATCTAAAATTTTAATGTGAAAATAAAATTGCTTGATACATAAGATATATATCATTTTATGCACATATATAAGATTATGGCATTTCAATATTTTTATTCGAGCTTGTAAAAATATACTATTCTTGAATAAGTTATGGACATTGATTTTATAACTTATTAACATAAAAAATAGAAAAATGATAATTTTTTAACTGTATTTAGAAAAAATAATGTAGATCACTTCTAACTATTTATTTTAGCATATAAGCTTTAGAATATATGTTAATAAAAATAAAAAATAGGAGCTTAATGGAGAAAAAAAAATAGAGACATTTAAAATCCTCCTCATCTATCACTTATGTATGAAATATAATTTAAAAATTGTGTTTTCGATGACTTTACAAAAGTATAAAAGCATATATAATTAGAAATATTTAATTGCACAATCAAATGTTTTGTATTATCTGACAGTTAACTAACTAAATTATGGACATGTTATATATAGAAACTAAAAGAAAATGTATATCTGATTATCTTCTACAAATAAATTACTGCATTTTTCATGCGATAATATTTTTTGTATCCAATATATAATTGCAACCATCTTAATACTATATATGTTTACAATTAAAATACATCTTTGTTTTTTTTTAATCTGATGGTTTTATGACAATTTCCTATGGCTTGTTTATTCTCATCATTTCTCTATATATATTGATTGATATAATAACTTGCACATAATTTTTGCTCCCCAAAGATTTTTAGGTTGTATAAACAATGGACGGTGAGAGAATTGGATCCACTTTCTAGAAAAGGAAGAATAAACCTCAATTTGCTTTCAAAGATTCCATTCCATGATGTCACTTAAATGAGTCCCACAAACAGCCCAGGTACCATGGGCTATAATCAAGAAAATTAACCAATCAATTATATATGCATAATTAATTGACCTCTAAGTGTAGTCTTTTGTGTAGCAAGTTAGTAGGAAGAAGGTATATAAGTCTTGTCAAATTTCAGAACAAAATAAAAATTTTAGGTCATCAAAACATCAACTAGCTAGTACTAAAATTTTATGATATTTTAGTTAGAGTAATATTTTTTTAAGAGTGAGGCTATGGTGATATGCATATTATAGATCAGCTCATGTTATGGATTAAATTTTATTTTTTTTACAATTCAAACAGTCAATCCATACTGCTCAACACGATCTCATGTGAAAAATATACTTCGAGCTGCAATTTTATTTTTATTTTTGTTTTCTTATTTTGTGTTTTTAGATATGTAAAAAAATCACTACTTTCTGATGATCCATAATATTTTTGATCTAGTGATTTTTCATCCATTTAAAAAAATTAGTAAAATAATATTCAAAAATATAAAATTTGATCTAAAGTATACTTTTATATGAAAAATCATGTTGACGGTTGGAATTTATTGTTTATACATTAAAAACAGAGATATAAATTCATTATGAATATCATAACCTCACTCTTTGACTAATAACAGATGAACAAAGCTGTTGTTTTCTTGTTTTTTTTTTTCGAATTTTCATAAAGACTACGAAGTCATGAGCGGGGCTCGTACTCTTGATTCTTGAGTAGTCAAAGTCCTAAAATATTTTTTTCGTAACCAAGTGTGCTATGCTCATCTCTGCTGTTTTTTTCTTGTATCATACATACATATAGTTGCATGTGGTTATACTATATGATTCTCCATATAAGATCCCAACAAAGGGCAGATATTAAGACCCACTCTAGCCCCCAAATAAAGCCACTTAGTGTGTTGTAACTATTGTATTGGTTCTAGTCTTCACCTCTTTCTTTCTCTCTCTACAGCTCACCCTCTCTCTCTCTCCCCCACCTTAACCTAAACCCGGCTATAAATTCCCCATCAATTCCCCTCACAACTCCCTTTTCCCCCTCTCCTCTTCTTCCTTACCTATTAACAAAACACTCTGTGCTTTTGTTTGCCTTCTCTAGTTCTCTACACCACCAATTCATACAACTCCTGGTGAAGTAATCTCATGCACCTTCATGTGTAATATTGACAGATAAAAGAGAGAGAGAGAGAGATATATATATATATATATATAGATGCCATCAATGCAAACTAAGTACAAACTAGCCCTCATGCTCCTCTCAAGCACCCTCCTCCCCCGCGGGGCCCACCTCGTTCACTCCTTCTCCGTCGTCTTCCTCTACTGGTTCTATGTCTTCTCAGCCTCCGCCTCTCACTGACCCCCCGGCGCCCCTCGAGTGTAGCTAGATTATAAATTATATACAAATATAATTATATATAGATATCTAGCTATATATTTTCAACTCTCATAATTAACCTGCTAAATTAATACATGGCTTCTCCTGGTGGTTCTAACTCTTCGACTACCGGGAACTCGTCGGGTCTGAAATCTGAGACGAATAATAGAAATAAGAAGAGAGAAATCATAAGCCCTTCTTCTTCAGGTGGTTACGACAATTCATCCGGTATTTCCTCAGGGCCTGTCGGGTCGGAGGTAACCTTCGAGCTGCAGGCTCTGATGGAACAGAGACGGAAGAGACGGAAGGAATCCAATCGGGAATCTGCGAGGCGGTCCCGCATGCGCAAGCAGCTCCACCTGGACGGCATGGCCAGTCAGGTGGCCAGCTTGCGCGTGGAGAATTATAAAATGCTTGTCATGGTCGAGCGAGCCACCGTTGGTGTCCTGACGGTGGAGGCTGAGAACTCCGTACTCAGGACGCAGGTGATGGAGCTCGAGTCCAGGCTAAGGTCTTTGAATGAGATGATCAAGTGTATCAATGGCGCCGGCACGAATCTCGATGCAGTCGGAGACACCGGATTGGTTAGTCCTTGGAATATGGGCATGGGAATGGGAATGATGATGCCTGTGGTGCAATCTGTGGATCTCTATCAGTGCTTCCAGGCTTGATTTCAAATCTAAATAAACTGCTTTTATATATATTTTTTTTAATTGGTCATGTATCATAATTTCAACATGATTAAGGATGAGTTGGTGGTGTGTTGTGCATGGAAACCAAATATAAGCATTTGGGGGCTTATTTTTTAATCAATCCATGGTGTAGTTTTGCAAGGGTAATTTTGCAAAAAAAGACACTGTGGTGGACCCATTTGTTTTATTGTGGAGGTCGTGTGGTAGGTATATGATTGTACTGTTCTAGTTTTTGGGTTGGAAATTTGGAGAATTAGACAAAGAAAAAGGATATTTTGGTTTCTTTGGGTGCTCTTTTTTTGGGCTCAGGGAGGTCAATGTAATTTGTGGAAAGTCTTGGTGCTTGGCAGGGTACTTTATTAGAGAAGAAGAAGAGGTGTATGCAATAATTAAGAAAGAGAATATTAATGTAATTTATGCGTATGACTTGACTATATGGTTAATTAATGAAATTACTATTATCATTTTATTATTCTTGTTTTTCCTTTCACTATCTTGCATGTAAATTGTGAAAATTGTTGTGCCTGATGATATTATACACTTGTCTTTCAACAATTTCAGGAGAATATTCTCAACAAAAAAAATAATAATGTTGGGAGAGAATATATGTGAGAAAAAATGCTTTAACCAACAAATGCAACAAGAGTTCTGTATCATACTTTCCACTACCTAATTATAATTATAATTAGGTAATTTATACTTCCCCAATATTTCCATAAAAATCAAGGGTGATTTTGTAAATTGTCCAAAAATGATTGGCTACATTATTATTTTCTCAACAAAAAGAAGATAATGTTAGGAGAAAAGATATGTGAAAAATAATGCCTGAACCAACTTATATTATTTGAGGAAATTGTATTTTTTTTTCACTATTTCCAAAAAATCAAGGTTGATAGTGTAAATTCTGCAAAGAAGATTGGCACACAAAACAAAAAACAAAGTGTTCGAAACAACTCCAATGAAAAATAAAAAAATATTCGACCTTACACTATGTCTTCAATTTTCTCCACTAACTCCGTACGTCAAAATAAAAATTTATAACAAGTTTAGGGTCTTAGTTATTTATTATTTTATTTATTATGTGCTCTATGATAAAAAAAAAAATACAAATAATGGACGGTTAACTAGAGTACTTTTTTGTTAGAGATCTTAATATTGTAGATTACATAATTGGAAAAATAATGATGTGTTTATGAATGTACATTGGTCTGAATATTATATAATAGTAAAATAGCATGATTTTGACTGTTTAATACCAAATATGCAGTAAAGAGGAAAATATTTATTTGTACATCTTTCTATTTAATAAATTTGTATATTACAGCATGAATAAAAAAAATAATCTTCATTGATTAAATGATGTGAAAAAAATAATCAATTTGTTAATCTTTCCACGACACATGATGCGCACAATATTAATGTACTTGTAAATATTTTTTTGTGTATAAAGATTCTAAAATAAGTTTAAATTGTTGTAGACTATTCGAAGGAATAATGTGGTACATAAGTAAATCATTTTCTTATTTTATTTGGGACAAAACCTCTAATTACAAAAAAATGTATATTTTAATTTTAGAATTCTAGTTATTATTTTAATACAATATATTATTGAAAACATTATTTGTATTTTTTTTTTATCCTAGAGCACATAATAAATAAAATAATAAAAAGTAAGACCTTAAGCTTGTTATAAATTTTCATTTTGGCGTATGAGGTTGGTGGAGAAAATTGAGGACATAGTATAAGGTTGAATATTTTCATTTTCCATTTTTAGAGGAAACTATTGAGATCTCTAAAAAAAAAATTTGAAGTTGACCATCCCGTGGCTGGGCGGTCTGACAGGCACAGTGAATCGCCCTCTATCTGAGCGGTTGGGATATTTTTTAAAAAAATTCAGCCCGAGAACATATTTGCTATTTTAATAAAAAAATCGAGAAACAACTCATTCCAAAATCCAAACAATTTGTGGAAATTGTACTTTTCTCGATATTTCCTAAAAAATAAGGGTTAAGTGTAAATTGTGCAAAGAAGATTGGCACACAAAACAAAAGAGAGTGTTAGAAACAACTCATTCCAAAGTCCAAACAGAAATTATGATTGGAAATGGACAAAACATTTCTATCACAAGTTCAATAAATAAGTCATGAGTCACGACAAATCTTTGACAGGTTTTATATTGAAATGAAGAAAAGACTTTTTTTTTCATCAATTACTTTTCACACCACATGATGAAAGTTTCTTCAATTTTCATGCCTACTTTTAAATCTTCCAAATTTTACCCCCAGATATTTGCCGATGTATCACCAGCATCTATTATTGGAGTGGGGGTTGTTTGATGCATGGTTAGAGCCGTTTAATTCGCATTAAAATTTGTGTACATGTGATCTGTTCATATCTCGATACGGATTGAACGGTTTCACCGAGCATTAGACCGATTTTAATCTAATGCATAGTTGGAGTTGTTTGATTCGTGTCAATATTCATGTACATTTGATCTGCATAAATTTTGATGCAGGTCGAATAGTTCCAACCGAACATCAGACCAATTTTAGTCTGATGTCAATCAGACGGCATTGGCTTTCTGTTATTTATGTGTTGGTATTTTTTTTTTTTTTGTGTATTTGCATAACCTCCAAAAAAGAACTTATTGATAATTGGATTATGCTTTTTTTTTCAACCTAATAGTATAGAGTCATTACATATTTTATTTCAGTGCAATGAGAAATTTGTTAACTTATATTGACAAGAAAAAGAAAGGTTTAATTAATTATTGTTTTGAACTATGGATTTTGAAATCAAATGTTGGTTATATAAGATGAGATCTTAGTGCATAATTATCTCATTTTCTTTATAACTAAATTATATTCAGTCATATGATTAAATTGACAGTAATTCATGATTGACCCAACAAATTTTAAAGGCTTGATAGTTTGATTTGCCTTAGAAGTTTTAAACTCGACCATATTTATGGAAAATTATTTTTTATTATTTTAATTACTTTGTCAGAATATTGAAACTAAAGGTGCAGATAAACAAAACATATTGATCAATCATCTTTTATTTATTCATTATTTAGTTATTTTTGTATGCCAGCTCAACCTAACAATCTACTATTCAAACAAAACATATTTATCATCCAAAATAAATTGGAATAAAATTTTTGTAATAAAATTTATCAAATTACAAGGATACAAGTACGAACTTAATAATAAACTACATGCATATTGAATGATTAATTAACAATTTGATGTCATTTAGTAATAACTCTACAAAATATGTATGAAAATAATGGTATGCGTTCGTCGGACGGATATGGTACCGCTAAGAAATTAATTGGAAATAATCGTTTATAATCGGAAATAATCAAACAATAAGTCAACAAAATCGATAATGGTTTGATCACTATCAATGACTAACCGGCCGATTAACGACTGTTTTTTACGACACTGCTAAATATTGACAGTTGTTAGCAAATTTACTATAAACTTACATACTTGACATATTCAATGCAACTATATATATGTTATCTAGGAGCATCTAAGACATATTAGAATTAAACAAAACTTTCTCATTAACAATATAATATAAGTTAAGGTTTCTAACAAACATTTCATTCTAAAAATATGAAAGGCTTTGGCCAGCATATTTAACTTTGGTACAATTTGTGGTACCATATTTATATCCGTTTCCTATTCCTAATACAAGAAAAGAAAGGGCAGTGGGGAAATAAAATAAAAATCATTATAAACGACATATAACTAGTGTCTTGTGCCCGTTTCTACCCCCCCCCCCCTCCAAATTTGGGTATATAGTGGCTTGTGGCCACTACAAGCATTTTTTATTATACATTTTATCTTCAACTAAGACGTGTTTATATATTTATACTTTGACGATGAAATACTATATAGTAATAAAAAAAATTCTGAAATATGTATTTTTAGCTTGAACTTTTTTATAATCATTCAGAAAAGAAAAAAATAATAAATACTTGCAAATTCAAACATAATGTGTATATGTTAAATAAAATACTTTTATGAGTGCAGACAAAAAGTGTAGAACATGAAACGTCAGCATAATTTTTTTATAAAAAAAAAATAAAGAAGGTGGTGTAATTTTTTATTTAAAGAGAGCCTTAATTAAGCCCTCAACACCTCATTTACCACCATTCAACACCTGAAAGGCCACAAAAAAAACATCCCAAATAAATAATTTTCAAAATGTGATGAATATGACAACAATGTAAAAATAATTTTTCTTATTAAAAATAGAGAAGGTGGCCTAATTTTTATTTAAAAACCTTAGCAATTAGCATACCTCATTTACCACCATTCAATTCCCTGAAAGGCCAGAAAATGACATTTTAAATTTTGTTTTGAGAAAATGACATCTCAAATTTTGTTTTGTAGAAAATGACATCTCAAATTTTGTATTTTATTTTATAAACTCTCATGGTGGGAAGTTTTTTATCCGTAGAAATCAAAGAAAAAGAAGAGAGGGAAACAGAAAGAGTATATTCAAATTTTGATGGGTAGTAAGATCGGTAAAACTCCTACCAATTCAAAAACCAGTTTGTTTTTTTTCCTTTCATTTTTTTCTAGTAAAATATAATTCTTTTTACGAAAATAGATAGAATATCTTAAAATTTAGATATAATAGAAACATTACATCTATTGTTTGAAAAACTTTTCATATTTTTTACTAGAAATCTAATAAAAGAATTCCCTCCATCTATACATCATAATTTTTTTAAAAAGAAAAACTAAGTTTGGATTGGTAGAATTCCTACTGATCTAAACTTTTTTATTTTTAGGATTCGTAAAAGTTTTACCGATCTTAGTATCTTACTACCCATCAAAATTCTAATGCAGTCTTTTTGTTTCTCACTCTTCTTTTTCTTTAATTTCTACTAATAAAATTTTTTCCTCATGGTGGATGTGGCGAATTGTGCACTTAAGTCAAAAGAAGCTAGACTATAAAATCCCCAAATTGTTATGTACATCTCTTTCCTCTTCCTTAAAAAATGCAAAAGGTTGTATCAATCATTGTTCTAATACTAATAGATGATGATTTTCTCAGTTCCACCGCTTTTGTAAAATACAGTAATTTGAGTTCAAATTTTCTCAATGCTACATCACAATCTCTTACTTTAAATTGACAAGAAATATTGAAATGTGACATGCCACTAAGTTAATTAATTAAAGATGATTAGTGGAAAATTGATGTAAATTTCACATTTCACAGTAAAAGCTGTAAAACCAATAATGGATCTTCTATGATGCATTTTATGAGACAGTCATGAGTCATGTAATATTGTAACGGGTCCAAATTACACGCATGTATATACTATATTGAATCTGCAGTGTATAACCCGCTTCACATAATCTATTACTACATATTATATATTGTTTGCATTTTACGTTTCAGTGCCCAATAATTTTTCTCTATTTCTGCCCATGCAGTCATGTAATATTGTAACAGAGAAAAAAGACGCACATGTATTTACTATATTGAATCAACAAGGTATAACCGCTTCACATAATCTACCACTATATATTAAATGTTGTTGGCATTTTATGTTTCAGCACAGTCATGTAATATTGTAATGGGTGCAAATTACACGCATGTATATACTATATTGAATCCGCAGTGTATAACCCACTTCACAGTATCTACCACTACATATTAAATACTGTTTGTATTTTATGTTTCAGCATCTCGAATAATCGTTTTTTAGTTCCGCTCTTGCAATCATGTAATATTGTAACGGGTGCAAATAACATGCATGTATATATGTTATATCATATTGAATCTGCATTTTATAACCCGCTTCACAGAATCTAACACACTTTACAAGTATAATAAAAGGAACAAAGAATCCCTTGCCATGACGCCAATGCAAGGTAAAAGGTACGAAAAAGCAATTATTTTGATTTCAGATTTCCAAATCAATTCCGTACTTTCGATACTGAAATGACACTAAAACATTAGTACGACACTATCTTGCATGGATACGGGTACAGATATCGTATCGAATGCGATACGGATACGGCGATACGGTAATTTTCAAAAATCTAGGATACGATACATTAATTATATATATTATTTTTAATTATTTTATATATTGTATTTAGATAATTATAATTTAAATCAATTTTGTATGAATAATTAAAAACTTAATCTAAGAATAGATTATATACTATAGTTACTAGAATATGAGACAAATGAAACTCTAGTGGAGTGGTCAAAGCTTTTGACATTCATCTGGGAAGCCCCAGTTCGATTCACGCCAGCGCCAAAAAAAAATTCATTTTCGTCAGTCCACGGTCGCGGTGCACGGGTGCGGACTCGGTTCACGGGCGCTGACGCCATATCCGCACGTATCCAGCCGTATCCAGACGTTTCAAAGGAGTATCGTTGACCGTATCGACTGAGTAAGGATACGCCACGTAAGCGGATACACCAGCTGGCGTATCGGATACGTATCGGTGTCATATCGGGTGCGTATTGGTATCTGATACGGGTACGATACTATTTCCAATTTGTTTCAATAAGGTTCTAAATAACGCGCTATAGCGGTTTCGGTCCATAAAAGCTATGGCGCTATTGACGCTATTGCAAGCTATATCGCGCTATAGCGGCGCTATATGGCAATAGTGTCGTTTTTTAGCCGCTCCGCTGTAACACGATAAACACTATTTAAACATTTGGTTTCAATACATACAGAGTCAGATTCATAATTTCTGTCAAATTGAAGCAGGAATCGGATTGAAATCCATTATCTTATTGAGTTCAAATTTATTAACTAACCAGATAATATATACAAAATAATGTAAATAGGCTCATACATAATAAAAATAACAAAAATAATATTGTACATAATAAAAACAACTAAATAATATTTGTTTTATATATTAAAAACAGCAAAAACAACATAGGGGGCAAAATTAATTTTCTGGAGGTAAATTTATCGTAACCTATTAAATCAAATAAAATTTCAACATCCAGAAAAGTAGTTCTCCCCCGATATACACTGGATCTACCCCTAAATACATAAACACACATACTGAAATTTTGTTAAGTCGTCCGAAATTGCTATCAATTTTCTAAAGTTGGACGAGAGGTGAAATTTTACAAAATATTCTCTCTTTTTTCTTTTGCTAAAGTTGCAACAAATAATAATCCCAATATAAAGCTATAAATTAAGAACAATAAAATGCTGAAAATTTTTAAATTGTAAAAACACAAAAAGAAATGTGTAAGGATGAAGGAAAAGAGAATGCATGGAAGGACTGGTAACTAAATATTATATTTCCATGGGTACATATAAAATTTCCCTAGAGAAAGTGGGTTAAAAGAGATTAGGTAATGTAGATTATCTCCTTCACAGTGTTTCTAATTTTTTCTTTAAACAAAACAGAATGGAAGGGATGGAGAAAGGCAGAAAGGTGCCTCTGTTTGTTTGTTTGTGTGCTTGTTTATTTGTTTGCTCTTTTAGATCTGCTTACATAACTAGGTAAAGGTGCAAATTGCTTTGTGGTTTGCGTGTGCAGATTGGATGCTGATATATGCATCCCCCCCTGCTCTGATATTCTGACAATAACATCCATATACAATTTTCTCAGAAATAATGTGACATTCTGAATCCATATCCGAAACGGGTACATGACGAGGTAGAATACTCCTCGCCGAGTTAAAATTAATTTGGTGTCAATTTAGAATATAGAGGGTTTGTTTTGAGATTTGTGTTAGAATGAAACAAACAACTCAAATCTCATCAGACACGGTCAGGTATTGCACTAGATCTAAATTCATGACATTGATTTTTTATGAAAAAAAAGACTTAAAGTTAGAAATAGAGTTAGAAATTTGAGATTAAAAAAAGTTAAATCATCCAGTATAGTGTAATTTTATTTTTAGAGGGATTGATAAGTATTGATATATGTAAAAAATACAAAGTTTAATAGATAAAATTACAAACTTTTAAATTTGAGGTAGTCTTATTTTTTCTTGTTATCTCTGTTTAAGACATTCATTGTCTGACTAATTTTAATTGAAAATGGATTAAAACTTGACTCTTCTACATGAAGAGCAATGCTTAACTAACTATATTAGATAATTTTTAAAATTTTATATAACAATATTATTAATTTTAATGATAATGGTGTTTATAACATGGTATGCAATACTAGTAATCATGTTAAAGGATAATTTCAAACTATTGATCTATATACCCAATAAATCAAGTATGAGAGCAATGATTTAAAAAAGCTTTCTTTTTTTATCCTAATTAACATTTTTCATTATTATTCCATCTATTATTATGCTAATTCTAAATTGTATATCTCTGCAATTAATTAAGAAAAAACATGATAGTGCGCCCCCCCCTCATGCATGCGCATCCCCACTAAAAAAAGGGATCAATAGGCAAAGGCAAATTGGTGGTTTTATATTGGTTAAGAGTTTGCCTTGTTGTAACTTAGCTTTCCTTATTTTATTTTTTGAAATGTGGCTTTTCTCCTCTTTTGTTGCCTCTACAGTTTCTTTTTTTTTCTTTCTCTCTTCCTTTTCTTCAAAAAGTCTCTCATTTGTCTGTGGCAAGTGCATATGTTAAGATTTATGTGTCAAGTCACACCCCCATTAATTAAAAATATTATAGCATTTATGTTACACTTTTTATTCTATTTTCTTATGAGAATTTTTTTTAATTCATGAGATAATATGAGAATTTCATAATTACTCACTTTCAAATTTTTACATTGGAAAAATTGTGGATTTTATTTACTGATTGTTAATTGCTAATTGTATATTAAACTTTTAATTGTAATTTCTAGTCAAACGTATTAATTTTAAAAGGAAGATGTTCTAAGTTAATTTTAATTATTTCCATGACAATTGTATTTGATTTTATTTTAATTTAATGTGCTTTTATGATAATTTTAGTCAGATAACAAAATAAGTAATATTGTAAAACGGTATTTACAATTAGTTTGTAATTAGAATGCGCACACTCTTACAAACACAACTAAACACAAAGTGTATACACACACACACACACACACACAAGTCACAAAGTAATCTAAACTAAGGTGTGTTAAGTTTGTACAAATTGAACTTAATTATTAATTAACTAGTCTAGTGGATTGCCTTTAGTTTTTTCTCCTGACTATCTAATCTAATCTTCTCAATGTTAAGAAATTACAGAATTTTTTATTTTCAGAAATGTATTAAATATTTTGTGAAGAACCCAAAAGAAAAACATTATGGACGGGATAAACAAAACCAAATCATTGATTCAGTTCTTTAGAGTTTGTATGTAGATAAGGCATTTTATGTGTCTGAGAATTCAAATATGTATATAAACTGCAAAAAATCAAATTAATGATTTGATTTCTTAGAAAATGCTTAAAAGAAACTGATCATTATTGGTTCTTTCTTGTGCATCAAATTTTTTTTTTCATCTTTCTCATCTCCAACAAAATACTTGATATATTTGTAAAATAAAAAATTCTGAAAAAAATTGACTGGAAGCATCTTTCTGCACTGGTAGTCAGTGATGCTTACTGATAACAATTTACAAATACCAACAGAAGTATGAATTCAGAGCATCTAAAATTGTAGCACCGACAAGCATTAATTGTAGTACAATTTTCTTTTGAATTTTTTAAAAATCAATCTTTGTAGTTGTACTGCTACTCTGTTAGATTATGTACAGATTGCTGTTTTGAGTCTTTGTTTTTATATGTCATCTGTTGTACCAGTACAGCTATGAAAGATGCATATTATATGGGATCTCTAGTTTTAATGAAATGGTATCAAAATTATAAATTTCCCTAAAACAAACGCTCAACAGTTTTGCAATTGAATATATTTTTACCAATCTAAACTATATGAATCAATATTTTTGTTTTTAAAATTCAAATTGTTGATCTGAATAGTTCAACATGATTACTTGTAAATCAAAATTTACATTTTTTTAAATATTTTTACTATTCTTTTAGATAGGTAGAAAATCACTATATTTGAATGGTCTACAATTTTTACATCAAGTGATTAACTATCTTACAAAAATAGTAAAAGATTTAAAAAAAACGTAAAATTTGATCTACAAGTACGAACCATGCGTTTGTCGGAGGACAAGGTACCACCAAGCAATTAATTGAAAATAATCGAGAATAATTGATCATAATCGGAAATAATCAAGAATAATTGATCATAATCGGAAATAACTGGCTGATTAATCAAGAATAATCAGCCGATTAATCTGAAAAATTTGTAACGGTTTAATCGCTGCCAACAACTAATCGGCCAATTAATCGGTCTAAACGGCCATTTTTTACAACACTAGTACCAAAAGCACTATACATAGTATGGACCAATATATGCATAGTAGCATAGCCTCACTCTAACTGGTATTATTCATTTAATTGAAATGATCATTTGGACCCCCTGTACTATGTTATCTCTGCTTTAATTTGTTGGAATGAAAGAAAGAAAGGCAATAGGAAAAAAAAAATAAAGTATAAGAACTGTTCATGCACATGAAAAACAGTGAGCAGCAAGGAGGGATCTGGTGCATATCCGTCAGAAACTAGTGCTTGCCAGTATATAAAAAAGAAGAATAACTTGTGATATTCAAATTTCAAATTTAAGTCGGTGAGATATGACAACAGCAACACCTCAAAAATTGCATAAGAATAAATTATCTTGCTGTTCTTAGTCATAAAATATTGGAATATAGTTGAGTTGTTCAAGGACTAATTTACCATCACAACCTTAAAACTTGGTGCTTGCCAGTAAGTAAAAAAATGGAATAACTAAGAATTTTTCAATTTTCAAATTTAAATCAGTGAGACATGACAAATGCAACACTACAAAAATTGTATAAGAATAAATTATCTTTGCTGTTCTTAGTCATAAAACATTGGCATATAGTTGAGTTATTGAAGGACTTGTTTACCTTCAAATCCTTAAAACTTGATTTCAAATAATCAATGTGTACCTGAGCAATTGAAAGATGATAAATGGAGTCCTGCTACACTATTTATGTAATTATATCATAGTACATGCTTATAAGTTATATATCCATTTTTAATGTCCAAACTATCGATTCAAATAATTCAACATAATCTCCATATTAAAATATGCTTGGAGAACAAATTTTAAATTTTTTTTTGAAGTTTTTTACTATTTTTTTTTAGAAATTTTCATTTAGTTTTCACAAAAATCTATATTTTTTTTAAGAGATCGATTTGAACGGCTTGAATTTGCCATTAAGATTTTAAAAATGAATAGATGATTTATAAACATATTTCATGATATGCTTATACAAGTTCAAATGTTCAGTAAATTTCAATGAAAATTAATGAAATCTGAGGTCAGTTCAAATGCTCAGTAAATTTCATACAAGTTCAAAAGTTTAGCACACAAAAGCTTAACCACAGTTTAGTTGTAAAAACACTCACGCTATACCTTCAAATTAGCAGGTATCACAAAGGGCAGGTACCAAAATTTACTGTACCATCCATACTTTCAGTACCATAACTTGCACAAAATTAACATTTTATTTCATAAGAAAACTACCATCTAGAGTTCTAGACAAAGCTTCATAACACCTGTTCATTGCAAAAGAATTATAAAACCAGAATCTATCCAAAATCCAGCAATCACAGAGTAAAGCATTAGAAAGTAAAAGCCAAGAATCTGGATCAGCAGCTACACACTAGTCTAAGAAAAATGCCTCAAAGAAATGATGCAAATGGGTCCCACGCATCAGGCAGTTTTGGGCTTGATTTTCTTTACTCTAGAATAGAGGAACACTCCAGCAAGTGCTATTCCAGTTCCTGTTAAAATAAATAAGTTATTATTTCTGATATATATATATATCAAAAAGCATAATCAGAAAAAAAAAATTATTGAAAAGGGATAATGAATTACCGAGTGAGTTGATGGGAGAAACAGGAGTTCTGAAGAAGAGAACTGAGGTGACAATGACCACCACCCGCTTCACACAATTACCCACGGAATGGGTCACTGGTGATACCTTCGACAGTATCATATACGATACCTATTTTACATGTTCCAGTCACAAAAATATATTAGGAGCCCATTGCAGTTGCCTTTTTCAAAACATTAACTCATTTGTTTTAAAATTGTAAAAAATATAACAATGATGTTACTGCTACATATATATTGTATGTTATAAAACTTAAAAGGCCTACAAGCAACCATGCTGGCATATCAAAATTTTAAACCTATTTCTGGAAAGTTTTCATTTAAAAAACAAGAATATTGTTCCATTTAAAAAACTATGGTACTAAGGATAGCAATATCTCCATTTTAAATCTTATTGGTCCGTACTATGGATCAATATCTCCATTTTCAAAATCTAAACAATAGATCTGAACCGTTCAATTTGATCTCTATATGGAAATGTACTTGTAGATTAAACTTTACATTTTTAAGAATTTATTTTACTATTGTTTTAGATAGGTAGAAATCACTTGAACCTGAAAATTCTTGAACATTCAAAAGTAGTGATTTTTTACCTGTCTAAAAAAATAGTAAAAAAATTCTAAAAAAAGCAAAATTTGTCTGCAAATACATTTTCATACGAAAATCACGATGAACAGTTCAGATTTGATTATTTGGACTTTGGAAACGAAAATATGATCCGTAGTACGGACCAATCTGCCCTATGCATAGTACCATAGCCTCACTCTTCTTTGAATATGTTGACTAGCTGATTTTTACTTCAGTTTAGAGTCTTGAACCACCTTTTTTATTAAATATTTATATTAAAACCTTCAGGTTCAACTGGTTCTTGTGATTTACAGAAAAAAAGTGAATAATAAAACAGAAAATCACCTGCTGGTATGCATGAAAACAGAGAGCAGCAATGAGTGACCTAGTGTATAACTGTTTTACATTCAAGCCCTGCAAAAAAAAAAGTGTATTGCTTATAATTTCCAGATAAAAGCAATCTATCAAGACAACGGGAACAACAGATAAATTTTTAAGATTAAAAACAACAAGTAAAAATACTTACAGCGGCCTCGAGAAAAGTAGGGGTTACTTTCACACCATCAACAAAGAAAGTTATAGGGGCCAATAGGAAAAATGACATTATTGTTATAATAGAGAAGAGGCTGATATTGTCCAGAGATTCCTGCAAAAGTTAAGAAAGAAGAAAGACAAAAAGAAAATATTAATTGTTAG
This sequence comes from Carex cristatella, assembly GCA_024447775.1. Lineage (NCBI taxonomy): Eukaryota > Viridiplantae > Streptophyta > Magnoliopsida > Poales > Cyperaceae > Carex > Carex cristatella. The sequence goes on along the minus strand of JAJHPF010000008.1, from coordinate 5,662,044 downwards.
ATTTGATTTAGGGGCTTAGTTATGAAAGTACCTTAAAACGAGGATCAATTGGTACAAACCAAATTCAAAATCACAATTAGAGGAGAGGATAAGAAATTAACTCAGTCAGATATACAGATCAATACTACACATCAGATCCTCAGAAGTAACTCAAATTTTGAGTTTAGATCCAGACCTTCCAATCAGAATCCAGGCCAATCCGGCCCAAGGTGGAATACATGGAACCCCTTTTGTATTCATGCCAAAGCAGAACAGACGGTCCAGATCTAAACTCAAAGTTTGAGTTACTTGGGTGATATGAATCTGTACCTGACCTACAGTTGAATCTGCTTTTCTCTGGTCTCTTTGTTTTTCTTTAGTTTGCTTAATTGATTATTATTTTGGCGGTACGATTATGCATGCATAAGCTAAAAGATAATTTCTTTAGAAAAAAATAAATGGGAGAAATCTAATAGTAAAAAAATAGGTATAGATACCTCTCTTTTAACCATGACCTTCTTGCTAAGAACATTACGGGATTGGAATGTCACATTGGATGCCATGGCACTCCAAAATCCAGCCCTATTAAAAGAAATAGGTATGTTATTTACTGCTAACTTTGCTCTGAAGAACAATAAAGGCAAAGAATAAAAGCAAATTAAAGTCCAAGATACTATTCCTAGGAGTTATCTTCCTTCGCTCTTTAATAGGTCGGGTCGGGTTAATGAGTGGCACTTCAAAATCCACATACCAACCTTCCAATAACATTTATAATATCAAGTAGCTTTATGCTTTTCATTTGCCGTTATTTTTTTACAAAAAGTTTTTATATGAGTGTAGTAACATAACTGAGTATAAGTTGAGATACTATTCAGTCTCTAATGACTTAGGAATAGTATATTGAGGGTCAATATTCATGCCATGACATTCCATATAATCCAACACAACATATTTAACTAACAATAAGAAAATTCATTAGACAACACTATTGCTATAGTGATAATAAGCTAATTGTTTTCAGAAAAATAAAAGATCAATAAATTCAACGATGCATAAGCATAATTCATTTTTAAAGTTATGTAGATTCAAAACATAATTTAGAGCTCTTCCAAACAATTTAGGAGACAAGTTCAATAATATTATGCGGCCAGGTGGGGTCAGGTCGGGTTTTAACCAATATATTTTATAAAATCCATATCCATAACTAATATATATCTAGCTGGTTAATTCAAATCCAATCTGTACCTAACCAAATAAATTTTATAAATCCATTGTTTTTCGGGTCAGATTGGTGGGGTCGGGCTGCTTGCTTGTACACCCCAGTGGCAACTAAGGTATAGTTGGAGCTAATATAGAAACAGATCTTAACATACTGTCTGCAATTGCATTTTCTCAGTTAATAATGCACACAGTATCTATAGTATTAATAATTTATTTATACCACGCACCAATTGAAAGAAGCTTCAGTAAGAGATGCCAATGCAACACCTCCAACAATTGGCATAAGTGATAGAACAACCCATACTGAGGGAAACTGCATTTTTCCAAACCAAAAGCCAGAAAAATAAGTAATAGATGATATCAATCATGGAATAATAAAAACAAAAACTATCTAATAAAAGATTAGGCATATTGAATATTCCTCGAGTTAGGCAAACACCATGTTTGGTTGAGGCCTAAACCATGGTGCCCTAATTTTTGTGTTGCTATCAATGATATCAATGATATAACTGCATTTTTCCAAACCAGAAAAATAAGTAATAGCTGATATAAATGATATAACTACAAAAACATAAAACTATCTAAACCAAGATTAGGCATATTGAATATTCCTCGAGTTAGGCAAACACCATGTTTGGTTGAGGCCTAATCCATGGTGCCTTAATTTTGTGTAGCATCCTAGACCCATTGTCAGTGATTATTTGCAAATTTTACAACCCCCTTCTCCACTTTAGATGTCAACAAAACATCACCAATTTTGAAAATTAGTCACACTAACCTCTCCAAGGAAGAGGGCAGAGAGAAGAACAGAGAAGAAAGGCTCCATGGCTTTAATTGTATGTGTGAAAGAAACCGCAACTTTGCCTAAGCTCATATTTGTAAAGAGATTTCCCATTGTATGCACCACGGCCAACGGTAGAATAGCCACAAGCTGAAATTATAACATAGTTTAGAGTAATTCAAGGTCTAAATTTGTGTTTTGAACATTGAAGGAGTTGAATTTATACCTGAGAAGTTGAAATCTTAGGTTTCTTTATAATACCAACTGTCCACATGAATATAGACAGCACTGCACCAACAGCAAATTGCACAGTTGTGACGGTAATTGGATGTGGAAATACCTTCAGAACCTGTTATAAACAAAAATTCCTAAACTATTGGCAAATTTCTTTTACTTTTAAGCCATTTTTTACCATCTTTCATAAATAAAAAATCATAAAAATTGGTATTCTACAAGTTCATTATATAACCAATTTACTGAGCTACTTAGGTCGACGCTTCGAATATGAAATTTTGAAAATTGGTCCCATGGCATTTCGGCCTAAGTGCTACCGAAATCATATTAGTCATATACATATATAAGTTAATTTTGGAGTCTATTACATTGAATGCATAGTTGATACCAAATATAAAGTATCTAATATTTCACTGATTCCAATTGGAAATCAGAAGTTAATCTCATACAAGTTGATCTAAATTTACTGCAAGGAAAGATGATACATACCTGTTTATTGTAAATATTGAAGTAGATGTTGAACAAATACCACAATCCGAAAAGAGATCCGAGCTGAAGAGTTTTCATGAGACTTCCTGCTCCTTCTTTCGCCTCCTCCGCCTTCACATCTCCAGCTCCAGCGCCGCTCTCACTAGCCGCTCTGACAACAGCGCTCAATCCCAGCCGTCCATTCTTGATCGAAAGAGGAGGTCGGGTGGCATTGAAGGAGAGAGCATGAAGTTTGATCTGAGATCGGAGCGGAGTGAGCTTTGGGGTTTTGGTGAGAGGCACAGAGCTAGGTCGCACTGACAGCGTGGCGCTCTGCATTGTTGCTAGAAAGTTCATCCCTTTTCTCTCCTCTTTCTCTCGATCTCTCGATTGTTTATTTGTTTATAGAGAGATCCTGAGATTTTGAGATTTTGCTAATGGCGGAGGGTACGAGGAGGCGGCTGGGGGTTTGGAGCCTTCAATGGGGTTTGGTGGGTAATGATATTAACAGAGTGGTTTTGTTTTCATGCATCGCACAGATTAAAGAATCAATCGATGTTCCATGTGCTGGATGAAGCCAAACTCGCCCTGTTAAACTATTTACCCGTTTGGTAGACACTAGTGTTTCGTCTGGACCGAATTTGAATTATAGACCCAAACACTGAATGTGGGACCGTTATCCAGATATTTTTGTTGGTCAATTTCTCTCAGGTAACATAATTTTATCTTTAAATACTAACCGTCCGATCAGAATGCAGGCCAATCTGGACCGAGCAGGAATGCTCGGGATGCATCAATATTCGCGCGGAATCTAAGTAGACGGTTTAGATCTAAACAGAAATATTCTGTTACCTTACGCGAAATAAATGCAGCATGGGTCACGTAACGTAATCGGTGATTTTTTGAACGTATCATGCGTCGTTTACATTGTAGACCGCGTCTATGAATTAAATTCCCTTTGGGGAGCGGGTGATTTGATTGGTGTACCAGTTTTACCCAGCTCTGAGGGAAATCGTATTCTCTGAGATACCTCAAACTTTAATTGTTTCTATGGACAATCTCAACCGTTGAACTACGTACTACACAAATCTCAAACATAAGTAACACTAGCCCACTGTGCTTTCCCCGAATAGAAACCGTACACGTCGTCCACGCAAAATTTGAGATATCTCAGAGGATTTGCACTCGCTGTGGGTGTGAGGTGATTTCCTCCCTTCTGGGACGTTCGATTTTAATCTATTATTACTTTACCCAGTTCTTTTAGATCAAACAATTGTTGAGTAAAGCTATTTCGAATTAAATTTTTTACTTCAAACTAAGATAGATTAAAATAATCATGTTTGGTTGGAATTTAGTTAGAATTTGGTGGAGTAAGCTAATAAAGAGAGAGAAATTATCAAATAATGTTACTCTAATTGTGGGACCCACAAGTGGAGTAAGTTACTCCACCTATAAAGATTGAGTAACTTAATTCAGATTAACTGAAATCCTACTTCATCTTACTCCTTCAAATTTACTCCTTGTTTTGCTCCTTAAAGGTGGATTAAAGGGTTTACTCCACTACTTACTCCACAACCAAACATGACCTTAGGCTGTGCTCCAATTGAGGTTACGCTGAGGGAGAGGAAGGAAAAAAATTGTTCGGGGTAAAAACGTGCATCTGCCTGAAGCTTTCACCTGCTCCAGAACAGAAGAAGCGAAGGTGAAACAGAGAGGAAGAGGAGGTGAACGGGCACTGTGCGGAGGTGAACACGTACAAATTTTGGCGACAATTTTCACCCCAAATTTTCACCCCAAATTACTGTTCGGCGTGAGCTCACCTCCGAAATTTTCCTTCCCCTTCCATTAATGAAGGCATTTCACCTTTGTTCTGGAGCACAGCCTTAAATAAATTACCATAACAGCACTGTTTTTTTTTTTTTTTTTTTTTTGAGAAAGACAAGTATTCAAAATACTTTGTTTTATTTATGTAACTTTAAGAATTTAAGTTTTAAAAATGTTGATGTCAAACAAAATATTTATACAATATAATATTTTTTTTCTATACACATATTAATTGTCTTGAATATTTATCAAGAATTTGTAAAACTAGATTGATAAGATAAAAGTTTGGACGTGGATTTTTCGACTTATTGATTCGTATAAAAAATTAAAAAATAATGTATTTTTATTTTAGCATGTAAATTTTAAAAATGTTGTTATTAGAAAAGTAAAAAATGAAGGAATATTTGAAGTGCAAAAATGCATAAATTTAAATTTAAAAATTTTAGTGTCAAATGAAATCATTAGATAAGATATATATATATATATAATATTTTTTTATGAACATATTAAAAATTATAATATTTTTAACTTTAATTGTTATCAAGAATTTGTAAAACTAGAAAGATGTGAAAAAAAAAATTGGACGTTGATTTTTTGCCTTATTGATCCGTAAAAAATTCAAAAAATAATTTATTTCTATTTAACATATCAAATTTTTGTTTATTAAAAAAATGAAGTAATATTAGAAAACATTCTTTGCATTCAGAAATAATTTGTAGACATAAATGAACATATGTATTCAAAGTTATGTTCTTCAATAATTAAAACAAAAATGTGGATATTTAATTAGCAGCAAAATATGCACGAAAGCATTCAGATTTAAAACAGAAAAAAAAAATATTGCCATTAATATAAAAAATCGGAATAGACAAAAAAAAAATTGGAAAATTCCAATTCATTGGCTCATGAGGGACTCTGCATCAAAAAATTTCTCATCACTTTATAATCCGTTTGATCAAAATCATAACTTTTAAATTGCATTTAATTTTTGAAATAAAAAAAATTCATCAATATGGTTCGACCGTTTTACTATTCAGTTACAAATTTTGATGCATTGTTATTCTGGATTGCATATTTATAAGAGGTAAGCTGTACCTGTACGTATAGATTTTTTTTTATATTTAGAAATTCTATAAATATAAATAGAAAAATTGATGAATGGTTTTGATTTTTTTATTCCATAGAAAAAATCAAATCAATAATTCGGTTCTCTTAGGTAAATTATCTTTTGAGTAATGCTTCTATGGATACTCAATTCTATTAGAATTTTTAGCGGACTTAACTACGCCGTTGATTGGTTAAAGGGTAAAATAGTAAAATGTCATTATAAAAAAACACTGGCAAAATATAAAGTAATATAAAATATACTTTTATAGAATTCATGTTTTTTAGAACCTTACTCAAAACCTGACATAATTGAGCTTTTGTAGTAAGGAATTGATATGTTGCTTCAATATATTATTATATCAACTTTGAACATTTGCTCTCAAAGTACAAACAAAAAGGTCATGACAGCTAGATTCTTGTCATGATATAATTGATCTCATATTTTATTTCTACCATGCAATGGTGCTACAATATTACTATTCATTCATTTTGATGGAACCCATATTTTATTTTTAACTGTGTACACAAATGATCATAGACGAAATTACTATGTCTGAAATTTTAATGTTGCTGCAGCACCATCAAAGTGTAAATCAAATTATATATGAGTTTTAATTTAATCATCTAATTTCATATTTTGACAATCAATGAATATAAAAAAAATCTAACTAGTTCTTTTTTTATTATTTTTCCTTTTTATTATTATTATTATTATTATTATTATTATTATTATTATTATTATTATTATTATTATTATTATTATTATTATTACTACTTATTATTTTGTTTAGTTGAATATTTAGAATTCATAATATATAACGATGGAGCATAAAAAATGCACACTTGATTTTAGTTCAATTATTATTCTAACCATCTCTATAATAATCTTAATTATTTCACATGCTCTCACTATATTTCAACTAAAATTGGTTGAATAATAATCTTGCTGGAGACTTGGTATGTGTATGCCTTAAAATATTGATGAATAGTGTGAATAGTAACAACTACATGTGCAAATAGTGCATGTTCAAGAGAACATATTGTAACACTTTTGCTACACGTTACATGTGCAAAATAGTGCTTTAAAATAGTGCCTTAAAATATTAATGAATAGTGTGAATAGTAACAATCACATATACAAATAGTGCAGTTCAAAAGAACCTACTGTAACACTTTTGCTACACCATCATATCTTGATTTATCAAGATAATCTAATTGTGAATACTTTTACTTTTTTTTTTTTTGGTATATGCTGTCATCATGTCTTGTTCCTCTATGATAGAAATAACTTTGAATTCAGACTTACATATGCAAATGGTTCTGATATATAGTAAGATAGGTGTTTTAATCATTTGAATATATATTACACATGTACTAAGGTGTAGTAAAGGATAACGATAGGTAACGTATGAATTTTGCCTAAACCACTGCAGTGCCTTAAAAATATTGACGAATAGTATCAACTTGACTGAATTCGTATGCACAAACAGTTATTGTTTTTAAATCACTAACAGTTGTATTAAGAGAAAAATATATAAGCTATGTACAACCCGATTGCGTATGATGCTATAATTCGATTAAATAAATTATTGTTCTTAGATCATATGAATTTTTGAATAAGTATTTATTAGTTAAAATCTGAAAGTTTTTGTATGAATGTACATTGATCATATAAGATCCAAAATGCAAAGATACACCCAGGCATACATTGATTGGCTTTTTCTATGGAATCAAAAAGCTAAAACACTTCATCCATTTTCAGATAATATTTTTTTATTGAATTTCTAGAAATAAAAAATTATGTGTGTATGAAATGTGGTTTACTTTAAGAGAATTAAAACATTGCACATGAAAGGTTTGCTGTTAAAACAGATTTGCAACATGTTGCTTTAAACAAATTCTAGTATAATCAAGCATTGCAAAACAAATTTAGTTCTGCTAATTAAGAAATGAGGAATCTTATATATATATATGACACCAACAAGTTTTTTTGTATCACTGAATATCAGAACCTTATTGTTTTATTTATATTTCAAAATTTTCAATCCAAATGTCCAATTCAAAATTTTGATTTTGTTTGTTTGGAAGGGTGTATACTTAAGTCAACTGGTTAAAACATATCTATGATAATTCTTTTTTAAAATATGTATTTTTGAACATTCTGATCCAATATAAAATGAACACTGAAAACATTGTGGTAAAGAGATTTAGCTTATTATTAGCTCTAGCTATTTATAGATTATTAAAAGTTTTACATAAAATATTGTGATAGAGAGATCTATATACTATATAGTGTTAAAACAGGAAATAAATATGCTATTATGAATAACAGGAACCTGTAATTCCAAAGAACTTTTTTAAACTTTAAAGTTTAACAAATTTAAATTGGAATATATCTACTTTGAATTTTTAAAATTTTGACCTATTTTATTATAAAGTTAGGCGGTAAAAAATGATGAAAAATAAATCCATGAAAATCAACTCACAAGCTTTCTTGTTTGACCACTTGACTTTATACTAAATTAAGTAAAAAAAAATTATAAATTTAATATGTAAACACAACAATTGTGAAATAGATCGGTTAATTGCAATAGTTTATATTAGTTATTTAAAGCCATTCCAATAGATTTTTAAATTAAACTCATAAAAAAAACTCGGATTTTTTTTTACCAGCCGGAAAAATCGAAATAAATTAAAAACCACCCGGTTCCCATTTTCTACCAAAATGCCACCCCCGCACAACCCTTGTGCTCACCCGAACACGGATCCGCACAAAGAATTCGCGCACCCGACGGTCCACGGAGAAATTGCGGTTTCAAACGGGTTTGCACAACCCTTGTGCGCACCCGGCCAAATGTGATAAAACCCCCCTTGCGCACCCGGGCAAACTCCTGTGCAGACCAGTGGGTGCGCACAACCATTGCGCGGATCCGGTCTGGTGCGCACAAGCACTGTGCGTTTCCAGTTTTGTCAGGTGGTACTTTGGTAGCTTCTACCAATCTTTCAAAAAAAAAAAAAAATTCGGGTGCGCACAAGCATTGTGCGTTTCCGTGTTTTCGGGTGCGCACAAGGGTTGTGCAAGGGTGGCCTTTTGGTAGAAAAATAGAACGGGTGGTTTTTAATTTATTTCGATTTTTCTGGGTGGTAAAAAAAAAAATCCGAAAAAAACTTTGTGAGCGAACACCTTAGTTTACTCATAATAAAGATACTAATATAATGATCATTTTAATATAAATTATGAATCTCGCAAGAGAATAATTAAGAAAAATTATCTATTGAGAATTTGAGATGACGAGAATTGTGCCTTTTTAATTTTTGAACTTTAAGTTATTATTTTATAAATAACCGATAACATAAGTGAGAAATTGGTAACTTTACCTTTCCCACCTACACTCCAACTAAAGAAAAAAGTGTTCGTTATCTCCATTTCAGTACTACTGGAGATCATCTGGCCATAATTTCGGATTACAGAAATAAAATGGAGAGAACGAATTAGGCAAAAAGCCGGGTCAATATTTTAACAGAGTTGTTTTAACTTCATACAGCATACAAACCATTTGCAGCGATGTATTAATTCTATAATTTGTACGCTGCAGGAAGTCAAAACTACTCTGTTAAAAGCCGTCTAAATTATTGCATTTGGGTAATGGGTGCCACGAGGCCGACGGCTGCTTGTACAATGGTGAGTCCCGATTCTCTGAAGTAACTCAAATTTTGATTTTAGATCAGGACTGTTGATCATAATCTGGATGGTGCTAAAAGAAAATCGGACGGTCTTGGTGTAAACTCAAAATTACGATTCCCATCAAAAAAAGAAACTTAAATTTAAGAGTCCATATCCCCTCAGGTAACAGAATACTTCCGTTTAGTGTATACTGTCCGATCAGAAGCCGTTACCATAAAAATATTCGTGCGGATTCTAATCAGACGGTCGTGATCTAAAAATGGATACTCTGTTACCTTAGGTGGTGTGAACCATGACTGGCTAAATTATTGCATTGGGTGCCGCGACTGCTCGCAGAATTGTGAGTCCGAATTCTCTTGGGTAACTCAATCTTGGCGTTTAGATCGGGATCAATCCGAACCGAGGTGGAATGCACAGAAGAACTTAATATTCGTGAAATTCTAATCAGACGGTTATTAAATAAAATTAAAATTTCTGTTACCTCAGGTATATGAATAACCATTGCTTGAAAAGTTGTGTCCGTTTCTCTGCCGTAACTCAAATTTTGTGTTTAGATCAGGATCAATCCGATCCGAGGTGGAATGCACAGAGACCTTTAATATTCGTGCGGATTCTGATCGGACAGTTCTGATCTAAGGTTAAATTGCTCTTACCTCAGGTGATATGAATTACGACTGCTGGAAGAATCCATTTGCCATAAAACCTAGTGCACAAGCCAGGCTGAGAAAAAAGGGTAGAAATAAGAGAGAGAGAAAACGGAGATCGATCTTCGTTTTGGCACGATGACACTTGGTAGCTCCACCGGATCGGGAGTCGTCGGTGAGCGAATCGAAATCTCTACTATTTTCTCTTACAATCAATTGTTTCCTTGCGTAAACTAGGTTTTACTTACCCGTTTTGAATCATTTATACTAGATCATATGAAATTTCGTGAATTGAAGTTCCAGGGATTTGCATCTGAATATTGTCTGTTGACATTTTGATTTCCTGATTCAATTAGAAAGTTGAGATTTGTGTATTCGGTCAAATCGACTTTGATCTAGCGATTTTCTGATTCAATTAGAAAGTTTAGGGATTTTTATCTAGGAATGTTTACTAGGAATGTGGGGATATATATCTTCCTTTTGTGCAAATACCTTTGGAATAAACTGGAATTGGGATGCTGTTGCCAAATTATGGAATAACTAATTCCAAAGAGCCTTGTAGGAGTTAACAATTTATACATGATTGTATTGTCTGATTCTGTACTAGAGTTGTATAGTTGTACTGAATCTTTGATAAGAGGTGCTATGTCCTTTTTGTGATTAAGGGTTTCAATTTGACTTAATTGCTTCACAATCCTACTAAGTTCTACAATAACCAGGGGCGGATTTACATTTGCTCTGGAAACCCTTTTAAACTCGGACAAAAATTATGATATTAAAGATAAAATTGTTATATGTATGCTAAAATTGACAAAAAGTATAATATTTATGCTAAATCTTTATGTGCATATGGACCCCCATAGATTAAAACCTTGCTTGCGCTTTTGACAATAACGGTAATAACTATTAATCATACTCAGAAATAAGTAATTGCAAGCTGACACACAAAATTAAGGAACTGATATTTACTGTATCATTTTTTTTTTTTTTTTTTCTATTTGCAATTTCTTACCGGTTTACAATTGAAAATAACAATGTAAAAATTCATGTGCAGTTCCAAGGAACTTTAGGCTGTTGGAAGAGTTAGAGAGAGGAGAGAAAGGAATAGGAGATGGCAGTGTCAGTTATGGCATGGATGATGCCGATGACATTTACATGAGGTCTTGGACCGGCACCATCATTGGGCCCCACAATGTAAGTTTCTTTGATTGGGTAAACCCAATAGCGAATTTCATTTGTACCCGACAAAATTTTAAAACACTGAGTGTAATTCATAATAAGTATGCATTGGACCATCTCTCTTGCGAGTCTGTATCCTCCGAGATAATCTCGAAGTTTCAGTTTATCTAAAGCCGGGCCAATTTTTTTTTCAGTTTCTATTCGGAATGCAGACTTCATTATTATTGTGCTTTGAGTTTCGTGCATAAAGGATTTGAATGGTCCGGATTTTCCACAGATCAACTCAAAGTTTGAGATATATCAACAACAATAACAACTACAACAACAACTAAGCCTTTTGTCCCAAACAAAAAAAAAATATGGGTCTCTCAAAGGATTCAATTTCCTCTCTTGCACGGAGCACATTCTGATTTTTTTCTAGAGGAGATTGGGAGATAAAAAGAATATCGATGATAAATTTAGATTAAATTTCTGGATTTATTGATTTGGAAAATATATGCCTTTTCAATGATTTTCACATTTTAACATGATTGCATTCTTTTTACTCCACCTCTTTTCTTTTTTGAAATTTTTGTGATGGTACATAGAAACATATCATTTCTGGATAGCCTTTACACTGTAAAATCTACAGTGTGAAGGAACAGAGATTTTGGTTGCTTCTGAGCCATCTGTTACCTGCTGTGTTTACCTCATGCATCCGTTTCAATCCCCTGTTTTTGGGCACGCTGGCCTGCAGGAGACTTTTCATGAAAATTTCATCGGCTATTCAATGTTCTCTTTGTTTTATTAGGCTGTATCTTGTTCGTTTATTTCATATGCGATGTGTTGGAAGCATCTATTTGTTTTTAAATGCCTTTTTTTTTAAATTTTGTAGACAGTGCATGAGGGGAGGATATATACGCTGAAGCTGTTCTGTGACAAGGATTATCCTGAGAAGCCGCCAACTGTCAGGTTTCATTCTCGTGTCAACATGACATGTGTTAATCATGAAACTGGAGTGGTATGTACCCCTTTTTTTACATTCCCTTTTACCATAGTTTTATAAAATACTCGAACTTTCTGTTTTACATTTATAAAATGGTGGTTAGAAACAGGCATTGCCGAGGCATTTGTTTCTAATTGTACCAACTTTGCATTGTTTAAGCGGCTATGAAAACAGCATTTGCGGATATTGTATTTGTACAGTACCAACAAAATGGGCATTATGCATATTGTGACAGTGGAGTTATCTTGGCATTTCGAGGCCTCGTCTATTTAGTTATTGCTTGTAATAGTTTTTTTTTCCAGCTTGCATGATTTATCTACTTGGGGAAATTACTGGTAGACCAGTGGAAACTTGATTAATGCCTTTTTGACACTTTATGTTTCTTAATTGCTCCAAGTGGCACTTAGGGGTGTCTATTCGATAAGACAGGTGTTGGTAAGGTTTTTTTTTTTCATTAGCTTATCGGGTACATGTAAGGATTAAAGTTTTTTTCCATTAACATAACGGATAAGGATACAGGTAAGTATTATTTTGAATCCATTACCCTATATAATAATTATTAAAACAAAATATGAAATTTACATGTAGATATATGTATTTATAAGGGGATGATGCATGATATGATATAGGTTTTAGCTTATCGGTAAAGGGTATGAAAATGCTTCCACCCGACCCATTTCGTGTCCGATGAGACCCTAGTAGCACTTTTTTTAGGCAACAGTGAATTAATTCAGATCCTTTTACATTAGAATTTTTTTCCTGATAAATAAGCAAAAATTGCAGGTTGACCCAAAGAAATTTGCATTATTAGCAAACTGGCAGAGGGAGTACACAATGGAGGATATTTTGACTCAGCTCAAGAAAGAGATGGCTACCTCGCATAACCGAAAGTTAGTGCAACCTCCAGAAGGGACCCACTTTTAATAACTAGTATAAAAATATATTTGTCTGGCTAGATCTGTTCTAAAGCCTTTTCGGTGGACCCAGTTCTGAAAACTTTTCTTTATACTGGGTCAAATCTTGTCTGGGTGTTTTCTAGCATGTTTGAAAAGCAGTAGAACAGTTGGTACCAGTATCTTTTCTTGTTTTGGTTTCGGATTGGTGATATTGGTAGGTGTTTGTCTGGTTTTGAATTCTGTGAATGTATAATTAGTACAACTTTGTCACTAATGAATGCGTGAATTTGTTGCATGCCTCTCTCTTTAATCTTTTTTTGAATTTGGAAGTTTTAAGATGTAACTTCTAGAGTTATGTTTCACACATTTGAAGTTGTTCGGGCATGAAAATTTATAAATGATTTGAGCTGGAATTAACTGTTATTAATTAGCTCAGGTTTTCTTCTGCCGTACAGCAGTTGTGCTGCACATTTATCAGTCGTTCTATCGTACTGAGATCGATGCAGCATGAATTTAGATCCATTATAATAATCCACATGTACCTTGTGCCGCACATCCAGTGAAGGAAAACGTGATGTAAGGTGACTAACAAAAGGAAAAAATGTGATATACCGTGATTAACATGTTGTTGTGCAAAAAATTACTTTTATGTAATATGACATGATGCGAATAAAATAGTAGATGATAGTTTTATCACGTGAATGATCATACCATGGCATCACGTTGAATTATTATTTTTAAGTTTTAAGTTAATAGAAAATAATAACAAAATATACTTAAAAATAAAAAAAAACTATTAAATAATAAATTATAATTAAGAAATAATATTGAAAAAATTGACAAGTATTGTATTGTGTGGTATTGGACATGTAAAAAGTCATGGCTTCATGCCGTGACTTGATATGTTATGAAGTTCCATTACAAACTTAAATTCTTAATTTAATTCTATCATCTTGCGAGACGGCTCATAGGTCTGTGTAATTCAGACCAACCCCTAATTGTTGAGCAAAGCAGCTCGGTCAGAAAAGGACTCTACTAACGCTTTTCTAAAAGAGCAGTTACAAACCCGCTACCGTTAGTGATCAACACGATAGGAGCAGTTACAAACCGCTAAAAGAGGGACCACCCTCTTCTAATGGTTCTGTACTTAGAACCTTTAGATGAGGGTAATTTCTTCTGACGGTTCTATACTTAGAATCGATAGAAGATAATCCAAATAAATTATTAATAATTAGTGATCGCCTACTTCATAACTTATGGAGCGCTCAGAGTCATGATCGGTTCCTCCATGACTAATAGAATTTCAAAGTCATATTTCCATCTATTCATTTTCCTCCACATTCTTTATCTATATGAGTACAGAAAATAAAATCAATACCAAACACACAAGCCTTCAATACTTGTCAAGAGTACAGAAAATAAAATCAACACCAACACACCAGGGGCAAAGCATATGCAAAGTGATGCAAAGCAGAGCTGCATGATTAAAAATCCTTGAAATTTTCCTTTGCTTTCTCAAGTCTGTCAAGTTTGTCTCCAGCGATGCAAATCAGAGCTGCATGATTAAACATTTGAGTCATTACAAAGATTATTTGCATATGTTTGCATTTCCTCTTTTACTGTTATGATTAAGGATCCTTGAAATTAAACAACAATATTGAGATAATCTTTTTATTAGATCCATATCTCTTATCATAACTATCCATTTGAGTCATTACCTCTTTTACTGTTATAATTTGATCCTTACACTATTCAGTTCTTATTTCTTTATAATTTGTTATTTCCCTTTTTTCTTTTGATCAGTGCACAATACTTACTAAAAGTTTAAACTTATCCTTGATTCAGTTGATGAATTACCTTAGCTTAGCTGATGCCTTTCTAGTCTCCTCAATAGTATATTTTTTTTTCCCTCTTCCACTCTTTCATTAATCTCTAATGAAAAAGAAAAACAAATTTAGCTCTTGACTGAAACTAAAATCCTCAGATTTGATCCTATAATGAACTCTGACATAAACTTCTCAATTTTAACATTTTAACCCTAAGTTGAAATCGATGTACGTAATAAAAAAACATGATTACTCTATAGTAAATCCGAAACTAACAATTCAATAGTAAAATACTTGGTAGCTTCTACCAAGAACTAAAAAAAACACAATTTAATAGTAAATACTGATTTTCATGTCAAGGCCCCGATCGAATCAGCAAGCAATAAATAATAATTTATTGAAAATAAATTAGTGAGCCATTGGAAAACAGTGGAGTTCATTTTTAAAGCATCAAATAATCCTCACTCCCTTGTTTACCTAGAGTTAGCTTTTAGATTACCAAATCAAACTCCTCCTCAATTTTGAAAAAAAAAAAAAAATAGGAATGGAATAAAATAAGAACATCCAATATTATGCTCAACTTCAGAGAAAATTTGTTTATATAAGAAATACAAATAAACAATTGACCAATTATATATGGATTTACTTGTCAAGTAGTTGCTCCTGGCTGCCAATAGTGACATCTACATCGTAAATTATCTTCTCAAGTTCTTCAAGAAAGCATTCCACCAAAGTTATGCACCAAATAAAAAAGAGAAGCATTAGGAATTATATAATAGAAGCTAGAGTGTGAGTTTTTGATTGATGAGTACGGATCCCCAAGACACATAACAGTATGGAACAATAACTTTTTGTGAAGAACATTTTGCCTTTGAGAAACATACGAAATAAAATATTTAATTTTTAACCTGATTTCTGGTATATTACCTTTTTTGCAAGTTCTGACAAGGGCTTGTATCCAAGAGCGGCACTCTGTTGCCTCGTGTACACTTCTAGAAGAGCCCTTTTTACCAGGCATCAATTTGTATCATTCATCTGTAAATTTTGAGTGATGTATATGTAAAATATTTGAATTTTGCTGTCAACTGCCTACAGGCTTTCCTTGAAAAATAACAAAAGCATGCTCAAATTATGGTAAAATACAAAATTTAGCAGTAAAAGACACAAAGTACTTTCTGCAAAAAAGAAAAACACAAATGGTCTCCTCCATTAGTATTGTCTATTTGAAACAACCAATACAAATAGTCTCTATTATTATTGGCTATTATAAACAACCGATACAGATAGTCCTCATTAGTATCGCCTATTTGAAACAACCGATACAAATAGTCTCTATTAGTATCAGCTATTATAAACTACCGATATAGATAGTCATTTGTATTGCCTATTATAAACAGCCGATACAAATAGTCACCATTAGTATCGCCTAGTTTAAACAACTAATACAGATAGTCTTGATTAGTATCGGCTATTATAAACAAATACAGATAGTCATTAGTATTGTCTATTATAAATAGTTGATACAAATAGTCACCATTAGTATCGCCTAATTTTAATAACCGATACAGATAGTCCTAATTAGTATCGCCTAATTGCAAACAGCTGATACAGATAGTAGTATTTGTATCGGTTAAAAATAACCGATACTGATTCTAACTTTTAGGATCGGTTGTTTAACCGATACGGATTAGTTTAGACATTTGTATTGCCTGGATCTGTATTGCCTCAGGTCCGATATTGATGTGCATAAATAACCGATACTAATGTGTATTTTTCCACTAGTGCTTAAGCCTCGATAAGTATAGGTGAAATTGTCAACAATAGTGTTTTACATGAACTCCTGGGTATCTCAACAGCAAGAATTATTTTGGTACTTGACAGGTAGAAAGGGCACCAGCAAGAGTAAAGTTGGAGCAAGCAAATTTCAAAATCAATTCTCTATTGAAATTCTAAACCTTTTTCATTTTCATTTTTTCTATTTTGTAGTGGAGAAGTATGAGTCTGAGTACCAAGTATGCATTGCACCCAGTTTTCTCACACTCTAGCACATTGGGTCTATATGAAGTACTAAGTGGAAAGCCTTACATTTGTGACATGATGACAGACTCTATGGTTTTTTGTTAATATGTGTTATATAATAGACTAAGTGGGTCAAGATACATATTTTGTTAATATGTGTTATGTAAATTTTGTTCTAGTTTGATTTTTTGTGAATGAATATGTTATGTTGTTAAATTGTATGTCACTTTTGTTTATGTTGTCTAAATTATTTGCATGATATTCTATTTTGTCAATGAATGTCGAATAGTAATATATGACTAGTAAAAATATGGAGGTTAGCCCCGATATAAATATAATCATGCCAAAAATTTTATGCCAACACTGATTGTTTTTAAGATCCACACGTCGGTATATAACGCTAACAACGACTGTTTTTGAAGAAAAACGGTCAGTGTTGAGAACTTTCGCTGACTGTTTTTGAAAAAAAAAAAAAACAATCAGTGTTGAGAACTTTCACTTACTGTTTTTGAACCGTCAGGGTAGAGTACCTTCATTGGCTGTTCTTGAATCATCAGTGTAGGTTATCTTCACTGACTGTTTTTTACCCGTCAGTAAAGGTATACCTATACTTACGGTGATATTACTGACGCCTCAATAACAATCAGTATAGGAGTATTTTAACAGTCAGTAAAATAGTTTTTTGTACTAGTGCTTCTCTTTCTATCTTCCACTAAAATGCTAAACAAAATAACATAGGTCTTGAATAGACCAACATTAAATACATAACATTTTCCCAAAGAAAGGAAATAAAATAAATTAGCAACATTTTTTAAATAAAATAAAACAAAATATTCAGGAAATGGACCAGCGGTATGTTGTACCTGCTGTAATAAACTCTTCTACTAATTTTAGAGTATCTTGCCAAAACGGAGTATTTGGTTCGTTACACAGTCGGTTACCAACAAACTCAGCTTCCAAAGGTTGTATCTTCATCTCACTCATTTTTTCGGCAATTTGATTGACAATACCACCCAAATCATTCATCAATTGTTGATTGTTGATTTGCTGGTTGTTTTGCAAATGAACAATTGTGTGGTGTTGTAAAAATGATAGGAAGTGAGGAGGTGTTAGATCGCTCCACTGAATAAATTCCCCACTTAAAGTACGAGGTAACAACTTTGCGCGACTAGTTACCACAATTTTACATGTTCCTCCTTGGAAACCTTTAAATGGTCCAAAGAGGCTGCCCCATGGCTGCTCGTCTGCACCTCCATAGAAGAAAACATCATCTAGTATGACCATGATGTTGCCAGATATTTTAGATAATTCGGTTTGGAGTCTAGTTTGTAGAACTCCTGGATTGGTAAATTTGGGGCATGGGTTTTTCGTGACGCACTCAATCATCTGCTCGGTGACCTTGGTGATATTCAATTTTTCGGATAAACAGAGCCACATTCTCCGAGAAAAGTGCGTCTTTACCCTTGAATCATTATAAACGTACTGTGCAAGTGTAGTCTTGCCAGCACCCCTCATGTTGGTCACAACACGAATAACCGAGTAATTATAGCCCGAATTACTGCCTCTTTGCTCATCTAATAGAAACTCAATTATCTTGTCACGGTCTTCATCACGACCAAACACTGGTTCAGTACGGTACTGAGTGGTAATAGGACGGCTATAACTGGGAGGGCCTAGTAAATCACGGAAATTCTTGGCTTTCGCTGCAACTTCTTTAAGCTTTTTTAGTCGTTTCCACAACCTTTTCTTTTTACCATTTCTCCACCTTGACAGCAGAGCAGGTTGTCTGCCATTGTGTTTGACCTCGTGGAGGATACGTGTGGCTTCAATGCAAGCATCTTTCAGGTCGGCCAGCCACTTGGTGAGCGGGGTGATATCGTCAGCAAGCCTGCCTTTAGTTGCTAGGATAGTGAGCTCGAGCTGCGGCAAGATAGTCGTCTCCAAATCTTTGAGGTCTTTGTTGACATTGCTCCCCAGGTAGCGCATGCTGTTGTTCACAAGCTTAGTTATGAAAGGTGATGCCAACATCCCAAACACGGACAGTAGTAGTTGTTCTGCCATGGTTACGGAATTAAGCAAGTGATTTTTCAGATTTCAGAAATTGGAGTCTGGAGATATAGAAATTGGAGTCTGGACAGTAGTAGTGGTTCTGCCATGGTTATATATCTCTCTTTCTTTCTCTGATTTTTCTCTTTTTTTCTCTGATTTGGATTGCTTTTGTCTTTTGTCTTGAGAATCGGTGTAAATCGCTCCGAAAATCAGAAAATCGGAAAATCGGTGTAAATCGGCCCGAAAATCAGAAAATCGGTCGATTCCGTCACTATTCATCCGATTTCTCTCAGAAAATTGCACAGACCCGAGAATCGGGTAAAACTCGGATCGGTCCTGTCCGATTCCGATTTGAATCAGTCGATTTTCAGAACCATAGAGAGAACGGTGCAACAAATTCGCTGGGTTCGTTACGACTTACAAGTGGAAATGTTGCCCAGAGAGAGCGAGAGAGAGAGTCTTGTTAATATTATCAAGATTAGCCAGCTGTCATGAGGTACATGCATACAGTACAATTCAATTATGTGATGAGAAAGATCAAGTGTCATTGTATTTGAATGTCCTCTTAGTATATGAAAGAGATAAAATTGCATGTCTAAAATCGGACCGAATAAAGAATTTTAATCTAATCGAAATTTACAAAAACATAAATAAAAACGGATAGTATAAGAATTTAATCTGATGTAAATTTATAAAAAAGAGGAAGGAAGCTTATAACAGCACCCGCACTCAAGTACCTGCAAAATTCCTGCACTATAATTTCTTGGGGGGATCGCACAAACTTTAGTACTGAATTTTTTTTTCTAAACTATTAGTATTTATGATCTAAAGTATTGATACCTATTATGCCGATTTTTTTATTAATCGAAATAAAATAAAAAAAATATCGAAAAAGGGGTTAGATGCTGAGTTTTTTTGAAAACTAATAAGGACGTTAAATTTCTTAGCGTCCCTACGGACGTTAATTAAATTAACGTCCGTGCTAATCACAATCCCAACTAATCTAAACTCTGAAAAAAAAATAAAAAATAAAAAATAAAAAATTTTCAGGGACGTTGAATTTCTCAACGTCCATGAACAGTAACGTCCGTGAACAGTAAAATCCGTGAACAGTAAAAAAATTTAGGAAAAAAAAAATTATGTTTGATTTTTGGTTAAATAAAAAAAACTTAGAAAAATTATATTTCAACTATAAAAACAATAATTTATTTTTCAACTAAAAAACAATAATTTAGTTTAGTAATATTTTTAAAAATAAAATTTATATTTAAAATTTAACATTATAGATACGTTTATATTTTAGATATTATGTCTATCAATATAATGAGATTTGATTTATGTTTAGCTAAATCAAATGACTTGAGAAATATGTCTATGTTATCGGATACATAGATAGTCTACCAATTAAATTCCAATTTAATGCAATTAATTATTGATTAATAATGTACCAACATAAAACCTATATTTATATTTAATTTAATTTATAGAGAACTCCATTATTAATTTATTAAGAACTCCATTACATCAAATGACTAAATTATGTTTTTTAGAAAAACCTAAATTTTTTTTTTTTAGAACTACACTAACTATTGATTAATAATGGAGTTTTCAAGTCATTTGATTTAGCTAAACATAAATCAAATCTCATTATATTGATAGACATAATATCTAAAATATAAACGTATCTATAATGTTAAATTTTAAATATAAATTTTATTTTTAAAAATATTACTAAACTAAATTATTGTTTTTTAGTTGAAAAATAAATTATTGTTTTTATAGTTGAAATATAATTTTTCTAAGTTTTTTTTATTTAACCAAAAATCAAACATAATTTTTTTTTTCCTAAATTTTTTTACTGTTCACGGATTTTACTGTTCACGGACGTTACTGTTCATGGACGTTGAGAAATTCAACGTCCCTGAAAATTTTTTATTTTTTATTTTTTATTTTTTTTTCAGAGTTTAGATTAGTTGGGATTGTGATTAGCACGGACGTTAATTTAATTAACGTCCGTAGGGACGCTAAGAAATTTAACGTCCTTATTAGTTTTCAAAAAAACTCAGCATCTAACCCCTTTTTCGATATTTTTTTTATTTTATTTCGATTAATAAAAAAATCGGCCTATTATGTGAACAAGTTATAATTAAATAATTATTTTTCCAACAAAATTTCCCAAACGTAAATGTACCATAAATACTTGTGGGGACCACTAAAACTAAATATGGGAACCATACATGTTGAGGTGGATATCTTTTTCTTCATTGAATCCGTCAATATTTATGATGATATGCGAGGAATTTGCAAATATACAACTACAAACGTCTTTTACGCAATTTTCTCTTTCAATTAAGATACATGATAATGTACTTTTAGATTTGTCGCCACACATGTATTTATGTCTTGTCGTACAAATATTTATATCTGTACATGCAAATATATTTTACATATAACACTGGATGGCGTCTGAAAGTGTTAATAACAAGTATTGCAAATTAATATTTATACTCAAGCATTGAAGTATTTATACTTATGAGGTCAATATTTTTTGTTAGAGAAAGATTGACGCATGAACGATTGCGAATGTTGATGCAGAGATACAGAGTCCCAACTACTTTATTAGAGAGAAGTTGACGTGGAGATGATTGAGATACTGAAAAATAGATGATCATAACATGTTACACATCAAATTATTAATATCTTACTTTTCAAATATTAATATACTATTTTTTAAGTATCTATACCTATAAATGTTGATGAAGGTGCAAGTACGGAGACTTAGAAATGAGAACTATATAATTAGTGAAAATCATAGTATATCATTTTTCTAATGTTGCCGTGGGAATTTTGAGATATTAAAGTGCATGCGGAGACTAATAATTATTCAAAAACGAATAGTTTTTAAATTTGTATCAATTTATAATTTGAATATAATCTAAAGAGATGAGATATGTTTGATGATCTGAACCAGTCTTGTCACTTCAGTATTTGACCAATTAATTAAAGCCATTTTTCCTATGCGGTTCGTTTCTGGAGGGAATTGGTGGCACAACTTCACATACCCTCAATTAATAGAGGGGAAGTAGCATCATTGAAGTTTGGTGGGATGCTTAATTAAATTGGGCAGTATAGGATTCCATGAATTATTTTTAAATTAAACTAGGACTTTGTAAACACTTTTTGTTATATATTAGTGACTTTTTATCCACTAATTCTTAAAAAAAATTAAAGCCATTTTTATGTAGTCAAGTGGCTCTAAATTTTATGTAGACAAATACATTGGCATCGTCGACTTTGTATTTTCTATATGAAATATGCTGTCAGTGGCAAACTGTCAATGTTCAAGAAGATTCTACAATAATGGAATGCAGGAATGTATTTTCCAGCAGCTGGGCATATATAGCTAGCATTTGTGTTTTTTACCAAACATATATGTGGGTCTCGTGTTAATTAGTTTGGTCCTTGGAAGTTGGAAATGGCCGGTTTGTCACGTAGTTTTCAAGTCGCTATATTTCATGTAGACATGGATGGCACCAACGAAAAGGATGCGAAGCATCTTTTTTGCATTCAAGCCATTTTATTTTAGAGCAGCTCCATTGATGATAGCGAAATGCATCTGTAAATGGCTGTTAAAGTTGAAATGAAATGGAATTTGCAATTCAATTTTGCAAAGCGTTGGGATGCTCTAAGCCATCTATCTATCTATTATTCTATTGGTTTGTTTAATTCAGATTTTATTATTTATAGCATTAAAAAAATTCGTTGGCATCATTTTGAAAAAATGTTGAAAAATAGCACGCGCGCCTGCAATGAATCATTGCGGTCGACCTGGATTCATTACAGTATCCAGTTTCTTCCTCTTTTTATTGGAATTGTTCACCCTATCCAATTTTCTTTTTTTGGGCTGCTAAATACATTTTTTTTTATTTTACTGTAAACATGTAGTTAAGTCGATCGGTAGATTCAGAAATAATTATTTTTAAATTGAATAATTATCTTCATTTCCGCATTCCAGTTTCCCATCTGTCTCCGCAACAACATTAGAAGAAAGATTGTACGATAGTACTCATTTTTTAATCCTGCACTCGTTCCGCATCAACCTATTCATAGATATAATTAAGTACTTGCAAATAAGATATTAATATTTTGATGTATAACTTGTTATGATCATTCTTTTGCCATTCCCAATTGGTCCACGCATCAACTTTTCTCTAATGAAGTAGTGGAGACTTTGTATCCTCATCACATCAACCTTCCTTTAACAAAACTAGTTGCACTCATAGGAATAAATACTTCACTGTATAGGTATAAATACTAGCAAAATAAGACATTAATACTTGATGTGTAATTTGGTATGATCAAACATCTGAAGATTAAACTTTGTACAATGTATATACATATAAATATTTCAGTGCATAGATATAAATACTTATAATACTTGATATTAATACTTTCAGACGTCATCCAGCGTCATATGTAAAAATTATCAAATTTTGTAGCCCCCTAAATAGTTATCGCAATTATTAATATTTTAGAAATGTATAGTAATTCCCCCATTTTGTTTGAGTGATCGCCCGCATATATTTATGGTGCGGGGGGGGGGGGGGGTTGGTTAGAAAACCATTATTTATGTAAAAATTGTCCACCACGTAGGAATAAACATTTCCGTACATAGCTATGAATACTTTAGAAGAAAAAAAAAATCAACGTTGCAGTTTTTGCGGTTTTTCAAGACAGTTTTAGTAGTTATGGTGCTGAAACTAGGGGTGCAAACGGGTCGGATATTACCCGTCTGAATCCGGATTCGGATATTCGGATACGGAAAGTTGAGGATATGGATATGAATATAGATATGGATACGGTTTCAATTTCGGAACCGCATATGGATACGGATACGGATAATTATCGTATCCGTATATTTTTTATTTTCAGATATCCGAAAGTAATCTCCTCTCTGAACAGTATTGAATTTGATTCCTTTCCGAGAAGACCAAATAACTATTTTATGTCATTAATTGATTTTTGGGGAAATAAAACAGATAAACACTCATGTACACACATGATACATATTCAAATAAATCATAAAATAAACATAAAACAATGAATTGTTTAATTCATTTGTTGGTTTCTAATACAATGAAAAATCATAAAAAATCAAAGATACCAGTGACCAAATTAATTTATTTAATTATATTAGTATATTAAGTTGTTTTTATTTTCTAATAAGAAAAATAATTTGTTAAATAATAAATTAATTTTGTAATAATATTCCGATTATATATTTGAATTATGAGGAGGGTTCCAATGCCTCATCTCCTCATACCTCATCCATACCTCATTTTATATATCTTTGTTTTTAAAGTCCAAACCAACGATCCGAACCGCTCAACGTGATCTCCATGTTAAAAAATGTTTGGAGACCAAATTTTACATTTTTTGAAAATTTTTTACTATTTTTTTAGATTGATTGAAAATCGCTGTTTTTCCAACAAATCTGGATCATAAAAAAACAGTGATTTTCAATAAATCTAAAAAAATAGTAAAAAATTTCCAAAAAATGTAAAATTTGGCCTCCAAGCATATTTTAAGATGGAGATCACGTTGAGCGGTTCGGATTGACTGTTTGGACTTTAAAAATGAAGATATAGAAAATGAGGTATGGATGAGGTATTGGGAGATGAGGCATTGGAACCCTCCTCTTGAATTATATCCGTATCCGTATTCGTATCCGTTAATATGTAGTCATATCCGTCTAATATCTGATCTGTATCCGTATCCGTTTAATATCCGATCCGTCTTCGTATCCGAAAAATAAAAGCGGATACATATATGGTTTTACCACTATCCGATCTGTATCCGATCCGTTTGCACCCCTAGCTGAAATAGTACGGAAACTATTATCAGGGTTCTTTTAAATTAGACATTGTTTTTCAAGCGAAATAATTTGTCAAAGATATTATATTAAAAATCTTAACAATATTTTTAAAATCAAATTTTATGATATTAATAGTAAAAAACTATATTATATGTTGTACGACGTATTAATAGTAAAAAACTATATTAATTATATGTTGTACGACGTATACATAACTAAATCCTGAAATAATTCGATAATTTGAGTATAGTTGATAAATATAAAAACAAGGATCATGATTTTAAAATTTTGAAAAAAATATTTAAAATTACTCAGTGAATAACAAAATATGAACGAAGTCTTATTATTTTTATAGACATAATACATTTCTTATGTAAATTTTACACGTATAATGTTAAATTTAAATTTTATTTTTTATTTTTCTGATTATAATCAAAATTATCAAGACAATTTATTATCAAGCGATCCCTTTTGTCTAGATCAAATTAAGTTTAAAATTAACACAAAAAGTTGTTTCGTAAAATAATAATTCATAGTATAATAAAATATAATGGCTAAGCTAATATCAACTACGATTAATTAAAATTTAGATACATTGACTCTCGGATTTAATGTCTATCATAACTGATTTATGATTGACATTTATATAGTTTTTTTTTAAGAATTTGTATATATTTCAGGAATATTATTCCCAAACAATTTGCAAATAATATTGTGACAAATAATTATTCTTCAAATAACATTTTGACGAATAATTCCACTTCTAATTTGAAACAAAATGTCTAATTTAAAAATAAGTAGTTATATTTTTTTTCTCTACTGACTTTATTACTAGACATATTTGTTGTAAAGAAAAAAAAACTTGGACGTGATTAATAGTAGCGGAAAAAAAATTTGGATGGGATTGAAGATTGATAGTAATGATAGGTGCCAAACATACACTTTTTTGTGATGGGTTTTTACTTGAAAATTTGATCAAATGTCTTGTTTATGGACTTGTAGAAAAAAAAAATAGAAAGAAATCATGCCGAAACCACAAAGAAAAACCCTCTTTGGAGTCTTAAGGCTGAAAGCCCACTTTCGATTCCTCCTTTGGGCCGCAAGACAAACCACCAGAAGGACACCAATTCGAATCAAGTTGAAAGGAATCGTTCGATTCCTCCTGCGGGCCCAAAGATACAAGGGAGAAAGTACCCAAGTTCAGACCTCATCTACAATAATTTACAAATATTTTAAAATATCATTAGCTAATAATTTGCAAATAATATTTTACAAATAATTTGATTCCAATTTGAAAAACATTATAATTGAAAAATAATACTATTTGTTTTCTGTTCCCACTGAACTAGACATATTTACATAAAATAAACTAGGACGTTATAAAAAATAATGTTTTTTTTTTATTAAAAATTTTCTCACAAAAAACATATTTTGAGATATTATATGTGTACTTCTCAGTTACTGTCACTATACTAAATGTGGCCATATGTAATGTTCCATGATTATTTTCACCATTATGATCACAACACCGAAATGACATGTAAAAAATTATCGTAGTCACAATATTCATAACACGTGATTCATGTTATAATTTTACATCCTAAAACCAGCAGACAATTAGCTTTTTAGTTTTTAGGTATCTGACAGTGGGATCACAATTTTACGGGTTCAGATTTTCAGCTGGACTTAACTTAATTTGGTGCCTCTTTGATTAGTCTACTTTAAGATTCGTGCAAAGTTAAAAAACGGTTCGGATCTACTAATTCTAAAAAATTCCCCTTGTCCGATACCGGAGAGGTTCCTGTTCAAAACCAGCCCAACTTTTCTTGAATATATATCCTCATTTTCTCTACGGTATTGGACCTTATACAATACTCCCAACCGATCAAATGCACACCGGTACCTATTTGAAACATGAATTCAGAGCAGGCCCCGATGTCCATCGGACCTACTTTGTTTTGATGGGTGACCCATCGAAATGACCATTCAATTGCATCAAGATTCGTGCTAAGTACATTAAAATCCGTAGAGGTCTGTTTCAATTTCCGTGTGCACTCTCTTGAAATACAGAAAAGGTTCGTTTTGATATTCGTGCCGGATTGAAACGAACAACTCAGATCTCATTCTACTCAGTAGGGGTATTGAAATGGATCTGAATTCCTTTTTTTTTTCATCTAATCTCTCTCTTCTTTGGGTGCGTATCCTCTGAGATATCTCAATTTTTGCGTGACCGACGTGTCCGGTGCCTATTCGGGGGAATGTAGGGGGCCAGTATTATTTGAGCCTTGAGATTCGTGTGGAACGTATTTAAACGAGTGAGATATTCCAACAAGTCACGCAAAGTTTGAGATATCACAGAGGATGCGGATTCCTCTTCTCTCCAGTTAACTCTCGTTCTTCTCTCCAGGTAAAAGAAAAGAAGGCCACTGTGTGAGCTCCAATTTCCCTCGCGAGCGAAAAAGACAAAACAAAAACCCGAGAAAAAAAGAGAAAAAGAAAAAAAATAGTAAAGCAGAGGCATGTCAGCAGCGCGAGTCTCGGAGCCTCCATCTCCGGCGGGAGGCGCCTCCTTGCCATCACCGGCGGCGCCAGATGGCAAAGTCCGGCGTGTTAGCTACTTCTATGAGCCGACGATCGGAGATTACTACTACGGCCAAGGCCATCCGATGAAACCCCACCGTATTAGAATGGCTCATTGTTTAGTCGTCCATTATCGTCTCCATCGCTTCATGGAGGTTCTCTCTTGCTTCTTTTGCATATCCACCCCTAACATGTGGGTTAATTTCTATGCTTTACCTATGACAGTGGGTCCTACATCTAGTGTAAGTTAATCTGTGTATAGAGGTGGAGTAACTTATTCTGAATTAACTCACTTCTTACCCATATGTAGGGCCCACTGTCATAGGCAAAGGTTGAGAGCCAACCTTTGATGTAAAGAACTGATTGTGCTATTTGCTTCTATTTCTTAGAGAACTGACTGTGAATAGTTGAAAGTTGTAGAGTCAGCCTCTGATGTAGTGCAAACTTACAAACATACCCTGAAACCTTTTCTAATTTTACTTCATATTTACCCCTAGAAGCATGCCAGTTTTATGTGCTTCTATTTCTTAGAAACTTACTGTTGAATGTTGAAGTTGTAGAACCAACCTCTGATGTAGTGCAAACTTACAAACATACCCTGAATTTTTTTTTCATATTTGCCCCCTGGAAGCATGCCAGTTTACAAATATTGCTTTTGAAAATGTGCTATGTGCTTTTATTTCTTAGAAAACTAACTTTTCGAAGTTAAAGTTGCAGTCTTGCAGAGGCCTTTTGATGTAGTGCAAACTTTCAAACATACCCTGAGATTTTTTCTAATTTTAGTAGTTGTTCGATTCACAATACAGATAATACGACCGTATCCAGCTGCACCTGAAGACTTGTTGCGGTTTCACCATCCTGATTACGTGTCCTTCCTCTCCGAAAGCCCACTGAACACATCCACGGGTCCCACTGTTATTAACTCGAATGCCACGTCAGCTTTCAAAAGGTTATATTTCAAAAGTTCCCCATTCAATAATTAGACTTCAATCATATCTAACTTCATTGTTCAAACTTGATCTTCAGAAAGGTTCAATTTCAGATAATAAATTTTTTCTTTTAGATTCTTGTAAAAGATTATTTGCTTGTGTCTGACATGGAGTATTTCATGTGTGCTAGATTAAATAAAAAATGAAAGTCATGAATGGGGGTGGTGTTAGAAGTGGATTTGAGTTTTCTGTTTAGTATTATATCTAACTTGCATTGTTCAAAATGAATCTTTAGAAAGGTTGAATTTCAGATGATAGAGTTTTTTCTTTTAGATTCTTCTAAAAGAATTATCTGCTTGTGTCTGACGACATGGAGTGTTCTTCTGTGCTACACATATCTTATACCGAAATAAAAAATGAAAGCCATGAATTTAGTTTTGTAATTTTCTTTATGAAAACAATAATTTACTGTTTTTTTTATTCAAGAAGAAAATTGTTTTTGGTATGACAGGTTTAATGTAGGAGAAGATTGCCCTGTATTTGAGGGTCTTTTCGACTTTTGCAAGGCGTCAGCTGGTGGGTCCATAGGAGCAGCTGTGAAATTAAATAGAGGTGATTCTGACATTGCTATTAATTGGGCTGGTGGGCTCCACCATGCCAAGAAATGTGAGGCATCGGGATTTTGTTATG
Organism: Carex cristatella; assembly: GCA_024447775.1. Taxonomy (NCBI): domain Eukaryota; kingdom Viridiplantae; phylum Streptophyta; class Magnoliopsida; order Poales; family Cyperaceae; genus Carex; species Carex cristatella. Next base: position 5,633,073 of record JAJHPF010000008.1, on the reverse strand, counting down.
TCAATGATATTGTGTTAGGCATCCTTGAACTTCTCAAATTCCATCGGGTATGTAATGTTCCATTTATATCCCCTCTTTTTCATAAATTTGCAGAAAATGGACAAATTGTATTATTGCAAGAGCCTGTGTAGGTACTATACTTATATTTGAAAAAATAATACAAATGATATGTCATTTATGGAATTTCACTGTAATAAGAGTTGCTGTATACAATCATTATCAGTTCAAAAGACTAACTTCTAATGTCTCAACTAATGGTGAGGATATTTTGAATTTAACAAAATGTACCGGCATTTTTGCCAAAACTAATTTTTGTGCTTACTTGGGAATTTCTGTTTCTTTGAGAAAGAAAAATTGTTTGTATTTCCCTCTTTAAAACTTTCAGTACCATAACCTTGTGAAGGGAGAACCTATCATTCACGAGGAGGGTTCAAACACCTCTATTTTTTGTGCCTCAATTTTTTAATTTTATGTTAATAAATATTTTTAAACTCATATGTCAAAATAAATCTATATTATTTTCTCTACATGCACATACAAAAATTATACACTTTTCAATTTTGTTTAGGTATGAATCAATAAGTTGAAAAAACAACGTCCATAAATGGTCCATATCAGTGCATTTTTGCAAGCTGTTGATAACTATCAAAATAAAGTTGAAATGTCATAATTTTTTTGTGTGCATAGAGAAAATGATATAGATCATAATTAACTCTTTTATTTTTGACATTTAAGGTTTAGACACGGTCTAGATTCTGTTTTTATGCTCACAATTGAAAACGATATAGATTATATCTATGAAAACAAAGTTGAGAATGCTCACAGTTTACATTCTGTTTTTGTGCAGCGTGTGTTGTATGTAGACATAGATGTACACCATGGAGATGGCGTAGAAGAGGCCTTTTTCACAACAAATCGGGTCATGACCGTGTCCTTCCACAAATACGGTGATTTCTTCCCTGGTACTGGGCACATAAACGACATTGGTGTGGGCCAGGGCAAGCATTACGCCTTGAATGTGCCACTCAGTGACGGGATAGATGACGACAGCTTCAGGGGTTTGTTTAAGTCGATAATTTCTAAGGTCATGGAGGTGTACCAGCCTGAGGTCGTGGTGTTGCAATGTGGCGCGGACTCATTGGCCGGTGACAGATTGGGGTGCTTCAATTTGTCGGTTAGAGGCCATGCTGAGTGTTTGAGGTACATAAGGTCATTTAATGTGCCACTAATGGTACTTGGAGGTGGTGGTTATACTATAAGGAATGTCGCCAGATGCTGGTGTTATGAGGTATTTGTTTTTATTTAGTTTATGTACTTTAGATTTGTGAGTTCGGCTATGGTGCCTCATGAATTGGGGGCCTTCTTTACTTCATTTATTTGGTGAATTCGATTTTTTCATGTTTTAAGAAGATTCTTGACCATCCAAAAACAGTGATTTTCCTACTTATCTAGAAGAATAGTAAACAAAATTCTAAAAGTATAAAATTTGATCTCCATGCATATTTTCATATGGAGATCGCGTTAAGCAGTTCGGATCGACTCTTTGATGTTTGGAAAGGAAGATAAGGGCGTGAAGTAAAAGAGGGCCCTTACTTCATGAAGCACTATAGTTATGTACTTTAGGTTTGTGATGCACTTGTTCTTGTAACCCTATGTTTGTTCTTGTACTTTAGGTTTGTGATGTACTTGTTCTTGTAGCCCTAGTTTTGTTATTTTACAGTCTGTACCTCTGTCATAAATTGCACATGCAAGTGAGAACAGCCGTGATTTATGACTTATTCAGGTTATATATGCATGTCCAATTGCTATACCACTATTTGTAATAACAGATGCAATTTATGTATACAAAACATGCTACTACATGTCTACATGCGTGTATCAGTACACAACTAGTATATGTACTTTATAGATGACATTTCTCATGTTTTATCAGGGATACATGTGATATGTCTTGTTTGTGGTTACATGTAGGTAAATATTGCAGGGAGATATATAGGAAATTTCACAAGTCCCAAAGATATGCTGATTAATTTCTTGAACAAGTGAATCATATATCAACCAAAAACAATATTTCCCATCATCTTAATATGCAGATTGTATATTTAATTCTATAATATGGATACTGATATAGATTTCTGTTCACTTTTTCTTAATCATTAAAATTGCAGATTGTGGGTTACTCTAATTTCTTTTTATTATTGTTAATTTTTTTTTATATTTTAGACGGCAGTTGCAGTAGGAGTAGAGCCAGAGAATAGGTTGCCGTACAATGAATACTATGAGTACTTTGGGCCTGATTATGCACTCCATATTAACCCTAGAAATGTCGAGAATCTTAACACAGAGAAAGATCTCGAGAGTATAAGGTACTTTATGTTTTTGCTTTCACTAATTTTACCTGAAAATTTATCTTGTTTTTCTTTTGGGAGAAGGTATCTTCTTTATTTCATTGTTAAAGGTAGAGATCAAGCCGTACCATGGAATACATATCTTCGTTTATAAAGTTCAAACAGTCGATCCAAAGCGCTCAACATGATCCATAGCACGGCTACACATTGGCCTCACTAATGTTTTTTTATTTTTATTTTAGTTGCTGATCCTTTTTAATAACAGGAACATGATTTTGGAGAACCTGTCAAGAATCGAGCATGCTCCAAGTGTACAATTTCATGCCACGCCACCTGAAGCGAAAGCTCCAAAAGAGGTTTCTTCTTCTATTGCAATTTAATTAAACTCTTCTTTAAATACGTTTTTCTTTGTTTTGTTTTCAACTTAATTTTCATTTAGAGGTGAATTTGCATCACATTCTGAGGCCCTCTCTAAATTGATTAATACTGATTTATTAATATATCAAAGTTACATTGACACCTCAAAAGTCAAAATAGTAAATTCTCAAAAATAATCTTTAGGTGCTTTCTTCAAAATTGCATGGTTAAATTCAAGATAATTTCTTGAGTGAGGCTATGAGTAATATGCATAGCGCATATTGGTCCGTACTAGGGATCAATATCTTCATTTTCAAATTTCAAACAATTAATCTGAAGCTTTCAACATGATCTCTATTTGAATATTTATTTGTAAATTAATTTTTACATTTTTGTGATTTTTTTATTATTATTTTTTAGATAGGTAGAAAATCACTAGATCTAATGATTCTAGATCATTCAAAAGTAGTGATTTTCTATGTATCTAAAAAAATATGAAAAAGTTTCTAAAGCATGTAATATTTAGTCAGCAAGTACATTTTCATATGAAAAACACTTTGAACAATTCAAATCGATCATTGGACTTTTGAAATGGAGATATTAATTTTTTTTTATATTATGCATAAAAAGGGAAATGGATTTCATTCATTGTGTTACACTCATTTTTGATACCATATGTTTTGTTAGTTCATCATTATATTGCTACACTTAAAGTGACCTTGTAAAATGGTTGTAGGAAGAAGAGGAGATAGATAAGAGGCCACCTCCGAGGCTATGGAATGGCGACACCGCATATGATTCTGATCCTGAAGAAGACAATAATCTCTAGAAAAAATAATATATTAATAGTTTTTGGATTCAATTTAGCTTGTACGGTTTTTGTATGAATATTTGTACTGGTTTTGTTAAAGAGAAAATTAACTTGATTTGTACTAATTAGGATATCTTCATTTTACTGGGTTGTAATTGTAAAAAAAAAAGGTTCTATTTGGCATGGCATAAACATCATTGGCTTTTGCATTCTTTTAGAAGCATTAACAATTTTTTTTTAATTTATAGATACTAGTTTTGAATGGTTTAGATAGACAGTTTGAATTTGAAAAACAGAGATATTGATCCATAGTACGTATCGATGATATACAGTTATGCACACTACCCTAGCTTCACTGTTGATTTTAATTTAAAAATGAGGAGAAAGAACGTGACACAATCAATAACCAATTAAGTTGTAGAACTAGGGTGTTCTTGAGTTCTCTAAGTCTTTTGGTGAACTCAAATCCAAAATTATTGAAACTGAATTATTGAAATTCTTTTATCTCACAAGTGGTGTGTCTTCGTCTTCGTGTGAAAATTTTAAATTTTAGAATTAATTTTGTATAAAGTCAAGTGGTAAAAAAACATTTAAAAAATAAATGCATTAAAATTAATTTATAAACCCTTTAATTTTGACAGCTTGACTTTATACTAAATTAATTCGAAAGTTTAAAATTTTCTCATGTAGATACATCACTTGTAAGATAGAAGGGTTTCAACAGTTCGAATTCTTCATTTGAAATTAATTCGATATATTTTAGAGTTGAGTTCACAAATAAATTTGGTGAACACCCTAGTTCTACTCACCAATTAAGCCTAATAACATACAATGTTGATGTATGACAAACTTGTGCATGAAAAAAAGGGAGACAAATAGGAAATTCATAAATTCAAAAACACTATGCAAGAAGGATTCACGAATAAATGAAAAAAAATGGCGCTATGATCAAATGTCTGTATTCACCTTATTTTTAGAAGCAAAGACCATGTAATTTCTCTATATTCACCTTATTTCTCTTTATTCACCTTAATTATTTTTAGAATCTTTAGATCAAGTGATTTCTATCTATCTAAAAAAACAGTACAATTTTTTTTTTAAAATGTGATTTTTTATTTTAAGTATATTTTCATATGAATATCATGTTGAATAGTTTAGATTGATCATTTGAACTTTAAAAATTAAAATATTAATTCATAGTATGGACCAATATGCTATGCATCGTACCGCAACCTCACTCTTTATATTTTAAACTTTTATCAATCTTTTTTTAATTTTAGTTTCTTCATAGCAGTTCTATGGACAAGTATCCTCTCAAGTACCGTACGGGTAGGACCCACTACTTTTCCGACCCAAAAACGGTGCCTATTCGGAGATAGCACAGGGGGCAGCTTTGAGATTCGTGCAAAGTTAAAAGAACAGTCCGGATCTAATTACTCCACAAAACAGTACCTCAGCTGGATTGTCAAAAAAAAAAGTCCCATTTTTATAGCAACAATGAATGAGAGAGAGAGAGACAATTGACAGCGGGGCCAAGGAATGCATATTTATGACAGAGAGAGACTAGCAAGTGGGGCCCTTGAGAAAGAACTGGAGACGATAAAATGGAGAAGAGTCGGGGAGAGAGGTTTTGAGTTCGTTAAGAGGCAGTTCGCGCCTGTCCGAAGAGGAAATATATCTGTTGTTATTCCAAAGGGATAATAGGACCCTGGTATTATGATCTCAGCCGTTGATCTTTATCGAGATTCACACATAAAAAAAGAATTTCCTTGAGATTCGTGTGTGGAAAACAAAATGCTAACACTTTTCTCTTTTCTCACCAAAACACTTTTATAGGAGGAACTAAAGACATATTAGGTGGAAGGAGCTTGAAAATCAACAAGGAAGAAAAATCAAAATCAAAATCAAACGTGTTTTGCAAATCATGCTAGATTTTATGAAATATTTGTTGTCAAAATATTCCTTTTGGATGCCAGAGCCAGCATTTGTGCCACTTATCACATACCGGACTGCTGGCGTAATGGTCCAAATGCCAATGATATCGACAAACTAGAAGAGATGTTCAAATTAGGGTTTCTAAACTACTATGTTGAGCATCCTAAGTTCTCTGCAGCAAGCAAATCAGTGTATGAGAGAGTATTGATGTGTTATATATTATTCTTGTTTTTTCATATATAGCCCCATGTTTGTCTCCTGTTCACTGACACCATAGGTAGCAGTGTCAATAGTATCCTTTTATCCTTATACCTCTCCTGTAAGTATTTTTTTTTTTTTTCCTTTACCGATAACCTCTCTCTTGTAATTGGCTTCTTGTTTTACTATTTGGTTAAGCTATAGTTAGATTAACGATTTTCAAAATAACTTAATAAATAGTAAAAAAAAATTCAAAAAAATGTAAAATTTGGACTCCAAGCACATTTTAATATAGAGATCACATCTAACGGGTTGGATTGGCTTTTTGGACTTCGAAAATTGAAAAATAACTTGGTTGCAATTCGGCCGAAGTGCTACCGAAAGCATATTAGTCAATCTCTCTATCTCTCTCTATATATATATTTATATGAGGATGATGCATAATATAGTTTTATTTATAGCCCATATATATGTGTTCAGTTGCACTCTTTTATCTGTTTACCCGACCTGTACCATATTTGATAAGATGGGTGATTATTTAAAATTCCCAAATTCATGAAATTGATAATTCCCTATTTATATCCGAAACTAAAATTGTTATAATATTCAATTCCAAGAAAAAGAAAAGAAGATTATCTAAGGATACTACTTGTAATATCTAACTTCTACAATATAATGGCAAAAAGAAAAAAAGAAAAAAGTAAATTTAACTTCTTACTGTTAGTACATATTTGCTATGAATTTAATATATTTAATAGTGAAAGAAAGAACACTCTATGATAGGAAATTTATTTCTATTATCAATGTTCTCTTATTTTTTTTTACTCTCTTACATTAAAAAAACTCCTTACACATTAAATAACATTTAAACCTCTTTATTTCAAGACAACCTAGAAGACTATAACATGACTTCTAAAGAACTCTAATATATTTATGACAATTCTAGAGGATTTCAACAATTAACTAATACATTTGACTACATGTTATGGTAAAATCTACAAGCTAAACGTGGTTGTGCATGCAAAACTAAAGGTTTAGCAAGAATAGTTCCTTCTTCTGATTCCAAGAGACTAATTAAAGAAACATCAGATGGTTTGCTCCAAGTAAACCCCTGAAGAAGTCTTGCAAGCAACATTACAGTCATATTCGTGCCTAGATTGGCACCAATACAACCACGCCTTCCTCTTCCAAATGTTATAAAGCGCAAATCCGGTTCAGTAAGTACCACTTCTGAGCACTTGTCAGTCAAGTGCCTCTCGGGCTTGAATTTGAGAGGTTCTTCCCATGTTTTAGGGTTCCGGCCTAAACCGCGTCGGCTTAGAAGCACATGACTGCCCTTGGGGATGAAGTAATCTGCAATTGTGGTGTCCTCCATGGCTTCATGTGGAGGATTAAACGGCGCAATGGGGTGAAGGCGTAAAGATTCTCTAATGCAGGCTTTGAGGTAGTTGAGTTGTGGCACGTCGTGTTCGTCAACAAGTCTTTCCTTCCCAACCACGCTATCAATTTCATTTGTGGCTTTTTCAAGAACCTCAGGATTGTTCATCATCTCTGCAAGAATCCATTCTACTGCATGTGAAGGATTATCGACACTGGCAAGGAAGAGTTCCTGCTTTCAAAAGGTCTATTAATATAATTGTCAAGTTTAGCTATATATATTTAAAAAATAAAAATGACAAATCTAGCTAATGCAGTTATACTTTATATGGAATTAAGACCTTTTAATGAGACTCACAACAGGTTGATTGATCTTTTGCTAACAATTCATCCACAAAATGTTGTAAAAGAGACTGTTAAACTTTGTAAATGGATGTGCTACTTGATCATTATTAATTGTGGATTAATCGGGGGACAAATGTCTTGTAGAAAAATTAAAGTAGGTAAAGTTGAATCAGTCTACAGTAATTACAGTAGTCCTTACAATAGATTGTGCTTTGATTTCATGTGCAGTAAGTAGGAACCGTCCATCTGCATCTTTAAGTGAAACTAGAACATCCAGCCAGTCTTGAGGCTCTCTTCTTTCACTATCATTGCTAGCTTGCCTCCAAAGTTTGATTCTTTCTTCGATAATAGGATTGTGCAATTTGTCTAACGTCATTTGTGCATCTTTGAGAATCTTTTGATGACCATCCAAGTCTAAACCTATCAAACTTGGAAAGTAGTCGGATATGGAAAAGGCGAAGAGGCATGATAGTAAATCAAAGATAGCGTTGATGTGCTCTATTTCATCGGTGCCGGGGCCTCCATCAGGCATCACTTGACTGAAGTACCTTTTGTTGAACATTAGCCTCCGAGTAACATTACCGCAAAAATGCCTTGTAACAACCCTCATGTCAATGTCTTTTGAACTTTGACACAGATTGTACACATAATGCACAAGGTGGTTTGCCTCTTCGGCTCTTTTACCATATAACGAACGGTGCCTTGCTGGACATATAATTTCAGAAACCAGAATCCTCTTCATTTTCCTCCATTGATCACCAAAAGGGGTAAAAATTGCACCACCACGAAACAAGTTTGGGGCAAAGGAAGTTGGCCTTGATGCAAATATTGCATCTTTCTTTCTTAGGACTTCTTGCGCAATTTTAGGACAGGTGATTGGTACAATGTGAACTTTGCCTATGCGAACACACGCAATGTCTGTGCTCATTTCTTTCATAAGGAGGTCTATCCATCGAAAGACAGGTTTCTGTAGGAGCATCGCGGGGAGACAACCGACAAGCGGCCAAGGCGTTGGTCCAGGAGGGAGCTGGGTTTGTTTCGAAATGCTGTCTCTTTTTGTACGGTATTTTAGGAAGACAAATAACAAGGTAAAAAGAAGGATGGCACTGGAAAGTTTGAGAGGAGGAGAATTCATCAACATGGCATCTACAGAGGTGTTGATCATCATTATTTCTAGGTTTGATTGCTGTGTGTTTAATTTGGTGTCTAAATTAGTCTTTTGGAGGAAAGAAATTAAATAGGGGCTAAATTTTCTTTGAGATGGAAGCTAGTTAAAATTGGATGCCTTGGTATCAAATGCACATGTCCTATTTATAACATCCACGAGGTGTTATATTATGGACAGTAAAAATTAATTGGAGTTCTGTTATGGACAATAAAAATCATGGATGTTGATACTTACAAGTACTGTAATTCTTTTTCATAGCGAATGCACCTCAAGCTTAAAAACATGTAGAAAATGTGCAAGTACTGTAATTCTTTCTCATAGCGAATGCACCTCAAGCTTAAAAACATGTAGAAAATGTGCAAGTACTGTAATTCTTTCTCATAGCTCATGCACCTCAAGCTTAAAAACATGTAGAAAATGTGCAAGTACTGTAATTCTTTCTCATAGCGAATGCACCTCAAGCTTAAAAACATGTAGAAAATGTGCAAGTACTGTAATTCTTTCTCATAGCGAATGCACCTCAAGCTTAAAAACATGTAGAAAATGTGCAAGTACTGTAATTCTTTCTCATAGCGCATGCACCTTCAAGCTTAAAACAAATACAGTATAATGAACATTAATTCTATATTGTGACTGTTGTTTCTTAGTTAGGGGATCAAAGGAAGAACATGAGGTCAAAATATTATATCTTGCTCATTCGGCTTTCCTCCTTCACTAGTTTTAGAATTATATATATTATTTATATATGCTGCATCTTTCATCTGGAAATGGGATTTTCCTCCGGCCAACGTAGGGTATACGTATCTCTCATCTTATTTGTTTTTTGAAGGGGTTTTAAAGTCCTACTAACGATATCATTAATAATAAAAAAAATGTATTTACAACATAACAAATGAAATGACCGTCGTTTCTATTTTAGATCTTTTCTTTTATCCTATTTCATTCCTCTATACCACACTATTATTCTATTCCTACATATTTACAATATGTGTTCTTTCTATTCTTATTATTCTCCTAATTGTTCTATTCTCTTATTTCTCATCTCTCTCTACGAATCTTGTGGAGCTCTTCTGATCGAGAATAGGAGTATGATGTGCTCTGATACCTAGCATTGGGTCTGTTGCCTCCCATCTCCCTCACGCTCCTCACCACTCAAGGAGGTAGATCGGGGGGGGGCATTGTGTTGGCTGATGAGAAGGCATTGTGTTGGCTGATGAGAAGAATTGGGGTGGTTTTTTCGCCTTTCGAATCAAGGGACAGAGCAAAAAGTTTCGTTGGGTTCAAAGTAGAGTGGTTCCTCAAGGAAAAAAATAAGATGTCTCATCTTATTATTTTGTACATTCACCCGACTTTGCTTCTAGTTTGTAATCGCGAAACATTTGATAATTTAAGTGATTAATATGTCTTGTGATTGAAGTGTATTCATTCTCATTTATATCCTAACATTAATGATATATAACGAATTTTTTTTAACCTTAATTATGCCTTAGCTAAATATGTTAACTAAGAAGGTATACTACTACAGAACTGCATGTTTCTAACGGTAAAAAAAGGCTTCTAATAACAGTTTTCCACCGGTAGTAGTTCACACGATAGAACGATGGGGGTGGGGGGCAATTTCTAGCATATTCTAAATGCAAGCAGAGGAGGTCGATAACGCTGAAACATATAGCGAACGTGTTTTTGAGTCATTTTTGAATATTTTGGAGAAACTTGCATATTTAGGCCAATAATAGAGCAAAAATACTTAATTTAGACGATTATTGAAGATGACATCAAATCAGGATATTACATGGCATATGCAACAATTTACATGAAATGCACAACAATCAAAATAGAAATTTTTTATGGAAATACGCTAAGTCTGGAAGCCGTGCGGGTTACACCTATGCCGCATACGACATAGCCCAGAGACTGCACGATCCGTGGATTGTTTTTTTTTTGCACTGTTAGATCGACAATCTCGGTCAATAAAATATAATATTTGATCTGTTTAGTGGGTGGTGGGTCATGTAAAACTATTTTCAAGGATAGATATGATACATTTCCATGGACGAACAACAGGGATTTTCGTGTGCTAATTGTTGGATGGGCCTACCTTATCCTACTCTCCTTGTTTAAGGTGTACAAATCAATTTTGCATGTTATAAATGACCTGAGATATTTAAGGAAGCAACTTTCAAAAAAAATAAAACATTTGTTAGGTCCCAAATCACCTGAGATATCAGTTGTTATATATATCATTGTAATAGTTAGGGCTGTAAATGAGCTGGCTCGAGCCGAGCTGGGCAAAAGCTCAGCTCGTTAATTCTAGATCGAGCTATTAGCGAGTCAGCTCGTTAACAGCTCGCGAGCTAAAATCTCAGCTCAAACTCGTGACAAGCCAGCTCACGAGCTGGCTCGCTGGATTTGGTTGGACCTTATTTTAAGAAGAAAATAAATTTTACAAGCATTTTTGGACCGAGCTTGACAGTATAAAATACACACAAATTCATACAAATTCACAAATTGATGCCTAGCCGAGCTAGCTCACGAGCTGGACAAAAGCTCAGCTCGTTAATTTTGGCCCGAGCTATTAGCGAACCAGCTCGTTAACAGCTCGGTCCACTATCGAACAAGCTGTTACCGATCAAGCCAAATGTGAGTCGCGAGCGAGCCACGAGCTACCAGCTTTTTGGACAGTATTTGATTTGACAATTAAGGAAGTAACTTTCATCTTTCCTTAATTTTTTTTTTTTTGAGAGAATGCCCGTAGGCTTTTCCTTACTGGTGTTCTGTCGTTATGGACAGTTAAAATCACGTGTATACGATGTTTGATACTTATATATATTATAAACATCGATCAACGAAAAACATGTTGAAAATATGCAACTGTACGTAATTTATTCTTTTTGAAGTAGCAGCACCGACAAGTCCAAGACAAAAACAACTTCTAGATTATTCATGAATTTACCAAACCCAGCTACTTGCTATATATATCATTGTAAATTTAGAGTGGACTAACCGACTTGGCAAAGTGGTAGAAATAATAGGTAGAATCTAGACAAGACAATTCGCCAATGACTATTGTACTTGTATAAATAGTAGCAGCAGCTTGTGTGTGAGTGTCCGTGAATATATAGGTTGTAGTACTCACAATTTAATATAAATAAAGTTTTTCATGAAATTGATGAAATGGATAATTCCCTATTTATATCCGAAGCTACATTTGTTATAATTTTCATATCCAAGAAAAAGAAAAGAAAAAGATGTAATATCTAACTTGTACAGTTCTGCTATTACATACAAAATAATAATAATAATAATAATAATAATAATAATAATAATAATAATAATAATAATAATAATAATAATAATAATAATCATATTTAACCTCTAACTGTTAGGGTAAAATCTACAAGCTAAACGTGGTTGTGCATGCAAAACTAAAGGATTAATAGCAAGAGCAGTTCCTTCATCTGATTCCATGATACTAATTAAAGAAACATCAGATCGTTTGCTCCAAGTAAACCCCTGAAGAAGTCTTGCAAGAAACATATAAATTTTTTTATCACTTTTCGATTTTGTTTTTATGTGAGTCAATAAGTTTGAAACTTTAACATCTAAGATTATCCACATAAGTGTATTTACGTAAGCTCTTGAAAACAATAAAAACAAAGTTAAAATATCGTAATCTTTTACATATACTTATAGAAATTGAAGTAGATAAGATCTAACAGTTATGTTTTAAATTATGAGCTATAAAAGTTTGAAACAACGAGGCATTTAAATCTTTTTCATTAATGATTAGTTCATAATTTGTTATAAGTAGGATAATGGATCCTTTGACGTATGAGATCGCCCAGCATGCATGAGAAAATCAGTGGTAGTTCGCCGCCAAAATTTACAAATGAACAATCTGAATCACTAAAATAAGGATCATATGATTGGTATATAAACTATTGAGTAGAACTAAGGTGTTACTAAGTTCACTAAGTTCTTTTGTAAACTCAACTGTAAAACTGATCTGATTGGCTTCAAACGACGAATTCAAACTATTGAAATCTTTCTAACTTACAAGTGATGCGTCCAAATGCGAAAATTTTAAACTTTCGAATTAATTTAGTAAAGAGTCAATTGGTCAAAGTTAGAAGGTTTATAAATTAATTTTAATACATTCATTTTTTGGACGTCTTTTGATCACTTGACTCTATACAAAATTAATTTCGAATTTTCAAAATTTTGTATGTAGACATATCACTCATAAGGCAGAAGGATTTAAACGAATTGAATTCGTCATTTGAAGGCAATTCGATAGATTTTAGAGTTGATTTCACAAAAAAATTTGGTGAACTTATTAGGAACACTCTAGTTCTACTCTAAACTATTATGCTACCCACAACAAGAATGGGACATTACGTAGAACTGCAAGGGTAAAAACATTTTTTTGTTAACGGTTTCATGACAAATACTCTTATTGGTAATACCAACACACCCATAATTAACACATTTTTGTAGTGTTCTCTCAACAATAGCACGTTTATGTCTAGAATCACTGAGTCCACATCAGTTGGTATATATATCATTGTCATAGTATTTGATTTGTCATTATGCATATAAGTCTAATCAAAATCAAATGATTCACGTTATGACTTGTCATCATTTGTATATATAGTATTTGATTTTGTTTTATTTTCTATTAAAATATTATAATTATAAGAATTTTTTAGAAAAATAGATGGAGTATCTTAGAATTTAAATGTAATAGAAAGATTGCGAGAAATACCCTGAATCCAAACTTTGGACTGATCGGATCCAAACATTTTTTTTTTCTAGTAACACACCAAATACAATCTTTTCTGCAGTTCTTTAATGCTAAAACTGAAAGTTTTGATAAAAGGAATTTCTCTGATTTTATTGATTATATGTTCATAGATTACAAGGTGCAAAACTAAGCTACTTATACACATTTGGACAATTAGCCGTTGGAAAAAATAAAGAAACAAGAATCAGAATTAATTAGGAGACATATTATATAGCTGGTACTATTTACTGTAGATAGCTGGTCTTGCCAAAGAGGAGAAGCAGATATCGCCAGAGAAGGTGAGAGCATATTTGGATATAATTTCTTGATCCAATAATTGATATGAGTATCTCCAAGATATATATTCTAATTATTTTCAACAAACAGATCTAATTAAAATAAGGGATAAGCTCAGACTCTTGTCACAGGAATCTTCTCCATTTTATCCTCTCCAGTTCCTAGGATAAAGATCCAGTTGCTTCATGCAGTGCACGGATTATTGAATAAAAGCCTCGCTTCATGCATGGAGTTCATCCACTGCATGATGCCAAAACTGCTCTGTTAATATATTTACCCAGTTATTACTCGTGGGCCCCGCTTGCTAGTCTCTCTTTCTGTATTTAAGATGTATCCATTGGCCCCGACAATGCGAGTCTCATATTCTTCATAGATTTGGTTGTAGATTTGCGTGTGGTATGTTTCAGCAGCCCATGTGTTAAACAATAACAAGAACAAGTGTTGTCAATCACTCATTAAATTTTTGTAGATTTGCGTGTGGAATGTTTCAGCAGCCCATGTGTTAAACAATAACAAGAACAAGTGTTGTGAATCACTCATTAAATTTTTGTTCTATAAAATTTAATATACAAATAGGAATGTAAAACAGTTACACCTTTAGTTGGATATGTTACGGCACAGCTAGTAAGTTTCTGTTGCGATACAGTACAACATGCATCGTACATGTGCCAGTTATATATCACCACTCATATGTCACGTGTTATGATCATGACGTGACGTAACTTTGAATTTTAAAATAAAATTGAACGTTGCAGTTTCTTCAATGTCTTTTCGTCTCTTGGAAAAAAAAAACCTGAATCTAAAGACCCGCAACCCAATAATGCAATCCGAACCGGTTCTCCATGTGCAAAGATCCGCTGCACGGAAAGAAAAAAAATAAAGAGTGCCTATAAATGAAGGTCCGATGCTGGGGTGGCAATCTGAAGGGATATTATCCATTTCGCATCGGTATTCGAAAATTAGATAATCAATAAATTATAATAAATATTGAAGTTTTTTTTAGTGGCATATTAAAAGTATATGTTTGTATATTCAATAAAGTTGAGGTATCTAATTAAATTATTTCAATAAGTTTCTTATATAATATAACTTTCCGGTAATATTGAGGAGGCGCTAGAAACTGCCGTTCAATTCATCCGCCATATTTACTTCATAGCAATTTTTATTTAATAATTATCTTCGTATTTAGGAGCAGTTTTTTACTTGTCATTTAAACTCCAGATAAATACATCTCTTCTATTAATGCACCATTTCGATTTATATTTTAACTATATATACAATAATAAAATATCATAATTGATAGACTCGATCCCTTCGCTTTCTGTTTTACATCCGCCACACTTTAATTCCTTCCCAATTTGATATCTGAGAAAAAAAACATAAATGGAAAAGAAAGTAAGAGAATAGAAGAAATATTTTGTTAAAGTTTTGGATATAAATTATTAATGTTCGATTCGAATTTCGATTACGTCACAGGGATTCAGAATTGTTGTTGTAATATGATTTGAAATTCCGAATATCTCACTATCAGGTAATTGGACTTCTCCATAGTATTTGTTTTCGTTTTGTATGGTTAATTTGGATATTGGTATTGCATATTGCATTATGAAGACATATTTAACGAGATAGCGGGTTTGAGATAGAAATTTGATTTGTCTGATACACAGGGACTGCTAGTCGTGGTCGGGACCAATATACAGGGAATGCTAGTTGCAGTCGGGTTCAATGGTTGAAAATAATGTGACTTGTTTAACGGATAACCTAGACTGACATGCTATTGCCAGTTAAATATTTATGCAAAATTTTATATATATATTTTTTGGATTAATTTGACATGTTTGAATGATTGTTAAATTAAGTCAATTATAGATAAACGTGTCATTAAATCACAAGTTACTGAGCTTTGTAGTTGACTCCATTTTGTTATTTTGTTTTCTTTCTATTAATGATGTAGGTTGACGGGCTAAGAAAACGTGCAATGATGATGTTATAATCACACTCTGGATGGTAAAAATCTGAAGTGTGACATATTCGATAATCGAATATCCGTACGTATACAGATACATATACAAATATGGATACATATACAAATATGGATACAGATACGAATATGATTTAAAGTTTAAATATTTGTATCCAAATAGTAGATATACATCATCTAGTTCAATATATATTATGAAAAAAATTATGTATATATTTACAGATATCTGATCCATATTAGTTTAATATATATTATAAAAGAATTATGTGTATATTTACGGATTGTATCCGTGTCGGTCTAATTCTGATTCATAACTATATCCGAAAAAAATACAGATATAATATTTACCACTATTCAATCCGTATCCGGTCGTATATGTCCTCTCGTTGAAATTTATCTAACAAGGGATGGATGCATTTGTCAACCCGCATGGTATAAGTAATGCATGCATGTGTACGTTTGGGATATCACCTAATTTGACACCTTGAATTCAGAATCCACTCTCTTAATTACGCGCGTGTGACAACGACATTTTATCCGACCACTTGTTAATATAGGACGTTTTGTTCGTGCTATAGACTATTCCAGGGAATAGAAGAATTCCAGGGAATATAATGTTAAAGAATGCTATTCCAGGGAATGTGTCATTACCACGTTTGGTTCGCGCATGACTATCGTTTCAGTATTCCATATAATATATCATTACTGTGTTTGGTTCGCACATGGCCATTGCAATGGCTATCGAGACATGTCTTCATTACTTTCAAATTATTACCTAAATTTTGTCCAAAAAAACATATTTAATTTGCATAAAAACATATTTAGATTCGTGTAGGATTTGAATTGAACATAAAATTATAAATTTTATAAGCATTCATAATTTAAATAGATATATTTTCAAAATTTTGTCCTATTCATTTTAATCGGATTCGGATCGAAATCAGATTACAATAAATAGATAAAAGTAACATTTCTATGCATCAATATTCCAAATATTCTATTACGGGTACAATTCATCCCAAATAAACATATACTCTTGCAAATTGACTATGTTACAAATACAAACCAGGAAATCCAAGTGAATTATGATTTCACTGCCTCTCTTGATGAAAGCCATATTTTTTTGGTGTATCAGAATCTACCTGCATCAGCCTTACTCCTAATCTGACTGATTTTTTTGGTTACAATTTAGAAATACTGTAAATTCTGTTTAAATCCAAAATTCTGTATGATTTCTGATTCTTCTTCCTTATCTACAATAGAAGAGAAACAAAGTTAAAATACTCTTTAATTGGGCACACTTGAAATAGAATGCATTGGTACCAGTCGAAGATACATTAAAATCACACTTTTACTAATTAACTGTACAACTTATAAGCTATAATCTTAAAACCAATCCAAGAGCTGGTACATAACAATACCAGTAAGAAGTGGAACCTTTTATCTCTTATTATAAAAATCGTAGAGCATAGAAAAATTGTAATCATAATATTTTATTATGTTAAGAACTAGAACCTTTCATCTCTTATTTGCCTATCTCTTAGTTGTGCACAATTACAATCAATTTCAATTTCGATACAGTGACATTCAAAACTTAATACAATCAGTTAGAGAACTGCACAAAACCTGGATCCTGGTAATGGTCCTGGAAATGGGGATTCGCTCCACAGTTGCAATTATCCATGAGAGACACTTTCTGATCTTGTACTTACAAAGGCTCCAGGAAAAAACAATGGTCGAAGCGGAGAAAGGGAATAAATGAAAGTAGAGGGTGTGGGATTAGAAGGAGGTGGCGGGGTGAAGGAGTCCCCATCGGAGAGGGTGAAAGTGGTGGTCTTGCCCTTGGAGGGGTCATCGGAAGGGAGGAGAGATGATCACGACTCCATGGGGTTATCAGAAGGAGGGAGATAGATGATCACGACTCCATGAAGTTGGGATTATGTTCCATCGAGAATTTGTCGGCGGCGAGTGACGTGGAGCCGTCTCTTGGTAAGGTAGACGGTGAGAACTGAGAAGAGATGTTCTCTACTAACTACAGAGAGGGAAAAGGAGGAAGAGACATTTTGTCGGGAATGAAGCGATGTCCGCGTAGTGGGAAAAAAGAAAATCCATCTCGCGCCAGGCTATCGAAATAGCCATCGACTAGGCTATTCTGATTCCATGGTAATCGCTGATTACCATTGCTATTCCCTGGCTGCCTTTATCAAACGCGGTAATAGAAAAGATGTCATCCGTATGACCGGGAATGACCTCTCAAAAGTATCAACCAAATGCCTCCTTAAGGGTAAATTTCGCTACATCATCAACTGAAGAAAAAAATGAACAAAGTAGAAACGTGTTAGGCGTGGGTGAGAAATACTTCATGTCCCCAAAAAATGGTTACATAATTTATCAAATATAGTGAATAAGTTACCATGTCTTTCTATTATATATTATTTTAAATGGAAATAGTTACATAGTGACTTAATTATTGAAACTAGATACAAATTAAATTTCAGTTACCAATTTGTTACAAAGAGCGTTTGTGTAAATATTCATGTTATAATAAAGCCCTCTCTCTATAAAGCCTCCTTTGTATGTGAGAGGGAATTAAAAGATATACAATTCAACATGGCTTCTAAACAAATCTAATAAGATCTGGAAGCGTGACTCTCACATTTATTCTTCTTAAAAAAAATTCTAATAGGAAGAAACAATTTTTCTCTTTCTCTGATTGTTTTTGTGACTTTGTTATTAGAGCATGGCGTTTGTAGTTCCTTCAATAGAAGCAGCGCGCTTTCCTCCTGCATTTTTCTTTGGAACTGCAGTTTCTACTTACTAACTATATGATGACTCCAAATGTAACACTTACTTTTAACATATAATTATATATTTTTAAATTTTAATTTCAACTTACGATCATATTACAAGCGCATAATCCAACCACATAGCATAATTGCAATGTCGATCCACAAGAATAGAGTATTAGATTATAAACAATTTTCACTAGTCTATTGCTTAGGTATTTGAAGTTTGAGGTGGTGGTGATAAATGCAATCAAGGTATTATAGCTAGAAAAGGTTAAAAAGTTGATAGAGAGCCTCTAGGGTTCAGATTTTCTGTCCTTCTTAATTATGCAAAATATAAGTTCGATGTTTATCTATGCCGCATGCAGTCAGTCACTGCTGCATGCGGTATTGTCACTACCCATAGGGTGTATTGGGTGTTTGTTTATGGATTTAAAAAGTTTTCCGATCTTGCGTTCGACTTTTGGACTACCAAAACTAAAGTGTTTTATGTATAAAATTATATTTTTTTTCTCTATACTACTCCGTATTTGAAATATCCCAAAAACCTCACCTAACCTAAGTGCTTTATAGTGTTTTTTCCAACTAAGATCTAATCTAACAAAAGTAGAGATAAATCCTAGTCTAAGTACACTTTATATTATCTTGCCAAGGGAGTACATTGGGTTCTAACCATAGTCTTTAAACTGTTGTCCTGACTCGTTATCCTAATACTTACATGTTTGTCCATTACACAAGGACGCAATTACTATGTAACCTTATTGCTTGTAGATTAGTTTGGTATATAGTAGACATAATTACGTATGCAAAGGTTATTATAAAAATAATAATGTACAATAAAAATTCAAATCATAACCCAAAACAAAACATAAACATATATCGGAACAAAATTAAAAATTCAAGTACAAATCTCACCCTAGATACGTGAGGTTTAGCTTCTCATGGTCATAACAAATAAAAAAAGAAGTAAAAATAAAAATAAATTACAACTCTCTTAAATTACGTCTCCTTGCTTGGCTTTTAATGGTTATTAATCTCTCCCTAAATAATCTCTAACCTAACAATGAGAATTGCTAGCTATAATTATGAAATTATTTACAAGTAAACACTCACACTAAATTCTATTATAAAAGAGATATTTATAGTCTTCCTACATGACGATTGGAGTATAGTGGAGAACTGAGAACAGTGGAGATCATAAGGATAGAAAATACTTGACTAAAAAGAGCCCATATGCAAAAAATAGCTCATATGCCAAAAATAGTTTCTCCCTGGAGCTCTATTGGTGACCGTGAATCTCGTGCATGCTAAAAATAGCGCTTTCTGGAGCTCCAGGGCTGTCCGCACGGCATACACATCTATACTGCATGTGGCATGGTGGATGTCGTACAGATCAAACACTTAATCATATTTTAGCCGTAATTTAGTCATTCGAACTCCGATTAAGGTGATTCAAAGCTCGTTGAAAACTAGACAATGAGATCTACAAATCTATGTGGAGCTTTGCCTCAGAAATGGTATGTAGGATACCTTGAAATTCATACAAAGTGAGGAACTTTATTGATCTTCATGATTTGGCTGTGCTACCATATGTGTCATATGTCACATAGAATTCTGGACTTAACCAATTTTTAGCTCTTCTACTCCATGTTGCATGCCATATACTATGAAGATTAATAACAAATTTTTTCAACAAAGAAGGCCTCCTGGGTGGCCCAGCCCATCTCGTGCAACATACTTGATGCCGCACGCGACACCGCACGGCAAGGTCTATGTCAGACGGGCTTCGTACTTAGTAGATTTTCTTCATAATGTCTTTATTTCACATATTGTGCACTTCGTGAGAGGTGTCGTATGTTCCATGAGATGTCATATTTTGATACATTTTCAATAATTGCCTAAATATGACATTTTGCTTTGGTTTTGGCATAAATACACAATTTTCTCCAAAACCTACTAAAATGAGAAAATGGTTACTTGACATTTGCTTTTCGTCATTTCCCGAATGAAAACTATAGTGATTTTCGCTATATATTTTGTCTTCATCGGTATATATACACCTTTTCATATATTCCTACAACTAATCAATAATTAATTAATTAACACATAATCCTTTAACCCTCCTTTTCTATGATCAATTTAATTTCTCCTGCAATTTTATTTTAATTTTGTTGTGTAATTAATAGTATGAAGGTGCTGCTAGAGAAAGTGGTAGAGAGCCTAGCATTTGGGACACCTTCACCCACTTACACCCAGGTGTGTGTAGTTAGATAGATAGAGTCGAGCTAATAAGTTTTTAGTAAAATTTCAGTCCATATGCTTATGGGTCAAAGTTCAAAATTTTACATTTGAAACGTCGAATTAAGTAGCTCGGTAATAATATGTTAAAACCGTTAGAAATGGGTAATTTTTCTAGCAGTTCTGTACTTGGATCTTATAGAAAAAAGGATTGCTTTATGTATTGAAAAAAAAAACACTCACAATAAGGGTACTTTGACCAAACTTTCATGGGCAATAACGTTTGTGTTGGAAACTCCCTTTTTAATTAGCGTTATTTGACCACTTTTACGAAAGCTTTTGAGAAGGGGATATCGATTTTGAAGTTAATTGAAGATTTACTTTCATGGTGCAGTCGGTACACTAAGGGCGTGCTCCAATTGAAGGGAACATAGGAGAAGGGGTGGGATGCTGGGTGAAAATTTAGAAATTTACTTGCTCCACAGCTTACCGTCGGAAGGAAGGGAAAGATCTCAAAGTAACGTTTTTATTGTCGACAGACGAAATTCGTTACCCCCAAATCAGGGTGTAGCGTTTTTCCTTCCCTTCCCTTCCCATCTCACCCAGCCCCTCCCCTCCCCTCCCCTCCCCTTTCCATAAAATTTCTAGAGCACAGCCTAAAAATTGCAAAAAATACATCGTTTAGGGCCTCAAAATTGTAATTGAAGTTTCTGAAAAATAATGATAAGTTATAAAATTGATTTCAACAGAAAAAAAAATGGATTCCAAAAAGGATTCCAAAAAGTGAATGGATAAAATTAATTTATAAATCTTCTAATTTTGACGACTTGACTTTACACTAAAGTAATTCAAAATTAAAAAAATTCACATATAGACATATCACTCGTAAGGTAGAATGATTTCAATGGTTTGGATTCATCGTTTAAAGTTAATCCGATAGGTTTTAGAGTTGAGTTCACAAAAGGACTTGATAAACTTAAGAGCACCCTAGTTCTACTATATATATATATATATGAGAGTGTCTTCTATGGACATAAGGACCTATTTGTAAAATGAACATATTTTTATTTTCAAAGTTCAAACAGTCGATCCGAACCGTTCATCTTGTTCTTCATATTAATATGTGCTTGGAGACCAAATTTTACATTTTTCTAAATTTTTTTACTATTTATTAAGATGGGTACAAAAAATATCAAATTCAGACCATTGAATTTTGTACCCATCTTAATAAATAGTAAAAAAATTCAGAAAAATGTAAAATTTGGACTCCAAGCACAAATTAATATGAAGAACAAGATGAACGGTTCGGATCGACTGTTTGAACTTTGAAAATAAAAATATGTTCATTTTACAAATAGGTCCTTATGTCCATAGAAGACTTTATATATATATATATATATATATATATATATATATATATATATATATATATATATATGTAGAGTAGAACTAGAGTGCTCCTAAGTTCACCAAATCTCTTGTGAAGTTGACTCTAAAACCTATCGAATCGACTTTAAACGATGAATTCAAACCGTTGAAACCCTTCTACCTAATGAGTGATGCGTCTACATGTGAAAATTTTAAAGTTTCAAATTAATTTAATATAGAGTCAAGTGGTCAAAAGTTTAAGGTTTATAAATTAATTTTAATGCATTCATTTTTTGGACTCCTTTGACCACTTGACTCTATATTAAATTAATTCGAAACTTTAAAATTTTCACATGTGGACGCATCAATCATTAGGTAGAAGAATTTTAACGGTTTGGATTCATCGTTTAAAGTTGATTCGATACATTTTAGAGTCAAGTTTACAAGAGGTTGGGTGAACTTAGGAGCACCCTAGTTCTACTCATATATGTATGTATGTATATAGAGGAGGGATCAAGTTACAACAAAGGTACAACAATAGTTTTTTTCATTTTTAAAGTCTAAATTGTCGATCCAAACCATTCAACATAATTATCTAAATAACTTCCAGATCAAATTTTACTTTTTTTTTGAATTTTTTTACTATTTATTAAGTATTTTACAAAAACTAGTCAAATTCAGACCATTGAATTTTGTACCCATCTTAATAAATAGTAAAAAAAAATTAAAAAAAATATAAAATTTAATTTGGAAGCATATTTTATTTAGATAATCATTTTGAACGGTTTGGATCGACGATTTGGACTTTAAAAATAAAAAAAATCATTGTTGTAACTTGATCCCTCCTTACACACACACACACATATCAGTATCAGTACTCCTACGAAAACCACCTTAAATTTTAGAGGGATGAGGAGGCTATCTTCCCAGAGAAGATCTGAGCCTCATGTTCAATCAATCTCAACCATTGATTGCTGTTTGATTTTATATAAATTGTTTTATATAGTTCTTTGTGCCGATTTTTTTAATAATCGAAATTAATTTAAAAAAATATCGGAAAAGAGTGTAGGGTTGAGAAAATTATCAAAACCCATAAAACCGGACAATTTTAACCCGTCCCTAGGGACGGGAAAAAATACAACGTCCTTCATAATCTCAATCAGACTAACTTAATCACAAACGGAAAAAAAAAAATAATAATCACGGACGGGAAAATATGGTCCGTCCCGAGGAAAAAAAAAATAGGACTATTGATTAAACCCCTAAAAAACAGAAATTACATAAAAACCCACAAAAGTCTAAAATTATAGAAAAACATCCAAAAGTCCCTTAAAACAACTTCGGATCGCGAATCCGAAGCGATCCTTGGCGAAATGGGTCTATAGACCCATTTCTGATCCGTCCTTGAGCTGTGGATCCCCAGTTCAAATTTCAGCTCGATCCGACGGTCGGATTGAAAGTTACGCCTGTTTTTGTAAAGCATGCGAACCAGCTAGGTGCGCCAGCTGAGCTTGCGGACCGGGTTGGAACGGGTCGGTACGCAAGCTGAGTTGGCGGACCAGGTGGTGTGCGAATTCAACTTGCGAGGGTGTCATTTTTAGAGCTTTTTGGATCTGAGTGTTTTTTAAATTATTCGAATTTTTGGAGGTGTTAGATAAAAAAATATCGGATGTCACACTAGCTAGCTGATTATTATTTTTCCTCAGGGACGGACCATATTTTTCTGTCCGTGATTATTATTATTTTTTTTTTTCCGTTTGTGATTAAGTTAGTCTGATTGAGATTATGAAGGACGTTGTATTTTTTCCCATCCCTAGAGACGGGTTAAAATTGTCCGGTTTTATGGGTTTTAATAATTTTCTCAACCCTATACTCTTTTCCGATATTTTTTTAAATTAATTTCGATTATTAAAAAAATCGGGTTCTTTGTGTAGAAGTACAGAATTAATTAGAATCTTACCAAAAGTGAATTCAATCCATAATTCGACTTCCACGCTTTTTTTCCCCTCCCCTCGCGGAACCGACCTACGCGAGCGGCGTGTCTCCATTCTTTTTTCCTTCCCCGTAAAAAGAGAGAGCCTCCTTTCATTTTTTTTCCTTCCCTATGAGAAAGAGCGAGAGAGCGAGAGAGCGAGAGAACCATGCCTAAACCATTGCTTAGATCTTCATCTATGCGTGTTTAATGATCAAAGCACTCGCTAACAGAGCTACTTTCTACATCTGTTGTTGTTCTCGTTTCATCTCTTTAGACCAAACTTGCTAGAAAATGCCTACTTAGGCTAGGGTAAGAGAGTGCTAAGGTAGTTTTTATTTTCAACGAATTTGGTCCTCTTTGCCACTGTCTTCCACTTGCCGCAGCGGAGGCGCCACCGCACCCTCCTCCGGCATCCTGCGAAATCTGGTAAGTTTCTTGGTTTAGTGTTGTTTTTACCATTTAAGCTTTTCCACAAACACCTTATGTGCATTACATTGTGATGAAATTGAAGTCCAGAGAATGGTCATGTCCATTATCTCAAATTGAAGCTATATTGGTTCAATTGAGGCTGAATTACTTATTAACCAATATTCTTTTTTTTTTTAACAATTACTTGTTATTTTTGGAAGTAGCCAGATCCTCTCTGGGTTGAGGTTGGAGGTTAACCCTTTTTTAATTATTTCTTACTTTGCAAATTCGCAAGTCAACTTTTCAAACACAGTTAACAAAACATGTAATGGTCACTTCCTCAATAAATTTAGGACAGTACCTTAACAAGTGGTATTTTTATTCTATTTTTTTTTTCAATACAGGAGAAAAGGCATCATCATTGGTAATGACCAGGATGGTGAAGATACTGTCATCGTTGCAAATGTATGAAATTCACCAATCTTCTTTTACTTTCCTGGTTGCAATTTTTCTTATTAGATATCAACCTGGGAGCTTGAATTTTTGCAAGTTCTATTTTGCTGCCAGTTGTTTACTGTCGTCATATTTGCAACTGGTACTGTATATACTGCACCTATGTGCAGTGTAGCATAACTGAATCTCATTCTTAGGAGGCATTTGTTTTTCCTTAATTAGATTAATGTAAATGTAGCAACAAATCTGACTAGGAAATTAATCGGTTGAAATTGCTGAATTTTGACAACAATTTAAATTATTTTAGTTACCATTGAACATGATGTTTGGTTACTCAACTCCCTTCGATCCATGACACAGGTATACTTTAGTTTATCCAATTATTTTGCATTTTTAGTAAAGTACTGCCTAGACTGGTACAAAGTCATGTCCCAACCCATAGAAACCAAGTATTGAAATTCTTGTTTGGTTCTTAGTGAACAAAGTTAGATGTGGTACTGTGGTCTCCAAAGGTGTAATCATTCTTGATATTTTGTTACCTTAATTGTCATTTTATGTATTTTTGAAAAGATAGAATCCTAAAAGAGAAAGAGAAAGAGTGTATTCATTTCCACAAAGAAGTGAAAGTTGTTGTCTTTTAACTTGACCGAGAATGCGATGAGGAGGCTTGAGCAAATGGCTTCGCTTGCAATTGGTCTTTACCCAACTGGTGTAGTGTTTAACAATAAGCTCATCTATGTAGCTGGCATGGCCCCAATTCTGCTAATCGAGCGGCAATGTAATAGAGGGATGCAGGTACCTTTTATAGTGTCCTCTTTAATGATTTTTCTATTACGAGAGTAACAACAAACATTCTTATTCAGTCAATTGGGGCTTATTGGGTTAATTAATCACAAGTGCATAAAATATATATTTCTTGAGGTTCAATTCGAACTATTCGAAAAATTATTGATCGAACTAGGAGCAATTCAGTGTTGGTAAAGACTAAAAACACAATTCTGTAGTTGATGTTACATTGAGACGCAACTGAGGTGCACTTTGCACAATTAAGATTTATTTAGGCTTTTATGTCTTTAAATGCAACAAAGATGTACAACCTTCTGTTTAATGTTTTTATTAATTCTTTTTTCGTTGCTTACAATGATTGCTAGAGTTTACCGATATGTCTATGGACTAAGAATTTCTTCTGTGAATGTCTTTTTTTCCGGAGTCATTAAGGTATATTGAGAAAAAACTTACTTTCTCTTTTTGTTAGCGTTTGGAGTTTATCTATTTTGTTTATATTTTTCAGATGATTAAATAGATTTCTGCCGATTGATTATATAAATTTGAATGTATTAACATCCATTATTTTCAGGTCAAGCATGTTTCCTTTTAGTTTCCTTCATTAGCAGAGCTACTTGGATATTTAGGTCGAACATCACTCATCTGTGTGAGTGGTTGTACTCATATTTTGCCCTACAAACTAACTATTTACTTTGCCAATTACTTTGAATTAGTCTAACTTAAGCATCCTGTTAAAATCAAACTAGAATTATCTTATATCATTTCATATGTTTTGCAAAATGAATTTGGTTATTTTTTTTATGCTGTGGGGAAAGAGTTCTCCAAACTTAATATCTTCATTCAATAATATTCATATGTTTAATTTTTCATCAGACTTTATTTAATATTTCTTATTCTACATTTTATATTGGATTGAATCTCCACCTGTTTATCTTTTTAGGGTTTAAAGAGAAAGAAGGAAGCTCCTGCTTTGAGAAAAAGCAAAAGCAAGCAAAGGAAACTAAGAACATTGGAGGTTTTGTTTGTGTTTGATATTGTACTTGGCATGGGACTTTAATTAGTTTTTCTTATCTAGCATTTTATATTTGATTGAATCATCTGTTTATGTTTATCTATTCATGATTTAAAGAGAAAGAAAGAAGCTCCCACTTTTGAACAAAAGCAAGCAAAAAAAATTAAGAAAATTGGACGTTTGTTTGTGCTTCATATTGTATTAATAAAGCTTTTGGTTCCATATATTTGCTCAGGTATTCCATTTGATGTATCTATTTTTTAGTTCTTTCTTTCCTCTTTTTTTTTCATTCAGAAGAAGCAACAGAAGCTGTAGGATGCTAATTAAGAAACAAAAAGAGGCTGAGAAGACAAGTAGAGACGATAATAAAAACATGGTTACCTGAAAAGATGGGAAAAGCAAGGAGAGCAGTGCTAAGAAGGACAGTGAGGAAACATCATCCAGAGAAGCACAATGGTTGACAAGGAACTGCTACTGGTAACTATTTTATTATGACTTGCACAATTATGAATAAAAGAATAAATAGTATGTTCTTAATTCATTGATAATTGTTGGATTGGACTTTGTATATAGTGAAATCCCTTTTCTTGCTCTCTTTTTCTTTTTTTCCTATTTTTGCCGAACTTGGAAAATTATTAACGACAAGGGTACTTATGAAAATTGTGTTGTTTTTCATGCCTTAAACCTAATTGATTCGAAGGGTGGTACGAATTTAAATCCAGCTTAATGTTGGGATAGATTTAATAAAATATACTGGGACTTGATATTAACATTGTTATATTATTGTTTGATACATAAATATGACATAGCATGATTTCAGAAACCATTTCATTACTGTACATTATTTTCTTGAGAAAATAAGGATCAATTTGAGAAATAGGATGATTTCTCTTTTTCTCAAGCTTTGAAAAAACCAGCACAGCACTCCAACCACATTGGCTGCTCATTGTTGCATACTTGTTCAGTTTTGGAAGGGTTTTCTTACATTGTCATTAAAAATAAAATTTAGTCTAAATAATACATTTAAATCATACTTGCTTGCATTAAGCCTCAACACTACAACTTTTTTTTTTTAGGCTTAGTAATTTCAGTTGTGTGCTTGATTGCAATCAAATTGAAGAAAATTAGGAGTATAGATTTGGAATTGAGGATATATAAGAGTAGAGAAGTGTGCTACGATGGCTTTTGACCACTGGTACCAGACTACCAGTTTAATACCAGCCAGTTTTCACCATCTGGTATGGTGTACCAACTGGTACCAGTGGTCAAAACCTTTCAATTTTCAAGTTGCTGGTCATCAACTATGACAGTTCTATTACCCAATTGCTGGTCAGTTTATTTATTTGTAACAAATTAAGATCATCCTTATCCTCCTATAAATCAGGCCACATATACATGTTGTCTGTTCAAGCCCCAGATCAATCACACAACCAAAAAAACAATGAAGTTATTATTGGCAATAGCGCTTCTGCTTCTGGTTCATGTACAGAAGAGTGTGAGCGGGTCAGACTCAGTACAGTGCAGGGAAGAGGAGAAGTTGGCTCTTCTACACATCAAAGCTTCAATTCACTTTCCTATTCACTCTTTAGATGGCAAGTGGGAAGGAAAGGAGTGCTGCCAATGGGAAAGAGTCACCTGCCATCCAATCACCGGCCGCGTCACTAAACTTGACCTCGGTATATCCGTTGATGATGTTCACTGGGTTGATTATGTCAATGGGCGTATTTTACTAAATGCGAGTATGTTCTTGCCTCTTCGTCAACTAAGATCTCTGTCATTATCTGGACATGGGATATACAATTGTACGGATGGTGCAGGTATGTATCTTCCCGTTTCTTTCTTCTTTAATAATTATGTATATGAGTAAAACTTGGGTGCTATATATAGCATAAAACTATTTGTACTACGGTCTTAAAAATCTATCAAATAAATTTTAAATTAGGATCTAATTAGCTCAATAAATTAGTTACATAATTAACTTGTAGGATATCAATTTTTACTATTTTTTTGAGTTTTTTTTACTATTTTTTATGATTTATTAGTATTCTACAAGTTCATTATATAATCAATTTATTGAACTACTTAAATCGAAATTTGAAATCTATACGATAGGTTTTTGAGAATGTAGCATTAATGGCCTTATGCTATCCACAGCACTCAAGTCTTACTCTATGTATATATACTCGCATTTTGCTTATTAACAATAACATTACAAGTACTAATGTACTTCTCATTTTGCTTTAGTATTTGTGTTGGTTATGGGTATGGATACTTGTAGATATTGCTTAATTAATTTATGAAGACTAGAAAAATCTACTGAACTGTAATTGCTCAAATTTTTGGACAACTAATTATTGTTTGTTGATATCTAACGTCATTCCAGTGGAAGGTCCTAATTAATTATTTAATTTGAACCCATACAAAAATGATTAATTGAATAACTGGTTAATTTAAGGTTTATTCATGTTTACTGTTGAGAAGAGAAGAAAGAAATGAGCAAATCCTAATGCAATATTTCATTTATTCTTTTTCAGGACTTCCAAACATGGTCTAATTTGACAAACTTGGAAATTTTAGACCTTTCTTACAACTCCCTGGACGGAAGCATCATATATGATTTAGCAAGTGTTCGATCACTTCGAAAACTCGACCTGAGTGATAATAATATAAACAACAGCAACGGTAACTAAATTAAATTAATTAGTGATTTATTTAATGAGCTCACTTCTTTAAATGATTAAGAAAGGTTCGTCCATTTATTCATGATCCATCTTTTGTATTGGATGACATATATACTTTATCAAATACCGCGCCTATCCATTTTTCAGGTGTTGAAAAATTAATAACAAAAATATATATTATTGGATATGTAAATCTTAAAGACACTTGGCAAATTCAATACAACTTTTACCAAATACATCGCTCTTCCTTATTTTTCAATACTTGTCAAATACTTATTAAGGAACTTTTTGTTGTCTATAGCAGCACCTAGAGGGAGGTGAATAGGTAATGTTAAAGACTTTTACTTATTTTTCGGCTTAACCCTCTAAATTAACAAATCAATCAAGCATGTACAAATAAAATAAATAGAGTAGAGTTTAGGTAAATTTGACACGCAGAATGATAACGAAGTTCGGCTTAAAATGCCTACGTCTTTGAGGTAGAGCAACCTCGTCGGCGTCTCTTTCCTATTATCCAAAAAGAAATGAAACAACTCATGACACGTGAATCTACCGAAGTTGGGCAATCACGACCTAATTAACTCGTGTATAAAGTTGAGCCTAGGAGCTCGAGCTAGAGAGTCCTACGCAGAGGATTGCCACATAGCTATATTTATATGTGAGCGGAAATGCTCGAGCCGGCGAGTCCCTTAAATGCCCTACAATCGGGGAAGTTGCTCGACTATAGAAATGGAGCACAAAATTAGATCTCCTCTCTATCGAACTAGAACAAACACTCTTACTAAACTTTTGAGAAGATTAGTTAAGTGGATTTGAGATTATCAATGGAATATTAAAGTTTTTGCTCTCTTAAAGAAGAAAGTTCTTAAGAATACAAAAATTTTGCTTTTTGAAATTAGAGGCGGCTTTCTTGAAACTGGAGAATGGGGTATTCATTCTATATATAGAAAGAGCTCCAGATCTAGGTATTTGAACTATTTCTTTTGAAAGGTAACTTTCGTACCGAATAGATAGTTCAAACTTCAAATGTATCGTAGTTTGGGCTTAGTCTTTGGTCCTTTGGACTTTACATTATCCGTTCAAGATGATTAGTTCCATACAAAACGAATAATGTATTTCTCTTAATTCTGTGCTCTTCAATTAGCGTCCAAAGGGGATCCTCTGACTTTTATGGGGCATTTCGTTGTGAACAGAAGTCATACAAAACAATTTTTCCATACCGTATGCCCTACATCCATATCCATTCAGTACCATCTCAATATATTCTGTATCAAACAGTTTTGCTTCCATACCAAAAGGATAAGTACAGGAATCAACAATATCAAATTTTACTTTATTTATCTATTTGTTATTACAAAATCTATCTCTTTGATCTTCGTAAAGTCTTGTTGATTTCATTGGTTATTCAACTTTAATCTTTCAATTATATTGTTCTTAAATCTGCAAACTCATTCATAAATAAAATCGTTAAATTCAATCATTGTATGTTTTGCAAATTAATCAAATGCGGAGCCATGTCATTACAAAATTTTAATTTGCGGACTGACTTACAATGATTAATTTGTTTTGCAAACATTGGCTCCAGATTTTAATCATTGTATGTTTTGCAGTTAACAGATTTTAATCAAACTGACTTTTGAACCATGCATGGTTTTTAGAAATTAACGACTTCTTTATAATTAATAAAAGTATAAGGCCAATGTGGAGCCATGTCATCACAAAATTGAAAACTGTTAATTGCTCAAATTTTAGGACAACGAGTGGAAGGTTCCAATAAAATCAAGCCTCGATCTACTGTAAATTACTTTCACTTTTCAATTGTATTCTGAGATGCGAATTTTCTAGCACAACCTCAGAAATAAATATTTACGCTGGTCAATTTCAGGTTTATTCGTGTTCAGAAAAGAAAAAAAGAAATAAACAAATCCTAATGCAATTTTTCATATAAATGATAAAAAAAATTAAGTTAATTAATGTTTATTTATTTAATGAGCGCCCATCTTTAATTAATTGAGTAAGAAAGGTTCTCTGTATATTCATGATCCATCTTTTGTATTGATTGTCATATACTTAATCAAATACCGCATATTGTTTTGTCAGGGTTTGAATCTTGGTCCAATTTGACGAAGCTACAGATGCTAGACCTTTCAGACAACGACATGCCTACAAACATCATTTCCTCCTTAGCTAAAGTATCATCACTTCGAGCACTTTATCTGGATGGTATATTTTATATGGGAGAAAATGTCCCTATCAAAGGTAACCTCGATCACATAAATGAACCATTTTATATTTATGACAACAACAAGTCTTCTTTTAATTTCTTAAATTTGACCGATATTTTAATGGAATAATCTGACAGAGCTTATAAATGCACTAAATTTGGAGGTGTTTAGTCTACGCGGAAGATTTGGGACATTGGTCTTCTCTAAAAGCCCTTTCGTTGGCGGACAATTATCTAAATGACACTTTATCATTAGAAGGTAATCTTAATGTAATACACAATTAAACTTGTTGTCCATCGGAAATGAGTTATATTTGGGACCTTTGTCCTCTTGCAATATGAAAGTAATAATAATTTCCGCAGTATCTCTACACCGGTAGATCATAGAACAATCAATATATATTTACAATTATTTTGTTTTATGTAATTCAGTCCATTTAACTATCGTTTATTTTAATCTAGTTTTGTAGCTACTTCAATACATGTGTTTCTGGCATGTAACAGTATAACACCGAGTCTTAAAACAATAAAAAAATGAAAACATAAAAAAATGAAAACATAATGAAGAAATGATATCTCATAATTGACCTCACATAGAATAATCTTATATGGTGATCTTCTTGTTAATATTGTAGGATTATGCCGACTAAAGAATCTTAAAGAGTTAGATCTTTCAATAAACAATTTTATTGGAAATCTTTCTTCTTGTTTGGTTAATCTTTCCTCTCTTAAGCTATTTAACTTGTCATATAATCAGTTTCAAATAAAATTTCCCTCCTCCATATTTGATAGACTTGTATTCCTAAGATACCTTTCCCTATCCCATAACCAGCTTGAGGGAACTTTGTTCATGAGGTCATTTTGGAACCATTATAATCTTGAAGTTCTGAGGCTCTCAACTTTAGAGTCATCCAACTTCCAAGTCAAAGTTGTGAATATGCCTTTTCAGCTTCAAGTTCTTGAACTCACTAATTGCATTCTTGATGTTGAGCCCACTTTCTTGTATTCTCAGCATAAATTACAAGTGTTGGACCTCTCTAATACTCGCTCTAAGGGTCATGTTCCAATGGTGTGGTTGTTAGAAAACAATACGAACATGATCAAATTAGATTTATACAAAAACAACTTCAGAGGACCTCTTGAACTTCCTTAATTTTTTAATTCATGAAAAATTGTCATTTTTAGATATATCTGACAATAATCTTAGCGGAGAATTACCAGCTAACATTACCACAAAGCTTCCAAGTTTAATGCTCCTAACCTTATCAGAAAACCATTTCCATGGCCCTCTTCCGCTAATATCTACAAGCAATCTCCAAACTCTAGATTTATCTAGAAACAATCTCACTGATGATATACATAATAGTATTTTGAGGATTCAACCTTCAATGCCGAATTTTATGGATCTATCAGATAATAAATTCTATGGATCTTTCACTAATAACCTGAATTTTACTCAATGTTCAATATTATTGGTAAATGATAATAACATAAGTGGAGAGATTCCTTTTAGTATTTGCAATACCAGTTTTTTAGTATTGGACATCGGTAACAATGAACTAAATGGTGTTTTAACTGATTGCATTGGAAGAGTTGATATTTGGTCTTTGAAGTTAAGTGGAAATCATTTAGAGGGATCCTTACCGCTATTGGAGATGTTTGTTGGGCAAGAGCGTTGGTTGCTTGACCTTTCAGATAACAAGCTTTCTGGATCAATTCCTTCTTACTCTAATCATAGAGCCTTAAAAATTATAAATGTAAGCCAAAAGAACATAACTGGAAACTTTCCGATATCATGGCTCAATATTACTGATATATATGCCATTGACATTGGGGAAAACTATTTATCTGGAGAGCTTCCAATTGGCATGGAATCCAATCTCGGTATGCTCCTAGTAAGAGAGAATATGTTTGCAGGACCTATACCAGAACAAATATGTCAATTCAAATATTTACACATACTAGATCTGTCCCACAACAAATCTTTATGGAAAAATACCATCATGCATTATAGATATGGGACCAACAAACGAGTATTCTTTCGATTCCTTAGGTGACTTCACAGCAGATCCTCTAGGATTGAGGAAGCTAAACTCCATTGATACCAATTTTCTCTTACACATTAGAAATGATGTCTACATGGATTTACAAATATCACCAAATTTGGGATTGGAACTTATTTCAAAAGGAAGGTTAGATTTCTATTTGGAAGATATTTTAAAAATGCAGTGTATAATTGATTGGTCTTCAAACAGACTAGTAGGCAATATTCTCGAAGATATCGGTCGAATGAATTGGTTGATAACACTGAACTTGTCGAACAACCATTTAAGCGATGCAATACCAAATTCCATATCCAATTTGCACCAATTAGAAAGTTTGGATTTCTCTCACAACTCTTTGATAGAGGAAATATGGAGAGAACTGACTAAACTAACCTCACTAGAATCCTTCTCTGTGGCATATAACAATTTATCTGGTCCTACATTAGGTGCGGAAGCACAATTCAGTACATTTGATAATAGTAGCTATGAAGGCAATCCAAATCTCTGTGGGCCTCCCCTGTCAAAAAGTTGTCTCTACTATGAGTTACATCCGAAGGTATGAAGGCACCGATTTTCTCATGTTGTTCGGTTCTTTCTCTCTTTTCTTTGTGGTCAGTTTTTGGTGCTTCATGACCGTTCTTTATTTCAAGACAAATTGGCGCTATGCTTTGTTTACTTTGGTGGACCAATATGATGATATGATATATGTGAAAGTTGTTTTCTCAACTAGAAAGTTTGGAGCTGCTCTAACTCGAAGGGGGTAGTTGAAGGACCATATTATTTAGTTTTAATTTGAATGCACAAGTTTTATTATATGTTTCCTGAATAAGTATTCTAATATTTATGTATAATGTATTATAAATCTTTAGAACTTTTGGCTTGAAAAAAATATGTAAGACAACTCTTGCATATTTATTTTATGCAGATGCATTTTTAACGAATTTTTGAAATGTCCTATAATTTTCTTTACTTGTAAACTTGGGACCATTATGTGATATTTTGTAAAGTAGAAAATATTATATTATTCTATACACAATCTTCGGTTGATTTGAACTGGAGTAACTATGGACAGTCCATATAAGGTTCAAAATAGAAAAGGAGGAAAACAAAATGAGTAGTTTGGTAATGAAGAATGCTACGATACTTGAAAGATATCTTGACTAGTCAAACTAAAGAAAAATAAGGAAAACGTAGAGGTTCGACTTCTAGCCAGCTTCCTAAAAAATAAAAATATATATATTGTTTAGTTTAATTTGGTGTTTGTATTCATATTTATTCTGCGAAAAGAGGGACGATATAATTGGTATCATTTATTGTTTTACTTCCCATTCACACGGGTTCAAGGAAGCAGATATATAGTTTGTCTTCATTGAGACTTATGCATGCATGTGTTGTCATTTAGTGTATCAATTATATTGAAACTCATTTATTTGATGTTTTTTAAATTCACACCAATACAGCTATATATAAAATATTTGTGAATAGCTAGACGTTGTAGCTAAACAGTACTCCCAGGGGCCAGGGTGCATATTCTGTGGGTAATATTGCACTTGGTCGAATTGAGATTTCAGTCTAATTAAATCAAATTTAGTGCCTACTTTTATTATTGGAGTCCTCTTTTAGATACTTGTCAAGTTAAAATTAAAGGACGATGC
This sequence comes from Carex cristatella, assembly GCA_024447775.1. Lineage (NCBI taxonomy): Eukaryota > Viridiplantae > Streptophyta > Magnoliopsida > Poales > Cyperaceae > Carex > Carex cristatella. The sequence continues at coordinate 5,597,842 of JAJHPF010000008.1, read as the reverse complement.
AGATATCAATATATTTAGAGTCCGCCTAGCTCTCCCTCATGAAACGTCTCCCGTTTCGTCCCCGGATAAAAAATGTTAATCATGCTAAACGACAAAAAAAAAGCGTAAAACGGTTAAATCTCACAAAAATACTGCGGACTATAAAACTGTCTGATAGTATTCATTCAGAAAGACAAATGTATTCATCTTGAGACAAAAAAATATTCAACTATGGTCTGCACATTACTTATTTATCTTTTACACGTTTTTAGAGGTGGTTTGTTTTTCTCCGTTCAATCTAACCAATATTTCTGCCGATCTGTAAGAAATTTTGCAAACCTAAAACCATGAACGTCTTCTACATAATTTTATCTTTCAAATGAGATCTATGATGATATACTTTCGAGTTGTCGGTTGCACAAGAATTTATCATTGTCATGCAAGTATTCATCATAATTGTATAAGTATTCATCCTTAGGATCTGCCTAACTGTCCTGCTAATTAATCTCCCATTTTGTCTCCTAGTCAATAACTATATGAGTAACTACTAACTTACTGGGAAACCACTTAATATTTAGGGACCACCTAATATTTGAAAGATTTTACAACTGTCGCACGCATGTATTCATCTGTAATACATCAAGTATTCATCATAAGATATCAAGTATTTTAAAAAAAATGGATACATCACTCACCCATCTTTTACATGTTTTTAGTTGTCGGTTGCACAAGTATTTATCCTCGTCATGTAAGTATTCATTTCGCATCGAGCAAGTATTCATCCTCACCATAAAGGGATTGATTAGCGGGACAGCTAGGCGATCCAAATGATGAATACTTACACAACCATAATGAATACTTGATATATTATGTATGAATACTTTTATGATGAGGATGAATACTTGTGCAACCGACAACTCGAAAGTATGTCATTATGGATCTCATTTGAAAGAGAAAATTATTTAGAAAACGTTCGTGGTTTTAGATTTGAAAACTCTCTTACAAATTGTCAGAAATATTGGTTAGATTGAACAGAAAAAAAAACAAACCACATCTAAAAACGTGTAAAAGATGATGAGTGATGTATCCAATTTTTTTTGTCTTAATATGCAGACCTTAGTTGAATATTTTTTTTGTTTTATGATGAATACATTTGTGTTCCGAATGAATACTATCGGACGGTTTTATGATCCGCATCTTTTTAGCGCAATTAATACGTTTTTTTTTTTTTTTGTCGTTTAGCATGATTAATGCGTTTTTATCTGGAAGACAGAATGAGAGATGGTTAAGCAGGAGAAGGTATATAATTATCCATATATCTAAACTCAAACAAGGACGGCAACCTCAAAAATATTAGTTAAAGACTCATCTATGTTTTTTTATTGCAATACCATATTAATTTATATAGATTTATCTGGCCTTTGAAATAATTGTTGAAGAGAGTGTGTTGTTCGTTTGAATTGTCGTAGATTCAAAATTGAAGAAGACTTGATCTCCAAGCTTAATTTACTCAATATATATAGAGATTCATCTATTATTATTTTACTCTTAAATTATTAGTCAGTCCAAAAAAAAGGCACTCATATATCAAATGCTAGTCCAAAAATTATACGCTACTAATTAAAAGTATGCTTTAATAAAACAAATCATCTTGAGAATTTTGTTTATATTTTTATCGAAATTTTAGTTTAGTATTTTTATCTTGACATTTAAAAAAATAATGGGCCGCCCTAAAATTCAACCTGAATGGCTCCTGGCGGTTTGAGTATTTTTGAAAATTAAGAAAAAACTGGTCATTTTGTAATTTTCTATTTATCAGTGGATATTAATAAAAAATCGGCTCATGTCAGCCTTTTGTGGATCCCTCAGTAAGAAAAACGGAACCCAGTTGTCTTCCAGTTCAGTCCGGATTTTCTGTATCAATTCAGTTCATCAGTCCGGATTAACCAAATTGTCAAGCTGTTGGAATGAATAAAAGCAAAAATAAATATAGATTGGAGCTCTGTCGTTATATCCTGTTCAAACTTTGAACCGGAAATTTTGCCCCCGACATTTTTGTGCCTCTAACGTACGGTCTAATCCACCCAGTTACTCTTTACACTACTACAAAAATATAGTTTGTACACGGACAAAAAATGATAGAGCTACACGGATTTGAAATCGCGTACAATGTTGGGGGTGTAGGAATATGCCACCATTTATACACGGATAAGTATCTGTGTATAATTGTAATAATCTTACACGTATTATTCATAACGAGCCGTGTACAAAACCTCCTGGAGTACATCTCACCATAAGGAAGTTACACGAATATTAACTAAATATCCGTATAGGAATATTTTTCCTACACGGATATTTATTTAATATTCATGTAGCTCTCTTACCCTTCCTACACGGATAATTATATAAAAATCCGTGTAGGATTGTTTCCTACTCAGATTTTTATTTAATTATCCATGCAGGAAGGCTGTAGATGATTAATATTGTATGGTTACATCTTCCTACACATATATTTTTTAAATATCCGTGTACGATTGTCCTATTTTTTTTTTTTTTTTGCTAGCCTCCACTTTTGCTAACCAATAATATATATTTGAGATTAAATTAGCACAGTCTTTTGCAAAAATAAATACATAGCATTTTGTATATACATACCTTTTGCAATTTATATATATATATATATATATATATACACACACACACACAGAGAGAGAGAGAGAGAGTAGAACTAGGGTGCTCCTAAGTTGACCCAATCTCTTGTGAACTTTGACTCTAAAATATATTGAATCGACTTTAAACGATGAATCCAAACCGTTGAAACCCTTCTACCTAATGAGTGATGCGTCTACATGTGAAAATTTTAAAATTTCGAATTAATTTAATATAGAGTCAAGTGGTCAAAAGTTTAAGGTTTATAAATTAATTTTAATGCATTCATTTTTTGGACTACTTTGACCACTTGACTCTATATTAAATTAATTCAAAATTTTAAAAATTTCACATGTAGACGCATCAATTATTAGGTAGAAGAATTTCAACGGTTTGGATTCATCGTTTAAAGTCGATTCGATATATTTTAGAGTCAAGTTCACAAGAGGTTGGGTCAACTTAGGAGCACCCTAGTTCTACTATATATATATATATATATATATAGGAAATTGCTAATATGCTACGTGTAGCATAGAGACCTCCGTGCAACGGCTCAAAATTTGAATTTTCAAAATCCTAACGGTCGATCCACACGTTAGGTGTGTTCTACATATTAAAATGTGCTTGGAGACCAAATTTTATATTTTTTGAATTTTTTTTACTATTTATTAAGCCACTTTGAAAATCGCTGATCCAACGGTTTCACTGTTTGGTTAAGCCACCGTTGGATCAGCGATTTTCAAAGTGGCTTAATAAATAGTAAACAAATTTTAAAAAAATGTAAAATTTGGTCTCCAAGCACATATAAATATGGAGAACACATCTAACGGTTCGGATCGGCCGTTAGAATTTTAAAAACTCACATTTGCACAGAAGTGCTCTATGCTACGCATAGCACCGTAGCCCTGTCCTATATATATATATATATATATATATATAGCTTTTTGTACATGCAATCCCATGTGATCCAACATATAACATACCCTACTCAAGATCCAATACAATATTTGTATAAGTATTATGTCATTACCACTTAGGAACCATGTGATCAAGGTTTGGCACAAAATTATGTACATGCATTCCTATGGGCTCATGTTGCCAAACTTAGGAACCATGTGATCCATGACAAGAAGTCTCTTGGTTAAAAGTTTTCAACAATATTGCATCTCCAATAAAATAAAACAATGATCAATATATATGTGCATACATACATAAAATTTATGTATGTATAAGAAAATTCTCAGTTAAAATTTTATGAAAATAGAATAAAAATTATCAGTTAAAAATAGAATAAAAATTTATGTATGTATAAGAAAATTCTCCAATAAAATTTTATGACAATAGAATAAAATAAAACAAGGATCAACATATATGACAATAGAATAAAAATTCTCGGTTAAAATTTTCGTCCAAATTATAAGAAAATATTTATACATAAAATTACTTAAATCTGTATAACTTTAATACAAACTGCTAAAAATTAATTTCGTAAAAAAAAATAATCTAAGCATGCATGTATGCACCCGAAATTTTTGCATTTTGGTCCCTGTCAGTTTTAGGTCTGGTAACAACATAGAAGAGGTGAATATCTTTGCATTTTGCTTAAGTAGAACTGGTGCTTAAGAGGACAGCACCAGCACCGGCACCAGAACCATAAGGGAGGATGACGAAGAGGATAACAACCAACAGTGGCGAAGACGACAGCAACCAACCAAAGCTCTAAGAAAAACGAATTTCTTCAATAACCCAACAATGGTAAAGAGAAATATATATACATATAACTAACCTTAGCAAGATAGAGAGGAGAAATACAAACTTTGAAGATTTTAGATCCCTTCTTGTGCGCAGAAATCAAACCAATATTCAATGCAGAGAGAGAGCGAGCGAGCGAGAGAGAGAGAGTAATATTGATCAAAATGACGCTATAAGAGAAGCATTTTATTTCATTAAAACCCTACTAAGTCTTTCCTACACGAATATTTAACTATAAATCTGTGTAGCTCTGTCAACATATCTACACAGCTATTTAAATAAAAAACCGTGTATAAAAGACCTTCCTACACGGATATTTAATAAAAAATCCATGTACAAAAGTTTCATTTCCACACGGTTTTTTCTCCACATAATTGTACACTGATTTTTTAATTAATATCCGTCTAGGATTCTTACATGTATTTTGAGAATTGGAAAAATCTTATTTGTCACACGGGTTTTATATAAATTAGAGAAATTCGTGTATAATGTATAGTGTAGGAAGTGTTTTTTTGTAGTAGTGATTGATAATACTGAATTAAAATTAAAAATACTGGCATTAATGCAAATGTAAGCTTTAATGCATATAACTTTAATTAATTACAACACACATTACATAATGCAAAATAATGTGAGGCATACATTTTAAAATGTGAGAATTAATTGCTTTTGGTAGAATGTATATATAGTACTCCAATTGTCCAAGTGGTTTTCATTGTGAAACAAAGTCCAGAGCGTCGGATTGAGTGCTACAAGGTCCGATTGATAGCGAAGGGGTACGGTCAGACTTATGACATCGACTATGACGAGATCTTTGCACCCGTGGTTAACATGAGCACAGTGCGAACACTGATTTCCTTGGCACCAAATAGAGGATGGAAGTTACACCAGCTCGATATAAAGAATGTATTTATTCATGTTGATTTGTTGGAAGAGGTGCACATGGAGGTACCACCAGGCTTTAGCACAAACCAGACGATTAGTAAGGTGTGTAGGCTCAATAAATATTTTTATGGGCTGAAGTAGTCCCCTCGAGCCTGGTTTGACAGGTTTAGGAGGGCTATGGTAGGCATGGGATATCGGCAGACCAATGCAGACCATTCCATGTTCTTTAGGCGACATGGAGTTCACACTACAATGCTTGTTGTGTATATGGACGACATAATTATCACTGGTGATGATGAGGATCAGATTGCTCAGCTGAAGGCGAGATTAGGCAAGGAGTTTGAGGTAAAGGACTTGGGGTAACTTGGATACTTCCTTGGGATTGAGGTGGCTCGTGGTGCCAAGGGGATTGTTTTATCCAAATGAAGTATGTGTTAGATTTGCTTATTTATACAGGTATGCTGGGGTGCAACCGTGCAAGCCTATAGTTGCTCCCATTGATAAAAAATCCAAGCTGAGTACTGAGCCAGGAGAGCCAGTTGATAAAGAGAGGTACTAGATGTTAGCAGGTCGCCTGATCTATTTGAGCCACACTCATCCCGACATATCCTTTGAAGTGAGTGTGGTGAGCTGCTATATGCATGACCCTAGTAAAGGTCACATGGATGTTGTGTATCAGATTTTGAGATACTTGAAAAGTGCACCAAGTAAGGAGTTGATCTTTCGAAAAATGGACATTAGAGCATTGAGGGCTATTGTGATTCAGGCTGGTCTAGTTGTGCCGATGATAGAAAGTCCACATCTGGATATTGCATGTTTGTAGGGGGCAATTTGGTCTTCTGGAAGAGCAGAAAGCAATCGATGGTTGTGAGGTCCACAGCCAAGGCAGAGTACAAGACCATGATCTTAGGTGTTGCGATGATATTGTGGTTGAGAGCTCTGCTGGTGGAACTCAAGATGGACCAAGGGATTCAAATGAAGCTATGGTGTGACAACAAGTCTGCGATAAGTATTGCAAATAATCCCGTGCAGCATGACAGAACAAAGCATGTGGAGATCGACCATCAAGAAAATGTTGAATGGCAGACTACTAGAGCTGGGACATGTAGCTATTAGAGAGGAAGTGGTTGACTGTCTCAGTAAGGTACTTAGTTCACTAGATTTGTCGAGATTGTGTGATAAGATGGGCCTAGTGAATATCTTTCGCCCATTTTGAAGGGGATTATTGGTATTTGTATCTTGTTTATGGACCTATCCGTAAAATAGAAATATAGATAAATCTAGAGACTAGATTGTAAGATGTAAGCTCTATATATACCTTAAGGAGTTATGAATAAAGAATTAATTCATTTGGCTCTATTTATACTAATATCTATTTGCAGACTAAAATTTACATATTTTGGAATATTTTTTACTATATTTGTAGATATACATAAATAGTTAGAAAATCACTACTTTTGAATAGTTTAGAATCTTTAGATAAGGTGATTTTCTACCTATCTAAAAAAAAGTACAATTTTGTTTTAAAATATAAAATTTGATCTACAAAAAAATCTTCTTGCAGACTAAATTTACTTTTTTTATTTTTACTATTTTTTTAGATAGATATGAAATCACTACATTTGAATGGTCTAGAAACTTGTCAATTATTTTCACACAAATAGATTAAATTTTAAAAATAATTATTGGTAGTTTCAAATTAGTCAGAATCCACTCGAATCTGTTATATATCCTTGCTCATCAACTGGTTATCCATTTACCCATTTGCATTAAACAAACAGTTGAACTATTAGTCTAAAATTCTAAATTAGTCTTTCGGAGGAAAGAAGCTAAATGGGGGCTAAATTATTCTTTGAGATGGGAGCTAGTTAAAATTGTGTATGCCATGGTATCAAATAATGCACATGTACTATTAATATCCTCGACGCGTTATTGTTTGGATACTATTAGTTACAGTACATATTATATATATGCAGATAGAATAAAATAATTAAGAGTCATCTTGACTTGAAAAGAGTCAATGGCCTTAATTAGATCTGTTTATGAATTAAAGCCCAATGGGGGTATGGCAATTATATAACTAACATATAGTGCTACAGGTACGTGGTGGTTGTGGTCCATATATATTATGTGAATATTTTATGAAGCCGAACACGGTATCATGTAACTATATATGTCTACTATTTTAAGTACTTTATAGTAACGGAATTAAGTGAGCAACCAGTTAGTGTTCTAAAACGGACTGGACCGGGACGGACCGGATTCAATCCGTCCGGGTTCACGGGTTGGCCGGGCACGGGTTCGGAGGGTTCACGGGTAGGCGGGTAGGCGGGTAGACGGGTCGAAATTTTAAAACTCTACCCTTACCCGCCCGTAGACCCTTACCCCCACGGGTTCGCGGACCGGGCGGACCGGGTTCACGGGTTGGACCGGACGGACCGGGTTCACGGGTTGGTCCGGATTGGGTTTTTTTTTTTCTGTTTTTTTTTTCGATTTTTTGAAAAAAAATATTTGATAACAAAAATAAATATGTGAAATATTTGGTAACGGTTTTTTTCTTTTTTTCAAACCGAATTATTTGGAATTATTTGAAATATTTAAAAACAATTTAGATTTTTTTTTTTTAAATACGAAATATTTGATCTTTAAAACCGAATTATTTTAAAACAATAGATTTATAAACAAAAGCTACCCTCCTCCTTATTCCCGGGCTTGAGACCGGCTATGTAAAATAACATAGGCGGAGTTCTAACTTTTTTTTTTGTTAGTAATTCTTTTTTAAAATGAATAATTTAATAAACAGTTGAAATGTTTAGAAATTTAGAATTGAAAAAATAATCAAAAATATTAAAAGAGATTAGAAATTTATACCGACACTACATATCTAGAAGTTGTCGTTCATATACCACGTTTCGGTCTCTTCCGCACCGTCTGAATCTGAATTAGGCTGGGTCGGCTGCTCGGTACCGCTTTCTTCAGTTTCAGCTGCAGATGTTGTTGCTGGAGGATCTCCATGTTGCGTGCGGTTTTCGGCATCGATCCAATCTTTCATACACACAAGTCTCTCAAAGACATTGGGACCCAACTTGCTGCGCTTATCAGAGAGGATTCTGTTTGCAGAACTGAAGCAACATTCCGAAGGGACGGTTGAAACGGACACGGCAAATACGTCGTGAGCCATCATCGCCAGCGTTGGATAATGGCTTGCATTCCTCCTCCACCACGCCATAATGTCAACGTTTTCTTCTTCGTGATGTATCAGATCATATCTCATTAACTCGTTACCGATAGAAGATGTGTGAGGGGCTTGATCGAACTGGAAATCTGCTAATAATCCACCACTACTAGTGCTCCTTGAAATATTAAAAAATAAATAAATTAGTGGACAAATAATGTAGATATTATAAATAATAAAAATAAAAACACATACATTTAAGTTCATACCCAGTGGAGATACAGGACGAAGACGGTTGGTTTCGGTCGTCATTCATTCTTGAGTAGTATAGGGCAAACATCTCTTCGAATTTACTATTTACGTGTGTTTCCACACCACCTGTGTCTAAATGTAGATTTCTCTTGTACGCTTCAAGCATCGCGATCGTGTAATGCCTCTTGAATGCGTGATTGAGGCAGGCTGCGATAATGGCCAAGAGGGGTACATCTTCCCAGTATTTTAGGAATTTTTCTCTCATGGCACCTACGATCGGTGCGAGAGATTGATACTGTGTTTGGCATTGTTCCAATTCGTTATACACTTTGGAAATTGAATAGAGATGTTTTATCAACTCAAATGCCGTCGGTGAGTACGAGCAGGATAGTTTGACGGTTGCTTTAAAAAAGGTTCCAAGAAATTTTTTAAGCTTTTCTAGTTGCGACCATTCTCCTTCGGAGGGTTCCAATGCCATTCCTTCGGGGGTTGAGACTCTCAAAAACTCCCCTATAGCATCCTTGTACAGCTCGCATCGGTTCAACATCCTGTAGGTAGAGTTCCAACGGGTATCTATATCCCAAGGCACTCTCAATTTGTTCAATCCCATTCGGGTACATAGGTTTCCAAACCGTTGTTTTTTTTCTTGGTTTGAAAAAATATGGGCAAGACATAGCTTCAATTTGATTATCAACTCATTTACGGCTGGTGTTTTAAGGCCCGCCTTCACGACGAGGTTAAGTATGTGGCAAGCACACTTTTGGTGAAACATTGCACCATTCATGATTGGATTTAGCGCCCGTTTAAAAATATCAATAGAAGCTATGTTGTTGCTAGCATTATCAAAAGAAATAGAAAATATCTTGTTGTTTGTATCCCTTTTAAGGTTATACTCTTCTAAAACTAACATAATAGATTGGTAAATTACTATTGCAGTGTGCGGAGAATCTAACACCCGAAAACTTAAAACCCTTTTCTGTAATACCCAATTTTCATCGATCCAATGCCCGGTAATACAAGAATACCCAAGTCCATGTTTACCGGCAGTCCAAATATCGGAGGTAATTGAGACCTTATTGTTTGCATATGCAAATATAGCTCTGAGGTCATTTTTTCGGTCGGTAAATTGTTTTTTTATTTCTTTGGTTAACTTGTTATGGTGCAACCTCTTGTATGCCAGTTGACCACACCCCCGAATTACCAACCGGGAAAAACTCATGCAACAACCCATACTTATTGGTTGTTCTTTTCACTAAGCATGACCTTTTCATCATATTTTTGGTGAGTTCTGGTACCATCCAAGTTCACAAGGGTTTGGACCATTCTCGGGTCAGCCTGGTCGTGTGGCTTGTGACCCTTTCTTATGTGCATGTCGACATGCCTTTTAAAGCTACTCATACCTTGGTCTTTATCATATGTAAAACCTTGTGTGCAACTATTTACCTTACACTTTAAAGTATGCAAAGTGCCGTCCGGGAGCTCGGTCGTTTCATACCAGGGCATCCAAGAGCTGTTGTATTTTGGTTTTTTCTTCTTCTTTTGTGCTGGTTCATTGGGGGGGACTCTTTGCGAAGGATCGGCAGCTTCGACTACAATTTCAGGGACACTTGTCGTGGGAGTACCTCCGACTCCTAGTGAGTTAGTGAAATCACTCGATCCTATTGATGAAGTGCCTCCAAATGCAGTGTTAGTACCTTGGGTTCCGGGATAGTACGGTTGAAATTGTTGAAATTGTTGTGGAAATTGTTGTGGAAATTGTTGAAATTGTTCGGGATTTTGTTGGGGATTTTGTTGATAATTTTGCAGAAGTTCATCACCAAAAAGATCGATCGATGCTCTCGCTATGATATTCTCAATCGAATTGTTAGGAGGACTTGCCATTTTTAAACCTATTAAAAAATAAATCCGAATTTAAATACTTCACCAATTCAAAAATTAAATATATCCTATTTTTTTAACATATTAAAAATAAATCCGAATTTAAAAATAAATTTCTACATATTAAAAAACAAATCTAAATACTTCACATTTTCAAAATCTAAATCTAACATATTTTCTAAATCTATTCAAAAATAAATCCGAATTTAAAAATAAAATCTAACAAATTAAAAAACAAATCTAAATACTTCACCAATTCAAAAATTAAATATATCCTATTTTTTTAACATATTAAAAATAAATCCGAATTTAAAAATAAATTTCTACATATTAAAAAACAAATCTAAATACTTCACATTTTCAAAATCTAAATCTAACATATTTTCTAAATCTATTCAAAAATAAATCCGAATTTAAAAATAAAATCTAACAAATTAAAAAACAAATCTAAATACTTCACCAATTGAAAAATTAAATATATCATATTTTTTTAACATATTAAAAATAAATCCGAATTTAAAAATAAATTTCTAGATATTAAAAAACAAATCTAGATACTTCACATTTTCAAAATCTAAATCTAACATATTTTCTAAATCTATTCAAAAATAAATCTGAATTTAAAAATAAAATCTAACAAATTAAAAAACAAATCTAAATACTTCACCAATTCAAAAATTAAATATATCCTATTTTTTTAACATATTAAAAATAAATCCGAATTTAAAAATAAATTTCTACATATTAAAAAACAAATCTAAATACTTCACATTTTCAAAATCTAAATCTAACATATTTTCTAAATCTATTCAAAAATAAATCCGAATTTAAAAATAAAATCTAACAAATTAAAAAACAAATCTAAATACTTCACCAATTCAAAAATTAAATATATCCTATTTTTTTAACATATTAAAAATAAATCCGAATTTAAAAATAAATTTCTACATATTAAAAAACAAATCTAAATACTTAATATTTTCAAAATCTAAATAAATCTAACATATTTAACAATTTCTACAAATTACTACAAATCCAACATAATCTAAAAGTAATTAAATCTAAATAAAACAAACTAATCTAATTACATATCAATTTCTACAAATTACTACAAAATAAATCTAATTATTTACAAATTACTACAAAATAACTCTAATTATTTAACAATTTCTACAACTACAAAATAAATCTAATTATCTACAAATTAAAAATAACCCTAATTATTTAACAATTTCTACAACTATAAAATAAATGTAACTATCTACAAATTACTACAAAATAAATCTAATTATTTAACAATTACTACAAATTACTACAAAATGAATCTAAATATCTACAAATTACTACAAAATAAATCTAATTATTTAACAATTACTACAAATTACATTAAAATAAATGTACCTTCAAATCTTGTAGAACGAATTTGTAGAACGAATCTTGCGAGATTTTGAACAACCTTCGTAATTTCGTTTGCGGATTTGTAGAACAAATTAAATTTACAACTATTTTTTTGAACAATAAATTTAAATTTTGATAATAATAAAAATATTGAGAGAATGAGATTGAGAGAATGAGTGAATGAAAAAATTATGAGAATATGAGATATTGAGATGTGAAAAAATATGAGAGATTGGGGTATATTTAAGGAGGTTTTGTTGGGGGGGAATGAATTTTGAAAATTTTAAACCGTTGCCTCTGTGATTTCAAATTGAAATTGTGAACTAAATCCTAACCGTTCAAATTTTTTCATTCACAAATCTTAATGAAATTATTTTTACAAGTGCGAATCTCGATAAAAATCAATGGCTTAGATTAATTGTAATCAATTGATTTGATTTTGATTTGATGAAAGTTAAAGGGGTGGGGGCCGGCGGGTATCACGGGTAGGCGGGTACGGGTAGGCGGGCACGAGTAGGCGGGTAGGCGGGCACGGGTTTGCGGGTAGGCGGGCGGACCGGGCAGGGTTGGCGGGTTCACGGGTCATGGGTTCGGCAGGTTTCGGTTTCAAAAACTGGACCCTTACCTGGATTTTGACCCGATACGGTCAACCCGCCGAACCCGTCCAACCCGTGACCAGACCGGACCGGACGGTACCCGGGTCACGGACGGGCCGGACCGGGTCATGGGTCAGGTTTTTTTTATAACACTACAACCAGTCAATTAAGGAAGCTTCTTTCATCTTTCCTTAACTTGGAGTACTTCTTTTAATTTGGACAGTAAAATCACGTGTATGGATTTATTGATATATATATATATATATATATATATATATATATATATAGGTTGGCTAAGGGTAGGCATATTGACACCACAGACATTTATATTAAAGCCCAATGGGGGTATGGCAATTATATAACTAACATATTTCATTTCTCAATTACCATATTTTTCTATAATGTAATTAATATCTTGATCATGTATTAAATTATTTGATTTCTATAATTGTTAGATTTTTATTTCCATTTTTATTTCCATTTTTATTACCATATTTTCGATTTTTCATTATTTGATCATGTATTAAATTATCTCGATCAGCAGCATTACTGGAGAAAATAAATTAATGAGCTATCATCAATTTGGATGGACTTTTTTTCAATATGATATTGAGAATTTTTGGAATATTTTATAAATTTAAGTTTAATGTAAACAATTTATTAGTTTTAGCATGCATGATTGATGTAATTTTTTATTGTAGTGTTTTGATGTACTTTTAATTTTTTATTTTAATCATATGTTGAATGTTAACATTAATCATAATAATTTAAATTCAATATGTTATTAAATTGGTAATCATGTTGTTTTTTAGTGATTTTTTGCGCAAAAAATGGTTAAATGTTAAGTGACAAAATAATTTTTTTTTATAGTAGATTGTGAAAAAAAAATGTGAAGTTGGATAAAATAAATCAATATACATAATGATGATAAATTTTAAAAATATAATATAATCATTTACTGTTGTAGTTCTCTTAAAAAAATCTAAAATATTCAATTAATGAAAACAAATAAAGAATATTTATTACATTGATCTAACTTCTAAGAAAATAAATCATATAATAGCATCAGAGAAACAAATTTTGATAAAATATAACTTTTAAGGAAAAAGTAATGGTGTGATAGAGCACTACTACAAAATATGGTGATTGTACACGGATAAATCACGGAGAGCTACACGGATTTCCAACAGTGTAGGATATTAGTGTGTAGGAATGTCCCATCTTTTGCAAACGGATATTTATCCGTGTGCAATTATCAACAATCTACACGGATTTCTAATTAAAAGCCGTGTAGAAATCCAACTAGAGCTACACGGTTTTTTAATGGAAAATCCGTGTAGGAATATCAACATTCCTACACGGATATTTAGTTAAAATCCGTGTAGCTCTCCTAAACAGAATATTAAATAAATAAACCGGATTCAGTAACCTTCCTACACGGATTTTTAAGTAAAAATCCGTGTATAATTGTTTTCTACACGGATTTTTAAATAAAAATCCGTGTAGGAAGGTTGCTGAACTTTTTTTTTTTTTTTTTTTAGCTAGCCTCCACTTTTGCTAGCCAATAATATATATTTCAGATTGAATATATATAGCTGTTTGCAAAAATAAATACATAACCTTTTGCAAAAATAAATAGAGAGCATTTTGTATATACATATAACCTTTTGCAACACATATATATACATAGCTTTTTATACATGCAATCCTTTTGATCCAACATATGACATATACCTCTCAAGATCCTATACAATGTTTGTATAAAAATTATGTCCTCACCACTTAGTAACCATGTGATCAAGTTTTGGGCTCATGTTGGGCTCATGTTGGGCTCATGTTGCCAAAACTCATGGCTATGATCTACTCTAGCACGAAATTTCATACATACTAAGTTGTATTAGATCCAACATATCAAAAAAGAGGTTTTTGCATGTGATCCATGACATGATGGCTCTTGGTTAAAGATCTCCAACAATAGTGCATCTCCTATGGAAAAAAAAAAAACAAGGATCAATATTTGTGCATACATACATACATCATAGAGAATAAAAATTCTCAATTAAAATTGATACATAAAATTAATTGAATCTGTATGACTTTTATACAAACCACTGAAAATCAATTTCGTAAGAAAAAAATTACTGCATCTTAAATGAATTTACGAAGGGAGGGTGACGAAGAGGATAGTAACCAACCAAGGCGAAGAAGACAGTAACCAACCAAAACCCTACAAAACCAAAAAGAAAAATAAAAGAGAAATAAGCAATAATAATTACACATTACCTAAATAAGCAATAAGCAATAATAAGTAACAGAAAATTAGAGAAAGAAAAAATATATATATACACATTATCTAACCTTGGCAAGATAGAGAGGAGAAAATAAGAACTTCAAATATCTCAGATTCCAGTTGTGCTATGAGCTGAAATCAGACCAATATTTTAATACAGAGATAAAGAGAGTATTATAGAATCAAAACGGCGTTGGAGGGAAAAGACCTTTTTATATAACCAAAACCCTAAAACTACCTTTCTACACGGATTTTTCACTATAAATCTGTGTAGCTCTCTCTCTAGCATTTCTACACTGTTATTTAAATAATAATCCGTGTACAATAACCCCTTCCTACACGGATATTTTAATAAAAATCCGTGTAGCTCTCTAGCCTTTCTACACTGTTATTTAAACAATAATCCGTGTACAATAACCCTTTCCTACACGGATTTTTTAATAAAAATCCGTGTAGCTCTCTCACCATTCCTACACGGATATTTAACTAAATATCCGTGTAGGAAATGTAAACTTCAAACGGCTTTTTTGAAACACTGTTTTTCACTGAAATATCCGTGTGGGATTCTTAGAGATATCATTGATCATTGGAAAATTCCTATTTGGTACACGGTTTTACATAAAACTGAGAAAATCCGTGTACAACCACAGTGTAGGAAGCGCCATTCTGTAGTAGTGGAGGGAGAGAGAATCAGTTTTTAAAGGAATCAATTAATGAAGGGAAAATTTGTCTATATTGTAAAATATATTGATAATGTTGTGTGAATAAATATTTTTGTTGTTTTAATATCATCACCCGTTGGCTAAGCTCAAAACGTTCGTTCCTAGCCTCAGGAACAAACGATTCGGTTCTCCGGTTTTCAAAATCAAACCATCTTAATAAATAGTAAAAAAAACACCAAAAAATATAAAATTTGGTCGCCAAGCACATTTTAATATAGATTAAACATCTATTGGTTTGGATCGACCGTTTGGACTTTGAAAATCAGAGAACCGAATCGTTTGTTCCTGAGGCTAGGAACACACGTTTTGAGCTTAAACATAAACGAAAAATATGCAGAAATTGTGCAACTGTAATTGCGCCTACTTGCTTAATTATTTAGTATAATGAACATTTCTATATTGTGACTGTTGTTTCTTCCTTAGGGGATCTTGCAGAATTTGACATTCCTACTCTATTAGTTTTAGAATTATGTATATATGCTGAATTTTAATTTCATCTGGAACCTTAATTTTCCTCCAGCCAACATATACTGTACGTATCTCTCATTTTTTTTTTCATTAAAGGACGTTAATCACTTTATAATACTACTAACAATTTCATTGATAATAAAAAAGATATTTATAAGAAGTCAAATAGCCATCGTTTCTATTGTAGATCTACTCTTTTATTCTCGTTCCTTCTTCTAAACCACCCTATTCTTCTATTCCTATATATAATTGGTATGATTATTTTGGAGGGGGGCAGTAATCCTGACAAGTTGTAGGCTACGAATCTTTCTATCTTTTCTCGATTGGTATTGAGATCAGTACCGGTTTCGTTCCTTAATCCTTACTCTTTTTATACATTGTTTTAATTTTTAAACTTTTTAATATAATCCAACTATACAGTAAAAAGAATAAAAGGGAAAAGAAACATATGTGAAGTTTGTACTTTGTAACTCGAATTTAAATTCATATTTCCAAAGAATAATAAATCTTATGAGCTACAGTTCAAATCTTCTGAGATCCTAATACATAGTTCATACAAGCAGAATTAATTCAAAGATAAGTGGTGATCTATTACAGAAATTGACCGATTACAAAGCCTATGATAAACCAAAAAAAGAACTGTAACACTAGAGCAATCCACCAGCCTAGAGGGTACTGATAATCAGTTGTCGAAGCTTGCTGAGACCCATCTCCCTTTGATCCATTTAGCCGGTTATTAGACAAATCCATCTCTGACAAGGACATGTCAGAGAAAGAAGGAGGTATGGGACCTTCTAATTGGTTATGTGACAAATCAAGAACAGCCACATGGGCCATCCCACCCATTTCCGGCGGTATCAGACCCGATAACAAATTGTGCCCGAGATTGAGAATCATCAAGTAATACATGGTACCAATCTCCTTTGGTATAGGGCCATCAAGCTGGTTGTAGGACAAATCGAGGAATATCATTGATCCATTGTTGTTAAAGGTATACTGGATATTACCCATATAAACCGGTGTGAAGTTACACAACCGTTCACTTGGCATCCGGGTCAAATCATCAGAGCGGATCCCACCGAACTCCAATAAGCTACCCGTACCATGGCACTGACTATTCTCGTCATTTCTCAAATAAATGTACCGCTTACCCATTACCAAACCGACTGCCACCTTACCGGATTGTTTAGACAGAGCTGATGGAATTGACCCATTAAGCTGGTTGCCATTCAAATCTAGCCAAACCAGACTCTTACAGTCACCGAGGTCAGGAGGTATTGGCCCTGTAAAGAAATTATTACCAAGTACCAAAATGGTAAGGCTTTCAAGTTTTCTGATCCAAGTAGGTATTGACCCAGAAAGCCGGTTGCTTGCAAGTGAAATCCAGTGGAGGTCGGTACAGTTCGCCAACCCATCAGGTAATGTACCTGTCAGGCCGTTGTAGTCTAGAATAAGGTTTTCAAGGGATTTAAGATGAGAGAGCTCGCCTGGTATCTCTCCATCCAAATTATTCTGCCACATTATAAGATCCTTCAAGCTAGAGAGGGTGCCCAATGAAGCGGGTATGGATCCACTAAGTAAATTCAAGCTTAAATCTAGTGAGACCAACTTGGTGCAGTTGCTTAGTGAATCGGGTATAAATCCAGTGAAGTAGTTATTCTGTAAGTAGACCACCTTTAAGCTTGAGGCACCAATGGTACATAGAGATGGTATCGGGCCTGAGAAAATGTTAGAGCTAAGATCCAATATCTCAAGATTTGTAAGCTTTGAAATGGATTCGGGCAGGCTACCACTAAAGCTTTGAAAATTACCAGTAAAATGGTTAGATGAGAGGTTTAGATAGGTTAGGCTGAAACAATTTGAGAATGTACCTGCCGGTACAGTACCAGAGAGGAGGTTGGTGGATACGTCGAAATACTGTAAGGAGGTGCAATTGGAGATTTTATGTATGGAGCCAGGTATTTTGTTGCTAGAGAGGTCCAGTCTCTGGAGGATGCCAATACGGGACAGGATCCACTGGAGGTCTCCAGTGCTTTCGATCTTGTTGTACGAAAAGTCGAGGCTCTTGAGGGGGAAGACTGAGGGCAAAACAACGCCATTATTCATGGGGTAGACTCCAATGAAGTTACTGGAGATGTTAAGAAACTGGAGGGAGGAACATGATGTAGCAAGGGACATTGCATCGGAGACTGACCCGCGTAGGTTGTTACCAGAGAGATCCAGTCCGGTGAGTTGGTCGGCACACATTGCAGCTGCTGAAATGTTTCCAGTGAGATTGATGGAACGGAGAGAGAGTGTCTCTAGGGTTTGGAGAGAGAGTAGGTAAGTTGAGACAGAGTGAAAGTTTGGGCTGAGAGAAATCCCTTGGATGGTTAGAGAGGACACGTGGCCCCCTTTGCAAACGACACCTTGGAACGAACACGGGCCCTGGTTAGAGTTCCAGCCTGAGAGTAAACCAGGGTTTGGTAGAGAGCTCTTGAAGGAGAGTAGAAGATCTACATCACCAGCGATGGCTGGTAAGAAGCGAATGCAGAGAAGCAAAAGGTGGAATGTGGCTATGAAAACGCGCGCGGTATTTTGTCTCTGTGCCATGTTATCTTGTTGATTTCTTTAACACTCCGACTAAACCGCCATTATAGAACTGGTCTGAGTATCGCGACGTTTTTACGAGCTTTAAACAACGAATAATTCTGTTGACTTGGACTGAATAATTAGGATGACCTTTGACCGAATAGCGTATAATTACAGAATCTTTGACCTAATAATACACCAATTTTATACACGGACCGCCTAGCTGTCCCCCATGAAACGTCCCCTAACAGTCCCTCGGATAAAAACAGTTGATACCCGCTAAAAAACAGTTGAAATCGCAGAAAAATACTTCAGACTGTAAAAACATCCAATAATATTCATTCCAAAGAACATATGTATTTAATTAGAAACATAAATGTATTCAACTATGATAAGACAAAAAAACTGAATACATCACTCACCATCTTTTACACGTTTTTAGAGGTGGGTGTTTTTTTCTCCGTTTAATCAAATCAATATTTCTTACGATCTGTAAGGTATTTTTCAAATCTAAAACTACGAACGTCTTCTAAATAATTTTCTCTTTCAAATGAGATCCATGATGACATACTTTCGAGTTCTCGGTTGCACAAGTATTCATCATCGTCATGCAAGTATTCATACCTCATTGAGCAAGTATTCATCCTAGTTGTGTAAGTATTCATTCTTATGATTCACCTAGCTCACAAGAGGTTGGGTGAACTTAGGAGCACCCTAGTTCTACTATATATATATAGGAAATTGCTAATATGCTACGTGTAGCATAGAGACCTCCGTGCAACGGCTCAAAATTTGAATTTTCAAAATCCTAACGGTCGATCCAAACGTTAGGTGTGTTCTACATATTAAAATGTGCTTGGAGACCAAATTTTATATTTTTTGAATTTTTTTTACTATTTATTAAGCCACTTTGAAAATCGCTGATCCAACGGTTTCACTGTTTGGTTAAGCCACCGTTGGATCAGCGATTTTCAAAGTGGCTTAATAAATATTAAACAAATTTTAAAAAATGTAAAATTTGGTCTCCAAGCACATATAAATATGGAGAACACATCTAACGGTTCGGATCGGCCGTTAGAATTTTAAAAATTCACATTTGCACAGAAGTGCTCTATGCTACGCATAGCACCGTAGCCCTATCCTATATATATATATATATATATATATATATATATATATATATATATATATATACACATAACTTTTTGTACATACAATCTCATGTGATCCAACATATAACATACACTACTCAAGATTCAATACAATATTTGTATAAAAATTATGTCATTACCACTTATGAACCATGTGATCAAGGTTTGGCACAAAATTATATACATGCATTCCTTTGGGCTCATGTTGCCAAACTTAGGAACCATGTGATCCATGACAAGAAGTTTCTTGGTTAAAAGTTTTCAACAATATTGCATCTCCAATAAAATAAAACAATGATCAATATATATGTGCATACATACATAAAATTTATGTATGTATAAGAAAATTCTCGGTTAAAATTTTATGAAAATAGAATAAAAATTCTCGGTTAAAAATAGAATAAATATTTATGTATGTATAAGAAAATTCTCCAATAAAATTTTATGACAATAGAATAAAATAAAACAAGGATCAACATATATGACAATAGAATAAAAATTATCGGTTAAAATTTTCGTCCAAATTATAAGAAAATATTTATACATAAAATTACTTAAATCTGTATAACTTTAATACAAATTGCTAAAAATTAATTTCGTAAAAAAAAAAAAATCTAAGCATGCATGTATGCACTCGAAATTTTTGCATTTTGGTCCCTGTCAGTTTTAGGTCTGGTAACAACATAGAAGGGGTGAATATCTTTGCATTTTGCTTAAGTAGAACTGGTGCTTAAGAGGACAGCACCAGCACCGGCACCAGAACCCTAAGGGAGGATGACGAAGAGGATAACAACCAACAGTGGCGAAGACGACAGCAACCAACCAAAACTCTAAGAAAAACGAATTTCTTCAATAACCCAACAATGGTAAAGAGAAATATATATACATATAACTAACCTTAGCAAGATAGAGAGGAGAAATACAAACTTTGAAGATTTTAGATCCCTTCTTGTGCGCAGAAATCAAACCAATATTCAATGCAGAGAGAGAGCGAGCGAGCGAGAGAGAGAGTAATATTGATCAAAATGACGCTATAAGAGAAGCATTTTATTTCATTAAAACCCTACTAAGTCTTTCCTACACGGATATTTAACTATAAATCTGTGTAGCTCTGTCAACATATCTACACAGCTATTTAAATAAAAAACCGTGTATAAAAGACCTTCCTACACGGATATTTAATAAAAAATTCATGTACAAAAGTTTCATTTCCACACGGTTTTTTCTCCACACAATTGTACACTGATTTTTTAATTAATATCCGTCTAGGATTCTTACATGTATTTTGAGAATTGGAAAAATCTTATTTGTCACACGGGTTTTATATAAATTAGAGAAATTCGTGTATAATGTATAGTGTAGGAAGTGTTTTTTTTTGTAGTAGTGATTGATAATACTGGCATTAATGCAAATGTAAGCTTTAATGCATATAACTTTAATTAATTACAACACACATTACATAATGCAAAATAATGTGAGGCATACATTTTAAAATGTGAGAATTAATTGCTTTTGGTAGAATGTATATATAGTACTCCAATTGTCCAAGTGGTTTTCATTGTGAAACAAAGTCCAGAGCGTCGGATTGAGTGCTACAAGGTCCGATTGATAGCGAAGGGGTACGGTCAGACTTATGACATCGACTATGACGAGATCTTTGCACCCGTGGTTAAGATGAGCACAGTGCGAACACTGATTTCCTTGGCACCAAATAGAGGATGGAAGTTACACCAGCTCGATATAAAGAATGTATTTATTCATGTTGATTTGGAAGAGGTGCACATGGAGGTACCACCAGGCTTTAGCACAAACCAGACGATTAGTAAGGTGTGTAGGCTCAATAAATATTTTTATGGGCTGAAGTAGTCCCCTCGAGCCTGGTTTGACAGGTTTAGGAGGGCTATGGTAGGCATGGGATATCGGCAGACCAATGCAGACCATTTCATGTTCTTTAGGCGACATGGAGTTCACACTACAATGCTTGTTGTGTATATGGATGACATAATTATCACTGGTGATGATGAGGATGAGATTGCTCAGCTGAAGGCGAGATTAGGCTAGGAGTTTAAGGTAAAGGACTTGGGGTAACTTAGATACTTCATTGGGATTGAGGTGGCTCGTGGTGCCGAGGGGATTGTTTTATCCAAATGAAGTATGTGTTAGATTTGCTTATATATACAGGTATGCTGGGGTGCAAGCCTATAGTTGCTCCCATTGATAAAAAATCCAAGTTGAGTACTGAGCCAGGAGAGCTAGTTGATAAAGAGAGGTACTAGATGTTAGCAGGTCGCCTGATCTATTTGAGCCACACTCATCCCGACATATCCTTTGAAGTGAGTGTGGTGAGCTGCTATATGCATGACCCTAGTAAAGGTCACATGGATGTTGTGTATCAGATTTTGAGATACTTGAAAAGTGCACCAAGTAAGGAGTTGATCTTTCGAAAAATGGACATTAGAGCATTGAGGGCTATTGTGATTCAGGCTGGTCTAGTTGTGCCGATGATAGAAAGTCCACATCTGGATATTGCATGTTTGTAGGGGGCAATTTGGTCTTCTGGAAGAGCAGAAAGCAATCGATGGTTGTGAGGTCCACAGCCAAGGCAGAGTACAAGACCATGATCTTAGGTGTTGCGATGATATTGTGGTTGAGAGCTCGCCGGTGGAACTCAAGATGGACCAAGGGATTCAAATGAAGCTATGGTGTGACAACAAGTCTGCGATAAGTATTGCAAATAATCCCGTGCAGCATGACAGAACAAAGCATGTGGAGATCGACCATCAAGAAAATGTTGAATGGCAGACTACTAGAGCTGGGACATGTAGCTATTAGAGAGGAAGTGGTTGACTGTCTCAGTAAGGTACTTAGTTCACTAGATTTGTCGAGATTGTGTGATAAGATGGGCCTAGTGAATATCTTTCGCCCATTTTGAAGGGGATTATTGGTATTTGTATCTTGTTTATGGACCTATCCGTAAAATAGAAATATAGATAAATCTAGAGACTAGATTGTAAGATGTAAGCTCTATATATACCTTAAGGAGTTATGAATAAAGAATTAATTCATTTGGCTCTATTTATACTAATATCTATTTGCAGACTAAAATTTACATATTTTGGAATATTTTTTACTATATTTGTAGATATACAAAAATAGTTAGAAAATCACTACTTTTGAATAGTCTAGAATCTTTAGATAAGGTGATTTTCTACCTATCTAAAAAAAAGTACAATTTTGTTTTAAAATATAAAATTTGATCTACAAAAAAATCTTCTTGCAGACTAAATTTACTTTTTTTATTTTTACTATTTTTTTAGATAGATATGAAATCACTACATTTGAATGGTCTAGAAACTTGTCAATTATTTTCACACAAATAGATTAAATTTTAAAAATAATTATTGGTAGTTTCAAATTAGTCAGAATCCACTCGAATCTGTTATATATCCTTGCTCATCAACTGGTTATCCATTTACCCATTTGCATTAAACAAACAGTTGAACTATTAGTCTAAAATTCTAAATTAGTCTTTCGGAGGAAAGAAGCTAAATGGGGGCTAAATTATTCTTTGAGATGGGAGCTAGTTAAAATTGTGTATGCCATGGTATCAAATAATGCACATGTACTATTAATATCCTCGACGCGTTATTGTTTGGATACTATTAGTTACAGTACATATTATATATATGCAGATAGAATAAAATAATTAAGAGTCATCTTGACTTGAAAAGAGTCAATGGCCTTAATTAGATCTGTTTATGAATTAAAGCCCAATGGGGGTATGGCAATTATATATATATATAGAGAGAGGGGTTGGCTAAGGGTAGGCATATTGACACCACAGACATTTATATTAAAGCCCAATGGGGGTATGGCAATTATATAACTAACATATTTTGATTTCTCAATTACCATATTTTTCTATAATGTAATTAATATCTTGATCATGTATTAAATTATTTGATTTCTATAATTGTTGGATTTTTATTTCCATTTTTATTACCATATTTTCGATTTTTCATTATTTGATCATGTATTAAATTATCTCGATCAGCAGCATTACTGGAGAAAATAAATTAATGAGCTATCATCAATTTGGATGGACTTTTTTTCAATATGATATTGAGAATTTTTGGAATATTTTATAAATTTAAGTTTAATGTAAACAATTTATTAGTTTTAGCATGCATGATTGATGTAATTTTTTATTGTAGTGTTGTGATGTACTTTTAATTTTTTATTTTAATCATATGTTGAATGTTAACATTAATCATAATAATTTAAATTCAATATGTTATTAAATTGGTAATCATGTTGTTTTTTAGTGATTTTTTGCGCAAAAAATGGATAAATGTTAAGTGACAAAATAATTTTTTTTTATAGTAGATTGTGAAAAAAAAATGTGAAGTTGGATAAAATAAATCAATATACATAATGATGATAAATTTTAAAAATATAATATAATCATTTACTGTTGTAGTTCTCTTAAAAAAATCTAAAATATTCAATTAATGAAAACAAATAAAAAATATTTATTACATTGATCTGACTTCTAAGAAAATAAATCATATAATAGCATCAGAGAAACAAATTTTGATAAAATATAACTTTTAAGAAAAAAGTAATGGTGTGATAGAGGGAGAGAGAATCAGTTTTTAAAGGAATCAATTAATGAAGGGAAAAATTGTCTATATTGTAAAATATATTGATAATGTTGTGTTAATAAATATTTTTGTTGTTTTAATATCATCACCCGTTGGCTAAGCTCAAAACGTTCGTTCCTAGCCTCAGGAACAAACGATTCGGTTCTCCGGTTTTCAAAGTCCAAACGGTCGATTCAAATATACAGGTGTTTAATCTATATTAAAATGTGCTTGGATACCAAATTTTACTTTTTTTGAAATTTTTTACTATTTATTAAGATGGTTTGAAAATCGCTGTTTTTCAATGGTGCAGAATTTTAATAAAAACAGCGATTTTCAAATCATCTTAATAAATAGTAAAAAAAATACCAAAAAATATAAAATTTGGTCGCCAAGCACATTTTAACATAGATTAAACATCTGTTAGTTTGGATCGACCGTTTGGACTTTGAAAATCAGAGAACCGAATCGTTTGTTTCTGAGGCTAGAAACAAACGTTTTGAGCTGAAACATGAACGAAAAATATGCAGAAATTGTGGAACTGTAATTGCGCCTACTTGCTTAATTATTTAGTATAATGAACATTTCTATATTGTGACTGGTGTTTCTTCCTTAGGGGAACATGCAGAATTTGGCATTCCTACTTTACTAGTTTTAGAATTATGTATATATGCTGAATTTTAATTTCATCTCGAAGCTTAATTTTCCTCCAGCCAACATATACTGTACGTATCTCTCATTTTTTTTTTTTTCATTAAAGGACGTTAGTGACTTTATAAGACTACTAACAATTTCATTGATAATAAAAAAAGATATTTATAAGAAGTCAAATAGCCATCATTTCTATTGTAGATCTACTCTTTTATTCTCGTTCATTCTTCTAAACCATCCTATTCTTCTATTCCTACATATATAATTGGTATGATTATTTTGGAGGGGGGCAGTAATCCTGACAAGCTGTAGGCTACGAATCTTTCTATCTTTTCTCGATTGGTATTGAGATCAGTACCGGTTTCGTTCCTTAATCCTTGCTCTTTTTATACATTGTTTTAATTTTTAAACTTTTTAATATAAT
This sequence comes from Carex cristatella, assembly GCA_024447775.1. NCBI lineage: Eukaryota > Viridiplantae > Streptophyta > Magnoliopsida > Poales > Cyperaceae > Carex > Carex cristatella. The sequence goes on along the minus strand of JAJHPF010000008.1, from coordinate 5,572,358 downwards.
CCAACTATACAGTAAAAAGAACAAAAGGGAAAAGAAACATATGTGAAGTTTGTACTTTGTAACTCGAATTTAAATTCATATTTCCAAAGCATAATAAATCTTATGAGCTACAGTTCAAATCTTCAGAGATCCTAATATATAGTTCATACAAGCAGAATTCAAAGATAAGTGGTGATCTATTTCAGAAATTGACCGATTACAAAGCCTATGATAAACCAAAAAAGGAACTGTAACACTAGAGCAATCCACCAGCCCAGAGGGTACTGATGATCAGTCGTCGAAGCTTGCTGAGACCCATCTCCCTTTGATGTGAACCTCCTGTTACAAGGTGGCAATGGAAATCCGCAGAGACCTGAATTATTCTCAAATGTATTTTTCAGAAATGTAGGCAAGGAACCTAATTCGGGTATAGATCCATTTAGCCGGTTATTAGACAAATCCATCTCTGACAAGGACAAGTCAGAGAAGGAAGGAGGTATGGGACCTTCTAATTGGTTATGTGACAAATCAAGAACAGCCACATGGGCCATCCCACCCATTTCCGGTGGTATCAGACCCGATAACAAATTGTGCCCGAGATTGAGAATCATCAAGTAATACATGGTACCAATCTCCTTTGGTATAGGGCCATCAAGCTGGTTGTAGGACAAATCGAGGAATATCATTGATCCATTGTTGTTAAAGGTATACTGGGTATTACCCATATAAACCCGTGTGAAGTTACACAACCGTTTACTTGGCATCCGGGTCAAATCATCAGAGCGGATCCCACCGAACTCCAATAAGCTACCCGTACCATGGCACTGACTATTCTCGTCATTTCTCAAATAAATGTACCGCTTACTCGTTACCAAACCGACTGCCACCTTACCGGATTGTTTATACAAAGCTGGTGGAATTGACCCATTAAGCTGGTTGCCATTCAAATCTAGCCATACCAGACTCTTACAATCACCGAGCTCAGGAGGTATTGGCCCTGTAAAGGAATTATTACCAAGTTCCAAAATGGTAAGGCTTTCAAGCTTTCCAATCCAAGCAGGTATTGACCCAGAAAGCCGGTTGCTTGCAAGCGAAATCCAGTGGAGGTCGGTACAGTTCGCCAGCCCATCAGGTAATGTACCTGTCAGGCCGTTGTAGGCTACAATAAGGTTTTCAAGGGATTTAAGAGAAGAGAGCTCGCTTGGTATCTCTCCATCCAAATTATTCTGCCACATCATAAGATCCTTCAAGCCAGAGAGGGTGCCCAATGAAGCGGGTATGGATCCACTAAGTAAATTCAAGCTTAAATCTAGTGAGACCAATTTGGTGCAGTTGCTTAGTGAATCGGGTATAAATCCAGTGAAGTAGTTATTCTGTAAGTAGAGCTCCTTTAAGCTTGAGGCACCAATGGTACATAGAGATGGTATCAGGCCTGAGAAAATGTTAGAGCTAAGATCCAATATCTCAAGAGTTGTAAGCCTTGAAATGGATTCGGACAGGCTACCACTAAAGTTGTTAAACCCGAGTTCCAGGATCTTGAGGTCAGGCATCGAGGTGATTGCCTGAAAGGGAACATGACCGGAGAAATTGTTGTAGGCAAGGCTGAGTGTGGTGAGACGGGTACAAGAGGCAAGGTCAGGTGGTGCAGTACCAGTAAAATGGTTAGATGAGAGGTTTAGATAGGTTAGGCTGAAACAATTTGAGAATGTACCAGCCGGTACAGTACCATCGAGGAGGTTGGTGGATAGGTCGAAATACTGTAGGGAGGTGCAATTGGAGATTTCAGGTATGGAGCCAGGTATTCTGTTGCTAGAGAGGTCCAGTCTCTGGAGGATGCCAAGACGGCACAGGATCCACTGGAGGTCTCCAGTGCTTTCGATCTTGTTGTACGAAAAGTCTAGGCTCGTGAGGGGGAAGACGGAGGGCAAAACAACGCCATTATTCATGGGGTAGACTCCAATGAAGTTACTGGAGAGGTTAAGCAACTTGAGGGAGGAACATGATGTAGCAAGTGACATTGCATCGGAGACTGACCCGCGTAGGTTGTTACCAGAGAGATCCAGTCCGGTGAGTTGGTCGGCACACATTGCAGCTGCTGAAATGTTTCCACTGAGATTGATGGAACGGAGAGAGAGTGTCTCTAGGGTTTGGAGAGAGAGTAGGTAAGTTGAGACAGAGTGAAAGTCTGGGCTTAGAGAAATCCCTTGGATGGTTAGAGAGGACACGTGGCCTCCTTTGCAAACGACACCTTGGAAAGAACACGGGCCCTGGTTAGAGTTCCAGCCTGAGAGTAAACTAGGGTTTGGTAGAGAGTTCTTGAAGGAGAGTAGAAGATCTGCATCATCACCAGCAATGGCTGGTAAGAAGCGAATGCAGAGAAGAAGCAAAAGGGGGAATGTAGCCATGAAAAGGCGCGCGGTATTTTGTTTCTCTCCCATGTTATCTTGTTGATTTCTTTAACACTCCCACTAAACCGCCATTAGAGAACTGGTTCGAGTTTCGCGAGGTTTTTACGAGATTTAAATAACGAATAAGTCGGTTGACTTGGACTGAATAATTCAGTTGACCTTTGACCACGAGCCTCCTTGATGACTCATTGACCCGATTTGAGATTCAGAGGACGTAAGAGACAGTATTATTGGGCTTTGAGATTCGTGCCAAATTAAAATGAATGATTTGGATTCCCTAATTGTAAAAGATTTCTGGTAATGCACTGGATGTGAATTCCTACAGCTCATGCGCTCCAATCTCCTGTTATAGATAACGCTCGCTCTCAGCATTTTTTTTCTTGCACGTGGGATTAGGCAAGCGGCAAGAAGCAATAAAAATCGTACACAAGATTTTGCTCTCAGGATTCTTTTTTTTTTTTTAAGGTTGTTTATATTAATGGGCCTCATATGGGATGGCAACGAACTGGCTCGATCTGAGTTAGCTCATCTTGTTAATTTTAGACCGAATTAAAGCTGAGTGAGCTGGATATAGATCATGCATCCAATCTAAAATTTTAGTTTGAAATCGTAACAAGTTAGTTTGAGTTAGCTCTCGAGCTAATGAATTGGCTCGATGGGTCTGACAGGATCTTTTTCATGAAATTCAACACAATTTCCAATGAAATCCTAAAATATCAAATTTCTTGATATTGAACATATTATTTCATGAGAAGTCCCAAACAAATGTGTAATAGCCGATTAGCAATTCTGATACGCTATCTAGTTCAGTCAGGTATTTTGGCTTTCTGTGCCTTCTGTGTTGAAATTTGAAAGAGGAGACGAACTATTTTTTTTTATTTGATCTTATTCTAATACAATAGCAATTGCTCTATTTATAATTGAATTTTGTGTACTAGCCGTTACACTTTTCTAATTTATTATCATTTTCTTTTAATGGAAGATGTTTTCTAATTTGTTCCTATTTTGAATTTTCTTGGCAGTGGGGCCAGTATAATAGAAACAAAATATTCACAAGGGGCAAAATAAGAACAATATTAACACTACATTCGGGCAAATGCAGTGTGCATTTGCATAATATATATAAGCAATTCTCATTACCATTTAACTGAAGAAATGAACAATCATATATAATAGAAAACAAACTCGTGCAGAAACTCGTTATTCCAGCAAAGATTGACGTTTTTATTAAAATCATTAGATTCTTCATTTTATTGTCATGACAAACTTTGAGAAATTTAAAATTTGTTTTACTTTTTTAGGAACTTGCTGAACCAAACAGCAGATTTCTTCGGATGTCTCGCGAGATTGTTGTTGTAATCGACGAAAGAAAGACCAAACCGGTTCGTGTAGCCGCTTGTCCATTCAAAGTTATCTATGAAAGACCATGCAAAATAGCCTCTCACATCCGCACCATGTCTATTCAAAATCAATACAAAATATTTATATATATTAGATAAAATGTAATTAATTCTTATTACAATGCTAATTAGATCAACAGAATAATACATTCTCAGGCAAAATATTCATGTATGTAACCTCTCTGAATTAACTGGTAAAATTACAAACAAATAAGCAAAGAGATAAACAGTACAAACAAAATACAAATCTTGTGGTGAAATTTTTGTTATTTTTTGGAATTTTGACTTGCTAAACATTAATTTCGTACAAAAGTCGATATATTAACCAGTTTTCCAATGAGATTAAATTTAACTAAAATAACTTGTTCTGCATACCTAATTAAAAAACAGATTGCTAATTAATAACAAAAAATGGCATACCTGATTGCACTACGCAATGCCAGGAGATGACTACGGTGGTACGATAACCTGAGTGTATCATTCAAGGCTTCCTTGAGCGATAAGCTGTTATTGTTATCGAGCTGATCAACACCTAGAAATTATTAATTATTAATTATCAAAGGGCTGTAGTAAAAATCGACACAACCAAAAGAAGATGAGAAAGAAAGGAATTGTATCAAAATGTAAATACTTACCATTTTCAGTGATGTAAATGACAGGATTCTTGTAGTTGGTTTTGGTATAAAGTATTAAATCTTGTAACCCAGGGGGGTATATGTAAATCCAAGATGTCTTGAATGGCTGTATATATACAGAAAAATGTTTTTAGTCAAAATAAAGATAACACAATAGCTGGAAGATTTTTACAAAAAATATTAAAAAAAATATCACATACCTGTGGTAATTGTATACCGTTGCGCTCACCTGATAAAAGTACAGAAAAGGATGTACCAGTAAGATGCCTTTCTTGTTTGCAATTTTGTTTATAACAGAAAAGAACTTTAAATGATAATGAGATTTAAAATGCAGTAATTATAAGTATTTTTCAGACAAAAAGGATGTACCAGTAGTATTAGCCTGAGAATCAGTGTCGTAACTCTGGTGCAGTGAATTGCTAGCAGGATTGCTTATGGCATAATAGGTAGCATAGTAGTTTAGACCAAGAAAATCATATGATCCTTTCAATGATTCAGATTGTTCATTTGTAAATTTTGGTAGACGAATTCCCACAGATTTTCTCATGCTTTCTGGGTAATCTCCATATGTCAAAGGATCCATAAACCTTCATGTAATAAAATATAAACTAATTACAAATGAAGAGGATTCAAATATCTCAATTTTTAAAACTTTAATAACTCCTAAATATAAACTTAAATGTCAAAGTAAAACTGTCTGATATGATCTACACCAATTTCTCTATATATGCACATGCAAAAATACACTGATGGAGTTAATTTCTAGACGTTGATTTTTTAATTTATTGATTCACATAAAAAAAAACCAAAAAAAGTGATAATTATTTATGTGTATATGAAGAAAATAACATAGATTACATCTAATGATTTTATTTTGTCTTATAAATTTTAGAATTTTTTTTATCATAAAATGAAAAATGGAGAAAGGTAAAAAAATGAAGGCATTTTAAATTGACAACAACTATGGCAGGAATAGAAGATTCAAGAAATAGACTCAGAGAAGAAGTGATCATACCATCCATACATAAAATCCAAGCTACGCTTTGCAGCGACAGTATCTGCTTTGGATGACGAGTGAGGAAGAAACCAATGTGAAATAATTGTAATACCAATTTTGCCCCTCTGGCTTCCCTGGTCATATTCATATCAAATCTAGTTACGACCTTCTGCTTCTTTCATTAGACTGAAAACTTTATTTTTCTTCATTCCAGCTTAAGTTGTAACAATTTATATATATATGATACTCAACACAGTTAAAACTAGACTAAATTATTTTGAAATTCAACAAAAGTACGATGTTTCACCTGATATTTTTCTTTGTAGAGCTTGACAGCAGCACTATGAGCTAGCAACATGTTGTGACCGCAAATGTAGGGCTCAGTTGCTGAGTTACCAGCACTGCATTTGCCGGTTTCCCAAGGGGAGCATCGTCCCGGTGCAAGCGTGCCACTCGCATAACCCATTGAGCAAAATGAATGTGGCTCGTTGAATGTTATCCAGTGCTTCACCCTGTCACCAAATTCCTTGAAGCAAATATTGATGTAGTCGACATAGTCTTTTCTGCAACATATATATATTTCTCTTATGATCATACAAAAAAATTACCAGTGCTGTTATATGGATTTTTGGATTGGTAACTTATACTGTCATAAAATTAATTTGGATGTTTGAGGAAGTGTTTTTGAAAAAAAATATATATATGGAGGAATAATTGTCCCAATAATTAAAAGGCTTCTTTTTTTTTTTTATCAAAAATTAGCCATAATGAAAATCATATAGAAAATTTTGTTATTATATTTTAATGAAACAAAAATAATCTGAATATATATATATATTGGTAGAACTAGGGTGCTCCTAAGTTCACCCAACCTCTTGTGAACTTGACTCTAAAATATCGACTTTAAACGATGAATCCAAACTGTTGAAATCCTTCTATCTAATGATTGATGCGTCTACATGTGAAAATTTTAAAGTTTTGAATTAATTTAATATAGAGTCAAGTGGTCAAAGGAGTCCAAAAAATGAATGCATTAAAATTAATTTATAAACTTTAAACTTTTGACCACTTGACTCTATATTAAATTAATTTGAAACTTTAAAATTTTCACATGTAGATGCATCACTCATTAGGTAGAAGGATTTCAACATTTGGATTCATCGTTTAAAGTCGATTCGATATATTTTAGAGTCAAGTTCACAAGAGGTTGGGTGAACTTAGGAGCACCCTAGTTCTACTATATATATATATATAGTAAAGCTACCATACTTTGCAAATTAAAATGGGTGTTTTAATTTGCGTTTATATCTCTATTTTCAAAGTTCAAAAAGTCAATCCAAACTTCTCAACATGCTCTTCATATTGAAATGTGCTTGGATACCAAATTTTACATTTTTTTGAATTTTTTTACTATTTATTAAGCCACTTTGAAAATCTAAAAATCCGGGTGAACAGTAAAAAATTCTGGACCACCGGACCAGCGATTTTCAAAGTGACTTAATAAATAGTAAAAAAATTCTAAAAAATATAAAATTTGGTCTCCAAGCACATTTCAAATGGAGATCATGTTGAGCATTAAAACACCCACTTTAATTTGCAAAGCATGGTAGCCTTACTATATATATATATATATATATATATATATATAAAAGTTAATAATTTTCATTTTTCTTTGGAATATTTGATTGTGGATATTAATTGTTGTTTTAGTGTGTGTTGGAAAGAATACTTGGATGTTAACACCACACATGCATCTCTCAAACTTTAGAATATGCAGTTTATTGTTATTATAAATATTATTTTTCTTTAAAATTTATAGGTTGATCATAAGTGACATTTGTAAGTTGCTATCATTGTATTAGTATTTGATTTGTCATTATCCATATAATAAGTCGTCCAATCAAAATCAAATGATTCGGATTATAACTTTATTAATTTTCTTGATTGCATCTATAGTTGCAGATGTAGACCCTCATTAATTTATTTACTATTACATACAGCTAGATGAACAGATAGCAAGTCAAATTATGGAGATAGACAGAGACTTATTTCCTTTTTTTTTTTTTATTCATGATCTAAAAATGATTCAAAAATCCAAACATAATACCACTCTTCAAAAATCTCGAATCATAACCAAACCGCTGACATTGCTAGCGGTACCATTGATCCGAACCGCTAGCAATTCCAGCGGTAGACGAATCCCAAATCATTTAACTTTTTTTTTTCATTTAAAATATTAGAGTATAAGTTCCTAGAAAAATAGATGGAGTAACTTAGAATTTTAATGTATTAAAAGGATTGCGAGAAATTTGGATCTAATTAAACTTTTACCAGATTAATGTTTCGGATCGAAACATTTTTATTTTTCTTTTCCAGTAACACACATCAAGCAACAATATGATAAACATATTACTCAGAAAAATTCAGATTTGAAAAATGTTTAGATATGTGCCATTGTTCTTGGTCCAAACTTTGGATCCAAGTCATTTCTCGCAAGTCTTTTAGTGCATTCAAATTATAAGATGCTCTATCTATTTTTTTAGAAATCTTATTAGAAAATAATTTAAATATTAAGAATATAAAAAAATATTGACAGAGTTATTTTGACATCATGTAGAGCACAACCAATAATGACAAAATAAAAATATATATAACTAATGTGCTGTGTGAAGTCAAAATAACTCTGTAAATATTTGTAACCAAATTGTATTGATTGACCCAATGCAAGTAGAGAAAAATGCACCGACAATAGACAAATTAACATGTCAATTTATATATAAGACATACTCACATGATGAGTGGGCTCAAGAAGCCCAAATAGTTATCTTCAATTGCTTGCGGTACGTCCCAATGAAATATTGTCACAAATGGCTGCATTCCTACATTATTTGTGTATTAGTACTAAAAATAATATAAAATTCATTTTTTTAAGAAATATGCATGCATGATGCTTCAAATTAATTTTGATTTTCTCTATTTTGGAGCTTAGTAAAAAGCGACCTATATATATATGCATTGTAATCCAATATGTTAAAAAATCAATAGAATAGCTGAGAAAAATTAAAATATAATTATAATTTAATCACCATTAGACAATATTTCATTAATGAGATTATTGTAGAAGTTGACGCCTTCTTGGTTTATTCCACCACTTAGGCTCCCATCTGCAGATTATATATTAGTTTCATCATATATAGTTACTTGATTCTAACATTATAACAGGTTAAGTAGTCATGAAATAATTGACAAATAACTATATTTAATCAAATAATTATATACCAACATTGTTATTTTATATGACAATAGTAATAATTTGATTAATTATTATTAAAATTAAAAATTAATATTGAAAATTTGTTCGTTGTGATTTTAATAAAGTAGTCATAATATGAGGTATAATTCGAGAATTAATTTGTCATCGATCAATCGATTTGGAAAAATTTTAACAATTAAGTTTTATCGACATTATGATAGGTAATCAAACAACTTTTTCATGAGACCAAATTAAATATATCGACTAACTAATAAAAGATGAAAAATCAAATCTATAAATTACTTTTTTATTTCAACAAATTTATTGTCAATATTTACTTTCTAAAATACTATAAATTACTTGGTAGAATCCTTGACCAAGAGATGGAAAACCTAAATGCATCCATTCCCATCTTCTTCATGTTTTTTATATCCTCCTGTCAATATCAGATTTTAACATCATAATTGAGGAAATCATAAAATTGTCTTAGAAAGGTCATTTTCCAAAATTCAAATACTACACGATACCCGGCCGGAATGAAAAAGACTAGGATATTTATTAATTTAAAAAAGAAGAAGAGGATAATGGTGTACCTTATACCGATGGTAGAAGTCATCAGCTACATCACCGTTGCTTCCATCTGCTATCTTATCTACATAATCACAAATATAAATTAATCTCTCTCTCTCTCTCTATATATATACACATGTATGTGTATGTATATATGTATGTGTGTGACTGTGTGTATAGAGAGAGATTAGTTAATATCAAAACATTTATTCCGGAGTTTTGGTGTAATTAACTAATTGGTTGTCTAATTTTCAAAATCCAAACAGTCGATCCAAATAGTTAGATGTGATCTCTATATTAAAATGTGCATGGAGACCAAAGTTTACATTATTTTGAATTTCTTTACTATTTATTAAGTCAAAAAATTAATTGGTTGCACCACGGCATCAGAACAAACGTTTTGATATTAGCCAACCTCTATATATATAGTTGGAATGTTGTGCTTCACAAAATAAATGACATGTTTTATTTCATGCTCATATTTTGTGATTTTAAAGTTCATACAGCCGATCAAACTTTTGAACATGATCTCTATATTAAATTGTGCTAGGAGACCAAATTACATTTTAAGAAAAAATATATTTTTTAGAATTTTTGAAAATCATTTGTTTATGGTCCAAAATTTCGTGAAAAACAACAAAAATGGTCCAGAGAGATTAGCTAATATCAAAATGATTGTTCCGAAATTTTAGTGCAACTAATTAGTTGTTCGATTTTTAAAGTTTAAACAGCCGATTCAAACCGTTAGATATGATCTCTATATTAAAATGTGATTGGAGACCAAATTTTACATTTTGTGGAATTTTTTATTATTTATTAAGACAGTTTTAAAATCGTTAATTTTGAGAAACTATGAAAAAATTATGAATCATTGAAAGCAACAATTTTAAAATTGACTTAATAAATAGTACAAAAATTATAAAAAATATAAAATTTGGTCTCCAAGCATTTTATATAGATTGAATACTGAAAGATTTAGACTTTAAATATATAAAAATCAGAATGTTTGTTCCAAGGTCCAGAAAATATAAATTTTTATATTAGTCATTCTCTCTCTCATATATATATATATATATATATATATATATATATATATATATATATATATATATATATATATATATATATATATATATATATATATATATATATATATATATATATATATTGGGCTATGGTACTCTATAGAGTACCATGGCTCGGTGCTCTACGGCACTACATCTCCATTTTAAAAATTTAAATACTTGGTCCGAACGTTGAACATGTTCTTCATATTGAAATGTGCTTGGAGACCAAATTTTACATTTTTTGGAATTTTTTTGCTATTTATTAAGCCACTTTAAAAATCGCAGATCTGATGATCCAGAAATTTTTACATTTTTTTACTGTTCACAGTAGATCTGAGATTTTCAAAGTGGCTTAATAAATAGCAAAAAAAATTCAAAAAATGTCAAATTTAGTCTCTAAGCACATTTCAATATGAATAACATGTTCAACTGTTCGGATCGGGTGTTTAGATTTTTAAAATTGAGATATAACGTAGAGTACCGACGCGTTTTACTCCATAGAGTACCATAGTCCATCTCTCTCTCTCTCTCTCTATATATATATATATAGTTGAGATATTGTTCTTCATGTAATAAATGATATATTTTACTTCATGCTCATATTTTGTGATTTAAAAGTTCAAACAGCCAATCAAATCTTTCATCATGATATCTATATTAAATTGTGTTATTTTACATTTGAAAAAAATAGAATTTTTGAAAATCGATGTTTTTTATGGTTCAGAATTTCCTAAAAAATAATGATTTTAAAAATTTCTAAAATAATAATAAAATAGTTTCAAAAATGTAATATTTTTTCTCCAAGCACATTTTAATATGGAGATCATGTTAAATTGCTGAGATCGACTTTTTGGACTTCAGAATGAAGATATGGGTGTGAAGTAAAACACTGGGTTTACTTTATAAAACTTAAGACACACACACATATGTACTGGCCTTCAATAGCATTTTTCAACTCATATGCTTCCAATCCAAAATTCATTTGTTCAGCTTTAAATGAAAAATTCAAACCGTTCAAACCGATATCCTTCTCAAGAGCTTCATTTACATATAATTTTTTTTTATTTTTCAATTCATTTAGTATCAAGTCAAGCGGCAAAAAAATTAAGATTGTGCGTTTAATTGATGCAATGTTGGTATGTCATAAAAGACCATCTTTCAAAAATCATAAAAATTATCAAAAATTCCAAATATAGTCAAAATTAGTATTCTACAAGTTCAATATATAACCAATTTACCAAGCTACTCATTTGACGTTTCAAATATAAAATTTTGAAATTTGACCCGTACGCATATGGACTAAAAAGCTACTAAGTAAAAGCATATAAGCCAAACTTATCTATCTATCTATCTATCTATGTGCGCGCACACAAACACACACCTGGGTGTAAGTGGGTGAAGGTGTCCCAAATGCTAGGCCCTCTGCCACCTTCTCTAGCAGCACCTTCATACTATTAATTACACAACAAAATCAAATAAAATTGCAGGAGAATTTAAATTAATCATAGAAAAGGAGGGGCTAAAATTAAGAATCATGTATTATTTAATTATATTTTATTAATTGTAGGAACATATATGGAGTATGTATATACCTGATAAGCAGAAGATGCAGTTCCAAAGACAAATCCATGTGGAAAGCTGCTTCTATTGAAGGAACTACAAACGCCATGCTCTAATAATAAAGTCACCAAAACAATCAGAGAAAGAATAAAATTGTTTCTTCTGATTAGAATATGTTTAAAAGCCATGTTGTATTGTATGTCTTTTAATTCCCTCACTTACAAAGGAGGCTTTATATAGAGAGAAGACAAGGAAAGGCTTTATTGTAATAGGAATTTACACAAATGCCCCTCCGAGATAATTAATTATAGGATAAATTCCTTGCGAGTTTACTAAATTTTAGTCTTTGTAGCAAGTTGGTTACTGAAATTTGATTTGTATCTTGATAGTTATTGAACTTTCAATTTGTTTCAATTAAATTAAGTCACTGTGTAACTATTTTCGTTTAAAATAATAATAGAATGACATGTTAACCTATTCACCATATTTGATAAATTATGTAACTTGTTTTGGGGATATGAAGTATTTCTCACCCACTCCTAACACGTTTCTACTTTGTTCATTTTTTTCAGTTAATGATGTGACGAAATTTACCCTTTATTATATTAATAAATGGTCGGATAAAATGTCGTTGTAACAACTAATCAAGATAATGGATTTTGAATTCAAGGTATCAAATTAGGAGATATTTCAAACGTACACATGGATGCATTTTTCTACTATGAGGTAAAGAAAAATGCATCCCTTGTTAGACAATTTCAATGAGAGAACAGGACTAACGAGAGAATAGGAGTAGAGGTGTTAATAGTTACGAAACATATAGGATAGAGGTATTTTCATATTCATATCTACTATGAATTGATCTTATTCTTATTTTTTCCTTATTCATTAAGAATCGACTTTTCCTACTCTATTTTTATCCATTAATATTATTATAGAGTAACGAAACGGTAATGGATGAATAACGAATAATTCTAATATCATAATTAATTTTAATATATTTACAAATAATTTCAAACATATACAATCACATTACTAATAAAAAATAAATACAAATATACAATCAATTCCAACTAAAATATTTTTAATAAAGGAAGAAAATGTATAAGCACAAATATTTTTTTCGGACAAAATCAATTATGTAACTAAATAATATATTTAACATTTTTATAACAAAAAACTTACACTAAATAACAAAAATACATCATTAATTATTACTCAAACATTATCATATAATTTTATTTTTATATAATTACTCTATAGGAAGGGGCGCAAACGTATCAGATAGTGGTAAAACCATATCCGTATTTATTTTTCAGATACAGATACGGATTGGATATTAAACAAATACATATACGAATCCGGATACAAATATATTTCGGATATATAATTCATACATTGTAACAAATTAAACTAACATATTTTTCAACTATTATTTTTCTCATTAAAAAGAAGTACATAAAATATATATATGATCCGGACAACAATACTTTTTCTGATGTTAAATTTATTTTGTCATTACAAAATATATACTTTACATATGACGTGAAATATAAACACTCATAAATTCAAATATAAATAATTAGTGCATCAAGTAAAAAAAATTGAGGTGTTGTACGAATATTAATAAAGATTTAGCAATCGAAAATTGTAACATGTTATATATATATATATATATATATATATATATATATATATATATATATATATTGTAACTGTAAGACCATCAAACATTGTACATTTTAGCAGATCAGAGTATATATCTCACGTAGCTAGGTTCTGAAAATGAAATCTAATATTCCTCTTCCTTTATTGTAAAAAAAAGGTATAATTGAAACCATAGTATTCCTAAAGGTTAAGCAAAAAAAAAAAAAAAACAATAATAAAGTAATTTTCTATATTTGAAATTATCAATAGGCGCTTTCCATTTCTTTAATACACGTTTTTCAATCTTTGACCGAGAAACTCAGAAAAGTGGAAGGTAGAGACGGAAATAAGTGACATGCCGTGACGTGGCGTGACAAACACGCCGTGATTTGGTCACGTGACATGACATTACGTGACGTGATCAAAATAGTGGAAGATGGTCACGTCATGCGAATCTGTGACCATACATGACGTGTCGTGACGAAAATTAGTCATGTCAATTTTTTTATATTTTAATTTAAATTGTTGAAAATTTAGAAAAAACAATATAAAAAATTTTAAAATAAGTAAATAATGTTGTAAAAATTATTTTTTTTAGGAAAGATTGTATCTGATATTACTTTAAAATTCAAATTAAAACATTCATTAGACTAAACTAAAGAAAAATAAAAATCAATACTACATCAGTACTAGTATCACTGAAATTACACTAAAATAAAATTTTGAATACTCTATACATACAAAAAAGTTGTATACTCTATGTTTCATACCGTGACGTGACTGGTTCGCGTGACGTGACGTGTATTTTTCACTGGAATGCGGTCACGTCACGCGAATGGTCACGCACGCGAGTCACGTCACGTAATCGACACACGTGACGTTCTGTGATTAGTCAAGCCGTAACAAATTTTCTTCTCTAGTGGAAGGTGTGGGTTTTGGAGAAACTTCTATTGGGTTAACAGATATCCGTCAAATCAAATTTTAGTGACGAATCCGAATAAGTATCTGTTTCCAAAATCAAAACTGTATATGTATTCATATTCGCATAAATCATATTCGTATCTGTATCTACAAAATATCTGTATCTGACTATCCGAATCTGCAAAAATTCAAATACAGATCCAGATCTGTTTGCACTCCTATCTTTAGGGCAACTGGTACAAAATAGTCTTTATCTGTACATTTTTCTGTTAGCCAACAAAAACAAGTCTTTACTCATATCCATACCGGATAAGCTATTGGAAAAAAAAAATTATTACTCATATCCACCTTATCGAACATGGTACAAGTAAGGTAGAATAAATAGTTAAAAAGAATACTATTGGCACCCCTACATAGGACCTTCATTTTAGGCACTCTTTTTTTTTTCTTTTCTTGTAGTGGATCTTTGCGCATGGAGAACCAGGTTCGGGTTGCATTATTGGGTTGCTTCTTGAGCCTTTAGATTCAGATATTTTTTTCTCCAAGAGATGAAAAGAACGATTGCAGAAACTGCAACATTCAATTTCAGTTTGAATAGGAAAGAAATTTGAAGAATTAATGGTGTACTGTTTTTTTTTTTTTCTTTTTCTTTTTCTTTTTATAGTGAGGTTGGATGCATTTTGGGTCAACTATATATAGAGGTTGACTAATATACAATCGATTGTTCCTAGCTCCCGTACAACCAAATCGTTTTTCAATTTTCAATGTCCAAACGGTCGATTCAAACAGTTAGATTTGATCTTTATATTAAAATGTACTTGGAGACCAAATTTTACATTTTTCGGAATTTGTTTACTATTTATTAAGCCGCTTTGAAAATCGCTGATCCAACGGTGGCTTAACCAAAAAGTAAAAATAGAAGCCACCGTTGGATTAGAGAAGTTCAATGTGGCTTAATAAATAGTAAAAAAATTCCGAAAATTGTAAAATTTGGTCTCCAAGTACATTTTAATATGGAGATCACATCTAACGTTTAGATTGACTGTTTGGACTTCGAAAATTGAAAAACGATTTAGTTGCACAGGAGCTTAGGAACAATCGATTGTATATTAACCAACCTCTCTCTCTCTCTCTCTCTGTGTGTGTGTGTGTATATATATATATAGGGATGAGCTATGGTGAGTTGCGAAGTAAGAGGTTATTTTTACTTCACGGTCATATTTTTATTTTGAAAATTCAAACAATCGATCCGAACGCTTAACATGTTCTCCATATTGAAATGTGCTTGGAAACCAAATTTTACATTTTTTGGAATTTTATTATTATTTATTAAGCCACTTTGAAAATTTTACTGTTTTTTACTGTTCACACGGATCTGCGATTTTCAATGTGGCTTAATAAATAATAAAAAAATTCAAAACAAAATATAAAATTTAGTCTCCAAGCACATTTCAATATGGAGAAAATGTTGAGCGGTTCGAATCGGTTGTTTGGATTTTAAAATTAGAATACGAGCATGAAGTAAAACGATGTTTTACTTCGCAACTCACCATAGCCCATCCCTATATATATATATATATAAAAAGAGACAGAACTAGACTACGTAGCTATGCATAGTGTCTTGTGGTGTTATGCATTATTTAAGTGTCGGATCCACTTACATCACGTTGAATACTTTTGTTGGTTCTTTTGATTAATTAAGAAACATTTCAAATTTACCTTCAACAAAATTGACATTTATGAGTACAACTAGGGTGCTCCTAGGTGTACAAAGTCCCTTTGTACTCTTAACTCTAAAATTTATTGGATTAATTTCGAATAACAAATCCAAATCGTTGAAATCCTTCTACTTTACGAGTGATGTGTCTACATGTGAAAATTTTAAAGTTTTGAATTAATTTAGTATAAAATTAAGTGGTCAAAAGTCTTCCAAAAATGAATGCATTAAAATTAATTTTGAAACCTTCTAATTTTGACCATTTGATTTTATACTAAATTAATTCAAAACTTTAAAATTTTCACATATAGACGCATCACTCTTAAGGTAGAAGGATTTCAACGATTTAGATTCGTCGTTCAAAGTTAATCCGATAGATTTTAGAGTTAAGAGTACAAAGGAGCTTGATACTCCCAGGAGCACCCTAATTCTACTATATATTTTCTACAATTATTAAAATTTAGTCTCCAATGATTGGCAAATTATATCACTAATTATATGTTTTGTCGTTATAACTTATAAGCGAAATAGGGAAGGAAGAACGGGATGGTACTGACTGGTTGACCAGAGCAACAGGGTTTCATTACTCCTGACAGTGGGGCTCACTCTGTCAGAGAAAGGACACAGGAACAAAAAGAAGGAATTAAGAACTGGGTAAAGATTTTAACAAAGTAGTTTTGGCTTAATACAGCGCACTAACCATATGCTTTATCCATTTGAGAGGATGAAGCTGAGCTTCTCTGTTACTTTAAGGCAAAGACTTCTTTGGACATAAGGACCTATTTGTAAAATGAACATATTTTTATTTTCAAAATTTAAATAGTCAATCCGAATCGTTCATCTTGTTCTCCATATTAATATGTGCTTGGAGACCAAATTTTACATTTTTATGAATTTTTTTACTATTTATTAAGATGGGTACAAAATTCAATGGTCTGAATTTGATATTTTTTGTACCCATCTTAATAAATAGTAAAAAAATTCAGAAAAATGTAAAATTTGGTCTCCAAGCACATATTAATATGGAGAACAAGATGAACAGTTCGGATCGACTATTTGAACTTTGAAAATAAAAATATATTCATTTTACAAATATGTCTTTATGTCCATAGAAGACACTCTCTTTAAGCTTTGATCTTTTTTAAGCTTTGATCTTTTTTTAATATGATCTGTTTTAGCTTTGATGTTTTTCATTTATTTTTCGCATTAAAGAACAGCTATAAAGAGAGAATTGCATTTGAGATTTTCAAGCTTTGATTAATGAACTTAACCAATTTCTTCTCATTCTCTCTCTTCCCCCTTTCAAAAAATTCATAAAATCACTACAAAATTCCCAAAATTACATTGATAAGTTCTTGTATTAGATTAATTTAAAAAAGTGCTTGTGTTAGTTGTGATAAGTGCGTTGATTTTCAACTATATAATGTATATTTTATCAATAACTATTTTGATTCTTGGTTACTAATAGTACTTATTTTAACTGAATAAAGAAAAAAAAAACCATACCAAGTAAAAATAAAGCAACAATAAGAACAGATATGAATTCAAACTATAACTCTCAATGTAATTTAATTCTCAGATCACAAAGGGAAAAAAATAGATAAAGAAGAAATCTAATTGAAGGGGGACGTTCCTTGCATGTACTAGCATTACTTTTAGAAGCAAAAAATATATATTCTTTTACTATATTTTGATAAACAAATTTCTCTATCATAATAAACCTCACATAATATCAAAACAAGGAATTCTTGAATAAAGAGATGAGTTTAGGAAAGAGAAGCAAAAAAAAGGCGATAACAGATCCAAATAGCATCTTTACCGCATATTGTGTGCCATCCATCTCACTATCGTCAGTAGAATTATTATTCCGGGCACGTGTAACTGCAGAGGCAGTAGGAAGCGCTTCTATGACGAGGCTGGCTAGGTCAGATATGAAAGAACTGGTACAGTTTAGAGCTGGTACGCGGCCCCAGTTCTCAATACCAGATTCAAGTGCCAACTCTTTGTACTCCATGTCGATCTCTTCTAGGGTTTCTATGTGCTCACTCACAAAACTAAAATTATTTAGGAAGATTAATGTCAATCACAAACAATTTTTGTACAGCATGCTAGAGTGAAGCTATGATACTATGCATAGCGCAGATTGATCCGTACTATCGATACATATTATTGTTTTTTAAAGACTAATAGTCAATTTGAACCGTTCAACGTGATTTTCATATGAAGATCATATTGAACAGTTCAGATCAATTGTTTGGACTTTGTAAATAAAGACATTGATCCATAGTATGGACCAATATGCGCCATGCATAGTACCATAGACTGACTCCAACATGCTTAAGAAGATATCAATTACAAATATAATTTGCTAAAGGCACCACTGTGAATAAATAACATGAAAGAAAAAGAAAAATCAAGATAACAAATTAGGACCTTATGGGAACCGCAAGGAGGCTTTTTACGCCATTTTGACCTAGCTCAACTATTTTTTCGTCAGTGTAAGGCTTTAACCATTGAACTGGGCCCACTCGACTCTGTCAGTTTATTAAGTAATATACAGTGAAAAAAACAACAATAATCATACACAATAAATTCCAAAAGTATCGTACCACTCACTGAAAAAAAAAAGATTTACTGAACCTTGAATAATAATTATGAACTCAAGACTAAAGAAAAATGTACAAAAACTA
The DNA here is from genome assembly GCA_024447775.1 of Carex cristatella. NCBI lineage: Eukaryota > Viridiplantae > Streptophyta > Magnoliopsida > Poales > Cyperaceae > Carex > Carex cristatella. The sequence goes on along the minus strand of JAJHPF010000008.1, from coordinate 5,553,514 downwards.
TCAAATTGACTTTAAGAGTTGATCAAGCATCAATGCAGCAATTTCATTAATTTTGCAACTTTTAATCCTCATTTTGTGCAACATCCTTGATTACAATTTCACTTATTTTACCCTGATTAAATTGACCTGAATTTAAAATTGAATGCTTATCATCAGTTAAAAAAATTTGGCAAAAGATATTCACCTGGTAGGCTAGGACATGGCTATTTTTAACCCCTCTTGATTTCAGTTCACACATAATAAGAGAAATACAGTCTTCCATTTGATCTTTGTATGGATCTCCTGCCTCTTCTACATAGCTTACTGGTACACCATGTGCACTGAAGAATATCATAACCTGAAGTTCCATGGTAAAAGAGTAAAATAGCTAAGAAAAAGAGCTGGATACATTGAAATTTCAAGCTAACGTCATTTCGGTACAACACCAAAGATTTAATATCAGTACTTTAATTCTGGATTTGCAGTACTACATTGCACAATATCAAAACACTTTGACTTCTTGGATCCTAATTGCAGAAAGAGGATAAATCAAGGCTAAATCAGAGATTAATTGGTAAATTGAGCAATCTAGGTAGAGTAGGTAGAGTGAAGCTATGGCAATGTACTTCCAGACTAAATTGTACTATTTTTTAGATATGTAAAAAATCACTACTTTTGAATAGTCTAGAATCTTTATATCAGTTCTACCTATCTAGAAAAATAGTAAAAAAAAAATGTAAAAAGTGTAAAATTTGATCTACAAGTACATTTTCATATGGAGATCATGTTTGACGGTTTAGATCAATTGTTTGGACTTTGAAAATGGAGATATTGATCCATAGTACGGACCAATATGCGCTATGGATAGTACCTTAGCCTCAGTCAAATTAAATCTAAATTAGAAATTTATGATGGCATGTAAGTTGAACCCAAAAAAAGCTGTTCACAGCGCACTGCTGAGCAATTAGGTTAAACTGATGCATAACAAATTGGAAAATCAGAGAGCCTAATTGACCATCTGGAAATGAACTAATACCTGATCACACCAATTTCGAAATTGACTTGGAGTAAAGAGAATAATTAAGAATTAATTACCTCCTCAGAATTTGAAAAGCTCAGTAACTCCTTTTGAATAAGGTCGGCCATAGATTTGATATAACCATCTCGCTGATACCATGACTCAATAATAGAAATCGGCAACCCTTCAAAATATCCATCTTCCCTATAAAAATAATAATAATTCAATTCCATGAAGAATCTGACCATTTTTACTTTTGCTAAATTCTCTGGAGATACAAAATAAGTAAATATTTGCATGTGTGCCCCTCAGATATAGAATATTTGCTCAAGTACATATATGGAGATTTGGAGGGAGATGTCCAAGACTATATTTTTACAAATATTTATTAATTAAAGCAATAACTTAGAAAAATTAAGAGAAAATACCTGAAAATGTTATTGAGAACACTAATGCTTGACCCGCTTGTGGAAATGGAGAATTGGGGATAAAGTGGAAGTACGACAAGCTTTGAAATATGATCCTTTTTAATCTGTCACCATTATAAAATTTTATTATCTATCTATAAGTGCAACTACATAAAAAACAACTCAAAAGCATTCCCAATTATTCAATACAATAATATTATAATTAATAGAAGAAATAAAGAAAATTAGTTTGCAAAACCTGATTAATCGCTTCTTCGGTGAACGGATGCCAATATCGCATTCCGACATATATATTTGCATGCAATTTCTTCTCTTCAAGTGCTTCCTTCAAAGCCTCAGCCTGAAAATATATATTATTTAATTTACAATTATATAGATAAATTTCACCAAGAAGTTTGAAAAAAAAAGGATCACACAAATTAATATTATTAGTAGAGGATGATTATGTGAAATAAAGTTAATGTACCTGTTCATTTGTGATTCTAAGCAAGGGGGACCCACCACCAATAGAAGCATAAGCTTCTTTACTCTTTGGAGCTCTTAGTGTAGATATTAGCTGTGCCAATGGTTTCTGAAGAAATTTGAATAATCTCGGTAGCCTTATAATATCCTGTACATATAAAATCAATGAGCAAAACTACAGGCCATGCATATAAATTGCCTTTACAAGTAACTAATATTGTATTACTAATCTATGGATTGGATAAAGCAACATCTAGGAGCTCACAATTTAGAAATTTACCAAATACCATAGAAATTTAGAAACTACTTAATTCAAAACTTATGCACTAAATAGCCAGAGCATTGTTATTATTGAAAAGTACAAGAAATGAGAAGAAACAACTTACAGGATCAGCAAATAGGTTGTATAAAAAAGGTTGAACATCATTTAGGGTTTCGGGTCCACCGAGATTCAACAATAAAACCCCGATTCTTTCTTGTTTGGTAATCGAATGTACTTCATCAGGGTTGTATTTGTCAATTACACATGTGTCAGTGGATGAAAGAGCACTTGCAGCAGTATCATGCTTCCTTTGTGATCGATAAATCAAATTTTGAGGAGCAGACAAGTCATTTTTGTGCAAAACCAGTTTGGATGAACTATCTTTCACAGGGAAGGCAAGAGTCTTTGTTCTATGGCTTGGACTGAAAAATAAAAAATAAACAAAGGAGTGAATAAAAATTGTAGGGGAAATTTCATGTATACCCCTGAAAAACCTCAAAATTATGTATTTCCCCTTCTAAAATTCATAATATCATATTACCCTTAATTTCAAAAACTCACAAATTTACCCAATTTATTGACTTTTCTATTAAAACTCATTTTAAATTTATAAAGTACCCATTTTACACTTCATTAAAAAAATAAAAATATGTATTCCATATAAGTAAAATGTTCCTTTGCAGTCGACAATTCAAATTTTGAGGATAAGTCATTTTGGTGCAAAACCAAGTTTACAGGGAAGGCAAAAGTCTTTATTCAATGGCTTGGACTGAAAAAAAAATTAAACAAAAAAGAGTAAAAATTGATATTAAGCAGATCTGAAGTTATCTATAATCACAATTGAAGGACCACAAAGGTTAATAAAAGCAAAAAAAAAAACTTACATTTTTGTAATTTTATGGCCACGGTATATAGTCACTCTATTAGACAAAACCTTAGTTTGCATAGACTCCATGGAACCAAAACCTACAAATGAGAGTTAATACATTACACTAGATTTCCCACATTTAAGCTAATATTTACAAAATTGAACCTCAGGCGAATCAATTCTCACCAAACTTCACCTATTTCTGCGGGATTTCTCAACGCGATTCGCTCTCCTCTTCCGATCGCTGGAGAAAGCTTAGACGCGAATTCCTTGTTGTTTGAGCAGAGAAGAAATCGTTCTGATCAGATTCTCTGATTCTTCCGATTCGATTTCATTTACGTCTCTCTTTCTATTCTTTGTTTCCTTTTTCAGCTTTGATCAGTCAAAGGAGTCCCTTCCACTACAGTAACTCAAATTTGAGCTTAGAGATGGAATGCAAAGGAATCTTTAATATTCGTGTGGATACTGATCGGACGGTTGGTACCTAAAACATAAATATTCCGTTACCTCAGGGTAAATTACATGGATTCAAAGAGAGAAAAAGAGGATGAAGATTTTTAACAGCGTAGTTTTTACTTCATGCAACACACAAATAATAAGTAACGTTATATTGATTTAACAGTCTTTGCACTGCATGGAGTTAAAAGGGATCTGTTAAAATATATACCCGAAAAAGAGTGTTTGGAATGATGATGTCATTTTTTCAATGGACATGTTTCATTTATTTAATGTGAACCATTTTATTCGAGTACGGGTGTTAATGCAACACGTTGTATTACTTATCACCACAACATCTCTAACATTTATAATTTAATACAATATTAAGTTGTCTCCAATGACTTCCACGTTCATTGACAAAATAACTTCCACGTTCATTGACAAAATAAACTTTTAAAAGTTTGATCGCATATAAGCAGTAGGTAAGTGGAGAGTTTCATATATATGTCCTTCAAAAAATTTGAAATTATATAATATATATTTTCTTAAAATTTTGAAACTTTTACAGAGTAACAATAAATAAATTGGGGAGACAATGTTCCGATTTTTTTTATCATCTTTAGAAAAATAAATAAACAAAACTTATATTGTTTTCGGAAAAAATATTTTTTTACCACAGATGCACCTAGTAAACTTTTTTTTTTCTCAAACATAATTGAAAATCTGACTTTATACATGCAATATAAATATATTTTGTGGTTGAAACATGCATAGTTAATCATTTTAATACTATTTGAAAGTTTTTTTGTTAATTGTATTTTTTTTATAATATTGATTATTACCAAATTAAATTTCTAATTAATAACAGGATGACCATCCTAAACTTCAACCAAAGTTTTGAAGCACCAAATGATTTTTTTTTTTTTTTTTTTTTTTGCAATTCTGATTATGCTGGCTTTCTGATGCTATGTGGTCCTCCGTGATTTATAGATTTTTTTTTTCCACAATTCTAATAAAGGCCCTCCTTCTCTTGGCGGGCTTTCTGAATTAAACAGAACTTGAGGCTATTTGAAGAGAGATTTTAGAAAAGCATACATTGGTCAATCTAGGTGTATGATCTATGGATGTAAATGTCTTTGAGTTAGTTTCATATTGTTAAGGTTTCAAGTCAGTTCGACTTACCAATTAAATTCTGCTGATTAAAATTATGTTTTTTTTCCTTTTAATGTTGTACGGATTTCTAGAGCTTTGGACAGGTACCAGAGTTGGAACTTTGATTGCACAGGTTTACCCAAAAAAAAAAAAAATGAAATTCTGGTTTGCACATGATGAATAATTTTCTTTTTGAGAAATTAAAACTAGCTACCTGTTTCATTAAATGAAACAAATTAAAGTCTAAGATAACAGCTAAAACTATATTATGTTACTGACAAACCCTCTGAGACTTAAAACCAGCATCATTATCTAGTCTCAAAACTTGGTAAAATATATTGTGTTTCTGTTACAAACAAAACTGTGATAATTAAGGAACTTCATTCCTTAGTTGGTAAAGGATATTATTCCTGGGTTGTAAATCAACTCCGACAAGAAAATAGTGCAACCCGAATCTTCTTAAACTGAAAAAAAAAGATAGAAAAAAAATATACAAGACACTGGTATGTGCACAAACCTGACACATAATCACATCAACATATAAAAGTAATTACTAAAAGACAAAATTATAGAAGTCCAGTGACATCAATACAAAACAAGTTGCATTGCAGAAGCCTCAACAAGTTACATATTAATCTAACAAAAGAGAGGAAAAGAGAACCTCCCAGGTCATTAGTAATTGCTCCCTAAGTTACTGGGACCAAACCATCACAAATCTCTACTGGTACCCATGGTTCTGAAAATCGGCCGATTCTGAGTCAACTCGGAATCGGCCTAGTCTGATCCGATTTATACCCGATTTTCTCGCCTGTGCGAGTTTCTGAGAGAAATCGGATGAACAGTAACGGAATCGGCCGATTTACACTGAGTCAAGCCGAGTTATACTGAGTTGAGCCGATTTAAAACAAAAATTTCCAATTCTCACTAACTTGGATTGTGCTGTGCCATTCGATTTGAGTGAAAGGTGTAGAAGCTGTACCATTTGAGTGAAAGGCGGAGGAAAAAGCCAGAAAGGGGAAATCGCGCAGGAAGGAAGGAAGAAGGAGAAGGGTCAGTGCGATTTATACTCGAGTTTCTTTTTTCAGCAAAATTTGTTGTCGATATTTGAGAAGATAGATAAGTTTCGATTTGGGACAAAAGAAAACGAAAGGCTCTGTGAGGAAGAAAGAAAGAGAAATGTATACATTTTTTTAAATGAACTTGAAGATGCATTTGGTCAAACAAATAAATTTATAGTAGAATCTTAAAGATTTTGGCACACGAGATTTGCTCCTCCAGCGTACTATTCTTTGAAAACTAAATTATAAATTATTTGAACTATCAGATAAAATTGAGAAATTATTATAATATGAATTGAAAAACTATGGGATAAAATTCATTTGAATTGTAATAATATGAACAAGTGAGAAATTATTTTAAGCTTTATTTTATTTAAATATAATTATAATATAAAACTAAATTATAAAATAATTTGAACTATCAGATAAATTGAGAAATTACTACAAATGAATTGGGAAACTATTATAATATGAATAAAAATTATTAGATAAAATTCATTTCAATTGTAATAATATGAACAAGTGAGAAATTATTATAATCTTCATTTGATACTATATTAATGTCTTCTTTTTTTGGTCATGTACAACAAGATCCTCATTTTTTCTTTAATACAGAGGACGATGAGATAATCCAACCAGCTCGGCATAACTTCTGGCAATAAAAAGTGTATTTAATTTTGAATTCTTATATTATATTATATAATTAGTGAATTATTTAAGTGTAATATTTTGTCTTAACATAATTTTATTACAAATTATTTCCTATGTTTTGGGCCTTTTGGCTACAAAACATGCTTTCTCCAAAAAAAATCCGAGTTTCCGAGTCAACTCAGCCGATTCCGGCCGATTCATCCAATTCCGATTCTACGGTCAAGAACCCGATTCCGATTCCGATTTCAATTCCGAGTTTCAGAACCATGCTGGTACCAGTACCACCACATCCCAAAAGTACAAGTTTCCCAAATCCACCTTGGAAGTTAAGCCCTGGTAGTCAAATTATCTATTAAAGCCCTTGCATCCCCAAATTACATCCCCGCCAACAATATAGTAGGAAAATGCAAAATGCACCCACAACATACTACGTATTATATGACATTACTACGACTGAGTCATATATGAAAGCTCACCCCAGTTATCATGGACAGGGATCTTGTCAAACAATATCAATTTCACCAATGATCTTAACATGGAGAAGCAACTTGTTGATCAGCTGATCAACAAATTCATTATTATTTTTAAATCCTACAATTCTAACAGTCTTAAGGAACTCCCGTTGTACTAATGCACCTCCTGGTCCCTCCTGAGTTATCTCCTCGTCTACAAAGTCCGTGTCCGATTCCTTCAATGCAACAAAACAAGTTACATATGTTTCATTGATAATAGATCCTTTGACAAGGCCTTAATTGAGGGGGCTAATATGAACAACACCTAGTATTACACGGCCTTGACTATCTTGTTAACTTCCTAATCTACTCTATTTATAGTATTATCTATTTATCATAAATACTCGAAACTTGCCATTATTTAATTTGATAAAATTTGGATATTTCTATCATCTCATTAATTGACTTTGGGTTAGACTTTTAGTCTGCCTCCTTTATTTGAGGCATGCAAAAATAATAAGTCCCAGTAACAATAACAAGAGAGAGAGATTACATCATAATCACAGTTTTTTAAGGTGACCTCCTGTAGTTTAGGGGATTGATGGATGAAAAATGGTGCAAGACCCAAGACGCAGAAACCCCCACCCACCAGAAGTTCCAGGCTATTTAAGTTGTCAAAGACTGGGCAATTTGAAAAATCCTTCTCCCATACCTAGTTCATCACAAAGTAAAATTAAAAACTATGTTCCAGAGAACAATAAAATTAAAAGGAAAATCACATAGCTATTTACAGATTTTTGTTTCAAATATATTGCAAAGAGAAAGTACCTCTCCCATGGGGTAAAGCCGTAAGCTTTCGACATTTGAAAGGCTCTGAATAAGCTTGGGTCCCGTAGTGAGATATTCACATTGATCATACCAATCAGCCAAAAAGATGGAGGCATAAACTAGCGATTGAAGATTTAGCAACAGAATATCCAACGTACACACATCAATAGCCAAATACAGGAGATTAGGTGTGAAAATCTGAATTCTCATTCCGTAACAAATACAAAGAATCAACTTCTTCAAACTGTTGGAAGATATCTCAATGATATTGAAAACACTCATTGTTAGCACTAACTCTTCCAGCACAGAACACCCCAACAAAAGCTTCTTCAAAAAGTTATCGCTCGTTGCAACACCACAAAGTTTAAGGGTTTTGAGGCAAGGAAGGTTTACTGAGTTGAGTTCTAGATCAACTTCTGTAGAGAACCGCAATTGGAGATGTATTAGTGATGTGCAAGTGAAAATGAGATTAGCATTGAACTTCAAATTTTTACATGGACCCACATTAAATAAGCACTCTCGAGGCTCCAACTTCATCACATCACCAATACAATTGGCAAAAGCTTGAGTCCAAGGCAAGTCAAAGTCCGAATTGAACAAAAGTTGAAATTTATTAACATAAGATGTCTCTCGTTTCTCCAACACACTTCTCAGAAGCAGTTCGAATTTGGTAAAAAATTCTACAGCCATTTCATCATCAACAATCTCTGGCAATCCAAACTCTTTAATGTCAAATTTCAGATCCAACACAGAAGCCCATGTGTTTATCCATCTTTTGGACAAGATGCATGTTTGCACAACCTCTTTTGTAGTAAGAAAAGATAGGATATGCACGCGAACATCATCAGGCAAACTACTGATCTTATCAATCTCATAATTCTCCTCAGTACCATGTGCTTTGATATTCATCATCTTTCACCTTTGCAAATACAGAAAAAAATGGAACTTTAATGAGTTGCACAGAGTTAATTGCTTCTCAATTTCAAGAATTAAGATAAACATATCTTAATTAAAAAAGAAGTTACATATATCCCAAGTGTTAAAAGTAGAACCGTGATCCAGCCTCCCATCTTTGTCAACCATAATCATAGTTACGATTTATGCAAATATCCCGAATAAGAAAAACAAAAAAAGAGCATCCATGATATAATTTTGTTCCATTAGTTGCTTTTTATGTAGTTGTTGTGAAAAGTAACGCCTAATCTCAGCATAATTATGTTCCGTAGCAAATATCCCAAATACATTTGCAGCAGGTTTTTATGTAGCAATTTTGCAACAAGTTGTTAGACTGCAGATGTTTCATTTGCAATGGCAAGTTGCAGGGTTCCGATAATATCAGTACAAAATTGGTCGGAAATGATCAGACCAGACTAAGCAAATACAATTTATTCTCAGCTATAGGGTTTCAGTCAAAACCCAAATGATCAAACCCATTAACATAACAAAGACAGACAAAGATAAAAAAATACCGATGCCAATTAAATCAAGACAGCTGATCACAACCTCCAGAGCCACATTCAAACTTTAAGTCAGCCATTAACGGCTATTTTACCCAAAATCAAACAAAACTTAGAAAGAGAGAAAAAAAAAAAAATTATAACAGTATCAAGAGAATCGAGCAAAGGAGGGTCCCTTTACTTTTACTTTTGCGACAAAAAGTTTAAGAAAAAATGAGAGAAGGGAGTTTACCTAGAGAGAAAGAGAGGCGGCTCAAGGGGAGTTGAGTAGAGTGTGCGAGAGAGTAAGCGAGAGAGAGGTGGTGAATGCACATAAACCTTTTAATATTCGTGCTATAAGAGATCGGACGGTTTATATTTAACCTCAAAATTTGAGTTACCTCAGTACTAGCATACTATGCTTCTTTCCCGGGTTGGATTCCATTGATGCTGCCGTTACTTCACCTCGGTGGAGACGAGACTAGGAGACAGAGAGAAAGAGAGGGAGATGGAGATGCACTGGGTGAAAGTTGATCCCTCTGATTTTGGAGGTGATTTTCCGTTGAAAAGTTTGTTAAATTCAACCGAACCATTTATTTTTGACAGAAGCTTATTTTATAGCCTGAAAGTAGGAAAAATTGTTAAAAAAAAATTTGTAAAAAAACTATGTTAAGAAAAAATATTGCACTCAAATAATTCACTAATTATATAATATAATACAAGCATTATAAATGAAGCAATTTTTTCTTTCCAGAAGCTATACTAAGTTGGCTAGATCATCTCATCGTCCTCTGTATTAAAATACGAATGGGGATATTATTGTACAGAGCCAAACAATGAAGACATTAATGTAGTGTCAAATGAAAAATTATTAACATCCTCATATCCAACATATGAATTGTATATGCTAGAAATTCTAGATTACTAAATTGAATTGTGTTCTGGTTGTATTCCATATGCAAATGAGTTTGATTATATCTCCATTGAACTTTGAGGTCCAATACAGCCACCAGTTTGATTACATTCAGCGCCGGTTTTTCTACTGGTGCTGATTCTATGATTGATTAGCACCGGTTTAAAACTGGTGCTAACAACACCAGTTGTTTCTTAAAAACCGGTGCTATAAGTTACAAATCAAATAAAAAACTTGCTTTCTACTTATATAAGCTCTTTGTAATATGATAAGTAATAACTTCGACTAAGCTTGCCTTTTGATTATCTGATAGGCACTTACTAGCAATACCAGCAAACATCTTTTTATCAGAAAATAGTTTTAATCACTGTCTATGGTATTGACTCAGCCTAACTCGGGTGAAACTCAGCTTAACTCGGGTTGACTCGACCGAGTCAAACACTCTTCAACCGAGTTTTAATTTGCTGAAAAACTCACATAAGCACAAGACTTGGGTGAAAATCAAATCAAACCCAACTGATATTGAGTTGACTTAGAATCGGCTGAGTTTCCAAACCATGTCCTGCACTTCGCCCCCAAAGGAATTTCATTGGATAAAGAATATTTAGAAAGAATTAAACTTCCCATGTGACATAAAGCAGCAATAATCCTTGTACAAAAAATGTTACTTACATTACCAGAAAAACTATCCTATGTACAATTATATTGGCATATTGCAGCTGTAATTTTCTTCATGTGTACACCTTTACGTTATCAAATCAAATTTACATTTTGAGCCTTAAATTAAGGCACTGTATACATACAAAATTTCTGCTACCATTATTGATGTTGCTGGATCCATTCTTGGATGGCAGAACGAAGGGCACGATTTGGAGTAAGTTCGAGGTGGTCAAGGGGCAGATTTGTCATTGGTGATGTCTCGTGCCTGCCATCGAGCCAGCCTTTAATGGCTTCAGCTTCATATGTATAACCATCTGCCGCTATGTGAGGATCCTTCATTATCTCCTGAAAATCATTTTTTTTTCCAAATTCCACCGATAAAATAGTAGTGTAAGTGGGAGATATTTTCCAAAATAAAAATATCTAAGTATTGTTTAGGGGTATGTTTGGATGTGTCAAGAATAGCAAATGCATTCAAACAATATTTTTGCTATTCGGAATAGCGCTAGAATAGCTAATATACTCCATTCCTTGTAAATGTTAGAATAACTACTATTCAAAAGTGTGAAGAAAGAGAAAAAAAATGTTTTTCTTAGATTTCCTCCAATACAATTCCGAAATGACAAAGTTAGCATCACTTCTATCATCTTCCGTTCTCCACATTGTGACAATTCGTTTGAGACCCCACTTACATATATTTCCTCTTAATTAGCAAATTGTTAACACTATTCTTTCTCGATACTATTCACTATTCAAAATATAGAATCCAAACAACATTTTTGTTAATCTGAATAGCACCATTTCAACACTTATATGAAAAATCATTATTTTTCTCTATTCTCATTTACTAATAATCCCAAATTTTGCTATTCTAGCTACCATCCAAATATTTATTCAACAAAAACAAAATTTCTCACCAGGCAATATCAACATTCATATCCCAAAGATGTGGTTTGGATTAAATATTAGGTTATATGATTGCCACTTTATTTGCCCGGTTTATGCTTACTAGTGCATTATTATTACTCAGCCATGCTAAGTGTACGACAAAATTTAACTAAGAGTGATTCATCAATTCAAATGATATCCAACAAAGTCTTACCTGAAAAATAGGACACATGAAGTAGGAAGGTATGCCTTTGTCATCGAGTTGAGATTTGAAACTTGGCAACACGGATAAGGAAGCAGCCATCATCAAGGACTCAACAAACTTCCATTCACTATCCAAATTTGGGCGCTTCTTCCTACGTATTTGAGTGCATCTCAACCCAATGTTTGTCAATTGCTTGGCTTGTACGAAAGGCCACTTTCCAGCTGACCTATCTATAATCAAGTGCAAGGAGTCAGTCTCAACAGCATCCTCCACATCAGCTATTATGTTTAGTGGAGGTTTTCCAGTCAATAGTTGAAGGACGATTATTCCAAATGAGTAGACATCAGATTTTACTGTTAGCTGTCCACTTCTTAGAAACTCTGGGTCCATGTATGCAAACGTTCCCTTAGGGTTCTCAGTGCAGTACACTAATGTGTTTGTGTTGGATTCCATTAGGATACGAGAAATGCCAAAGTCACTGAGCTTACTAACCAAGTTGGCATCTAGGAGGATGTTTGCTGGTTTAAGGTCACCATGGACAATTGGATTGGGGTTGTTCGAGTGAAGGAACAAGAGAGCACGACAGATTTCACCGATGATACGCGTGCGCACTTGCCATGTCAGAGGCGGGGTGGCACCTTGGCATGCAATTCGATCTTCAAGGCTACCATTAGGTAAATACTCATAGACTAGAGCGGACTGTTCTGAGCATGTTCCGATAAGGGTAACAAGGTTCGGGTGCCTCATTGTGCTTAGGATAGCGACCTAGCAAAACGAGAAACATGAGTTGGTCTAGATCTAGAAGCATAAATTGATCAGAAAAGAAAACTGGTATCAACTTCCATAGTTCCATTTATGAGTTAATCTCGTCCCATATCATCCATAATAGGTTAAAACATTGAACATTCCTTTGTTTCATTTTTTTTTGCACGAATATGCTACCGTAGATTCAGTCGAATGAATAGCTGGTTACAATAAAATGAAGTTACCTCTTGTTCAAATTCTGGTTTGCCTTGTAGGCTCTCAGGATGCAACATCTTTATAGCAACCATGGTGTTGTGCAAAAAGCCTTTGTAGACACAACCAAAACCTCCTTCTCCGATCTTATGTGAATTAATGTTGAAGTTCTCAGTTGCCTGTTGAAGTTCTAACATAGAAAACTTAGAGAACGCTTCATTAGATCCAGGACCAGCAGCAGCACATAATTCTTCGACCTCTTTAACTGCATTATCTCGCTCCTCTTGCAATTTTTTATTTTCTTCTTGCAGCAAATCTAGTCGGATTTTGCTCAAGTCCAATTCTTTTAAAAGGGCAATTTGTGATTCTTTGACCTCTTCAACTACATTATCTCGCTCCTCTTGCAATTCTTTATTTTCTTGTTGCAGCAAATCTAGTCGGCTTTTGCTCAAGGCCAATTCTTTTAAAAGGGGTTTTTGCGATTCTTCGACCTCTTTAACTGCATTATCTCGCTCCTCTTGCAATTTTTTATTTTCTTCTTGCAGCAATTCTAGGCTCAAGTCCAATTCTTTTAGAAAGGCAAATTTTGATTCTTCTACCTGAAACGTCCAATTCAATTGGGCCAAAAATTATAATTATTTTTATTGTCATAATTGAAGTTCAAAATAACTTTCTTTTGCATATCAAATAGATACCTTTTGAATTAAGGCTGCTTGAAGTTTTGAGCAAATGCCTCCGATATTTCCCTGAAAAAAATAGAAAATTTTATTTAAAATTTGTGTTATGGGAATAACTAGCACACTCATGTTTTTTTTGTAGGTTTTAGCAACCATTTCTGAAAAATATTTGGAATGATTAATTCCTGGAGCTATACTAATATGCTGCTGAAACAATAACACATTATTTGAAAATTATCATGCTATTGGTTTGATTAGTAATTCAATGACACAAAAATTGTAGTATATTTACTGTGCAAGTTACTTGCTTGAAAAGCTATACTCACAACATGAATTCTTTGAGGCATAGCGGGGCTGGGGGTTACTTGTGGCGCAGATGTGGACCCTACAGACTTCATCCGTGGAGCAGGAATATGAGCTGCTGCTGGGCCATGGAGAGCATATTTTACAATCTCAGGTGTTAAGGCGCGCCCACTTTGTGCCACAGTAACCAGTCTCATGGCATTGAAGAATTCTTGGCGGTGAAGGAAGAGATTTTCCTTTTTATTGGTGTACCTCCAGATCTGTATATAAGAATGTAATGTAGCATCTGTTATGATCCAAGAAATAGTACCTATATTGATTTTGTACCACCAAAGTTGGGGGGGGGCGATCTACATTAACGTACCGCTTAAGTTAATTCTCAGACGGTACAATCAGAATTCGGGTCAATCCGGCCCAAAGCCTATAATGCACGGTACAAATCTTAATTTAAAATTTGGGTTAACTTGGAGGATACGAATAATATACCTCAGAGTGTGTGTGTGTATATGCATGGAGAGTGAGAGAGAGGAGGGATCCACTGCACTCTTTTTTGGTGATACTGGATTACACTACATTTTCAAAGTTTTCAAAGTTCAAATAGTCAATTCAAACAGTTCAACATAACGAATATATTAAAATGTGCTTGTAGATCAAATTTTATATTCTTTTGAATTATTTTTATTATTTATTAAGTATTTTACAAAATCGTTGTTTTCATACTATTGAATTTTCGTACCTATCTTAATAAATAGTAAAAAAATTCAAAAAAAAAATGTAAACTTTGATCTACAAGTTTGTGCACTTTAATATATCCACCATGTTGAACGGTTTGGATCGACCGTTTGGACTTTGAAAGTATAGGGCGTATTCCATGTCACCAAAAATGATATAAGTGGATCTCTCCTCATATATATATAGAGAGAGAGAGTAGAATTAGGGTGCTTCTAGGAGTACCAAGCCTTTTTGTACTATTAACTCTAAAACATATCGGATTAACTTCGAACGACGAATCCAAACTTTTGAAATCCTTCTACCTTACGAGTGATGCGTCTACATGTGAAAATGTTAAAGTTTCGAATTAATTTAGTATAAAGTCAATTGGTCAAAATTAAAAAGTTTCTAAATTAATTTTAACGCAATCATTTTTTTAAGCCTTTTGACCACTTGACATTATATTAAATTAATCTGAATCTTTAAAATTTTCACATGTAAACCCATCACTCGTAAGGTAGAAGGATTTTAACGGTTTGGATTCATCGTTCGAAGTTAAGCCGATAGGTTTTAGAGTTAAGAGTACAAAAGGGTGTGGTACTCTTAGGAGCACCCTAGTTCTACTATATATATATATATATATATATATATATATGGATTAGGGGGTGTTTTGAGTAAACTTCTCGAGTTCGAAAAAAGACCAATGCCTAAAAAAGTCCCGTGTGAAGTGAGATCAACTAGCACTTGTGCTTTCTATTAAACCCCCTAGCCATTTCTAATTTCAGTCTAATCTAGCTCCTTAAAAGTTCACCACAAACCAAAATTAGTAGTCAAAGTATTAGATCAATAAATACAAAACTATATATAGAAAACAAACAACCAACCAAAGGTAGCTAGTAATTAACCTGATCAAGCACTGCCCTGGGCAAACCGAATCCCTTGAAAAAAACAACAGCTTCGTTTCCGCTTATCTTCCCATCCTTATCTGTATCTGCTGCATTGAAGTAATTCTCGAAGGCCTCCATGCTCCAATTATAAAGATCTCGTGAAATCACATCAATGAATCGATTATCGTATCCGGATCTGCATCCGAAGAGATCGATAAAAGACAGGAGAGGAGGTGCGCTGATCTCGTTGACGAGACGAAAGTTACGTTGTTGGTATCACGGCGCGGCTCGACGTAAATGGGGCAAAGGAGAGAGCAAGTTGACCAAAAACCCGGTCGCTACTAGTACTGTTAAAAGAAAGGGAATTTCATGCATACCCTCAAAAACCTCTTAAATTACGTATTACCTCCTCTAAAATTAATAATATTATATTTAAAATAGTAAATATGATTTTATGAATTTTAGAGGGGGATATGAAATTTTGAAGTTTTTAAGTTTTACCTAGTATTTTAAAATTCGGTCTATTCGGCCGAATATTCCTATTCAATTACAATCAGAATAGAAAATCTATATTCAGTCCGAATATGAAGTTTAGAGCATATTACCGGTTTAGAGTATTTTAATAGTGATAAAATACTAGTTTAAAGTATATTAACAATGATTTATAACACATATTACCAGTTTAGAGTATATTAACAATGATAAAAATGTTGGTTTAGAGTATATTAACAGTGAGTCATATCACATATTACTGTATGCTTGTTTATATATACGAATTCTCATTTAAAATCTGCATATATAAATCTGAATAAAAATCTGCATATGCAGCCGCATACCGTATATGCGGTATGCAGTGGTCTTCTGCATACCGAATGAGAACCGAATTTCAAAACACTGGTTTTACCATAATCAATTTTGTTTTCTTGGGTTGTGCACTTATTCTCTAGGAAAATGTTGTTTTGTTGTCCTTAATCCTAATATCTTAAATAGGTTTCTATGTTTCATGAATTAGCGATAAAACGAATCATTCTTTTATAGAGTATTTTTATGCCGTGCTGTGTTAATCTTGGAGAAACAAAAGGTCAATTCATTTCATTAGAAAATAACTAAGGCTCTGATCGGAACAAGAGATTTCTCGCTAAAACTAGAAATAGAATCAGAATTCTTGCTCGTCGTCTGATCGGAACGGAAGCATAGGAGAGAGATGATTTGATTCGGCGGGATTTAAGAGGCGATATTTCCACCAACAAAATCACGAAAAAATTGTAGGTATTTGGCGAGAAACAATTTCACCGTAGTGAAAGTACGTATTTGCCCTCATCAGTCTCTCCTTCTGCATCGTTGGATGAACGCTTTGAGAATAGCTGTAAATTTCAGCTGAGGACGTAGCTGAAAGAGTAGAAGAGGCGGAGGGGAGTTGAAGCGTGGGTTTGGTCGAGTCGCCTTTGTCTTCACTTGAGTTTCAACTTCGCACTCGTCTTAGCTTATCAGTTTCGTGTTTGCTAGACTCCGTCTTCAATTTCTTCGCCGGTACAAACTGTTGGGTTTTTTCTTCAATCTCTTAATGGCATTATTTTGTAAATTAAGTGAACTGTTGGGGTTTTTATTTATTGTCAACTAATGAATTCCTTCATTTAATTTATAGCTTCCGATCAATAAAATTCAATTCCAAATTAATTCTTTTCGTTTCCTTTCTATTGAATTCAATTCTATTTTTGTTGGTTTTTATTTCAATCACAGTGTAAATATGAATGATTTCGATTTTTCTAATAGAAGTTGAAGGCAAAACTATACCAGTAAAAAAAAGTGAAAACACTAGAGGGGCAAATTAGAAACTCGAAGACTTAAAAAAATCCAAATAACAAAATAATAATAAAATATAAATTATTCAGACGAACTTTTTTATTGTGCTGTGCTCGTCGCCAATATCTATTACTCTTAGTATTAGATGGCCATTTTCAATTTCTAAATGAAGATTTCTTAAACTAAGTTTTGTTATAACTTGGTGGATATTTTAAGCGAAAAATATTCTCACAAATTACATGACAGAATAATTCGTTTTTCAATTTAGAGCACCAAAATGGTCGTAAATTATGATGTAATTGAGACGAGGTCTTGCCGAAATGTTTTTTATTTATTTTTATTTTATGTTATTGTAATGTTGTAGCTTTATAAGACAAGTTTTATATGTGCCTTTGAATCTACAATCTATATTCTCTGTTTAAGTTACTAATGCTATTATTCTTTTTTGACTGTTGGTTTAGATATAAGAGAATGAAAAGTTTTCATGAGTAAAGACAGGAAGAATTGGTTTGCTTCAATTTAGTTTGAATGACGGGTCGGATATAATTATAAGGATCTGAACCCGAGAATTATATTGGGCCATATTGATTTATTGGCCCAGTTTAATCCCGCAGCTGGTTCGTCTTGGGCCGTAACAACTTCTCAGATGATGCGTTGCTTATACTAGTAAAGTACGGATCTCTGCAGTAACTCAATTTTTTTAGTTTAGATCAAAATCATCCGATCAAAATCAGGTTCGTGGTGAAAGCACCTCAACCCTTTAATATTCGTGCTATAATAGATCGGACGGTCTATATTTAACCTCAAAATTTGAGATACCACAGTACAAGTATGCTATGCTTCTTTCCCGGGTCGGATTCCATTGATGCTGCCGCTGCTTCACCTCGGTGGAGACTAGAGACTAGAGACTAGGAGACAGAGAAAGAGAGAGAGATGGAGATGCACTGGGTGAAAGCTGATCCCTCTGATTTTGGAGGTGATCTTCCAATTGCTCGAAGGTAATTAAATGATCTCTCCTGTACTTTCTATAAGTCAAATTTCGACCATACCCTGCTTATTTGGTAAGATTGTGTGTGCTAGAAGGTTAGAAATCAGTAATAACTGCACATTTGTTCTCAATTGCTTTTTTTGAACTATTAAATCTGCAAAGAACTGATGAAACACATGAGTCTGCAAAATGAAAGCTTGTGATGTTGGTAGTTAAGCAGATCTGAGGTTGATGAGGATATTTCAGAAAGCATAAACAGCAGCAACAGGAAACTGGTACCAGCAACAATAAAACTGTATCAGCAGCAAGGGTACTGGTACCAGTAGCACATCTCATCTCATATCATATCTTGTCAGAAACCCTCTAGCAGGAGGGGAAGCAAGGGAACACTGGTACCAGTAGGACTGGCTAGCATAGCCACTGATGAGGATATTATTAAGTAAAATTTTGCATTTTGCATCCAATGCATTACTATTTTGGTATTTTCCAGCATTTGTTTGATTTGTGTTCTGCAAGGTTGTATTCCTTCAATTGATGTACCTAATTCATGCAATTACATATGAGAAAAAAATATGATAAACTTGCAACATAACAGAAATTACAAACATAAATAATGGACTTAGTTGAATACAACATTGTAACTGCAGTGGACACACAGCTGTGCAAGTGGGAAAATCAAAGGTGGTGGTATTTGGTGGGTTTGCTGATAAGAAGTTCCTTGCTGACATTGCCGTTTATGACATCGGTACGCATAATTTTCTCTTTGTGAAAAATAAAACTAGATAAGCCCTTTTTATTGTACTTGTATTATTCAATTCTGTATGATACCTGTGTATACATATTTTCTGAAATCTTGGCTGGTTTTCCATGAAAAATCCTTGATCCAACCATACCCAATACTGTACCATGGGGCTCTGATGTACCAGTACTGTTACGGAGAGTGCAACTGTACCTGTGTGACATCTCATAATTTTACTTTTCTTTTTCTTTCTTTTGTTTTCAGAAAATAAGTTGTGGTACACACCAGAGTGTCGTGGCAGTGGTGGTTCAGAAGAGCAGGTGGGCCCTACTGCCAGAGCATTCCATGTTGCAGTGGCTATTGATTGCAACATGTTTATTTTTGGTGGCCGATCTGGTACTAAAAGGTTGGCACATTTTTTGGAAGTTAAGATATTTCATACGCACCAATAAGAAACATAGAAATTTCTGACCAATATTAATATTTCTCAGGTTGGGTGATTTCTGGATGCTTGATACTGGTATTTGTCTCGCTGTCTCTCTTGTGCTCTCTCTTGAACCTATAATTGTATTAAAGATTAACTTATGCATAGAATTAACAATTTTTGTTGCTGATCTTTTTTTATAATAATACATGAATATGAGTGAGGTTATGGTATTATGCATAGCGCATAATGGTCCATACTATGGATCAACCTCTCCAATTTTAAGGTCCAAACAATTGATCTGAACCATTCAACATTATATCCATATAAAAATGTACTTGTTGATCAAATTATACATTTTTTAGAATTTTTTACTATTTTTTAGATAGGTAGAAAATCACTTGGATCTTTCCGGACCATTCAAAAGTAGTGATTTTCTACCTATCTAAAACATAGTAAAATAAATTATAATAAATGTAGAATTTAGTTTGCAAGTACATTTTGATATGGAGATCACGTTGAACGGCTCAGATCGACTATTTGAACTTTGGAAATGAAAATCTTGATCCGTAGTACGGACCAATCTGCGCTATGCATAGTACCATAGCCTCACTCCATGAATATTCTATCTTCTAGGATCTCTAAGACACAATGGAAAAGAAACAATAATGAAATAAAGCACTTAATATAGATTCAAACATTATTCTTTAAGTAATGTCAGTATCTGAGATATTTACTTATTGCTTTTTAAATATTATCTTTCAAAGAGATATGGCAATGGTCTGAGCTTACAAGCTTTGGAGATTTACCATCACCGCGGGAATTTGCTTCAGCTTCAGCCATAGGAAACCGTAGAATTGTTATGTGGGTCCCACTCTCTGATACTTTCCATTACTTTTCATTGTATCCAGCTTATGTTCGTAGAATGTTTGGTTACTGGTAATTTTATCTGTGATCTAAATTCAGGTACGGAGGTTGGGATGGTAAAAAGTGGCTTTCAGATGTTTATATTATGGACACAAGTGAGTTTGTTTTTATAATTTCATTATGAAATTAACCTTTTCTGCCCCCTATACAACCTCAGTATATTAAAAAAAAATATATTAAATGTGGGTCCATATCCTCTGAGTTATCCCAACTTTTCAGTTGATGTCAAAATTCGGCCAAAAAGTATTTTTGGTGCCTATTGAGATGCACGGGGCAGTACTAATATAAAATGAGTCGCTTTTATATTTGTGCTGAATGGTTCAGATTTTGTAAGGATTAACTCAAAATTTGAGTTATCTTAGTGGATGTGAATTCTTAAAAAGTTACCCAAACTACCGTTCCTTTTTGCCTCATGTACAGAGAAACGAACTGTGAGGAAGGAATAGCAGTTTAGGCACCCTTTTGATTTAATTAGAGCTGAGGAGAATTGAGATATTTTCATATTTATCATGTGTGCATGATATTTGCTATGTTAGGTTGGGGCATATATAAAGTTGCTTGACTATGGTGAGATGATTTTGATTTTAACCTAGATATGTTGGGAATGAGAAAATGAGATATCTAATGTATTTTCTTTTATTTGTTCTATTTTTTTCTTTTCATTTTGGAAAAAAAAAAAAGTGTCACTTGAGTGGACTGAGCTGTCAATCACAGGGTCGGTCCCACCGGCAAGATGTGGCCACTCCGCCACAATGGTTGAGAAGAGATTGCTTGTATTTGGTGGGAGAGGTATATCTCCTTCTGTTGCTTCAATACTTTCCTAGAGTGAGGCTATGCGTAGCGCAGATTGGTCCGTACTATGGATCAACATTTCTATTTTGAACATTCAAACAGTCAATCTGAACCATTGAACATAATCTCCATATAAAAATGTACCTCTAGACCAAATTTTACATTTTTTAGAATTTTGTTACTATTTCTTTTAGATAGGTAGAAAATCACTTGATCTAAAAATTCTACACCATTAAAAAATAGTGATTTTTTACTTATCTAAAAAAATAGTAAAAAGTTTTTTAAAATGTAAAATTAGTTTACAATTAAATTTTCATAAGGATATCATGTTGAAGGGTTTAGACTTTGGATAGACTGTTTGGACTTTATAAACAAAGATATTGGTAAATAGTATGGACCAATCTGCGCTATGCATAGTACCAGGGCCTCACTCTGCTATCTTTTCTTAACAAATTTCTGGTGTACTAGCTACACAATTAAGGCCTTCTTTGTATTTCTTGCTCTAATTATGTGGTTACTAGAGAAACTGAGTAGGAATGAAGCAAAATAGACTTGTCCATAATAATGAACTTGCTTTGGTGTAATGTTTATAATTTTTCAATGTAAATATGATGTCAGGTATTTATATCTTTTGTACGCTTGTATGTTTTCTTAGGTGGTGGTGGACCTATAATGGGTGATTTATGGGCTTTAAAGGGCCTTATTGAAGAAGGTGGGTAATATGCTATTGTTTCTGTTGAGCTGTTGAAACAAATATTACACTGCAAGGTTTTTATACTATACCAGTTTATGAATGGTACTTGTATTCGTTTGTTCTCATTTTATTTGTATTCTTGGTTTGTGCTTGCCGGTTATAATTCTACCGTTCAAAAGTTTGTTAAATTAAGCCAGATACATTTAATAATCATAGAAATAAATGTCAAGATATCTATCAGTCGAACCGAAATAAGAGAGATTAAACCGAACCAAATATAAAAAAATCAAAGTAATTCAAGTACATATCAAGTAAATTTCGATTTGTTTGGTTGAACCAAAATAAGAGAGATTAAGCCAAACCAAATATAAAACAAAATTCAACCAAACCGAACCATTTAATCCATAATTTGACGGTTCGGTTGAAAACCAAATAAATCGGATCCAATGAACACCCCTAATTCTTGGTTTGTGTTTACTAGTAATAGTTTTTCTGTTGAAAAGTTTGTTAAATTCAACCGAACCATTTATTATTATTGGTCTGTGAAGAACTGGTACTGACTACTGATAGCAAAATCCGTAATTAAATTTGAAGATAATGAGACGCCAGGCTGGACTCAACTTAAACTCCCAGGCCAATCGCCAGCTTCCAGATGTGGCCATACTGTTACTTCTGGAGGTCATTATGTAAGTATTTTAGTTGTCTTTTTTATTACTACATGTAGCATTTTGTTGCATTAACCTCTTATTTCCTGAATTCTTACCAAATATCAACTCAATATCAAGAACAAAGTTAATGTGAAATTCATAGTTAAACCATTTTGAGATTAAACTAGATTGTTTTTCTATTTATCTTGTAGCTGTTACTTTTTGGCGGGCATGGAACGGGTGGCTGGCTTAGTAGATATGATGTATACTATAACGACTGTATAGTTTTGGACAGAGGTGAAGTAGAAACTGTTCTATTATTTTATCAAAAAACAATGTGTATATGCCCAAAAAATAAACCCTGAAAATATCATATAAACAAATGCAAAAGATTAATCATTTCTCATATCCACAAAACATGGGAACATCTTCTCCACCCCCTCATCTCCTATTTTTCAAAAGATACCAAAATTATCCTTACTTTCCTCAGTTGTGTTGAAAGGCAGTGACATGGGTTAATTTAGTCATATTTCAGTAAAATGTTACTCATAAGATCTTTATTTTTTGCATGGTAAAGTACTTTTATGTTCACTATACTTTTGTTCTTTGGGGATTGATTACAAGTGACTAAAGAAAACTAAAATTTGTTGGTGATTCAGCGTATATGCCGAAAAATACCCTTAAAATTTCATATAAACAAATGCAAAATGAATCATATATATGCACAAAACATTAGAATATCTTCTCCACCCCCCTCATCTCCTATTTTGTCAAAAGATACCTGCTCTCCTCAGTCATATTTTTTTACTATACTTCTTCTTTGGGGGTTGATTACAAGTGACTTAAAGAAAACGAAAATTTGTTGATGATTCAGTGTCTGTTCAGTGGAAACGAATGAATACAAGTAATGAACCGCCGCCTCCACGTGCTTACCACTCTATGACTTGTGTTGGTACAAGATACCTTTTATTTGGTGGATTTGATGGGAAGACCACCTTCGGTGATTTTTGGTGGTTAGTTCCAGGAGGTACTTGTCATTCCTATTTTTCATACATTTTGTTGTTTATTGTTTAAAATCAACACTTATCCTTATTTTGGCTGTATAGAGGGACATTTTGATAGTGATATGTTAAAATTGTAATATGCAAATTTATATATCCTGTGTGTCTTTTCAGATGATCCTCTAGCAAAGAGACCAACAGTAATTCCAAGCAGTCCTTCAGAAGTCACTGTGCCTTCTGGTGGATCACAAAATACCGATGTGAAGGTACTGAAAATTATAGCACAAATATGCTCAAAACTGTCCCTTTGGAACACTTCCTGTATGCGAAACAAGGGTATTTTTGGAGTTCTGAAGAAATAGGCACAGGAGGGTTATGCAAGTAAATAACTTATTGTTTGAGAGAGCTATGGTTCTATGCATAGCACATATTGGTCAGTACTATGGATTAATATATTTCTTTGAAAAGTTCAAATAGTCATTCTGAACCATTCAACATGATCTTCATATGAAAATGTACTTGCTGACTAAATTTTATGTTTTTTAGATTTTTTTTTTTACTATTTTTTTAGATAGTTAGAAAATCACTACTTTTGATTGCTCTAGAATTTTTAAATCAAGTGATTTTATACCTATCTAGAAAAATAAAAAAAATTCTAGAAAATGTAAAATTTGATCTACAAGTGTAGTTTCATAGAAAAGTCATGTTGAACGGTTTAGATCAACTGTTTGGACGTTGAAAATTAAGATATTGATCCATAATACAGACCAATCCGCACTATGCATAGTACCATAGCCTCACTCTGTTTGTTTTATTAATTACATAGGACTAGCTTGTGACCATTTACTGATTCGTTCAATTTCATTTATTTGTGAATTCAAGGAAAATGAAGAGACAAATGAAGAGTCCCTTATTTTAGAATTAGCTGATAAATTGGGCATTTCAATATCTCCAAAAGCTGATCTCAGTATTACCGATGAAATGGAGGACAAAGAACTAAGTGAATTATCAGCACGATTTACAGGAGAGAATTTACCAACTAGAGACCAAGCTGCTGGAATACAGGTAATTTGTAGTTTTATTCTTCTTATATTACAGTGTACATAATTAACATATCGTCTGTCTATGATACTCATATTATTTGAATATTAACACTTCTTTAGGTATGATTTAGGTTCTTAATCTATGCATAAACCCACAAAAGTTTAGAAAATAAATTGGACAATTAAAAAGGAAATATGAAGAGTAAGAAATAAATTGTCTGATTTTCTTAGATTGCATGATTATTTAAATGAACTACCAAACAGGTTTTTCTTGCATTTGTTATGTCAACCATCTTTGTTTTTAAATATAAGAATACTATTATGCTTTAAAAAAAATATATTATGGATAAAAGCACCAAACCTTGAAGGTACTTTAGTAATTTCTTTTGCAAAATTTGATGGAGTTAAATGAATTAGTGTGTGCGCGCGCGCGTGTGGGCGGGGGAGGGGGGGGGGATGAGGGTATGCAGTGAACCCTGTACTATAATGAAGTAATTATTATGGGTACATGAGATCCTCCCTGTTGACTCGAATATTATTTGATAATTGGAGTTATATCGTGAATTTTAGGCAGTAAGAGATCACTGGAACAACTGTAGTCCCAGTTCCATACAACTCCAGGAGGTGGGTCCCATGTTGCGCGATTATAAGCGTCTCATTGTTCGAAACCACCAGTAAGTTCAATTTCATTCTTAATTTTGTGTGTTTGTTTATTTTTGAGGTATTACATGAAAGACCCAAGTTATTGAGAAATTGCAAAATTTTAGAATTGTTGGAGAAACTAAAAAAGAGACCCTGTTGCTAGCTCATCTTAAACAACAGAATTATTTACTTCAATAATGTGGTTAACTACGGTTAATAATTTAAACATCATTTTATAGATTAATTTGATGCAGGGGAGGAGATAAGAGATGTTTCTGCAATGTACATAATAGTATAGGGATTTTTTTTGCAAACCTTTTTCCCTTATTTCTGTTATGTAAATGTAAATATGATTTCATGAGCTGTATGTTTGTGCTTGGTTGAAATTTGTATCTAATTTCAGTCGCATATTAATACAATTTTTGCTCTTAATTTGGCTGCAAAATTTTGACTGATTGCAATTCTACAAATTTCAGAGATAAATTGAACTATGATTTACATTCCACTTCATCAGCTCTCTCTGGTCAAGAAAATTACCGATTTTTCCACTTGAAAAGCGCTTCTCAGGTATTACTCTCTCTCTCTCTCTCTCTCTCTATAAATATGCTCGATGGAATCCGGTACCAAGCTGGACTGCTTATTAGTCTATTATTAGACTTAACAGAACTAAATACATATTAAAAAAAAAGTTAGCTGATATTTCGTTATTAGTTTGGTTGATTGTTGGATTTGACCCTGAAAAAAAGATCCATAAATTTAGATCCAGCTAGAGTGAATGAGAATATATTGCATGAACATACTATTCAGCTGCTAAGAGTGAATATTTTGTCATGTTTATTTTCTTCTATTGTTTTATCATATTTGTTTCATTTTTTTTATACTCTATAGTTGCGTATGAATGACATTCCAAGTTTGCTTGAAGAATACCAGCAACTCATCTCAAGTTAACAACCGGGAATAGTAATGTTAGAAAATAAGGATTTTCTCTTTTCATTTGTTTTCCCCTCCATTTTTTGTGATTATCATTTGTTTTTTATTCCTTTTTTTTTTAATTACAAGATGTTGCTTTTGTAATCCAGTGCAACATTCTAAATGCAAACAGCTGATGGTAATAATAGAACATAACATAATCATTTATATAATGTGGTTTATAGAAAGAAAAAGAATCGTTGTATTGACAACATATGAAACTTTCCTTGGAAATTCTGACTGATTCTTAGTAATAGCATTTATCACCTCTCTAAATCTTTTACTACGATGTTTTTTTTTAATAGAGTAATTGTTTGATTAAGTGGGCATTATATCATGATATTGCAGCAATGTGTGTTGGTCAGTTCTATGGTCACAAAATTTACGAATAATTCATTTTTTTTTTTTTTTTTTTTTTTTTTGCAATGGTGAACCAAACACCAACTTATTTGGTTAATCAAACTTTGACTTAATTCACAAAAAATTTGCAAATTATACGAACTTTTTCCAAATTTTACGAATTACTCGCGAACTTTTCCCGAACTCTTGTTATTTTGCTCTATTGTGGGACTGAGATCTCTAATCCAGATAATTTCGAATCATTTTCAAATTATACCTGAATTATCGGCAAACCTCAATAATTCATCTATCACTATGATCATTTCCAGCCCTAGTATAAAATACAAAAAGAAAAATGCTATCAGCCTCTTAAAACAGTACAGATCGATGAACCCTAGATCAAAACTGACACAGTTTTCGATAATCTTACGCAATAAGTTTATTTACTAAGGTTGTATGATTACTGGGTGTCAAAAACCCAGATCTCTTATAATGAAAATACATCATGAACAAAAATCATACAACAATACAAGTTTTATACAACACAACTTAAAAAACTACTAAGCTAATTCACCTAGCACAATTTTGATATAATTATACTATTAAAAAATCAAGAAATTTCCCTGAGTTCCCATATTTTTATCGTACCATCATCACTTGCTGATGCCAGAATTCTCCAATCCTGCATGTTAATTTTGAAGTTTGTTATATAAATAATTATTTAAAATTTTTGATAAATGTGAATTACAACTAGAACTATAGACACTTCCAACAATATATATTTCCTGGTTACATATCATTCCATTAATTTAGAGAATATTTTATTTATAGAAATTAATATAAAATATTATAATGATTGCTCCAAGATTTTGTTGCATAGACAGTAAAAAAAATCTGGCCCAAAAATAAACTTTTTTTTGCTTGGTATCTGATAACCTCAATGAATCCAAACCTTTTTGTTCAGATCCATAGTTTGGAGCCGAATTTTTTTCCCAGTTCCGTCTATGGCATCTAAATCCACATGCAATCATTATAATACCCAGTATTAATTTAAATTAATTTTTATAAATATAAAATTCTGATTGGTTTAATTATGCTATCTTTCAATAGTGTACCCGATTGAAGCCACAAATTGTTATAAATTAGACCTGTTTTGACTTGGGAAATTATAACCTGCTGCTGTCATTCGCAACAATCATAATTATAATAATATCAACAAAAAAATTAAAAATTAATAACTAAACCTTGGGATTCCACCGAACAGAGTTAATATCCATCTCATGCGCTTTTTCCTTCTTCAAAAGCAGTCTATATGATGGTTCAACAACCTACATGTTTTAATAAATTAAAAAAAAAAAATTAGCTTTCAAGTTCTTTAGAATTGTTTATTTTTTCCTTATGTCAGTTGGAAAGCATTTGACCAGTACATTCTGTAATCTATTTCCGTCTATAAAGTTTAAAAGACCATGTGCGGAAATTTTAGGATGATATAATTTATCATGCTCATTTAGTTTATGACTATACATAAAAAAATGATTTTTTACCGAATCACCCTTTTCCTCCACAAAAAGGCAAATAGCATCATCACTTGCTCCACTCGCTATAACACCCTCACTGTTAACAACAAAATCGTAGATATTATTAAGTGAACTAAATAATGTATTTAGTGGTTGCTATTACACAAACAAAACATACAAATTCACTTAATAATAGCATGAAATAAAAAAATATTTGTACCAACTCAAATGAAAAAAAATATATTTGCAAAAATTCAAATGAAAAATGGATACCTAGACCAGTGAGCGGAAAAGATAGTACGAGAATGATATCCAGATAAGGTGCAGAGGTGCCTCCTAAAATAAATCAACACCTTGTTGTGAGATTAAATTTCTCAAGGAAACAAGAGACTAACAAATCTAAATAAATAAAGAAAAAAATAAATATATTCTAATCTGTACCAAGGTGCAGAGCCTTGGGTGTCTGTTTGAGAAATGGCACTACTGGTATCCCATATTTTCAGCGTAAGGTCGTCACTACAAAATAAATAAACAAGTGAAGATCAATTAGGTTTTTTTTTCCTTTTAGAGGTTATTGATGTAAACCAAATGTACCTTGAAGTGACCATTCTATCCCCGCTCGAGTTGAAAGAAACCGACCAGACTGTTGAAGTGTGTCCACTGTGTATAAAGAAAAGAAACAAAAAAGGTACCAGAAATCAACACCTTCAAATATCTATTGCTTTAAATGCTACAGAATTCAGTAGTAATGATTACATGGTATATGGGATATTTTCTAAATTTTCCAGGGTACTTTAGATAATTATATTTCATAAGAGTGAGGCTATGGTATTATGCATAGCACGGATTGGTCCGTACTATGGATCAATAATTCTGTTTTAGAAGTCCAAACAATCGATCTGAACCGTTCAATATGATCTCCATATGAAAATGTACTTGTAGATCAAATTTTACAATTTTTTTTAGATAGAAAACTAGACCATTAAAAAACTAGTGATTTTCTACCTATCTAAAAAAATTCTAAAAAAAATGTAAAATTGAGTCTGCAAGTACATTTTTGCAAGGAGACCATGTTGAGCGGCTCAGATCAATTATTTGGATTTTGAAAACAAAAATATTGATCCATAGCACCCGCGCCATGCATAGTAACCATAGCCTCACTCTATTTCATGATTAGAGTAGGAGTAATAGTATGAACTGTTCTATAACATACCTGCTCCCTTCGTTTAGGGTTTGCACACAATGCCAGTCATCGCTGTCACCATCCTCTGCCCATACCTATTCAAATAGGTGAGAAGAAAAGGAGGTTCTGGTGCATTACTGCACCTCCACAAAATCTGAAAATTCTATGATATCCTTACATAACAAAGCAATAAATATCCTACGGAGCCCACAAAACGAAGGAAATATAATGCACTCCTCTCTTTTCCCATGCATCTCTCAAACAAAAAAAAATTATGAAACAAAGGAAATATAATTTACACAAACAAAAAGTACAAGTCAAAAGGGTATATTTGATACGTCAAGCTTCCAATATTTACTAAGATTCTTTAACCTTTGCAAGCCTATACAAGTTTGGCACTCTCCAGTGAAAAAATAACACAAAAATAGACAAAAATGAAAGAAAACAATGAAAAAAACATACCTTGATGGAGTTGTCATAGCTGACAGAGACCAAAACATCAACGAAAGGATGCCACTGCGCCATCTTCACATCTTGTGAGTGGCCTTGAAGCACCGCCACACAATCATATTCATCTCCAGGTTGCACCTCCCAAATCCACACTGTCTTGTCTCTGCTACATGTCGCCAGAAACATCCCCGAGCTGCTCCACGACACACTCTTCACCTCATTCTCATGCCCCTGCCCGAAATATATTTAGAGTAAAATGCTGTTACAAGATGCCAGAAGCCATCCTTTTTTAGTATTAGAAACAAAAAAAACCTACTTCTTTGAAATTTCAGAACTTTAGCCTTTCCATTGATCTTTAACAGCATTAGAAATGCCAAATGGTAAGACTAAGTATGATGCTGATTGTTCTTCAAATTTTGATGGGGGAATTTCATGTATACCCCTCAAAAACCTTGAAATTACGTATCCCCCTCCCCCCTATCTAAAATTGATAATATCATATTTACCAATTAAAATATCTCGACCAATAAAATGAGTTCTAATAGAAAAGGTAATGAGCTGGGTAAATTTGTGAAGTTCATATAATGAATTGTAGAGGGGGAAATACGTAATTTCAGTGTTTTAAGGGGTATACATGAAATTCCCCCAATTTTGATAAGAAGTAAAAAAAAGTAATAGTACAGCTGATCTAACTCGAAGGCGTATACTGTCATTTAGCTAAAACCATGCAATGGCAGATCCTGTTTCAATATTCTGTGCATATACATAATTTTCTATACAGTTTAGAGTAAAATGTTATGGGTACTGTAAAATTGACTCCAATACCATGCTCAACATGAAAATTTTATATGATTTACCCCCATAGCTTGAAAGTCAGGCTCTGCTCAACCATGTATGAAAAATGGGGTGGCAACTATTTAAACTTGAATCTAAACATGCTCTGATATTTACCTCCAGAGTAGCAACACATTCAAAATCTCCACCGACATATTTCCAGATTGCAGTCGTGGAGTCAAAGCTCGCTGTGGCCAGAAACTTGCCACATGGAGACCAAGCACATGATCTGACAGTGCGTGTGTGTGTGTCTTCTAGAATAGTCTAAGAAAGTCCGAAAGAATAAATGATCAAATACTACAATATAGTTCATTGTATTAAAAAAACAGCACCAAGTACTAACAACACAGAGAAAAAAGTATTAATAAATTGACAGCAATATCTAATTACTATAATCCAAAATTTATGTATGAGATACTGATTCTGTAACAGTCGTATATAGCAGTAAAACTGAGACCTACTTCAAACAAGTAGATGCATCAACCAATGTAGAATGATAGCTAATACCATACCAAGCAGTCACACTGACAGGTGGAGCCCATTTGCCAGATCCAAACATTTTTGTATTTTACGTTTCAGAACCCCCAATCTAAATTTTGTAGTTCTGCCCCTGAGTATTCCATTTTTAACTTTCCCTTGTTCAATAGCAGCTAAATTGTACAGTTTGATACAAGCCAAGGTAAAAGGACATCAATCTCTTCAAAATTACCATACTGGAAAGTATCAGTAAAACAAACTGAGGTTTACTTCAAACAAGTAAATGCATCAATAGAATGTAGAAGGATGGCTAATACCGTACCAAGCATTCCCACTGATGGGTGGGGCCCATTTGCCAGACCCACTTGCCAGACCCACCTACTATTTTCTAGTTCCACCCCTGAGTATACTATTTTTAACTTTCCCTTGTTATAGTATCTAAATTGTACAGTTTGAGACTAATCAAGGTAAAAGGACATCAATCTCTTCTAAATTACCATACTGGAAAGTATCAGTAAAACTGTCAATGCTCTTAAACAAAGTAGAAGGATAGTTAAACCGTACCGAGCATTCCCACTGACGAGTGGGGCCCATTTGCCAGATCTTGACGATCTTGTCGCCGCTACAGGAGGCCAGCATAGCGGATGCACCGCCGCAGTTGTGTGGAGCCGGGTTCCAAGCGAGGCTCCATACCCGATCTGCATGACCTTCTAGTTTTTGCAGCTCTCTCAAGTCAACGCTTGAATCCAACAATTCCATCTCTCAGAAGAGCAAGCGAGAGAGAAAGAGAGAGAGAGAGATTGGTGAGAGAAGAAATCGGGTTTTGGTTTCCAAAGTCCAACTGCGATCACTTCGTTTCTTTCGTCTGTTAGGGTTTTTTAGTTTTATTGTGATGGCGAACTATGTAGCCAATTTTGGAGCGGGTTGTCCAGGCAACTATTACATATTAGTGACCATAGTGACAAATCAATTATTCGGGTTCGGTTCGGCGAGGTCAAAAATTCGTGATTCGGATATAATTCAGGTATAATTCGGGTATAATTCGGGAATAATTCAAAACAATAACAAAGCAATAAAAAAAAAAATACGGGTACTACACCCATTGGAGGGGATCCAAACCTCATGAAATGAGGGGACAGCGGCTCAGATGGCTCAGAGGAGGAGTCAGAGCCAGAGAGCACCCTTTTTTTTTAAATTCGTGGGCCGGCCCAAATTATATATATTAGTCAAATGTTTTTTTGTGTTTTTTTTTGCGTTTTTATTGCAAATAATTCGTAACTCGCGTTTTATACGCGTTTTACTCGCGAATTATTCGGTCAAACATTCGTTTTATGCGTGGTTCGGTGCGGCAAACTTTGAAAACCAAATTAAACGTGAATTATACACGAATAAATTGCATACTTGGTGACTATGTTAACTATGTTAGTGACACTGACAAGTGACAACTGACAAGACAAATTGGTGAGAGAAGGAATCGGGTTTTGATTTCGAAAGTCCAACCGCGATCACTTCGTTTCTTTCCATTTTCTCAAAAAAAAATCATTTCGGTTCTTTCATGTGTTAGGGTTTTTTGGGTTTATTGTGGCGGAGAAATGTGTAGCCATTTTTGAGGTAAATATTTTAACAGAGCTAGCTTAGCTTCATGCAGCGCTGTTTTGATTTTGTAGTCCGTTTGCTCGTTGCTGGATGTAAAACTTTTGAACCATTCAAAATTTGTGATATTTTACTTATCTAAAATATTTATGACCAACATATTTATTTTGACATAATACTTTATCTATTTTGATGGGATACTTTTGAATGATTCTTTTGTTTTCCATCTTCAAAAAAAAAGTTTTGAGAAATTTTACTTTTATCATGATAGCAGTTTGAAACTATGTTCCTACCGTTACTTGTACCGCAGTTTGAAACTGCAATACCAGAGCTTATATAACCCTATCTCAATCAAAAATATCTCATTTGTCACTCCTCCTTTCTCTCTCATCAGCCATCCTCCTTATTTGTCACTCCTCATTTGTTACTTGTAAGTTTTTTTTTCTTTCTCCACAGCCTCGACGTACAAAGTACTGCACACCAAAGGAGTAAGGTGCGCATTCCATAAGACGCTATGGAAGCTAAATATACCAATCAAGGTGAGGGGTTTTGTTGGCTACTGGTTTAGGACAAGGCTCTAACCTGACAAGTGCTTGTTACAAGGAGATGTGTGGTGAGCGAGGAATGTGTAATGTGCACGACTACAAAACTGGAAACTAGAGATCACCTACTCCTAACTTGTACATCCGCAAGGCAATTCTGGAGAGGCTTTTTGGCTTCAACAAACATGACAACACCGTCCTTATACGCATCCATCATCTTACTTGGTGGATACACATGAGCTTGTTGTCGGGTATGATGAAAATAAACTGGGACAGAACTTGGGCATTAGGAGTTTGGGCATTATGGAGGGAGAGGAACAAGAGAATTTTCTCCCAAGTGCGCAAGCCAGTGCATCAGTTAATAAATGAAGCAACACAGGAATTTGTGCAATGGGAAACCCATTACTAGTAGAATATTAGTCCGGAGGAGAATGGGTACAGCAGATCAAGACAGGGCTTTTACTGTACTTATTAGTGGCTTGTTTACGAGTTAATGTAGCGATCGAGAGAGAATATATGAAGCTCCCCTTTGGAGATTGTAATTAAACTTTTTTTTAGTAATATATCGTCAGTAAGCTCCTTGCGAACTGACCTTCAAAAGAAAAAAAAAGTAAGTTTTTTTCTTATCTTTTTAAATTTTATTTATATTTTTCAGTAGGTTAATAATTAATTTAGTTAATTTATATTTTTTCTTTTAAGTTACAAAAAAAATTATTATTGCTCATGAAAGTATTATAAAAAAATATTTAATTTCAAAGTGGTCTGTGTGTTCCATCATGAGCTGGATTGGTTTGAATTTATGATTGACGTACAGTCTGATCAAAACTAAAAAATTAGGTTACTTAAGGGGAGGTGTTAAGATTGATTTAATTCTGTGCTTCATGATCCATTTGAACTGTTCACTGATATCCAGACCACAAAATAATTAAATACAATAAATTGGATGCTTTTACTGTAACATTACAGGATTAATTATCACAAAATCAAATTACGAAAATAATTAAATACAATGAATTGGATGCTTTAACTGTAACATTACCGGATTAATTATCACAAAATCAAATTACGAAAAATAAAATACAATGAATTGGAGCTTTAACTGTAACAGTACAGATTGATATTTATGTTTGTTGATAAAATGTTTATATATAGTTGAATGCTTTAACTGTAACAAACATCATAAAATGATACATTTTCATTAATTAGACAATTAGACCTTCTGAAAAGACTTAAATGTGATCTTGGGCTCAAGTGGTAGCTCACCGATTTCTCCGGTAAAAGTGTCGTATCGGAGAAACAGCTCCACCACAAAAAGCCGACCGACCAAAACCGCAATATCCTTGCCGGGACACTGCTTGTTTGTTACAGCTGGTTCGTCTGTCTCTCGACCATTCGACCAATAAACATACCGCAAAAGCTTCTCTCCTTCATCCACAAATCGATCTGCTACAAATTGTTCGCCATTGGCAAACACCTTCTCATCTCTCGTGACGATTGTCTGATACCCAAATATCATTTCCCCCTTCTTAACCTTGTAAGCTGCGTCGTGGCTTTCTATAATCAAGTCGGCACGTGCACGACCATACTGGTACTCTACTGGTGGGTTGAGGCGTAACGCTTCATACACGACTGATTTTGTCAGATTCATTTTTTCCAAGCTGGCTAGTGTTACCGATCCGTTGTCAGACTGTGCCACCGACCGGATTTCTTCAGAGAGTTTATTATGCAATTCCGGCCCCGCTTCAACTAGCAATTTCAGGAGTGAAGGCAGAAAGATCTTGATACCACCAAACGCATTGAAAATGGTAGTGAATATTAGGTTGTGAAGCGCCACATTTTGTGATATCCCGACTTGTTCTGCACCGGTAAGAAAAGATTTACCGGCATTGGTAAAATATTTCTCTAAGGTTTTGTAATCAGATTTGACAAGAAATGGTGGGAGGTGAAAATTGTGCAACAAGAAATCCTCTAACGGCCAAGGAAGGAGATTTGTCGCTTTGCTGACTAATGGGTGGAGTTGGAAGAACAGCCATTTCAATGCCATGGCAGAAGCAGTGGGACCGATGGCAACGCTCGGTAACTCACCATCGAAGAATGCACTACACATGAAATCGAAGGAGGCAGATTCATTTAATGTGTTAAACTCAGTGGGGCCAGAGGACTCCAATGTATTGTATATGTTATCAAATAGCGAACCATAGATCTCACGGAATGACGGTATGACATGATCTTTGCGGGAGACGATGAGGCTAATGATTAGGGTTTTGAGAGAGGTATGTAGAGGATCAGTGGTATCGAGATACGCTAATGGGCGGTGGCCCGAGTAGAGAGAGAAAGGTGGAAGATATGTACCAGTGAGTGTGTTTGTTTTGTCAACTTTAGATGAGTTCAAGAGGACCTGGAAACTGGAGGCATCCAGGACAGCTACTACACGCGGGTCACTGGAGAGGAACGGGCCAGGTGGCACATTGAGCCGGAGCACGGTCGAGTTGTGCTTTGAGATTCGGGACTTGAAGTATGTCATGTGGCCTTGGAAGTAGTAGAAATTTAGCCGGTCCCACATAGGAGAGAAAAATGGTACTCCGCAGTTGCCCGGTATTGGTTTTATCGGCAAGCCGGATGGTGAGAGCTCTTCACCGGTACAGTTCTTGGTTGTGTCCATGGGGATATAGTGAATCCTGTGAGATGGTGATAGATGAAAAATGTAGTGATAGCATGATATGAGGTGTGTATACTTCCCTCTGTATATATGAATCAATAATTCAAAACTAATATTTAATAACTAGGTCAATCATGACTTGAGACAACTTGTTCGATTAATTATGCACCACGCGAGGAATGTGATTTACAATACACACTACTTGATGCATGAAAGATGGTAACTGGTAAGGAAGCAATCGAAACAATAATGAAGAAAATTATTTCTCTTATTAATTAACTTTTGTTTTAGTAAAGATTGTTATTTTCGGATTTCGAATCTGATATCTCTTACAACGAAAGCATTGTCTTAATTTGCCACTAGATTAATATCTGGTTCTCATCCTTCCCTTATTAACTTGCAAATAGAAAGATGAAAACAAAGAAATTAATTATATATTAGTGAAGTAAAGCTATTTGAAAGATTATATATATATATATATATATAGTAAATCTAGGGCGTGACGTGCTCACCAAAAGAGTTTGGTAAGCATAACTCTAAAAATACAACGGATCGGCTTCAAACAGCGAATCCAAACCGTTGAAATCCATGTACTTCGTGAGTGATGCATGTACATGCAAAATTTTGGAAGTTTCGAATTCATTTGCTACGAGGTCAAGCGGTCAAAGTAGTAATGAAAAATGAATATATAAAACAATTAATAGAATAATTTATTAAAATATTTATTACTTTGACCGCTTGATCTCGTAACAAATGAATTCGAAACTTCCAAAATTTTGCATGTACATACATCACTCACGAAGTATATGGATTTCAACAATTTGAATTCATCATTTGAAGCCGATCCGATGTATTTTTGGAGTTGTGCTCACCAAACTCTCTTGGTGAGCACGTCACACCCTAGATTTACTCATATATATATATCTCACGCCTTTATTCTTTCCATGCTATGAAATAAATTAACCTCAAAGTCACTTCGATGAAGTGGGAAAAGCATGTGTACTCTCTCAAACATAGCACAATTTATTCTCTTTCTATATAGATTTTCAGTTTTTGTGTAATTTCTCATAAAAAATTACAAACATAAGTTGTCAAGAAATAGAAAAATTGAAATAAAAATTAATAAAAAGTAGTTGAGAACTAGTATTTGGTCTAGTGGCTAAAGCACATGGCCTCTATGTGAGAGGTTATGGGTTCGAAATCAGATGAGAGAAATTCTTTATTATAATAATTAACAAAGGTATTAAATAGTTTGGTGGCTTGACCTCCAACTTTTACTAATAAAAAAAAAAATAGTTAACATCTCGTTACAACGTAACGTGCAGTTCGAATAACTGAAAGAGGGAGGGAACACCTCCCTTCTATTCTGGTTTCAGGTTGAGATCACTAAAAAATAGTTAACATCTCGTTAGTTCAAGTGTTATAGCTAGCCACTTGTCTAGTTAATTACTTAAGTGTATCTCTGATTTCCTCAATCTGGATGAATCAATGAAGCCAGCAAGAAATCTTCTTGTTGTACTATTCCAACCACTGCTGGTGTCTACCACATAATTGGATACTTATGAATTATGATGATTTGATAATTTATATATTGGTGGATTTCCTATATATAGAAGCTTTGACTCAGATGAACTAAACAATTATTGCTACTTCAACTTCAATCTACTTTTGTTTTAAGTTGGTGCATTTTCTTATGTTCATTAATATTAATATTTTTTAAAGTAATTAAATTAAGAGAAGAGGATATTAATAAATTAAGTGAATTTAGATGAGAAAATAATTAATTTTGAATTTTTGATGAAAAACATCCAAATTAAAAAGTTGTGATGTAAATAGATCTAAATTTCTCAACTTTAAAAAGTTAGTAAAAGGGAGTCCGGCTAGTATGATATCGATATCATATGACATCAACTCTCAAATTTATTGGATAGACTTCAAACAACTAATTCAAATCGTTCAAACCAATTTACTATATGAGTGACTTTACATGCAATTTTTTTAATTTTTCGAGTTATTTTATCATCAAATCAAGCGGTAAAAAATATTAAAAAATGTGTGCATTAAAATTAACTTAAAAACTCTTACATTTTACCGCTTGACTTGATACTAAATAAATAAATAAAATTATAAATTTTGCATGTAAACACATTAATGAAGTATACCAGTTTGAATTCACTGTTTAAAGTTTTTTTAAATTGATGTTATATAAGCTAATATGATACGGATGTTATACCAGAGACTCAATAAGTAGAAGGTTATTATCAGTGACTAGATGATCTAAGAATTATGTATAGTTAAATACTTGTGAGGTGTGAGGATGGTATAGTCAAATGCCAATGGGGTATATATATTATTGGCATCCAGCTGAGGAAATCAAGCATTGATTGGTCTATGTTTAATGCCAGAGACAGAGAGTTCTCATATATAAAATTATCTGAACTGGGAGTTGGGACATGCCAGAGAGTTCTCATATATATAAATTATCTGAACTGGTAGTTGGGAAACAGAATACTGTGAAAGTATAATGCTTCTGTTAAAGGATAATATAGTATATTTTTTTTTTAATGACATGATACTTTCTTCAGTAGTTCTCCATATGTCTCTTGTTATAAAATGAAAATGGGATACCAGAAAATAAAAAATAAAATAAAAAGGTAATTTTAATAAATTTATATATACATATATCCTGTCTTTACTTATATTTCTATGATATTAAAATTTAAATTAGAAAACTCTGATTTTTATTGGTGAAATGAGTAGAGAAATTTAGATATATACCCATTATAAATATATAATTTTGATATTTCT
Organism: Carex cristatella; assembly: GCA_024447775.1. Classification (NCBI taxonomy): domain Eukaryota; kingdom Viridiplantae; phylum Streptophyta; class Magnoliopsida; order Poales; family Cyperaceae; genus Carex; species Carex cristatella. The sequence goes on along the minus strand of JAJHPF010000008.1, from coordinate 5,515,210 downwards.
CCATTCAAACTTGAAAGTTAGTTATTTCCCTATCTAAACTCATCTTATTATTCATATCCCCATCTATTAATTTAATCGATATAAAATAAAGTTTAATATTAATAAAAAAATAATTTGACATTTTTGCCTCTAAATTCTAAAAACTGGAATTTTTTTTATAAACCATAATTTAAAAAGAGGAGGGATCCACTTACACCAAAAAATGGCGACATCAAATTACACCATCCATTTTTAAAGTTCAAAAACAGTCGATCCAAACCGTTCAACATGTTAGATATATTAAAATGTGCTTGCAGAAAATTTTATATATTTTTTTTAATTTTATTACTATTTATTAAGATGGGTACAAAAATTCAATAGTCTAAAAATAACGATTTTGTAAAATACTTAATAAATAGTAAAAAACAATTACAAAAATGTAAAATTTGATCTCTAAGCACATTTTAATATGGAGATCATGTTGAATAGTTTGGATCGACTGTTTGGACTTTAAAAACTTTAAAAATAGATGATGTAATTTGATGTTATTAAAAAATAGTGTAAGTAAATTCCTCCTCATTTAAATAACATAAGTTAGGAAAGCAACATGATGGATTTTATAAGTATCAAATAGGCTACCCATTTAAAACCATCAGGTACCGATCCAATAGCCTATTCGGTACCTTCTAATTTTACTTTTTTATTTGATACTGTCTAAATGAGACGTATTGAGTATGTAGCCTATTCGGTACTTATGTTTTTTGTAAAAAAAAAAAAAAAAAACCTTCGTACTGGTTTCCTAACTTATGATTTTTAAATTATGGTTTGTATAAATTCTAAGAAATGTGTCCCTAATTAAGAGTTCTGGGACCCTCCCCCACCCCCCTTCCTGCAACTCTCACCTTCTGCCTATAGTTCTTCCTCCTCTTCCTCTCATCTCTTGTTGAAAACTATTTTCCCTCCAGTTATTTAGCCTAGTTCTTCTCCCTCTCTCTCTATCTCTTGTTCAAAGTTCAAACACTCATTTTTCTCTCTTATATATCCCTCTCATAAAGTATGTATTTCTTGGAGAAAAATTCAAACAATATTGATCGGCGTACTTCATTGATCGTTAATTAGTCCTAACCATGATTTTATTACTAAAATTCAATAACTTAAACATAGAAATACTAATCAAGATTATAATGTTTTGAACAACAAAGATCATAAGAAGTTGAAGTCGGTGAGAAAGAGAAATTAAAAGAGGTGATTACCCCTAACCGGGCATAATGATTCAATTTCTGTTAACTTTTCATCTAATTTTGTATCTAGAGTCTAGACGAAATCTGATTCTACAATGATAATTTTGTAAAATTTGATTTGGAGGATTAGCATGTGGTACATAGTTACATACAGGTAAAATACATTTAGTTACCTGACATTAATTTATTAAGCTTGTTCTTTCTTTGAAATAAACAGGAGGCCATTCCAACTAGCGGTGAAAACGGTATGGATAATATCCGATCCATACTCGAAAATTTAGATGGATATTCGATATCCGAATATTCGTGTGGATAAGAATACTGATATTGTTTTACGTTTTAATTACCAATATCCCAATAGTAGATATATACCATATATTTTAATATATATTATGAAAAATTTATGTTATTTATCTTTATAATTAGATAAATATTATGCATTTGAATACTTTTAATATTTTTTATATTATTTTAATAAATATCCAATCTAATCTAGATTCCTATCTGCCCGTCTCATATGTCTGATATCCGGTCTGTATCCGTATCTGGAAAATAAAAAAAGAGAAATGAATATAATTTTACACTCCGTTTTCACACCTAATTCTAATTCATCGTAACAATTTTTTATATGATAACATGATATATAATGATTAATTTTTTTCCTCTTGAAGATTTTTTTTTTAACATGAGCTGAAAAGAGAGCAGTCATGAGTAAAGTATCCTAACATCATGACGACAAGAGATAGCAATTATAAATAAAGTAAATTAATCTCCATATATAAAACCAAAGTTCTAAATAGTGATTATAGTGGTGTAGCGGAGAGACGGAAAAAAGAAAACTATAACGAATAGCGGAGTTATACCGAAAGCTTTCCTACATAGCATTTTTTTATTTTTAAAAATTATATTTTATATTTCTACTAATAATAAATATTATCTATGTAAAATCTCATAGAGTAACAAAAATACCAAATTGATTAAGAAGATCTAATATTCATATTGAACCAATACAAAGTCCAAATTGTTATTCAAAATATTTCTAATTATATAATTCATAAACTATCGATACATTTTATATTCAAAAGATCATACTATATATCATATATTAAGTATCATTTTCCTACATATTCAAATCAATTATTCTTTAGATTAGTCAGACTGAGACACAAAGCTCATTTAAATTGGAAAAAAAAATAGAAAAATAAGCCCATGTAGCATAGTGGACCGCTATTCCGCTACGCGCTATGCGCTATAGTGGCCGTAGCTCGATTAGCGCAGTTTTACTCCGTAGCTTAGCTTATGAGGTCCAAAACCGCTATAGCTATTTAGAACACTGTATAACACCAATCTTTCTGAAAAGCATGACATGCACTGTGTCCTAATATGTATCTCAAAGGCAATAAGTGAAAATGTTTTCTATTATTTGCAAAGTAAGTATCTGAAGAAGCAGAGTAAGTATTTTCTCATACTGGTAAGTACAAAGTACTAGCAACGACAAAAAGAAACAAGGGATAGAGAGAAGCAGGGTATTATTTGCAAATGCATCCAAGTTTGTCCTCTCCAAGCAATACAGTATTTTGAATTAATGGCAAAATGGTCAATCTATTTTTTTTTTATTATTGTTAAATATTTTTTTAAGTGATTAAAGCAAGAGATGGGAATATTTATAAAGATAATATATTGAGTTTAATTAGGTGGGAAATTGATAATTTTCATGTTTAGATGGAGAAATTAAATATCTAAATGATGGTTTTATGATGGGCATGCATATATCTAAATTTTAGTCAGTTAGTTTATGGCTAATTGTTAACATATCCACCAAGAGTTTTTTTAATTTCTTAATTAAAACATCAAATATTATTATTTTCTTATCAAAATGACATATTATTTCGTACATCTTCTATCTTCTTTTAATCTATTATTATTTTTAATTAATAATTAGTTGATCATTTTACCATTCATCCCTTTTGTGGAGATGGAATTTGATTCTGTTCCCACTTTTATTCCCAACTATTTGTTATTTGGTTGGAAAAAAAAAATGTTGGATGAGATTGCATTATTTTTTCCCCAAATGTTGTTGGTGTCTCTCTTCATTAACATATACTAATCCATGACAATGATGACATGTTGATATTTATTTTACTCTTAAGATAACATGGTTGCTATGAAAGCATATTAAAATTTTTGTGAGATCATCTCTATTTTTTTATTTGTAACACATATCATGTCAAGTCAACATCTTTAACAATTATTGTTTAACATTTCTTAATTATATATATATTTAAACAAATCACAAAATTTATACTTTATCGAATTGTTTATAAATATAAACAACTATGCTTACAAATTATAACCATTAAATCTTTTTACTTAATTTAATTTTCTAATTATAAAAGAATGTTCTCAGTTATAATAAAAATTAATGATTTTTGTTATTATTTTAATATCATTATGGAAAATCATAATAATTTTCTAATTTATTTTTTCTAAATTTTATTATATGTTACTTATTAGCTATTATTCATAAAATTAGTAGTAATAATTATACCATACAGTTTACCGCTAATATATTTCTCAAATTAAGATTTCCTATAGTACAATCGAACACTCATGTCAGCTCATTCTCATAATCAATCTCGTACGTACTTGCATCTATGGGTTCTCACATTTTCAAAAGTGGTTCACATCCATCAAATCTCATCATGTGTAATTTCGTGATAAACGAGCATACCCTTACAAATTCACATCTCTTGTAGGATACAACAATTGATGGTAGGAATGTTTAGCCACCCACAAAATTAAAAAAAATATTAATTATGTATATTGAAATTTAGATTAATTATTAAATGTGTGTATGTAGTTTACTTGTTAGAATATCATTTTATGATTATGAAGACTTGGTTTAAATTTCAATTGTTATATATTATGTATTTTACGTTTGAGCCCCCCAATTTAAATTTTCTACGCAACTGCAACACATGTATTAATATTATAAATAAGTTTTGCATTATCTAACTCCTTAATTATAAATCATGCCAGGTCAGTGAATTATTATACTATTTCACAATTTTTATTAGAGAAATTATCTAAAGAGTAAGATGAAGCTAATAATGAGTCATGACACCTAAAGTCCCATGCAGTTATACTTATGGAAACAAGTGAGTTTCCACAATTTTTATTAAAGTAAACTCAATAGTAAAGAGATTCTAAAAAATGTAAATTTTTTTCTCAAAATACATTTTTATTTAGAAATCATATTTAATATTAGAATTTTAGAAATAAAAAAATAAATCTATAGTAGGGTCAATGAGTAATTACCATAGTCTTACTCACCACAAATTATACAAGAGGAATAGCAATCCAAAATTTATTTAGCTTAGCCCGAAAATAATTATAATTAGGGCCGACCGAAAAACTTGGCCCGCTTCTACTTCTCTCTTCTTTGGTTCCAAGTGTCCGGATGGCTTAAGGGTGTGCTCCTTCAACACAACGCGCAGAGAAAGAAAAACGAAGAGAATGGAAGGAGGCGAAGTTCGGTTCTACGATTTGAGAGTGAATGGTTTCATTAAAACTCTACACGAGCGCTACTTCCGATCGAATAATGTTCTGTTTTTTTCTCTTCCTCTCCGATTCCTCTTCGAATATCCTTTTTTGAAACAGGTGAACTCGCCCCACTACAAGAATAGGATAGTATGTATCCGTGAGAGTAAAAAGTGACTATTGTTGAGGGTACACCAAAAAAAATTATTATTTTATGAGCATATCAATATTACCGACAGGAGTATCGTGAAAATATCATTGGCCAAAAATAATTTTACCCTCACAGATAATGACATATTTTTGTAGTGGGCCCGGCCAGTCCCAATTTGATGAACTCTCACCTCTGCACAATTAACTTGTTCTTCACCTCTCTCCACGTCCCCGTGTATGGAACACAAATTTTGAGTTTTAGACCCAGACTGTTTGATTAGAATCTGCATCATTCCGGCCCGAAGCTAGCAGAATACTTCGGGCCACTTTAATATTTGTGCCAGAGAAAATCAAACGATCCGAATCCAAAATCAGAATTTGGATTACTTTAGGGCATCCGAATTTGCTAAATATTGCAATCAAAGAAGAAACCGACAAAGAACCAAGCTCTTTTCTTCTTCTCTCTTCTCTTCTATATCTAGAAGAGAGGCGGAGTGAATAGCACAAGGAAGAATTGAATAAAAAGTAAATATATAAAAGGAATAAAAAAGAGAAAATTAATTTTTTATGGGGATATTGAATACTATGGTATTTTTATAGGAAAATTGACTATTTTTGAAGTTTTCATGGATACACCGGAAATTTTTCCAAAAAAATTATAGATGGTTTTATTTTTAATATTTAAATTTTAAAATTTCAATTATTAAAATTTTGAAAATAAAAATATAATATAAACACAAGAAGTGATCCAAAATTTTAATCAAAAGTAGTTAAAATATAATGAGAAGAGTACAAATTCCATTCAAAGGGCATGAGACCGAGCCGAGAAGCGGATAAAAAAAATTAGGGTTCCAGGTAACTTACTAGAGTGGCTGAGTTCAACCCGAGGAGCAGACTCGTGTTGCGACCTGATCCAGTGACACACGTCGCCCTTCATTCGGTTCGTTGTTTTCTTCCTCGTTTGCAAATCACAAATTCAAATTTGCTTCAACCATCTGAAATTACAGTGATTGATTACGTTGTGTTGTGCCGACAATTGTAAATTTCTTCCTACTCTTTAACTAATTACTACAAAACAATACATCACCCACTAACGTCTAATCAACAACAGTTCAGCTTGTATGTAACATTCACTAAGTAAACTAGCAGCTCACAATCCTAACAGTAGAAATATAATGGCAGCATGCATGAAATTCAAAGATCTTTTTTTTTTTTTTTTGTTTATTAATTTTTTTTTTGGCGTAAGTCTTGTAGGCTAGACATTAGATGGACAATTCAAAGAAAATTTATTTGAGAGAAAATGCCAAACAAGAAATTTGCAAAAGATATATATCCTGTACATCTAATGTTAGGATATATATCTTAACAGTAGTTATTATTAAAATAACTACTACAAAACAACACATCACTCACTAACATCTAATCAACAAAAGTTCAGCTTGTATATATGCCGAATTTTTTTTTCTAGCATCCTGAAAAATCGGATTTAAATAAATAGTATCCGGACTAAGATTTTGTCAAATTTGACACTCTCGCGAACTCAATCCGCGCACCCAGAATGGTAGGTGCGTGGACTGAGCAAGGGCACCATCTGGTGCGTGGACTGAGAGGGCAGACCGCGAACAATTTTAATTGGTGCACGCCCTTAGTCTGCGAACCCGCAAGTCCGCCCCTCAGTCCGCACACCAGATGGTGCCCCTGCTCAGTCCGCGCACCTACCATTCCGGATGCGTAGATTGAATCTGCGAGAGTGTCAAGTTTGACAAAATCTTGGTCCGGGTGCTAGAAAAAAAAATTCGAGTATAAATGTAGCATTCAGGAGTTAAACTAGGTGTTCTTAAGTTCACCAAGATTTTTTGTTAATTCAACTCTAAAATATATCAAATTGACTTCAAATAATGAATCTAAACTGTTAAAATTCATCTACCATACGAGTGACGCGTCTACATGTAAAAGTTTCAAAATTTCGAATTAATTTAGTATAAAATCAAGCGGTCAAAATTAGAAATGTTTAGAATTAATTTTAATGCATTCAATTTTGAACTCTTTTTACCACTTGACTCTATACAAAATTAATTTGAAAATTTAGAAAAATTTGTCATTTGGATTTGTCAATTTTCCTATCTTTTTACCACTTGACTCGTAAGATAGAAAATTTTTAACAATTTAGATTTGTCGTTTGAAGCCAATCTAATATATTTTAGAGTTGAGTTCACAAAGAGACTTGATGAACTTAGGAACACCCTTGTTTTACTCAACATTCAGTGTATATCTTTTGTGGTAAATGGGTAAATAAGTAGAACTAATTAACACTAACAGCTCATAATCCTAACAGTAGAAATATAATGACAGCATGAAATTCAAAGATCTTTTTTTTTGTTTATTAATTTTTTTTTTGGCTTAAGCTCGTAGGCTTGACATAGATGGAAAATTCGTAGAAAATTTATTTGAGAGAAAATGCCAAACAATTTTGAAACAGCATCTAGGTTTAGAAAAACTATTTTATTGTAAAAACAGGTTCGGATCGACAGAATATATAAAATATGATGTATAATGAATTCATTAATATATAAAAGAGGTAAAAAAGAGAAAGTTAAGTTCTTTGTGGGAATATTGAATATTTTTGATATTTTTATGGAAAAATTGGCAATTTTGAAAGTTTTCATGGACGCCCCGGAAATTTTCCCAATAAAATTATAGGATAATTAACTAAGGTTTTATTTTAAATTTTAATTATTAAAATTTAGAAATAAAAATATAATATAAACACAAGAAGTGACCCAAGATATTGATCAAAAGTAGATACAAAATAATGAGAAAAGATAAATTTCATTTAGAGTTGTCAAGTCCGAGCCGAGCGGATAAAAAAATTAGAATTCTAAGTAACTTACCAGAACGACTGAGTCTGATCCGAAGAGCGGACTTGTGTCGCAACCTGACCCAGTGACTTGTGTCGCCCATCATTTCATTTCGGTTCGTTGTTTTCTTCCTCATTCGCAAATCACCAATTCAAATTGGCTTCAACAATTATCCACGAGGACTAACACTAGCTATTAGCGACCAATTTTTTTATTAATCGAAATTAAATAAAAAAAAATCTCGTTAAAGATGACAGTTTTGCATAAAATTTAAAAAATAGATAGAATGGGTAGACAGGTCATTTTAATCTGTTCATCTAAATTAACTAAACAAACTAACCAGAGAAAAAAATTATATGTATCACGGACGGGTTAAACTGTTTCGTCCGTCTAGTTCCAAAAATTTTGATTAATAAAAAATTCAGATGATTGATGCTATATGTGGTTGGCCACATGTCACCAATGAAAGAGATACTTCGTCTTCAATACAGGCAGTAGTATACTAAAAACAGTATACTTTGACCACACGTAGCAACCACATATATGTGGTCCTAAAAAAGTTGTGTCCGATTCTGTATCAATGGCTCAGATTAATTCAGGCTCAAGTCATCCCTTGTCATCAATACAACACTCCGCACATGCTGTCTTTCTTCTGTGACCAAGTTTTGGGACTGGACAGGATGGTTTAACCTGTTCCTGACATATTTTTTTTTGCCTCTTCTTAGTTTACTTAGTTGATTTTGATGGAAGGATTAAGTAAAACGGGATAAGCTAACATGTTCTATATATTTTTCGAATTTTTCACAAAGTTGTCATTTTTAACGATATTTTTTATTTAATTTTGATTAATAAAAAAAATCAGCTATTAATAACTTGCGCTAGCACGTGCTATATAAAAATGTATCACTATCTGCAAGGGTAAATATCTTTCGGTATCTTCACGGATACTCTTGTTGGTAATACTAATATGTTAAAAAACAACACGTTTTTATCGATGTAACCTCGTCATTTTTTTTTGCGAGTTACAGCGCCCGTAGGCAACAACCAACTTACATTCAGTAAAACAAATAACCTTCCCTTCTTTAAGTTAACCCACTATACTCCCAAACCCAAATTCCTCCGGGTTGGATGGATCCAAATTTGCTGAAATCCATGATCATGAACAGTAACTTTGAAATTCCTAAAATCCAAGATCCAACCATTGAATTCCTTTGAGATGCGTACACAGAAAAATCAGTTATTTTATTGAGATACGTGCACAGAAAAAGTTGGACGGCTGGATCTCAGATTTCAGGGATTTCAGGGTTACTGAGATCCAGCCATTGAATTGCTTGGAGATGCGTACACAGAAAAATCAGCTATTTTGAGATACGTGCACAGAAAAAGTTGGACGGCTGGATCTCAAATTTCAGGGATTTCAGGGTTACTGAGATCCAGCCATTGAATTGCTTCGAGATTTGTATACAAAAAATTAGCTATTTTGAGTTACATGCACAGAAAAAGTTGGACGGCTGGATCTCAGATTTCAGATATTTCAGAATTAGTGTTCATGAATTTTTTATTTCAGCCAATCTGAATCCGGGTTGGATATGTGTAGCCCACGGATTTGTGAAGCCGACTAACGGTATCCATGATATTTTGACTCTCGCGACAGTGGCCTATTTTTGTAACATGCGGAAAAAAACATAAAAATTATAAGCTGGAATATATAATTTAGTACGGGCCGCCTCCAAAAGGAAATTGGATTTGATTGCTTGAAGAGTTAGATGGACATGTGAAGGTTGTGTTGTGCCGACAGTTGTCAATTTCTTCCTATTATTAAGATAACTACTACAAAACAACACATCACTCACTAACGGTCTAATCAACAAAAGTTCAGCTTGTATGTAGCATTCAGGAGTTAAACTAGGTGTTCTTAAGTTCACCAAGATTTTTGTTAATTCATCTCTAAAATTAATATATCAGATTGACTTCAAACAATGAATCAAAATTTTGTTGAAATTCTTTTGCCATATGAGTTACGCGTCTACTGTAAGTTTCAAAATTTTGAATTAATTTAGTATAAAATCAAGCAGTTAAAATTAAAAAAGGTTTAGAATTAATTTTAATGCATTCAATTATATATGAACTTTTTTTATCACTTGACTCTATACAAAATTAATTTGAAAATTTAGAATTTTTGCACATAGACGTATTACTCGTAAGGTAGAAGAATTTCAACAATTTGAATTTGTCGTTTGAAGCCAATCCGATAAATTTTAGAGCTGAGTTCACAAAGAGAGTTGATGAACCTAGGAACACTTTAGTTTTACTCAACATTCAGTGTATGTCCTTTATGGTAAGTGGGTAAATAAGTAGAACAAATTAATCATAATCCGTTTTGTTTTTTGAAATCCAGATAGAGACTATCTAGTGTACAATAAGGAATCATAATCCTAACAGTAGAAATATAATGATAGCATGAAATTCAAAGATTTTTTTTTTGGCGTAAGGCTCGTAGGCTTGACATAGATGGAAAATTCATAGAAAATTTATTTGAGAGAAAATGCCAAACAAGAAATTTGTAAAAGATATATATCCTGTACTGCTGTACATCTATTCCCTAGCTGATATTAGGAGGTGATATTTTATTAGACATATATATGACATGTTATTAGATTTTTAATTTTATATGCATCTATATAAATGACATGAAGGCACCTTCCCTTTATATAAATCCATACCACTCCTCATCTAAATACTTCATTCTCAGATAACCCAATTCTGCTTATGGATAGTTTCTTGCCCCTCCTTTGCTCTCTCCTGGTATGTACTTATAAAAAATCAATATATATATATATGACTCAGATCTTTGATTACTAGACAATAGTTTATTTGGGTTTCTCACTTTCTGTTATTTGTAGATTGGAGTTATAGCAAGCAATGCAGCGTCGTCACTACCTGCTCAGGTTTACTGGCACACTACCTTACCCAATACTCATATGCCCACAGCCATAACTGATCTTTTAAGCTCTGGTATAAAAATTGTCTCCCTTGAAAAATTATCTCTGCCTCTGTTAGTAACATTTTGTTTATCATGCAAATCTCACATTGTAAGAATATAGTCAAATTATACACACTGCGTAGCGTAGTGTACTCAAGAGAATATACTCAAAATAAGAATACAAGTTATTCTAACATTTTGCCTTATTAGTACTTGATATCGTGACTGGATTAATGTTGGTATATATATATAGAGAGAGAGAGAGAAGAGGAGGGTTTCAGCGCACCCAAAATTCTATGCTAGCTTCCATTTACACTCAATCATTTATTTTCATTTTCAAAATCCGAACAGTTGATCAGAACTGATCAACATGACCTTCGTAATAAAATATGCTTAGAGACCAAATTTTATATTTTTTAGAATTTTTTTTACTATTTTTTAAGATAGGTACAAAATCACTTTATTGGATTGTCCAAAATCTCCTTAAAACAATGATTTTGTATTTATCTTAAAAAATAGTAAAAAAAATATAAAAAATATAAAATTTGGTCTCCAGGCATATTTAATTATGAATATCATGTTGAGCGGTTCAGATTGATTATTCGGACTTTGAAAATGAAGATAAATGAGATAAAAAAATTGGATGCAAATGGGAGAATAAAATTTTGAGTGCACTGGAACCCTCCTCATATATATATATAGAGAGAGAGAGACAGAGATAGATAGATAGATAGACACACACATGTATATATATATTAAACTTGCTAAAAAGATTTAGTATTTATTAAATAAAGCATTGGTAAAACTAAATCCACCTCTGCACACAATAATCTAAATCAATGTGTCCTTTATTAAATCCTTACCAGAAAAACTAAAACGAAAATGAAATAAAGCTTTTGCCTTACCAAAATATTGAATCTTATTCTGATTGCAAACCCCTCATTCCATAGGTGAAGGAACTACTGGTGGCTCAACTGTGGGTGAAAGTAAGTCCAGTACAATTATAGGTCCCTTAGTGTACACTTCGGCTGCTACCGAGAAGCAGCTGCACGATAATCGTCAGAATAACTTATTTTTCTTAGAACAAGATCTGTATCCTGGTTCAAAGATGAACATGCAATTTCAGAAAACAAATTCCGCTGCCAAGTTTTTGCCGAGAAGTGAGGCTGAGTCAATCCCATTTTCTTCGAAGAAATTGCCAGAGATAATTAAGCAGATCTCAGTTAAGCCTGGTTCTGATGAGGAGGAAGCAATGAAGGAGACTCTAAAACAGTGTGAGGATCCAGTGTTAAAGGGGGAGAAGAAGATGTGCGCAACTTCTCTTGAATCAATGGTTGATTTTACTGTTGCCAATGTCGGCACAAAAAATGTCAAAGCGGTAATCCCAGTACTTTACTTCTAATTGCTTGCTCTAAAATACTGGTTTTAATCCTTATATATCTTTAATCTTGACATATTGATCGATTCGTAAAATGGCATCACTTGCCAGAAAATTATATTAATATTAAGCTGATCATGTACAAAAATTAAGCTTAGTGATATTGAAGCAAATTATATGGATCATAATATTGTTCTTAATTTATATTGTTTCCTCTGTTAGGTATCAACGACAGTTCATTCTAAGGATGAGACACCGAAGCAAGAGTACACAATTGTGGCTTCAGGGGTAAAAAACTTGGCACAAGATGAGCTTGTAGCATGCCATCAGCAAACATATGCTTATGCTGTGTTTTACTGCCACCTGACAAAGTCAACCAAGGGTTACACGGTGAAGATGACAGGCAAACAGGGCACAGTGGTCGATGCTGTTGCAGTATGCCATACCAACACATCATCATGGAACCCGAACCACGTTGCATTTAAACTGCTGAATGTGAAACCTGGTACTGTACCAGTGTGTCATTTCTTGCCCCAAGATCATGTTGTGTTTAGTCACAATAACTAGAGTACAATGTGCAATGACTACTGTTGGATGGATACATACAGTATATACACTACAATACTATATATGTGTTTGGCCTGCTGTATGAATATGTTAGATTTCTGTTTTGAATAAAGTTGGATATATGTGAGCTTAATGTATGGAGACAGTATAATATATATATGTGTGTGTGTTTTTATAAGATGATATTTGTTACTTGTTAGCATAATTTCCCAAATATGATCTGTTATTAAAAACTGTTGAATTTTGAAGTAAGTTTGTAAACAAGGAATATATATTGATGATGAATTGTTTTTTATTCAATTCTGATATGTTGTATTTATGTACACAATCCTATGGTGTATTTATGCACCTTGTCTAACGTCAACTTCGCTCTCAAATGGTAATATTTCTTTTTTAGGAAAAAGGTGGAGTCTATTTCTTACTTCTTAAGTCCATTTTTTTTCTTAATTAGCCAATGATGAAGATGTTATATAGCTTTGAGGCTGAGGTTTGTTCTCACAAAACGAGACACGCTGGTGGCGTACACACCTGTAGGTATTATGTCGTGTTGCCCCTTACAGGCGGAGGCCTTGGTGCTAAGGGAAGCAATGCGCGCGGTATGTTATCTCTTGCAAAATCACAGTTTGCACCCTTTTTTACTGATTGGCAGAAACTATGCAAGGCTGTTTGGCAAGTTACACCCTCTGATGGATACTGACATGGCAAGCTTTTGAAGAAATCATGCATATCTGGAAAAAGTTGACAGGTAATAGAGAACTAGTGTGCAGATATATTGGTAGAGAGGAGAACTTCACTGCTGATGGGCTTGCAAAAAAGGGGTCAAGAAAGAGATGTGCATGGGCTGTTACGGGGTTTACATTCCCATATCTTTCTATGATTTCTGTTTTCTGTTGTCTGTTTTTTTTACGAAATTCAAGAAATGTAATTAATGGAACTTGTTGGGTGATCAATGCAAAAATTAAAAAAAAATTCCCTTCAATTTAGACGTATAGATATCAAACAACTCTAACTTACCAATGTTTTCTTCAAATGGCCTCGAATATAATTAATCCTTTTATGAACACGTACGATAGTTGATTCTTGTTTCTTACGAATGAAGTTTCTGTTTTGTTATATTAATTTTTTTTTCTCAAATAAAATAACAATTCACCTCTGTATGTTTGGTTCCTCGTGAAACATCCATGAGTTCTTCACCCCAAATATTTGTCACGACTACTTCTTGGAGTGAAGAATTCGATGATCGATTACGATTCATAATTAATTCCCCATGTCTTTCAAATTCAATAACATGGACTCCACCTCATTAGACAAATTCTGAAAGAGTATATATCTTCCTTAAGCTTTCCATACGAGTCTCCTCTTTTTTTTTTAATAAATAAAATTCCAGATCACAGATTAGCTAGTAACTGTATTGTTTTGAACTTTCTATTTTTGCAATGGTATATTTACGGAATCCCCATGAATGAAAAAGATTGGAGATCCTCTTTCAAATATTTATCAAAAATGGTATGTATTTAGATCCATTTCGGAAGAAATCTCAAGATCTAGGGTCCATAAAAATAAATATAATTGGAAAGCTGATATTTCTCTTTTTTTTTTAGGTAAAAATAGAAACAATATTGTTATCCTTACTAACTTGATTTTGTTGCACCCCTGGCTCGGCCCTTACCGAGGGCGATGGCCCTAGACCCCAAATTCCAACTGGGCTCCACCAAAAAAAAGTTTGTATATGTTAAAAAAAAGGGACTGCCTAGCTGTCCCCCATGAAACGTCCCCTAATAGTCTCCCGGATAAAAACAGTTGAAACCCGCTAAAAGACAGTTGAAACGCGTTAATCGCGGAAAAATACTTCGGACTGTAAAAACATCCGATATTATTCATTCCAAAGAACATATGTATTCAACCAGAGACACAAATGTATTTAACTACTACGATAAAAAAAAAAAAAAAAAAAACTGGACACATCACTCATCATCTTTTACACGTTTTTAGAGGTGGTTTGTTTTTTCTCCGTTCAATCTAACCAATATTTCTGACGATCTGTAAGAAAATTTTCAAATCTAAAACCACGAACGTCTTCTACATAATTTTCTCTTTCAAATGAGATCCATGATGACATATTTTAAAGTTGTCGGTTGCACAAGTATTCATCATCGTCATGCAAGTATTCATACCTTATTGAGCAAGTATTCATCATAGTTGTGTAAGTATTCATCCTTATGATTTACCTAGCTGTTTCGCTAATCAATCCCCCATTTTGTCCACCAGTCAATAACTACATGAGTAACTACTAACTAACTGTGGGACCACTTAATATTTGGGGAACGCCTAATATTTGAAAGATTTTACAGCTGTTGTATACAAGTATTCATCTATAATACATCAAGTATTCATATGTAATGCATCAAGTATTCATTATAAGATATCAGGTATTTAAAAAAAAAACTTGACACGTCACTCACCCATAAAGTATTCAACCCTATGAATTATTTATCAGTAAAATATTCATACTTATATGAGTATAAAATTCTTACTCAGCAAGACTTCTAAAATAAGAATATGTCAAATAACACTTCAATTAAAAAAAGTAAATTACTTGTCAGTGAGGTATTCATCTTTAACTGTAAAAGTTTTCACTTAATAAGTATTTACCAGAAAGTAGTCATTCAGCAAAAATTTCACCAGTCATCAATAAAAGTGTGGATGACCTAACTCTAAAATATCCATTCATAAACATAAAATATTCACTCACAAAAAATAAAGTATTTACGTGATAATTATTTGCCACCAAGTATTCATTTAGCAAGAATTATAAATCTGTCAACAATAAAAGACGATAATATATAAATCTCGAATGAATTAAGTATATATTGTGATTCAAACATAAAGTATTTAATACTTAAAGTATTCATCCATACAGTAGCAACTAAGTATTCATCCATACAATAGCAACTAATCCATTTCAAACATAAAGTATTCATCATACTTGTCAGAAGTCTGAATGTACATACAATAGTAAGTATTCATCACTAGCCAACAAATCATTCAACCTCATATATAAAGTATTCATTCATACTTAACATAAGATTAACTATAGCAGGAATAGTACCTTTTCATACCTAATGTAATACAAATATTTATAACCATTCCTAATTTATTCATTTATAATTATCCTAACAATTTAGTATTGAAATATCCATACTATGAATCCAAGAAATTCAACAGTTGATTACCCCCTCAAGTATTCATTCTTAACACATAAAGTATTCACCGTCCTACATAAAGTATTCATACATAATTATCAGAAAAATTAAATGCACCTGCAATACTAAGTATTCATCCTAATGTATCAAATTATGAACCTCATAACTAAATTCAATTGAGTACTGAAACATTAACCATCACATGAGCATTGGATCATTAAATTAAATTGATAAAAGTTACATCGACCATCCTCGTCATGGAAAGAATAAACAAATTTGTTAAGATACTCTTTTCTTTGATTCGTATCAGCGGAACAAATCAGTCAAAGCAGCAGTTCTCTTCATGACACGAAATGCGTCGGTGGTAGATGAGGAGTAATTGGAGTCCTTAGTCTTGCACGCTTCCTCTTAGGTGTAATATGCATCTACAAGTCATAAAGAATTCATTATATATCATATTGTCATTTCAATTCAAAAATTCAAATTACATTATGAATCTCACATCCATAAAGTATTCATTCATATACAACTTGTATGAGCATAAAATCTTACTCAGTAAGACTTCTAAAATAATTATCTATCAGAAAACACTTGTCATTAAAGTATTCATCTATTTTGACAAAAGTATTAATTATGAAATACAAAGTATTCACTTGATAAGTATTTATCAGAAAATACTCATTCGCAAAAGAAATGCACCAGTCATCAATAAAAGTGTCAATGACTTAACACTAAAGTATTCATCTATAGACATAAAGTATTCACTTACAAAGTACAAAGTATTTACCTGATAATTATTTACCAGCAATTATTCATTCAGCAAGAATTGTCATATGATTGAATTATCAGTCAACAATAAAAGACGACAAATCTCAAATCAATTAAGCAAATATTGTGATTCAAACATAAATTGCAGATAATTGAATAAAAGATGTAGAACATAAATCACAAAATACAAAACTATAAACAAATGATATCGTACAGATCAAAATTTACCTAAAATTAAGCTTGAAATAAGAAGCTGATCTCAATCTTCTTCTGGACAGATCGCGACACAAATTGAAAGAACGACGTCGCAAAGCTTGAAAAAGACGACAAGTGGCCGGAGTGTCGCCGGAGCTAGACGGACAGAACGACGGAGTTGATTCAAAAAATTGAAGAGATCAACGGAGGCAGAGATCAACCTCAATATAACTATGAGCAGATTGCCTTCAAATTTTAGACCATAGCACTTTCTCAATATTCTTAAATTTGTTCCACTTCTAAAGAAAATTCAAGAAAACCTGAGAGTAATAACATACCTCAAAATTATTCACGTCAAGTTATTAGTAACCAAAACTAAATTAAAAATTTCTACTTGTAAATGAAAATGTAAAATTAAAGCACGGACCTCACTGTTCAAGTAGAAATTTTTCTTCTAAAATCAAAACTAAATTAACCACAACTTCTCAAATTGAAGCACGGACCTCACTGTTATAAGGAAATGAAAATGCAGTACCACTTCCTATGGTCCAAAATATTCTTCTCAAATCCTAGGCCGAAGGTGGATCCAATGGATCCCACTTTACTGTTAGTCTCCTGTTTGGACTCGGTGATATTCTTCTCTAAAAGGGAGCCCGGTGTCATCTCTGCCTCTTCAACTCTTTCAAAGAAGGCTCCGACGAGGATTTTCGGAGATCGCCGCTGCTAGGGTTCCGGTGAAGATTGAGGAGATCACCGCTGTCAAGATTGGAGGACGCTAGTGTAGGTTCAGGTCGCAGGTTGAGAGCGGCGGAGTAGATGCGAGCTAAGAAGAGACGATGGTGGTGGAGTTTAGGGTTCAAGCAGAGAGCTATTGATGCTATTGTCGGAGTTGATTGAAAGATGCTTTTCTTTTTTCTGATCGGGTAAGAGAGACGATGAAACGGATAAGTCGTTAGTGATTTATCTGTTAAACAGTTTAACTAAGATTGAGATTGAAGAGATGAGGGATGTTTAGGGGAAAGTATGATGGGGGAAATTAGAATTACCCTAAAAAAAATAGTTATGTATCATGAGGTGGTAATTAATTCATTTCATTTGTTCCCGTTTCACTACCTCAAGGTCCCAAATAATTCATTTTTTTTTGTCCCCGAAACGAGAGGAAAGAAATCTAGCTCTTTACATGAGTCATGATCTCGTTCTGCGATAGCGAGTGTGATTTTGCATGGCGACATCTTGCCTGGACGACACGGAGGTGGAGGCGGAGGCGGCGTCCGGTTAAGGCGAGGCTGACATAGCGTTTGAACTAGATAGTGAGGCGGCAATCGCGGCCTCTGAATTGGACTGCTAGCGGCGGACTGGTGATTATGGTATGTATCATCAAGCACTCAAGCGGAAGCCTCTCCGTCTCCATCTGGTAATTTTAACTTAGCCTCTACCAAATTTTTTTTTGTTTTACATTGAAGATCAATGTTCTATCAACGTTCTCTCATTTTGAGCTAGATTTGTAATATTTTTACATCTGATTTTCAACTATTGGTAATCAAATAACAAGAATAGAGAACAACTTTTTTAGTGTCCCGAAAAGTTCAACATTAAAATATTAGAAATACAAATAGGGTAGTTTTAACTTAGCCTCTACCAATTTTATTTTTTTTTACAGCGAAGATCAAATTTGGATAACTCATAATTGGGTATAAGTCAGTAGCTATGACATATGTTGAATGGATTAACATTATTAAGTATTGAAAAAAACATGTTTGAAACTGTTGATGTTGAACATATAATTGATGATTTTGCTTCTAAAAATGCGAGTTATTTCAGATGAGATGTGGTTTATATGTGTTTTTTGTGCGAGAGGGGAGGGGGGTGTCTGATGCCTATCGGATCATAACAGTGTTCGATGGGTGGTTTCTACCGTCCGATCTACTTCAAGATCTGTGCGCACGGATATTAAAGTAAACAACACAGATATTAAAGTGATACGCATAGATTTTGAAGTGAATCAGACGGTAAAAATACTCATCAAACACTGTTCTGGTCCGATGGGGCATCGGACACCCTCCTCTCCTTTTTTGTGCAGATACAATATACAAGTGTTCAAAATTAGTTTATCAAGAAGCAAGAAGCATAATGTATGTATGCTAATCATTATATATATGTTTTTATTTTAAGAGGTATTGGTTTTATGTTCTCCTATTTTGTATAATTTATTAGCACATTTTCTAGCATCCTCACATTAAAACATTCAACATTTTAGCAAATTAAAGAAGATTTTAAACAGCTTCTCGGGTTGTTTGGAGACATTCTCGGCCCAAAACTATATATCTAGTTTATAATTTGGGCCCACTAAAAATAATTAGCCCGCTTCTACCTCTCTCTCTCTCTCTCTCCTTTGTTCAATCAATTATTGCAAATTTGCAATCGAAGAAGAACCGAGAAAGAACCAAGCTTTTCTCTTCTTCTCTCCTCTCCTCCGTCGAATCAAAGAAGAAAAATCAGATCGGGAAATGGCCGTGTGGGATGCACTATACCGCGTCGTCATGCGTCGCAACTCCGTCTACTTCACCTTCGTCATCGCTGGCGCTTTCGCCGGTGAACGGGTACCCCTCTCTCTCTCTCTCTCTCTCTCTCTTTCTCTCTCTCTTTCAATTCGAGCTTAGATCTATTTAACTGTGTACAAATCGGAGCACATAGATAACCGTTCAATTGTGTTTTGTATCTTGTATCTTTTGTCAGCTGATTCAATATAGGGGAAATTGGGGTTTTTTTATGAAAAAATTACTAGAATTGTTGTTTTCTAGTTTGAATGGTAATATGAGATATTTCACTTGTTTATAGAACCATGCTGTAGTCTTTCAAATCTGTCCTGTATCTGTCTTTAATACAGTTTATATTTGTGTAATTATAATTTATAAACTTGAAATCATGCTCTCTTATCAGGTTTGGTACCAATACCTGAAAACAATGTATGGTATCGGTTTATGAAATCTGTGTAGTCCACTATTATAAAAAAGATAATAATAAATAAACTTGAAATCATTATATTATTCAAAATATAATGATCTCTGTGATCACTGCATGAATACAGTTTATATTCCTGTAATACAATGTGTAATTATTATTTCTTTTGTCAATTTTTTGTCTAATTATTTGTGTTCTACTATAAATTTTAGAATTAAGAGAAGATTGTACTGACACAGCTGGAGTAGTGTCTCCTCCTTTGCTGTGAAAATTTTACCAGAATACATTAATATTGCATTTATATTGAATTATGGATACATTTATTGTATTATTTCAGGCTGTAGATTATGGAGTACACAAATTATGGGAGAGCAAAAATGTTGGGGTACGTTTATTTTTTCTTTTACCACTTTGCCCCTTTGTTTTTTTCAATTTGTTTCTGCCCTGTTAACTGACCAGTAAAATATTTGGCTTAGTAACTTATTTTAATTTTGATAGTTCTGATCACTTCCGAAAATAAAAATAAATCACAAAAGATTGCAACATGAAAAATATAGACAGACAAGTGGGTCCTTTTAGCAAACTATGTTCACATTTAGCATATTTCAAATCGCCTAGAATTAATGGTATTTATTATTAAATCCAATTCTATTGTAGATATGTACTTGTGAATAACAAAGGTTTATAACATGGTTTATTTTGGCCTACTCTTTTTTATCCCATATTAAATAAATGTCTTCTTTACCTTGACTACAATTTCATTTGATCCTTAATGCAAAAATAACCCTGGAAATGTTGATGTTAACTGCATGAACGAAAAGTTCTGGGTTTTATTTGCAAAGATAATTTTTTAACAAGTACCCAGTAGGATTCACATACCCTGAGATATTTCAAACTTTTGAGTTAATCTGTGAAAAATCTGGACCATTTAAATATTTACTGCATGAATCTCAAAGCTAAATATTTACTGCATGAATCTCAAAGCTAAATAATACTGGCCTCTGCATTCCGAATAGGCACTGAAAAAATTTGGCCGGCTTTAGATAAACTGAAAGTTTGAGATATCCCAAAGGATACGGACTCGAAACGGGGGTAGGGGGGTAGGTGACATAGTGACAAATGATTTTGGGTTCAGTTCGGCGAGGTCAAAAATTCGTGATTCGGGAATAATTCGGGTATAATTTCGAAATGATTCGGAATTATCCGGACCAGAGATCTCAGTCCAGCAAAAAATAAATAATAAAAACTGTTGTGGGAAAAATTCGGAAAAAAAAATCATGAATAATTCGTAAAATTTGGGAAAAATTCGTAAAATTCGCGAATAATCCGGTCAAAGTTTGGTCTACCAAATAATTCAGTGTTCAGTTCAGCATCACCAATAAAATAAATTATTCGCGAATCTTGTGACTATGGTAGGTGAGAGAAAGGAATAGCAAGATATGCCTACTATGGCCTTGCATCTTTGCTTTGTCATTCTCTCATTCAGTGGGAGTTGTAGGGTTATATGGATCAAACAAAATATTTACAAGACAGTTTTATCACAAATAATTGTAATTCAACTGACATCTTTCTAATTTATTTTTGAATTTTCTACAGAAACGGTATGAGGATATACCAGTGCTGGGGCAAAGACAGGCTGAGATGTGATATTATGTTTGCTTTTGCATTTCTTTTGCATTGAATAATGTAGCTTCTGAAATGGGTAAACATTTAAAACCAATCAAATCAAATACTCAGTTTTATTTTTCTCTGAGGTGTTTAATGGAGTTTGGTATAGATTTTGTTCATAACTGATTGACATGGAAAATTGTCGTATGTAATTCATGTTTGCTTCTGAAGTTTCCGTTCTTAAATTACATATTGTTTTTATGTGGAACATTTATCTTATTGTGAGTTGTGACATATGTTTCAATATTGTAATTTAATGTCATTTCAAGTCGTTCGGAGTATTTCCTTTCATATTCATGTCATGTCAAATACTTTTCCCCGGAATTTTTATATTTACCATTAAAAAAAAAATCAACAAGCTACGATTTTGTGGGAAATTGAAATTTAGTATGGACGCAATTTCATGTCTAGTCCATAAAAAATGTGGACGCAACTTCACGTGAATTTGCATCCTCCCAGATACCTGACGAGGGATTCTTTTACAGTTAGTGGATCTGGACCGTCCTTTTTAACTTTGCACGAATCTCAAAGTCCAATAATACTGCCTTTAATCTGAATCCCAAAGCAGCTGAGAGTTAATCTCAAAAGATAAATCTTCAATGGTACCTGAAAGGATACGGATTCCACTTCATGTTGAATCCAAAAATTGAATGGGACCCACATTTTTGGGCCAGTCAGATTCATGGTCAAAGTTGTTTAAAAAAAATAATTTGGTGGACTCATCGTGAAGTTGCATCCATACTAAATTTTGAATTCCCACAAAATCGTAGTTTTTTTTTTTCTATCATTTTTTTAATGGGAAAAATAAAAATTTCGGTACTTTTTCGGCGAGAAATACAACCATTCAATTTTAGATAGTAATAATTTGAGATTAACATGCGTTGGCCAACTTTGAGAGTATAATTGGCAAGAGCACACAAAATGCCGGGTCCTCCAGAGACTATATATTGGTGCACCAGGAGCATGTAATTTTTTTAGCATTCATGTCGGTTCCAAATTGCCTTCATTTTATACAAAGAAACTACAAATATTTGCAAATTAACGGAGGAAATAATTACCAATTAATTAATATTTATTGAGGATTTTTCGTATATTAAACAAAATTTCCTCTTCAACCGTCTTGTGGGTGCCAGCAGGTTAACATTATTTTATATAGTATTTACACATCTTTACTGTTTTTTATGTACTATGTAGCAAAAAAATGTTTTCTTTCTCATCTTTTAAAAAAAATTATGTAATATTTTTCTTTCTCATTTTTTGTTAAATTGATTCATTTCATTTTGTACCAGGGAGCCATAATCATGTAAATTCGCAAGTCAAGGAGATGAAGTATTTCATTTCAATATGTATCATCTTTTAAAATGTTGAATAGTCATAAAGTATAAAAATGATCAACTCCAACTGTTAAATAATTTCTAATATAGTAAAAGAGGAACAAAATAACTATTAAGTATATATTTTGGGGAACCGGATCACCTGGATTTTCCTGCCCCCCATTCAATTTGACCAATCTCTAGCTGACACGTGGCATGTTTTTTAATTAAATTATTTTTTTAGTAGAAAGCTGTAACTTTGCATATTTTATTTCCCTGTCTCTTCACCTTCGAAATTCAGAAAAATTAAGGATCTACTTGTAACTTTCCTTCTTAAATTCTTCTGAAGAGGAAATGAAAAGTCTGACTTAATCGGTTAACTTTGTAAGTCACCTGAAAATTAAAAGAGTGAAAATAAAATTTCAACTACATGAGATCTCGCGTAGAACAGGAATTCACTATGCTTCTCTCTTTTGCTAATCTTGTTTCCATATTGAACAACTACTCATATACTGTCTCTGTGATTTGCATTTGATGAATGAATTATTGACAACCCATCTCATTTACCAGTAAACAGAAAGTGCTCCTGATTTGTCCCGATTTTTACCAGTAAATGGAGCACATAGCAACTTTGCTTAAAACAACCTGTTTTGTCCGGATTTATCAGCTGCATCTATTAGAGACTTTTGAGATTTTCCGAGTTTTCTCTGTGATCTTAGCATATGAGTCTTTCTAGGACTAGCCAGAGTGTGGTTGTGCTCTAATTCAAGTTTAGTGATTTTGAATTTTCCATTCTTTTGCAATCTGATATGCATAGTTGCGTGACAGCCTATTCTTGCTTTTGGACGATGATTTATAACATTAGTCTCCCTCTTATCCACACCACGGAAGCCTTCTTTTGAACAACAAAAGCTGCAAAATTTCACCACACCTTGAGTTGTTTTTATCTTGTGATTTCTTATACTAACACCCTTCTTTGCACCATATCTATTATAGAACTCGTATGCAGCTTCCACATCATCAAACTCACTTTCAATTTATGATATTTCATTATTTACCTTAGAGAGACATCAAATTCACTTTCAATTTGTTGGTTGTCTTGCTCCAAATTGTTTGTCAAGCATGCTTCAGGAATTTCATTATGAACTCCAAATTTTTCTTCATCTATAAACCTAGTAGTTCAAGTAATCAATATATTATAAAATTGGAAAACTTCCTTATACAATTTTTTTTTCTATTACATGATTTAAATTATTAAACATAAAAAATCAATAAAAATTACCTTAACTGTTTAACATCTTCTAATCTGTATTCGAACAATTCATTGAGTATATTTGAGGGTCTTTTGCTTGAAGTTCCAATTTGTTGAATATCATGCGGAGAAGCCACGTCAATTAATACATAAAATTCAAGTCCAAAAACTTTTCTGATGCCATCTCTAAATTGTTTAAAATAATTTGCACATTAGACTTTAAGTAAGGAAGTGTTAGTTGCTATGATTTAAAATGGTTTTTTTTTTTCTAATGCCAGTAATGCTATCTGTTTGCCAAACTAATATGCCCTAGATTAGGCTTGTGAGGCCAAATGTCTGGGATGCTAGGACTCAGTGGTACTGGTTTTGGATTGGTACACTTGATTAATACACTTTGAATGTAAACTATGCTGTTGAATCAATGAAAGTTGCCTATGGTTTTGTTTTCAGTTTAATGCATACAACCAACGGATTAATACACTTTGAATGTAAACCATGCAGTTGAATCAATGAAAGATGTCTATGGTTTTGTTTTCAGTTTAATGCATACAGCCAATGGAGTTTTTCTCTAAAAAAAATCAAAGATTATAACTTACAACAGAAAATCTAGAATTATTTTGCAACATAAAATACAGCCAAGTGCCAAAATCTAGAATTTACAACAGAAAATAAAAAAATAACTTACCGTAAAATATTTTGCGATTTGGTTCAACTCAAAAAGTTCTCATGACAAGAGATTGCTTAAGCTTTGAAAAAAAAAATCTCACCGCTGGTACAGAGAAGAGAAAATAAATAATTCTATATTTGGAAGGTGAAGAGACGGTGGAAAGAAAATTGAAGAAGGAAAGTTACAAGTAGATCCTTAATTTTTCTGGATTTGGAAGGTGAAGAGACAGGAAAAGAAAATATGCAAAGTTACAGCTTTCTACTAAAAAAATAATTTAATTAAACATGCCACGTGTCAGCTAGAGATTGATCAAATTGAATGGGGGACAGGAAAATTCTGCCCACTGGTGAGCAGGTGATCCGGTTCCATATTTTGGCACTTCAAGGTTCAAACTATTTAATCAATTATATTTGTAAACTTCTTAAGGGTGCTGCTTTTTTTAGGTAAAGATATTAACAGAGCAGTTATTGCTCCATGCAGCGCTGTTTTATCTATTATCTGTGCACTGCATCATGAAGCAAACGCCAATATCTTTGTCCTTATTTTGAGAGCATCATTTTAATTATTAAGAGTCAAAAAATGTTTTCTCTCTCTATAATCAATTCATCTATTTCCATCTATAAATGCAAAACACAACAGGAAACAACAAAATATATTAAAATAAGATAAAAATTGCAAACAATTAATGCACCCCAAAAAAACAATGAAATAACATTATAAAAATAGTGTACAAAGCAAAAGCAAAAATACACAAGAATTAACAATTTGAACGGTTTTAAACTATTCTTGGATATTCATTCTAATATTAAAGGTTGTGTGACTATCAAAAAATGAAATAACTTTGTGTAACACTAATCATCGCTAAAGTTTATTTTAAATTTTCCATATGCTATATTTAAGTAAGGAAATTGTTACACCACAAATAGTCTTTTTTTATAGAGAAATGAAAGCTCATAAATCCGGTGCTACATACATTCAAACATCTAATTCCTAAATTCTGAACTTAGGAATATCAATGTTGTTCTTAACTTTCTTATTCTTATTCATTTTTTTTTTCATTCTTCTACAACTCCTTTCACATGAGCACAAGCATATAAAATCACCCAATATTCATTATTAAAGATGGACAAATAATAAAAATAGCTTATACACACGTTATTAATTAAGGATAGATCAAACAAAAAGAAGGAACTTTAAAATATAATCATAAAAAATGGCTATATATAAAGAGAATCTAAGATCAAATTGGACATAAAAATATAAAAAAATCTCTTAACTCTAAATAATTAAAATGGTGCAGTGCTCCAAAATAGCACCAATGGCATTTTAAGTACTTATTACAGATATATTTATCTATGACTGATATATTGATTAAAATATTTTATTTCAATCCGCATCATCCATAAAAAGACACATTACAAATGTTGAATATTCTGAAAACATAAAAATTGACAACACCAACTGTCAGGTATTTTCTAATATATTAGAGGAACAAATATAGGATGGTAGTTTAAAGGAGAGCTAAAAGAAGAAACAACTATTAATCAACTATTATATTTAATCAAACTACCATATTTAATCAACTATTTTTGGCTGTTCATTCTAATTTTGACGGTTGTCTGACTATAAAATCCTGTGAACTACTTCATCTATCAAGACGTCAAGGATTTTAATTGTATTGCTCAAGCCAATTCTTAATTGATTGCTGATTTCAGAGGTAAGTCAATTGATGTTAGAATTTTGTTTTATAATTCTTCTGTCTTCCAAAACACTTGTTTTAATATAATTCAAAATGTAATTATGTTTTACCATGAATCAGTGCAATTTGAGAGAGAAGATAAAAAAGTATTTTAGTACGTATTTGTTACGCATATTAAATAAGACCTTCAGTTCCAATAGAAAATTTAGGTTGGTAAAGTGCCTGTTAATGTTTAAGAGTTAATATTTGGTTAATCCAAGAAAAATAAAATCTGATAATTACTCATGATGGCATGATGGAAATAAATAATTACATCCTAAAAATGTTATTTATTTCAATTAGTATATCCAACTAGAGGTTAATTTGCTTGATGTTCACAATTAAATTTGGGTTTGTAGGAAATAAAAAGAAACTGTGAAAGGAAAAGAGAATGGCAAACCTTGATATAATTAGTAATCTTCCAAGAGATTTGATAGATAGCATACTGGTAAGTCTGCCGGTGAGAGAGGCGGTGAGAACATGTTGCTTATCTCGCAATTGGACGTTTGCTTGGTCGTCAATTCCCGAACTTGTTTATGATGAGCGTTCAAACTCCATATTGGAGGACACAGATGGTGCAAACCTTGTTGAAAATTCTGTCAACATGGTAGAATTTGTGGATAAGTTTTTGTCACGCCATGATGGTTCGATTCGTAAATTTGTTATTTCTGATTTAGAACCTTGCACTGAGGCTCTCAATCAGTGGATGGAAGTTCTGTCGAGAAAAGGAATTGAAGAAATGCGCATCACGCCGCACCCTCTCTATAGGAATAAGTGGAAGGTTCCATCTTCTTTTTGCAATTTGCAGAGTTTGAGAGAAGTCGTGTTTCAGAAATGCATGATCGAATTGCCTCGAGCATTAAAAGAATTTAAACTTCTCAAGTCACTCAAGTTAGAGTGGGTCACTATCGGCGAGGATAATTTGACTAAATTGATTTCAGGTTGTCCCGTATTAGAAAATCTGAGCTTGTTCGGATTTCTGAGAGATATGAATATAACTATCAATGCACCGAGGCTCAAGGAACTGCACATGATTTGTTGGGACTTCAATCATGTGTCCTTGCGAACACCAGCGCTCGTCAGAGCATGTCTTTCTCTCACTACTAACACACTCGCTCCTTGTGAAAGAAATCTAACTGATCTGTTTGATCGACTACTGAATTTAGAAAGCCTCCGTCTGAATGGCCGATTAATGCAGGTACGTAATTCGCTTTCTTTCATAAGTTTACCTTGTCAAAATAACTTTTTCCATAGTTCAACCGTTAGCTAGGAATCTAGGATGCTTCTAACAATTCATTTGTGCATCTCTTCAAATTAGATACCAAAACTAAATTAAATATCAGTAAAAATCTGCCAAGTAAAATCATTTTGTTCCCTCTGTTGACAGTATTTGACATATGGATACGGTGCGAAGCTTTCTGAAAGATTCAACCACCTTAAGAAGATTCACTTGGAAATAAATTTCGCATGCCAAAAAGAGGCGGCTGTTGCTCGTCGGTTGTTTCAGCATGCCCCAAATCTAGAAGAGCTTACAGTCGTATGTTTTTATATTTTATTCCTCATATATATTCACACTCAAATAATGATGGTTATTTTACTTTCTTTAGATGTAGTCTCTTATTATATATGTTTTACAACAATTAAACTTTGCAGAAAGAAGCATTTCTCGCCTATGCTACAAAAACTGCAAATTGGGAGCAAAATATTATTTTTGAGCATCTGAAATTTGTCAAGATACACTACTTTGAGAATCACAAATCAGTATTGATGTTTCTGAAGTTCTTATTAGCCAATGCACCGGTTCTAGAAAAATTGCAATTTGAACACGAAGTTAAAGACGTTGAATTTAACAAGAAATTGGTGCAACTGAAAAGAGCATCTAACAAAGCCGAAATCTTTAATGCTGGAATCATCGATACGAGAGAGTGAATATGTTTCTACATTTGTATTTTCGTATGCCTTACAGAATACGAGTCACTACGTACTTGCCGAAATGTCCTGTGTTCTATTTTGATGTTGTATATATGTATGGTAACTTATATTAATTGTTAGATTTGAACAACAAGAATCCAGTTTAGTTATATCATATGCGACCTCTGTTTTTGGATATTATTATTCATTTTACTTTAAAGTTTGATTCTGTTATTATATACTGTTCTATAATCATACAAATTTCTGCAGCAACAGAAACACTGTACCTGAAATGATATGGATAATTCGCATACTATAATTTGTCTGAGAATTGGTGACAGAAACCACTCGATTCAAACATCAATCTAGAATTGTTTAAATTAAGTATAGTCTGACATGACCGCCACTATTTCACAAGTGCAATGCATCCTGAAATCGGCAAAATACGTTTACATTATTTTAATTAGTAAAAAAAAAAAAACATGCCTAACTTTTGAGTCCGTCCAGTCCTTTAATAACGGGACTGATCATGCATGAAAGTGTGTGTGTGTGTGTGTATATACCTTTAATAAATTATAAACTTCCTTTTCAAAAGCTTGGCGTTTGAAAAAAAAAAAAAATGCATATAGCAATCAATAGGAGAGACATCATACAAATGCAAAAATAGATTTGACTCTAGTTACTTGTTTGTTAATATTACGAGCGGTGTCTGAGGTTACGAAGCCTTTTATGGACGGCCCAAATTACTTAAGTTACCCATTAAGATGTGCGGTCCAGATTGGTCTGTTTTTACGCCCTTTCACTGGGTTTGTCTTTTATATATACATTAAAATCTCTCTGTAATGGGTTGTAACTAACTTTGAGAAATAGTGGATTTTGTTTTGGCGAGCGGCCGTGGGTTTTCTTCCCCTAGAGGGTTTCCTACGTAAAAATCTGTGTGTTCTGATTTTGATTCTTTCTCAATTTTCTTCTTTCTGTGTTGTGTAATTGCTCTCTGTTACTCATATTCCCAACAACTTAATCCCACCACTATATATAGGTACCATACGATCGACCAAACTGGTATACTAGCATTTACAAGGATGTCATTGTTTATTGGCTATTATTTGGACCTGATTCAAAACTAATTAATAGGCCAATATAAAAAAAAATAATAATTGAAATTTTTTAAGACCCAAGTCCTGTCTGATATATATATATATATATATATATATATATATATATATATATTGGAAATTTTTAAGACCAAGTCCTTTCAGTTTTGCTTAACTTTAATTTTCAATACTCATATAAGTTTTTAAAGTTTTGTTTATAATATTTTATAATGTTATTTGCAAACATTTAAACCTCTTCTGTAAGTATTTATATTCTAAATCTGTGTAGTTTCAACTTCTTACTATTTTTACCTTCAATAAAAAAAGAAATGATTTTTTACCCACTTTTTTTTTTTTCTTTGAATGAGTACCATAATTTTTTTTTGGGCCAGTCAAATTCAATCAAATCATTCGAATGGTCAAAGCTAATTCTTTTAAAAAAAAAAAAATTTGGTGGACGAAGTTGCATATATCCATGCTAAATTTAGATCTAGTTCTCACATGCAAAATCATTTTTTGTTTATCCTTTTTTTCGGTACTTTTTCCGCAAGAAATACAACCATTCAGTTTTAGATAGTAATAATTTGAAATAAAACCTTAATTAAGTGAGAGCATGCGTTGGCCAACTGTGAGAGTATATTGGGCAAGACCACAGCAAATACCGGTGTAAATTTTTCCTCCGGAGACTATATATTGGTGCACCAGGAGCAAGTAATTTTTTTAGCATTCATGTCGGTTCCAAATTGCCTTCATTTTATACAAAGAAACTAAAAATATTTGCAAATTAACGGAGGAAATAATTACCAATTAATGCGCTAATATTTATTGAGGATCGGTTTCCAGCAGGTTAACATTATTTATAGTATTTAGATATTTTTACTGTTTTCTTATGTAATATGTAGCAAAAAAATGTTTTCTTTCTTATCTTTTTTTTTTTTAAAACAAATTTTATGTAATATTTTTCTTTCTCATGTTTTGTTAAATTGATTGATTTAATTTTGTATCAAGGAGTCCTAATCAAGTAAATGTGGAAGTCAAGGAGAAGGTGGAAGCCAACTAAGTATTGTGAAGTTGTGGTATGGCAAATTCCATGCTAGTTTTGTTTTTTAAAAAAAAAAAGTTCGATATTTCGTTTTATGAGCGAGAACGTAGTAGGTACGATGGGCATCATACCTACTTTTGGACCCAGTGAGCTCCAACACCGTCTGATCTGCATTATGATCTGTGCGCACGAAAATTGAAGCAAACATGCATGGATTTTAAAGCAGAACACACATCTTAATGCGGATTAGTCAGTGATTAAGCCCATCGAACCAACGTAGATCTGATGGGCATCGGACCTACTCGGAACTCTTTATTAGCAAATTAATCATGCTTTCTAAACCTTGTGTGTTCATTCTAGAGATCTTCTGGATGTGTAGTGGTGCGATGGCAAAAATCTGATGCAAGTAAGCAACAGTCATGATGGATTCTGAAAACTATTTAAATTTTTTTTTTTTTGTTTTGTTTGTCATAAACATATTTTATTTATTGAAAAATTAGAAATTTTGTTTCTTAAAAAGTGGTGAAATTTTTTTTGTAAACTATCCATTAAATTTAATGCATAAGAGTATATTTTTTTCAATTTTTGTTTCTCTCTCTGCTAACTTGTTTTGTATCCTTGTGCACTATTAAAACTACAAAATACCAGAAACTAGCTATAGAAGGAATTGGGCAGAACTACACCCAGATATATTATTGTTAATATTTGAGAAGTTGGGGGCAATCGATATACTGACAACGGCTAGCCTAGTGTGCCGGAATTGGAATAGCCTGACGACACCTGAGCAAATGCTCTGGCGAAGGATTGACATGACTAATTTCGACTTCTCGCTCTCAATGTATGCCCTCAAGCAGATTGCTAAGATTGCCATAGATAGGAGTGCGGGAAAACTCGAGGAGTTCTACGCTGACTGTTTCGCCACTGACGGTCTCTTGCTGTACATTGCTACCAGGTCATATGTAGTTCTCTTTCTTTGTTGTTATTTTAAGTTATATATGTTCTCAACAAAGATCTTCACAAAATATATCTCATTCTATGTTAATTAACATTTTATTTACCCATGCGATGTGTCGATCGAACAGGACCAACACCTTGAAAAGCATCGGTCTTTTCATGTGCCCTCGCGTTTCTATTGAAGGATTGATGGCCATGGCTCAAAGGTTGTCATACAAACAATGCCAATTTCAATTCTTACATTTATATGTGTGTGTGTGTGTTGAATCATATATGATCTCTAAGGCTTGCTCATAAACAAACACTTCTTCTGTTAATATATAGGACTAAGAGTACCCTGAGAACTCTCCGTTTAATAAATTGTCTTTACGAAGAATATTACACTTATCCTGACAACATTGCAAAGATAATCAAAATGCTGCCAGTGCTTGAGGAGCTAGAGATTACATGCACAAATGATTATGATTCAAAAATATTGTGTAAAACAATTGGACCAGTATGCACTCAGCTGAAATGCTTCAGGTCGAATCAATTTTGGTATTCTACACGTTCGAGTATAAGATTCCCATCCTTCTTCCCTGACACCGAAGCTCTACATATAGGCGAGAATATGCACGAGCTACGATCTCTTCAGCTTATTGGTAACGGGTAAGTTCTAATTTTGCCTTGGGTACAATATTGCTGAAACATAATTGCTGAAACATATATATAACAGGATGTCAAACATGGGTCTTGAAGCTATTCTTGAAGGATGCCCATATCTTGAGTTTCTTGACATCAGGAATTGTTTCAGCTTGGTACTGAATGAAAACATTCTGACAAAACTCTCAAGGATAAGATACCTTAAACTACCCGACAACTCAGCCGATGAATACATGGATAGCATATCTACTACTTACTACGACGACTACATTTATGGACCACCTCGACCATGTCCATGCTGTTTTGATCAAGTACTGGATCCTGACAACGACTACGACGATTACTACTATGACACTTTTTCTACATTAGATGATATCTATGGGGATGTCATGTTTTTGTATTGAAAGGTACATTTTCCAACACTTTTACATGAAAATTAATTATAGCATGCAGTTGAGGTTAAATTTATGGTCATTATATGGATTTTGCAAGTCTTTTGTAGGACCCTATCATTAGTTTTCAGTACCATAGTTCACCTTGTAATGTTATTAATGTTCATTAATTTGAATGCTTTTATTTCTTCTTTTAATTGCAAAGGGAGGGTCTTTCATAAGAGTAATATGCAAAATTTGTTGGGTTCTTGTTATTTTCCTTTTTAGATTACAATAACTTGTGACATGGTTCAACTTCTGTGTAATATTTTTATAGAAAAAATTCTAGTGTGCCCATGCAAACTTTCAAAGAGGAGAGTTCCAATACCTCATGCCTTTCACATCTCATCATACCTCATATTTTTTTATTTTTGTTTTTAAAGTTCAAATTGTCAATCCGAACTACTCAACGTGATATTCATACTAAAATATGCTCGAGGATAAAATTTCATAACTTTTGGAATTTTTTAATATTTTTATAGGTAAAAAATTATTGTTTCTAGACCGTTCAAAAACAGTGATATTCAACATATCTAAAAGAAAATAGTAAAAATATTTCAAAAACACCATAATATGTGATATCATGTTCAGCTGTTCAGATCGACAGTATGGACTTCAAAACGAATATATAATATGTGAAGCACTATGAGGTATGAAAAACATGATGTATAGAACCCTCCTCTTCAAAATAGCCAATATTCCTATAAAAACACCATAATATTCAAAATAAAGAGATTCCATTCCCGGCTGAGGTATTGGATGAAATGATGGAAATTAAGTGAATTAGTAAGAGCTGATGATATAATGAAGCTTCTTCGCTGTGTTAGAAGTGGTGGCGTTTGGAACTTAATTTCCTAGTTGCCAATTTTGTGATCGAATTCGTTTTCCTTGTTCTCTAAATTTTATATGTTGAAGAAGAAAGGAGAGATAAGGAATGAAATGAAAGAGTATATATGTGTCAATTTAATATTTAAAATAACTAAATAAAATATTAAATAAATAAAAGGGGATAAAAGAAAGAATAATAAGTTGTTATGATATTGGCTATTTAAAAAGTTTGTATGGACACACTAGAAATTTTCTCTAATTTTTAGCCATTTTATGTGAAATTTGATCAATTTTATAACATTTGTGGTTTATAATTTCATGAAACAGAAGGCATGATCAATATAGTGTAAATTTCATGCATATTAATTAATGGGATTAATTTGGTGTATGTTTCACCATTTATCAAGTGATTTATAATTTTCAATGATTTAAAATTAAAAAAGATGAAGACATCTCATTCATTAAACTCTCTTCAAACAAATGAAAGAACTTTAATACATGCCACTCAAATGTTTAGTTTCTTCTTGTAACTTCAAATCTAAAATGATTATTCATATCATCCTTGCAATTTTCGACTTGCATATTGTGGTGAGGAATAAATCGTTCATTTATTATATATGGGAGTTGGCTACGGTGCTACGTGTAGCATAGAGGTCCTCTGTGCAACGGCTCAATATTTGAGTTTTCAAAATCCTAACGGTCAATCAGAACCGTTTATAATGATCTCCATATGAATATGTACTTACAAACCAAATTTTATATTTTTTTAGAATTTTTTTACTATTTTTTTAGATAGGTGAAAAATTAGTTGATCTGAATGGTACAAAATTTTCAGATCAAGTGACTTTTTACTTATCTAAAAAATAGTAAAAAAATTCTAAAAAATATAAAATTTAGTTTGTAAGTATATATTCATATGGAGATCATGTTGAATAATTCGGATCGACTGTTAGAATTTTGAAAACTTAAATATTTAGTCGTTGCACGGAGGCCCTCTATACTACAAGTATAGCATATTAGCATTTTCCATTATATATGCATAAATATGTACAATCCTTCCTTTAGTTTTATGTAGCAATTTATCTTATGAGATTGTTTTGACGAAAAGAGTGAGGCTATAGTTACATGCATATTACACATTGGTCGTAACATGATATTCATATAGAAATGTATTTGAAGATCAAATTTTATATTTTTCAGAATTATTTTACTATTTTAGATATGTTGGTAACAATCACTAGTTTCGGATGGTTTAGAATTTTTAAATCAAATGGTTTTACCTAGCTAAAAAAAATAGTAAACATATTTGAAAAATATAAAATTTAATTTGTAAAAACATTTCTAAATAAAAAATATGTATAACTGTTGAGATCAACTATTTAAACTTTAAATACAAGAATATGACTATTAAATAAAACCGTTTGTAATATTTGTTAATATTAACACACACAAAATATTTTGGGGTGTCCATCGGTTTGGTTCAGTCCAAACCGAATTAAAATAGACAAACCAAAGTTTTATTCGGTTTTCAAATATCAAACCAAACTAAATCGAAATAGAATATGAACTGAATAAGAACCGAACCGATGTTTGGTTGAACCGATATATGATATTAATCATAAAAATAAATATTTTTTTGTTAATTTTTGGAAACTAATTTTTAAAGATAGATTATTTTTTTTTGTTTTGTTTAAAACCGCTTAAACCGAACCAAACAATACACATTAGGTCATAATTTTTTATTTTTTTAAATGTTTGATTTGGACGGGAGATGAGTTTATAAATTTTGGTCAGTTTACTTTAGTTTAAACGGTTTAGAAAGTTTTAAACTGACCAGAACCGAACTATTAAATCGTTTTAAAAAATAAACCAAATCAATTCATTTAACCCGAAAAACCGAACGGACTAAACTTTCTCAATTCAGTTTAAACCCGATTAATTAAACCGGACCCATGAACTTCCCTAACTCTGACGTTGACAATGTAACACTCAAAAATGACAAAAATGTGGCACGCAATCATATATTCATATTTTATACATTTCACATGAATAGACTGCAACGTAGTAGGTAGGAATATATGATATACCAGTTGTGTTCTCGTACTATTCATAAAAATATTAAACAAATACACCCTTTATTTGTTTCATTTTTAAGTTGCTTATCATATCTGCGTTATCATATATTTTGATACAGAAGAATTCTTTAGACTCAAATTTAGGACCTGTTGGGTGGCTCTCCAAAAGTTACTGTTTACATGGAAAAAAAAATCACTTAGAATGAATTTTTTTTTTCTCACATAAACAATAAAAAATTTGTTCAAACAAATCATTTCCTTTGTTCATTCCTCTATCCATTGTGCAGCCAAACACACTTCTAAGTTCAATGAGCGTTTTATATTTTAAATAAAAGATAAAATGAATATTTTATAAATTTACATGAGTTTTAATATAAAAGACAATAAAATAAATAATTATTTTAATTTTTAGAATTTAAAAAGAAAAATATATAATTTTGAAGTGTTTGAGGGATACATGTGAAATTCCCCTTTTTGTTTAGGGAAAATTGTTTTTATGCCATTTCAAAATTAGAAAATTGCCACTCCAAAACAGAAAATTAGTTTTTTGCTATCCTAAAATCATGAAATTAGTGAATTTGCCCTCATTATACATTTATTATACAAAATTGATTAAAATTAAGCTGAAATCTATTGTATTATCGTATTTTCTAAAATACTCCTCAATTCAACCCTTCTTCTTCTCCGGTGCCATTCTTCTCCTCCTGCGCTAAATCTCTAAATCCTTCTCTTTGAATCTCTTCTCCGCCAAATGTTAAAATGTTGTATTATGCCGCATTGCTCCAGCTCCCGGGTTTCTTCTCAGAGAAGAAATCGGCGGTGGAAGAAGCAATTCATGCCATGTCTTTGGGGGACTATGCTGACAAATTGATATGTCATAGGTGGGCACTGCTACATAATAGGCTTGCCACGTGGCGAAAGAAGGCGAGTTAGCATTGCAAGGGAATTGGTGATGCGGCCTCATGCCGTGTTCATTGATGAGCCCCTTTACCACCTTGATAGGTTTGGTTTTTTTCCAATCATTTGTCAAACGAAAGAGGAACAGAAGCAAGCTATAAAGTAGCCAATCAGTAACAGTCCAGAAGACAATGAATAAAGAAAAGAATAACAGAAAATAAAGGAAAGACAAAGACAAAGAAGGATTTAAGGAGAAGAATGGCGCAGGACAGCAGGAGCAGAAGAAGGGGGTTGAATTGAGGGGTATTTTAGGAAATACGAAAATACAAGTTTTATATAATAGATTTTAGTCTAATTTTAATTAAATTTGTATAATAAATGTATAATGATGGCAAATTCACTAATTTCATGATTTTAGGATGAAAAAAAACTAATTTTTTTGTTTTAAGGTGGCAATTTTCTAATTTTAAAGTTTTGGAGTGGCATAAAAAAAATTTCCCTTTTGTTTAGCGCTACCACAGTTTTCGTTGGAAACACCAATGGGAACACCAATATTGATTGACGCCGACAACCCAATTGCTTTGATTATACATTATTCATGTTGCGGGTTTAGTGACAACTTGAAATGACCCGTCACAGCAATTTGGCTAAAAGAATGTATGTAATTAGAGAGCATTATTTCCGACATAATATTTTACTCTAAATTATATTAAAAAAAATTATTGTAAATGAGATTAATTTTAAACTATTCATAATATTTTACTCAAAATTATATAAAGAATAAAATAAAAATACCAAAATTTTTAAAAATAATGGAGGTCAAATGACCTCCATAATCCCACTGTAAATTCCATTCATTTAAAGTGGCTCCCTCATTATATACATTCATTCCTATATTTTACATAGTTAAAAAAATCAATTTAAACTATTTAACATGAAAATGCATTTCAAAAACAAATTATATATATTTTCTAAATAAAAAATACTATTTTTATATAGGTAGAAAATCACTTCAAACAATTTTCTATCTATAAAATAGTAAGAAATTCTAAAAATATAAAATTTAGTCATTAAAAATATATTTTTATGTGACAATTATATTGAACGATTCAAATTACTGAATTCCAAAAATAATAATATAAGTTCATAGTTCAAACCGATATGAACTTTGCAAAATAGCATAGTCTCACTAGATCTATCTAGCGATTATATTTTATGAGATTGTTTTGACGAAAATGTGACACGCAAAAACAACTAATATTTAATACGCAATCATATATTATGCATTTAAAATGTGGCGGAGTAGGTAGGAAAAATATGATATGCTACTTTTGTGTTCTCAGCCAGGAGCGGATCCACATAAATACCAAATCGATCACATGTCTCTAATTGAATTAGCATCCTCTGAGATATCTCAAATTTTGCGTGACTTTTTGGAATATCTCAATCGTTAAAATATGTTCTGCACGAATCTCAAAGCTCAAATAATACTAACCTCCTACGGTTCCCCGACCTGACTAGGCACCGGACAAATCGGTCACGCAAAAATTGAGATATCTCAGAGGATACGCACCCCTCTAATATGAATTTGCATCCTCTGAGATATCTCAAACTTTGCGTGACCTTTTGGAATATCTCAATCGTTCAAATACATTTTGCACGAATCTCTAAGTTCAAATAAAATTGGCCCCCTACGCTGCCCCAAATAGGCACCGGACACGTCGGTCACACAAAAATAGAGATATCTCAGAGGATACGGACTCCTCTAATATTGAACGAGGGAATCTTTTTTATGTTTAGTGAATCCAATACATTCTTTTTAACTTGACACGAATCTCAAAGCCCAATAATACTGCTCATGCACTAGCTCGAAATCCTAAATCACAAAGCAGTGAGATTTAATCCCAAATCATAAAGTGAAGCCCATCCTCTACGGTATTGGAGAGGAGTTGAATTCGTTAATTACATGACAAGTAACTGCTCTATTTTAGAAATTTAAAATTAATTTACAAAAACTAAGTTTCAGATTTTTATTATTTTTTTTGCTAATAACAGAATTATGCATGTGTATGAAATATAACTTTTAAAAATATATTTTTTATCAAATTTTTCCAACTTTCTGTTATTACAAAACAAGTTTTTATTTAGTATCTGAGTAGTTAATGAGTTTGAATTCAGTTAGTGCTCTATCCTGACTGAAATTATAGATCCGCCCCTGTTCTTAGCTACGGATGTTCAAATGATTGGTTAGATTGAAGTTTGGTTCAGTTGAATGAAATCATTATAATACCAATAAAATTAGAGTCGAACTAATAAATCGGTTAGTTCGATTTAGTCGGTTTTGAGACATCTAAACCGAACCGATTCATTTAAACCGAATAATTTAAAATTTCAATCGAACTAATCTATTTAAACCAAGGTTCTAAATAGCGATTATAGCAGTATAGCGGGGAGACAAAAAAAAACTATTGCAAATAGCGTAGCTATAGAGAAAACCATGTAGCATAGCACGTAACGGTAATAACATTCAGCTATTACAGCTATAGCAGTCGTAGCTGAATTAACGCACTTTTATCTCATACCTTAACTTTTATGATCGAAAAAATTATAACTAACTATTTATAATACTGATTTAAAATGAAAAATCAATCCATTTAAACCGAAATTTTCCGACACAGTTAAAACCAAATAAACTGAACCAAACGATCTCAATTCTCAACAACTCATACAACTCATAAACAAATAAAAAACCTTGATTTGTTTCAATTTTTTTAGTTGCTCTCGTCAGATTTGCCATTTTTTATTTTAAGTGCTCCCACAGTTTTCGTCCAAAACCAATGGGAACGCCAGTATTGATTGAATCCTATAACCCAATTGCTTCGATTATACATTACTTCATCTTGCGGGTTCAATTACAACGTGAAATGACCCGCCACAGTAATCTAAATAAAAGAATAATATTCAACGAGTAGGTTTCCGACATTGGTTTTTCAGCTCAGCAGGGGTGCGTATCCTCTGAGATATCTCAATTTTTGCGTGACCGACGTGTCCGGTGTCTATTCGGGACAACGTAGGGGGGCAGTAATATTTCTGCTTTGAGATTCGTGTAGAACGTACTTGAACGATTGAAATATTCCAAAAAGTCATGCAAAGTTTGAGATATCTCAGAGGATGCGAATTCGCTCAGCAGCTGGTCTTTTGTTGAAAGAACAATTTTTATTTTTTGTTGAGTTGAATTGAAATAACAAATAAAGGGCGCCGTGGAGCTCCATTCGTCTCATATTATGCAATTATTCACAGAGAAGCTTTTCATAATAGACCCTTAAATTGTCATAATTTAGATAAACATAGTTGCGGAGCTTTTTTTTTTTTTTATTAAATTTTAGACGCACATAATAATATTTCAAAACAGTGATTTAACTACAATATATAATAGTAAAAAAAAAAAATTGAGATATATGTTTACTTCAGAAATATAATATGAATATTTTTATAGAAATAAATTAATAACAATTGTACTAATCTTTTGTTGTCTAACATTTAACCTTTTATTTTAGTTCCATTCTGAAAGGTAATTTTAGAAATATAATTTTTTTGACATATTTTGTTAATACTCACTTTAACAAGTTCAGAGAAAACACAAGATATATGAAATTACTGAAATTAAGTTGCAATATTTTTTTAAAATACCACAACACTTCGAATTTGATAGACAAAATTATTGTCCATCTTTTTATTTGTAGCTTATTAAAAAAAATGACAAACATGACATCATTCTAGTGAGATCTTCAAAACAATCAAATAACACTTTATAAGGAAGGAAAATATTTTACTCTAAGCAAAATGCTTCTTTTTTTAGAACACATCTGCGCTCGTTTTAGAAGATTTGATCAGAATATTAGTAGAGATTATTTTTCTTTTAAAATACGAAAAATAAAAAAGACAAATTATTATTCTTCTCTGCAATTCTTTTTGTATATATAAAATATTTACCCAAGACTTATATGAATAATTGAGAATGGACTAATAGTTTTATTATATTTTGTAAATACTCACTTTAACACATTAAAAAGACAGAAGACATACAAAATTTCTGATATTATTGTCTCTTTAAATAGCTCAACGCTCAAATTTGTAGAAAAATGGACAAAGTTATTTATCTCCAGCAAAAGATTTTATGTATATAAAGCATATTCCGAGGACTTATATGAAAAATAGAACTCTTTATACATAGAGCGCCGCCACCTTTTAGGTCACACTTCGTCACTTTCAGAGAAACTTAGAAATCTCCGCTCTATATCTCTCTCTCTCTCTCTCTCTCTCTCTCTCTCTCCCTCTCTCCCATCAATCTCGCTTCTAATAATCCCAGTAAAGAAGGTACTTTTCTTTCTTTAGATCTGATTTTATTTTCTCTAAAAAAGGTAAATCTGTTCTTCGTATTTATCCTGTCAATTTTACCGTCTTGCTCAATTTGCTTTTGGAAGGATAGTAGGTATGATTTCTTACTCTGGTTCTTTTTCCTAGGGTTTATGTTTGTTTTCAACCTAAAATTGTAATCTTTTTGCATGAATCGCTGTTTAGGTCCGATCTACTCTGTAGTCTACAATTATGGATTTTTCTCTATAATTGAATTTCTTTTTTCTCACCTCGATTTATTTGTTGATTGCAAAATTGGTCTTTAGAAAAGATGAATTATGGGTATTTATCAAATTTCAATAGGAGATTTTTATCAACTCAGCCATTAAACCCTCACTCAATAGAGAGAAAATGTAACATAATTGGGAAAATTTTATAAAATTACTGATCAATTATGAATAAATTACTGTAGAATTTACTGTCTATTTACCAGTAATGGAGCTTCGAGTGAAAGGTAAAAGAAACCTCGTGCGTACCTTTCTCATAATGCTCCACAAATTAATATTGCCTAAGTTTTCATCGAAACAGGAAGCCTCAATTTTTGTTCATCAGTGAAAATTAAATGGCATATATCCACATTAAATAAAATTATCTTAATTTTTGGATTTAATCTTTCTTTTTGTGAAATTTCATCTCTTTCTTTAATTAATGATTTACTTTTGTTTTCTGACTAGGTATAACAAAATGTCTACACTTGCTCTCGGTACCAGTCTTGCTTCTGTACCATGCAATGGATTCTTCACAACCACCAACAAACCCAATTTCTCTCCCTGCTTGATCTCCTTTGCCGAAATGAAACCAAAACAGGCAAGTCTCAAAATGACCAAATCGCCCCTGGTGCCACAAGCAACCTACAAGGTGAAACTCATCGATCCAGAAGGTAAGCAGCAAGAATTCGAAGCACCTGACGATGCGTACATTTTGGATTCAGCAGAGTCAGCTGGCATTGAGCTTCCGTACTC
The DNA here is from genome assembly GCA_024447775.1 of Carex cristatella. Classification (NCBI taxonomy): domain Eukaryota; kingdom Viridiplantae; phylum Streptophyta; class Magnoliopsida; order Poales; family Cyperaceae; genus Carex; species Carex cristatella. The sequence goes on along the minus strand of JAJHPF010000008.1, from coordinate 5,473,497 downwards.
ATGCCGTGCCGGTGCGTGCAGCACCTGTGCAGGTAAGCTTGTGGAGGGTCAGGTTGACCAGTCAGACGGGTCGTTCCTTGACGATGGGCAGATGGAGAGTGGTTATGTGCTCACTTGTGTCTCGTATCCTAAGGCGGATTGTGTGATTCATACTCACAAGGAAAGTGATCTTTACTAGGGTTCTTAGAGAGATGTTAGTGTGAGAATTTTGGTGTTTCTTAGCATTGAGAAAATTGTGGATGTGGTATTAGAAAACTTGATGGTGAATAAAATTGTCGTTGTGTTGGTAACTCGGTATATGTTGTTTTAATTAATTTTTGGGTCGTTTTTCATTGAATTGTTCAGTAAGGTTAGCAACCAATTAATTGTACCAATTCCCCAACCTCCTTGCATCTCTGCTATTTGGTTTTTTATAGCTCAACATTTGTTGAATTTCGAGATGAACTCTCTTGAATTTCTTTCTTGAAGAAAATAGCACAGGTGCACAACTATGTGGTGGTTTTTAGTTGGTTCTATTGCTATCTTGGGATTCCTCTTAAAATGTAAATCCATTGAAACATATCACAAGCCTAAGTTTTGAACTTAGTTTATGTTTTCTAGTTTGAAACTTTAAGATGAGTTGTTTTTTTTTTTTATTACTGGTTGTAAATTAATTCTCATGTTTGTCTATTAGTTGATCAATTGGTCAATTTTGTCACCTGTGAACAGATGTTATTTCTCAGTGGTCACATTTTTTATTTTATTTTTCAAGGGGGGAATTCTAAGAGATGACTAGTCCTTGGTCCAACTGATGCTTTTGGTCAATTACCAGTTATGTAATGTTAGTAATATGGTTAGGAGTTTGGTGTAATACTCATACCTACGAAATTAATGTCAACAGATAAAAAACACCAAAATATGGTTCTGTGCTCACTTGTGTCTTGTATCCTAAGACGGATTGTGTGATTCATACTCACAAGGAAAGTGATCTTTCCTAGGGTTTTTAGAGTGTGTTGAGAGGCAGAGATGTTAGTGTGAGGATTTTGGTGTTTCTTAGTGAATAAAATTGTGGATGTGGCATTAGAAAACTCAATGGTGAATAAAATTGTTGTTGTGTTGGTAGCCTGGTATATGCGGTTTTTTATAATTTAGGGTTGTTTCTGATTAAATTGTTCGGTAAGGTTAAACCAATTAAATTTTGAGTTTAGATTTGGACCGTTTGATCAGAATCTGGGCTGATCTCATCTGGTCCGAGGTGGATTGCACAGGGTTCCTTTAACATTCATACTCACTTCAGTTTAGATATGAATTCCTCACTTCAGTTTAGATTTGAATTCCTGTTATCTTGTGGTTCCTCTTAAAATATAAATCCATTGAAAGAAATTAATAGTTTTGAACTTAGGTATTTTTATCACTAGTTGTAAACTATTTCTCATGTTTTTCTATTAGCTGAATGATTGGTCAATTTTGTCACCTGTGAACTGATGTTATTTGTCAGTGGTTAAGTTTTGTTTATTTAATAAGAGGTGACTAGTCCTTGGTCCAACTGCTCTTGGTCAATTACCAGTAAATGTAATGTTAGTATATGGTCATGAGTTTGGTGTGGCACTGATATCCTACTAAATTAATGTCATGAAGTAGATGTTATAATTATGACCTTTTGGGTTTAAATGCATATGAATTAGATAGTGACAGTGTAATTTTAGAAATTAAGAGTTGGTTTGGGTTTGCAAACGTATAACATAGACAGTAAAAACTTCACAAGTAATCTGAATCATGCATGATGTATATGTTTTTCTAAAATTATTTACTATTTCTACATCAAAACACTAAAATTATTTCTATTTGTTTCTTCATTTAAAATTGATAATTTTTCTTATTCTACTTTTATCTTTTAGTCTGGTAATTTTTAAACAGGGTTCAAACCCTTGCAGAAAAAGATCAAATACAGGGTTAAATTTGTTATTATTACTTTAAATTAAAATCAATTAAAATGAAAATAGTTAGTTACATGGAATAAAGGGGGAAATAAGAAATAATTTCTATTTTAAATTGGGAAATAAGCAATTCAGATGTTTTGATGAAAACAAAATATATATAAAGTTACAAATGTTTGGAGAACCCATAACAAACATCATCATCATTCACTAAAAATGTTCATGTTATCAATAAACAAAAAACTAATTAGCCAAATTTTAAACATAAAAAGTTTGAAAGTTAAGGAGAGCTCAAAAACCTTTATTTTTTGTGCCTTTATTATGTTAAAATAAAATTTATATGTTAAAATAAAATATAGCTAGTATAAATAAACCAATTCAGACTATAGACTCAAAAATTAAGCAACAATTAACAAGATTATATACTTAGGTTGTGTTCCAGACGGGGTAGCGGAGGGGAGGGGAAGGAGAGTAGAGTGAAAAATTAAAATTTGTTAGATCTGTACCGTCCAATTTAGACTATGCTTCAAATATGTATCTCCCGTTCCGTTCCCTCCCTTCCCTTCCTTTTCTATTTAAATTTGTGAAGCACAATCTTAGTTTTCAGATTCCAAAGACAAGCAACTATCTATTCATAATTTAACGTGGCTCCGTGACTGTGTGTAACTCCAATAGGCATTAAGAAACTGTGATTAATTTGATTGATTAATAGCAAACGGTCTCGCTGATAAGGGAAATGTATGCATAACTTAATTCTCATTTTGATCAATGAAGCTTTGACTCAGTCAAAATGCTTTAAGTTATATTAGTAAATAATATTAATTTTTAGAACTTGATAAGATAAATGTTTGCTAACTAATGCCAACTTCATAATTTTGTCAATCCCTATTGAAAGGCATTATTATGGTTATGAAAGACATTAGTCTCATCATTATCAGTTTCATCTCAGCACATCACTTAATGCGGAAAGGTTATGACATGTCATAACATGTCTCTCTTCGATAAAAAATAACATGTTATGACATGTCACACAAACTGATCTGGTCACATCACATTACCTTATATGTAATTTGATCAATTATTCCAACATTATTTCTTTTTTGAAATTTAATTTGCAACATTTGTTTTCTCTATGAACTAATTTAAAATCTAATTTTTTTTGAGAAAACTGAAAGAAAAAAAACGTGAACAATCACATCACGTTTGATTACGGGTGTAACCACACATGACGTGACAATTCGAGTAACATGACTGTCCTCCAACTTTTTAATCACATTAAAAAAAAATAATAATCACGTGCCATGACACAACATGACCAATTCACAACATGTTAATTATATTTTTCCTTGATAATGCAGGAGTTGCATCAAGTCTCAACTCTGTCTTTAATATGTACTATGTTTCTTAACCTTCTTTGTGTATCTTGATACCTCCAAATTGAACTTTTTATAATATTACAATGGGATAGTCTTGCTTTTGTTTGATTTTTTTTTTTTTAACTAGACTCAGAAAGGTGCCTGCTAATTGTCACAAGGTAAATTTTCCCTCGCAAATATGCCAATTATTTGCAAAATAAAGTGAAAATTTATGTATATTATCATGATAAGTGTGAAATTAATACAAATTAGAATTGAACATAGTTTGCACTTATTAAACATTTTATGCACCAATTTTTTTAGAATTTGCAAGCACTATGAATTTTATTTTACTTTTGTCTTCCATAACTTTCATACTTATATTTGTTTACAATTTGGCTAATTAGTTTTTTTTTTTGTTTACTGATAATATGAACATGTTAAGTGATTGGTGATGATGTTTGTTGTGAATTCTCCAAATATTTTTTTCCCAATATAAAATATTTTTTATTTCCACATTTTTCCATTTAACTAACTATTTTCACTTTAATTGATTTTTATTTAAAGTATTTTTTTTAGAAGGGATTTTTATTTAAAGTCAAAATGACAAATTTAACCCTGTATTTTATATTTTTGTGTAAGTTTTTCAGCCCTCCCTATCAAGAATTTATATCGCATGCAGTAACTCAAATTTTGTTATTTTGGGTTTTTGCATGACAGATATGGGGTTCTCTAATCAGTATTGAAGAGACGGTTTCAGATTCAGCAGGATACTCTACCATACACAATGAGAAATCTACACCGTCCGTTTTAATCTGCACGAATCTTATAAAATCTGATACAAATCTTGAACCACCCCATGCATCTGCAATTGGGGACAAATTTGGATCTGATGCCCATCGGACTTAAATTTGGGTCTGATGAGTTCCAAAACCGTCCGATCCTCTTAAAGATCCGTGCGCACGTATATTAAAGCAAATATGCACGGATATTAAAGTAACGTGCATAGATCTTAAAGTGAATCGGACGGTTTTGGAACTCATCAAACTCAGTTTGAGTCCGATGGACATCGAACCCAAGTTTGTCCCCTGCAATTGACATAAGAAAACAATCACGACCGAGAATGCATACAGTGATAGAGTACAACAAAGGATACACTTTCTTAAAGAGATCCTGTGCATTACATGTGGGGGGCGAATTGACCTAAAAAACAATCACACGATTGAGATTGCTCAGTGATAGAGTACTACAGAGAATACACTTTAAGAAAGAGACCCTACGCATTACGGTCCTGTTCGGCCTCCTTACAGAGATAAAATACTTTACCCCCACCTCATGCAGTCTCGGAATTTTTATTAATCGAAATAAAATCAAATAAATATCGAAAAATGAGATAGAATCCGGGTTATTTCCAAAAGTAATAAAGCTATGGTACTTATTAACGTCCTTACGGACGGAAAAAAAACAACATCCATATTAATCATAATCTCATGCGGAGCTTAATTCAAACGGAGTAGGAGAAAAAAAAAGACGAACAGTGTGAAACAAAACGTCCTTTATGGACGGTTTTAATATCAACGTCCTTAAGAGACGGTTGCGATATCAACGTCCTTGACGGACCATACTATATAAGATCTAGAACGATTGAGATATTCCAAAAAGTCACGCAAAGTTTGAGATATCTCAGAGGATGCGAATTCGTCCAAGAGGGCGTTTCTTTTTCTCGTTTTTTTAAAATTCATTGCCAGTTCATTCAAAATTGGAGGTGTCCATTCTGTTAAGGACTACGCAAATCCACGAATGCATCTTTTCTGGGATTACGAAATTCATGTAGTACAGAATTGATAGATGTAGTTCCTGAATTAATGGAGAAGTTAAAGGGTGCCAAATTATTTTTTTATTTAACGATATAAACTTGTACATATTTTTAATTTTTTTACGAAATCCAAGAAGGTTCTACGAATGCAACCGTCCGTCAAGGACGCTGATATCACAACCGTCCATGAAAGATATCACAACCTTATCGGAACCGTCCATGAAAGATATTTTGTTCAACACGGTCCATTTTTTTTTCCCTACTCCGTTTGAGTTAAACTCCGCATGAGATTATGATTAATATGGATGTTGTTTTTTTTTCCGTCCGGACGTTAATAAGTAGCACGACCTTATTATTTTTGGAAATAACCTGACAGTATTTCTTTTTTCGATATTTATTTGATTTTCTTTCGATTAATAAAAATCCCGGCACGCAGTCACGCTACAGATTTTTACGAGAAAGCCCTCGTCTACCAAAATATCGTAAGGTAGACCCGTCCAAATCCTCTGAGGTAAAATAATATTTTTGTTTAGATCTGAACTGTCCGATCAGAATCCGGACCAATCTTGCACAAGGTTGAAAGCACTGATTGATTTAATATTCGTGTGTAGTCTAATCCAACGGTTCTGATCTGAACAGAAACATTCTGTTACCTTATATGAAATGTATTCGAAAGGGGTTAGGGTTTTTCATTCTTCATAAGCCGCAAACGCAGAGAGAGAGAGAGAGAGAGAGAGAGAGGCATAGCTCGCATTTTTCGGACATCTGATTTCCTTTCGTCTAAATAAAAAAGGTGAATCTGTTCATGTTAATTTTCTCCTGTTACTATTGGTTCGATTTTCCAGGGTTTTAAAACTAAAATTTTAGGAGTTTTAAATGGATTTCTGTTTGTTTTCTCCCTAAAGTTGTATTCTTTTTGCATTAATCGTTGTTTAGGTCCGATCTACTCTGTAGTCTACAATTATGGATTTTTCTCTATATGGGTATTTATCAAATTTCAATAGGTGCTAGTGTGTAGAAACTAGAAACCAACAAGATTTTATTGAGGTTTTTATCAAATTTCAGCCATTAAACACTCACTCAATAGAGAGAAAATATAAAATAATTTGGGCAAATTTATGAAATTCCTTCTCAATTATAAATAAATTTATGGAGCTTCGAGTGAAGGGTAAAAAGGAACCACCGTGCGTACCTTTCTCATAATGCTCCACAAATTAATAATGCCTAAATTTTCATCGAAACAGGAAGCGTCAATTTTTGTTCATCAGTGAAAAATTTAATGGCAGATATCCACACATTTCTTAATTTATTATTAGGGCTGTGTTTTTTCAGAATTTTTTATTTATAGAAATAATATTAAAACAATATAGAGTTCCAATTGGATTACATGGGTACTTTGATTCGGTAGAAAGAACTGAAATTGTTTAAAATTCTGAAAGGTACGCACCTGCTAATTAAGAAGAAGCTAATTTTAATTATTCACATTCCCGATAAAACACTACAACTGAGTAAATTTCTATCTTGTATTTGTATAGGTTTATTGCATTGAATTTTGAGAGGAAAATTCTCAGTAGAGCCTGAATTAAACCTTAAAGAAGCACAAACCAAATTATAATTAGGGGTCCTACAGAAAACTGAAATATTGTTTATCAGTACTAGTATAATTGCCTATGCTGGTACCATTGTGTTGCTGAAAAGAAGAATCCTTTGTAGCAGTTCCAAATAATCAAAACACTTACCGAAGTGCTAATTAGAAGAAGCTAATTTTAATTATTCGCATTTTTGATAAATCACTAAACCGAGTAAATTTCTTATCTTGTAGCTTGAAGTCATGGTCAAAGAAATTGAAAATCAAGAACAGGAATTGGAGTCAGAACCTGATTCAGAATCTGAAGGAGAGGAGGAGAAATTATCAACTGAACCCTCGAAAAATGCAATATACAACTCGGAGGCCCTTTTGGAGAAAATCGAAGACATTGCTTGGCCAAAAAAAATCGATTGGATTCATAAACTCACTGTAGATCACCAACAAGCGGAGAAAATTGATGTGGACGATGACCTGGCACGTGAGCTGGCATTCTATACCCAAGCCCTAGATAGCACCAGAGTGGCATTTTCGAAAATTCAGAAATTAGGCGTGCCGTTTCTTCGGCCACCAGATTACTATGCTGAGATGGTGAAATCTGATTCTCACATGTTGAAAATTAAAGATAAATTATTGTATGAGAAGAAAATGATCGAGGAGATGGAGGAGAGAAGAAAGATGAGAGAGAATAAGAAAATATCTAAACAGGTACAGCATGAGAAACTTAGAGAGAGAGAGAAGTCAAAGAAAGATGAGATTGAGTCGGTGAAGAAATGGAGGAAGCAAAGAGAGAGAGAGGGGTATGTAAAGGGCGAAAAGGGGAATGATGAGGTTTTTGGGTTTGAAAAAGGAGATGATGTGTTTGATAAAGTGAGAAAGAAGAGGCCGGGTGTGGCGCCTTTTGACAGGTCGGGTGGTAAGAACAAGGGTAAGGGTAGTAATAAGGGTAGAGACAGAAGGGATTCGAAATTCGGGTTTGGAGGAAGAAAGGCTTTGAAAAAACAAAATACGGCTGAGACGACAAATGATTTTAGAGGGTTTCGTAAAGGAGGAGATACTGGGGGTAATAATAAGAAGAGGAAGAGGTTTTAATTTAAACTTTAGTTTTGAAATCAGAATTAGGTTATGTTTTGTTATGAACTAGAGAGAGATTTTATTGGATGTTGTGCCTGTATTATGCATTTTTGTTATCTGTTATTTATCATGGATTAAGTTTTTACTGGAGCAGTTTATTTTTGTTCTCTGTTCTTTATATTGGTAATATGATATCGTCTGGTCTGGTACAGCTATATACTGTACTGGTACGTACAGGTCCTACCTGCAGGCATAGTAACAAGTTTCATGATGTTTAATATTAGATTTGGATTGATGTTTAATATGGATATATATTTTTAAAAAATGGAAACAACATATCAGAAAGTTAATGTTGTTAGAAAAGGTACTGAAAAAGAATAGTAGGAACATTATTTAAAAACTTTGCTAATTACTCTTTGCTGTATCTAGTGATTTAGTTTTATTTGCAGTTCTCTCTGTGGTAGGGTAAATCACATTTACATAATAGACCTTCTAATTAAGTGAAATTAAAACTGAAACAACCCTCTTTAAAAACCTTTTGGTAACTGTGAAGTGCTCCTTAGTTTTGTGCTAATGTACAACAGCTGAAATTGCAAATATGCTATACACTTTTTGAGTTTATATACGCTCCATCTCTCTCTCTGTTTTTTTTTTCTCTTTTTTGGGAAAATTTCTGGTGTGCCCATGTAAACTTAGTAGTCAATTTTTTCATCAAAACACCACAATATCCAACATTCCATCAAAACTTGACATATATATTTATTTATTTAATCCTTTGTTTAGTTATTTTAAAAATTGAAATAACAAAATAATGTTCCAATTATCTGCATGTTGATACAATTTTTTTAAATTTTACTGATGCAGAGATGGATCACACTTCTTGTCAATACTGTATATATATGTAGTAGTTTTAGCTGTAGAAGGAAACCTACTGTTGTAAATACTTTAAAACAGTGACAAGAAGTGTGTCAATACTTCAAAAGTTTAATCCTTTTTTAATGAAACCTACTGTTAATGGGTATATAGCAGTGGAGACAGATAACGTACAAAGAAAGATTAATATATGATATATCAGGCCCATAAGACAGATAACTCACAAATCCTGTTGCTGTTGTCTAGTTCGAATATTATATATGAGGCCTTCTTATTAATGAATATTACCAACTTGGTACACTAATTCTGCATCTATGGTAGTTAAATTACTATATTGATTGTTTTTTATATAGCATCCAATTAGCTAATGGATTTGAACACGATAAGTTAATAGATTATTATAAATGGACAAATAAACAGTTTCTGAAACTTCAGACACTAAAAACTATTCCATTAATTATTTTGGACTTCTTTTTTTGAGATCTGGTAACTTATTTCTAATTTCTGAAAACCAAATTGTGCTAATGTAAATCCATCTCCTTTTGGATAAGTGTTGACTTTGGGTAGGAAATATTGGCAAAATAAGGAATCAAATGATATCTGATTTGTAAATTGTACATTTTTGTTTCTCTATTCAATTCTTTGTGCACTTGCTTTTTTTTCTACTAAAATCAGGATTTACCAGTACAGCCCTCTGTAGTGATAGTTTATTTTGATGGGAATGATTTGTGAAAATGGTGGCCGTGATTGCGATCGCTCAGCCCCATATGATCAGCACAGATAAGAACCCGGGCCCGCTTGTTTGATCAGTTTGATGTGATTATTCCTCATTTGATCAATGAATCAAGGTATGAACAATGTTGGTTATTTTTGGCTGTGATGGTACTGGTATTATTTAGTTTTAGCAAGTCAAATTGCTTGTTGTTGTAGTAGCAATCAATCTCCATATCATGATATTCAGCTTTGTCCATCCAAACTGAGTTGTGGATGCTCATGGTAAAGGTGAGGTTATAGGAAAGAGAAGTTACTGAGCTCAAAGTGACTCAAATTAGCATATATAACAGTGAACTTTTGTGGTGGAATGATAAGATTGCTTATGATCACATTGATAAAGAAACCAAAAATAAGGAACAAGAATAAGCACACACCTGAGCAATTTTTTTTTTTCACTCATGCTGTGACGATTAATGATTCGTGCCGGATGAATTGCACGCGCGTGGTTATTCACCTTTGAGTATGTATTGTATTTACTCTTGTATGTTTGAGATGGAGATAGGGAGGGGAGCTATTCCTTTTCCTCTGTTTGTATGTAATTTATACTGATTTGCAAGAGCTCAAGGAAGTAACAAAGAAGTATCATTTTTAGTCTCTCTGTTTTTTTTAATAATAATTTCAGTAGTGTTATTCTGGTAGGTACATTGATTATTATTACCAGAGAAATGTATATTATTAAGAATCACGCAAGCTGTTTTTCTCAGAAATTTTACTATATTCACCATTTCAACTTTCAAGTTTCAACCAAAAGAATTTGTAAAAGAATCTTTTTTCTTGCATATTTTCCAAGAAACACCATGTAAGATCAGAGTGCGTGTGAGATATTAATTTATTTATATTATAGATTTATATTATGTATAGCACTATGTGTAACGCCAATAGGCCTTATTAATTTAATTAATTCAAATTAACGGTCTAGTCACCGACTATGCATTCATTTTTTTTATTAATATTAATATGTACTTTTTATTATTAAATCAAGAAATGAGGACAGTAATAAAATAATTGAGTTTATATATATATATATGTGTGTGTGTGTGTAACAAATAGTTGATTTGAAAATTTTGATGGGTGAATATCTCAATCAAGTCATGAAATTATCATTAATTTATTTTATAAACCATAATTAAAAAAATAATTTTATGAAACTAATGTGATTACTTTTTTTACAAAAAAACATAGGAACTGAAATGCCATTTCAGTCTGCTAATTTTTTTTTGGAGACCGAAATTCTATTTCGGCATGGTGTGATTTTCTATGGCCGATGATATGAAAAACTGTAAAACCACACCGGAACGAAATGATATTTTAGTTAATTCTTATAGGTTTTGTTAAAAATAAAAGGAATCATGTTAGTTTCATAAAATTATTTTTTTTAATATAATTATGGTTTATAAAAAAAGTTTATGAGTATATGTATAAATTTCTGTGTTCTATAAGGATTCTCATAGAACTCCTTGCTTGTGCTGGTTATTGCAATTAATTCGCTTTGTGTTTTATAAATAATTTTGTGGATGATGTTTTGTATGTTACTCATATTGCAAATTTCAAAAAATAACTCAAAACTAAAATTAGCCTGTTCAGTATTCTATTTGACAAAATTATGAAGTTGGCATTTGTTAGCAGATAATATCATATTAAGATCTAACACTTAATATTATTTACTAATTTAATTTTGAAGTATTTTGACTTAGTCATAGATTGACCGGTCAAAATGCATGAGAAGATATGAATGCATTAATTATCCTTATCAGCGGTGACTAGACCGTTTGCTATTAATCAATGTTATTACTTATTAATAATTTGATGGGCGAATAAGAAAGGATATATATCATCATATATGAAAGTCTTAAATGAAAATTAATGAAAAAATATGAAGAGTTGGAAGAGGCACATAACGTGTTTATTTTCCTTTTTGCAATATTATATTTTTTTTTTCCTTTTGATAATTATTTTCATTGAAATGGTCAACATAGTAAAGTTTCTGAGAAAAACAGCTTAGAGTGATTCTTAGTATATAGTATACAATGTAGCTACAGGAATAATTATAATGATAATATTGTTAATGTCAACACGTTACAGTTAACAAATGAGAATTTTTTTTGATAATTCTTTGTTCCTTGCAACTTCCAAGAGGTTACCAATAATGGAAGAGAAATTAACATACAAAGAGAGAGAAAATAACCCCCCCCCCCGCTCCATCTCAAACATATAAGACATACACATACTGAAGGTGAATAACCACAGACAATTCATCCGGCACAAATCATTGACACAGCATGACTGATAAAACAGCTTGTGCATGTTCCTGCCTTTTCTTTTTCCTTATATTTGCTTTCATTATAGGTTCGATCATAGCTTATTTCGTCATTCCGTCACAGAAGATCAGTATTGTAAATGCTAATTTGACTCGTTTCGAGCTCGCTGGTAGCTCGGTAACTTCTCTTTCATATAACCTCACCTTTACCATGAGCATCCACAACTCCGTTTGGTACGACAAAGCCGATTATCACGAGATGGAGGTTGATTGCTACTATAACACTGAGCAATTTGACACGCTAAAACTCGGGAATTTCAGGCTCAAACAAAGAAGAACTCGCATTTTAAACTTTTCCAGAAGTGGCAACTCCACCATAAATCTAGGAAGCAGCGGCGTTGATGCTTTTAGGAGATCGAACGAGACGGGAATTTTTAACTTGGAGATTTGGCTTAAAGGAGTAAGAATATATCAGACTGACCAAGGAGATCATCATGAGCATTTGTCTTATCAATGCAAAATGAACTTGCAACTGATCACATCTCAAAATAGCAGCACACAAGCCAACTTTCAGGCGCCGGTGAAGTGTCGTTAGGCGTTTTCGTATCTTGATTGATGGGTGAAGATTTTGACAAAGCAGTTTTTAATTCATGCAGTGCACAGACAATAGAGTCAAAACAGTGTTGCATATGACTCGTGTGCTGCACGAATCAAAAATTGCTTTGTCAAAATGTTTATAATACCCTTGATTAATTGATGGACATGTCAACTGGGTTGCTATTTGGAAGACTTAATTAGAATGTGGGTGATTAAGTTCATTTGTTATTTATTTCATTTCTTAGAACCTCATGTAATTAATATATATGTTCCAAATAACAACATAATATGATTTGGTGTTTAAGTGTATAGAATTAGAGCTAGGCATATATATTGGTACATTAAAAATCTCTGATTACATGAGTAGTTTCTGACTAAACAAGAAAATTAAAGTACCCTTTATTCCCTTTTTAAATTGTATTTATTTTAAAGAAAAAACATAATACTCAACTCTGGAATGAATTAATATATTGTTGGTATAATGAGCATGATCCATAGGCAAGAGTAGGGGTGTCAAAAAACCTCGTAGCTCGTTCGTAACTCACATCTGGCTCGATCGGTAACAACTCAGATCAAAATTAACGAGTTTGAGCTGGGGCCTAGCTTGGCTAGACATTAATTTGAGAATTTTATGAATTTGTATAAATTTGTGTGTATTTTATACTGTCAAGCTTGGTCCAGCTCGGTCCCAAAAAGTTTGTAAAATTCATTTTCTTCTTAAAACAAGGTCCAACCAAACCCAGCTCATCAGCTCGCGAGCTGACTCGGTCTGGCTCATCACGAGCTTGAGCTGAGATTTTAGCTCGTGAGTTGTTAACGAGCTGGCTCGCTAATAGCTCGGTCTAAAATTAACAAGCTGAGCTAAGACCCAGCTCGGCCCAAGCCAACTCACTTACAGCCCTGGACAAGAGCCAATGTCAAACAAATAATATTTCTTTTTTCCTTTTTCACAAGATTTTCACTTTCAAAAAATAGCTTTCATGATCCTCTACCGTGTAAGACTTAGAACCCCGAAATTTTTATAAATATACAAAACTCAATTTTAATTTAACAATCTATACAAAATTCGGCTGGATTTCGAAATCTATCCAAACCGGCAAACGGGGTTGCCGGGTTTCAAAAGCAACTAACCGGCAACTAAATTGCCGGTTCCAAAAAGCTCAAACCGGCAACATAGTTGCCGGTTCCAGAACCGGCAACTTTGTTGCCGGTTTTGGCCTCTAAAACCGGCAACATAATTGCCGGTTTTTTTTTTTTTTTTTTTTTTTTTTTTATAAATTCAAATTCTAAATAATTATAAATCCAAATTCATACCAATAAATTATAAATCCAAATTCATACAAATTTAAATTCATTTGACATGATTGTAACTCGATAATTTTTGTTATAATAAAATATAAATTAAAAAATTCTTAAATCAATTAATTTAAATAATTAAGTTCTTATTTTAAAACAATAGATTAAAAAATAAACGACATTTTTTGGCACTAAAAACCTTAAACTTAATTTTTGAGGCACTAAACGACGTTTTTTGGCAATTCTGATTTTCCGGCTACCTGGGGTTAACCCCGAGGTGACGGTCACCACTGTCTCCTCCTCCCCTTTCCGAATTGACGTCATACGCGTCAATCCGACTTTCCTAGCAAAAGTTATGACCGTTTAAAGTTTAAAAAAAATATATTTCTCATTTTTAAATTTTAGAAAAAAAAAAATATATTTCTCATTTTTTTAATGGAACGGAACCGGCAATTGGTATGAATTTGGATTTATAATTTAAATTTGTATGAATTTGGATTTATAATTTATTGGTATGAATTTGAATTTATAGTTATTTAGAATTTGAATTAAAAAAAAAAAAAAAAAAAAAAAAAACAAACCGGCAATTATGTTGCCGGTTTTAGAGGCCAAAACCGGCAACTTTGTTGCCGGTTTGAGCTTTCTGGAACCGGCAATTTAGTTGCCGGTTAGTTGCTTTGAAACCGGCAACAGGGTTGCCGGTTTGGATAGATTTCGAAATCCGGCCGAATTTTGTATAGATTGTTAAATTAAAATTGAGTTTTGTATATTTATAAAAATTTCGGCTTAGAACCGCAACTAAAATAATTAATTTGGGGTATGTCAATTCTTGGAACACGTACAATTTTAGAACTGACAACAACTCCAGTAATTTATTAAATTATAATAATTCTAATTGATGCTATAAGAACCATATTTCACACCAACTCGGTAAAGTTTCTGATTAACGGTTTACATCAGTTCAATTGCTAGTTTTATTTAAATACTGACACACACGCGCACGCACACATATATGTATGAGATATGAGGATTGTTATCAAAATATAATTCAAATAATATAATTTAAGAGTAAATTTATAGGTATTTCAAATTTAACATTAAATAAAATAAATTAGTATTTTTTATAAAATATGACTGTGACATTATTTTGTAATAGCAACAAATTATATTTCAATAAAAAATAAAGCACTTAAAAGTTCAATAATACTACTGTAGCTATTTTCTCCCAGAATCTCAAACCAACTGAGATTTAATACCAAAACGTAAAGTAATGCGCATCTATACTGATCCAATAAAACCACTAGGTCACACTGACACATTCACTCTCCGATTCCGTTTTCTCTGAGGTAACATAATATTTCTCATTAAATATGGTCCGTTCGATCAGAATCCGGACCGATCCTATCAAGTTAGAATGCAATGTCTCTCATCAATATCGTACAATTTCTGATCGGACGGTTCAGATATAACCACAAATATTCTGGTGATATGAATTCCTCGCTCCTGAATAGTTACGAAAAAGCCCTCGTCTCCCTAAAATATCTGAGACCTAGGGTTTTGCTTCTTCATAAGCCGCAAACTCACAGAGAAAAACATCGCTCGTATTTTCCGAAATCTGAAATTGATTTGAAGGTAGATTCTTTTTCTTCGTGTATTACTCTCTGATTTTTCAATTTGTATAATAGTGTCCTGTGTTTGCTGAATTAGTTAATTTATCAGGCATCTAATTTTTGTTGATAAAAACAGCAGATCTTAGATCTGTGCTAAGTAGCTATTGTATCTGATGTAAAAGGATGATTGCCTTAACTTAACCTTTTTTAGGAATAGTTTGTAAAAAGGCCTAATATATTTACTTAATTTTGACCTTGAATCTTTTGATATTTGCAGAGTAGAGAAAGTTGAGAAATGTCTGATGGAGAAGAATACCAGATTTTTATTGGGAATCTTTCTTGGACTACTACAGATCGAAGTCTAGAGGATGCGTTTGGCAAATTTGGCAAAATTTCTGATGCAAAGGTATCATACAATACTCCCCTCTTTCATAATATGCTTTTATCCTTTTTTTTTAGTTATGAACTGTATTTTTTAGCCTAAATATTATAGTAACATAGCTATAACTGTCAGCCTAATTTCTATATGTATTTATGCCTATGCATTTATGCTACTTAGTCTGAATTATATGTTTAATTGATTGCCATTTTGTGTGCCTATAATCTATCTCAATGAAAAAGTTACCAGTATGCACAGAGTTGTACATAGGAAAAAAGTGGCAAAAAATGTTTGATGCAGCAGCCCTTCTTTTAACTGTATCACAACCTGTTACTGAGATTCTTTCCATTTTAGTATAATTATTTATTTGTTTCTGTCAGGTGGTAAATGACAAATATTCAGGCCGATCCCGTGGTTTTGGGTTTGTCACATTTGACGAAAAGGATGCCATGGAGGAAGCAATAGAGAAAATGAATGGCAACGATTTAGATGGCCGTGCCATAACTGTTGACCGGGCCCAGCCAGGTGGTGGAGGCGGAGGTGGCGGTGGCGGCAGGGACCGTGACCGTGACCGTGATTATGACCGTGGGGACCGCCGTGGCGGAGGCGGCAGAGACCGTGGATATGGCGGCGGTGGTGGAGGTGGTAGAGGTGGAGGAGGTGGTGGTGGTGATTGTTTCAAGTGTGGTAAACCAGGCCACTTTGCGCGAGAGTGCCCTTCTGGTGATGGTGGTGACAGATATGGCAGCGATAGGTAAAGTGATTATTTCAACTTTTATGTACTTTTAAAGTATAATAAATCCAATTCAGTTATGCATTAGATCACATTTTATTAGACATGAAATGAGAAATCTACAAAATTGAAATAGAAAAAGATGAATTTGTTTGCAACCTAATGAGTGAGTTTTCTTGACAAAATATTTTAAGTATTTATTTTTGGTATTGGTGTTTGTTCAGATTTGTTACTGGGAAAAACGGTTTTGTATTGTCTGAAGCTAATTTTATGTACTTGTTTGTGGTACAGTGACAGCAAAATTACAGAATTGGTCACTTAAAAATGTAAAATCCAATATAGTCATACATTAGTTCACATTTCCAATTTTATGAGAAATGAAATGAAAATTCTATGAAAATTGAAAAAAAATTGCTTGCAACCTTGTATATCTTTTGATGCACTGAGTTGAGTTACCTTTGATTCTAAATAAAGCTGGTGTTCTTGACAAAATGTTATTTAGGTATGGAGGAGGTGGTGGTGGTGGTGGCAGGTATGGATCAGACCGTGATGGCGGGGACCGCTACTCTGGCCGTAGTAGGGATGGTGGTGGGTCCCGCAGCGGAGGTGGCCGTGATCGCGATCGCTCAGCCCCTTATGATCGGCCCAGATAAGAACCCGGGCCCACTTGTTTCAGTTTGATGTGATGAACCCTCATTTTCATCAATGAATCAAGGTATGAACAATGTTAGTTATTTTTGGCTGTGACGGTACTGGTACTATTTAGTTTCTCTATGGGGTTAAAACAATGTTTAGTTAAATCTAGTATGTGATGCTTTGGTTACTTAAATGTTTACTTTTTTGTTCTGTATGCAGCCAAGGTGCCTTGTTCACCAAGGCCTTTGTATGTGTGGTAAAATGGAAAAATGTTGCTCTCTTGATACTAGTTCTCTCTGGATTTTGGTGCAAATTGGAAAATGTTGCTCTTCTAAAAAATGTTCCTTTTGTTTGCTCACGAGTCATGATCCTTTATATGGTGTTTGTCTTACTTTTCGGCTCTCTGCAATTCATGTGTGTATACTTGCCTTCTCGGGTACAACTTGGGTTTGCAATTGCTTTTCCGTTTAAGGAAGTGGCCGAGCAACTGAGCTTCCCGTGTGCAACTCAGATTTTGTTAGTAAGAGATGTAGTTTCATTAATGCTCGTGTTATCAAATATTAGCAGTTTGATAGTTCGCCATGGGAGATGAAGCGGGTAAAATATTAGATCATCTTTTTCCTTGTCGTATCATTTTTAATTAGGATATTTAGTATTGATTGGTTTTTTGTCATTTTTGGCAGGGGGCTTGGTTTATTTGGCCTGTTAACATATTGTCCTTAGAAAAATATACACTTTATACCAAATGGGTCTATTCTTTGCTCCATCAGTTAAATGGGAGAGATGTTGCCTCTAACAAGCCTTGATATGCCCACTTTTGGAAGGTTTCTCCATAAATTAATTCAAATCCTCTGGAGTGCTTCTTTCATCAGATGGTCCATTTTGTCCCTGATTTTGTTGTTCTGAGTAGTTATTCTGAGACAAGTTATACTGTGGAATCCGAATTGATATGCTAAAAGAGTTTAGACAAAGGTGATAAAGAGGTAACTCAAATTGAGGATTTGAATTAAATTGATAGGCTAAAAGAGTTTTAACAAAGGTGAGTTTGGATCTTGTCCATCCGATTAGAATTTGGGTGAAATCTGTTCTAAGGTTGGATGGTCCAGAGCCGAACTCAAAATTATTTGAGTTACCTTTAGGTGAAATGAATCCCCCTCAAGGTCTAGTACGTAGGTTTCTCATTTTTTATAATCTGAAATTCTGAATAAAATTTTGACCCCTTTATTACAAATTAATTTTTTTTTAGAGTTTGTTTTGTTAAAACAAAATTACAAAATATAATCATGGAGGACTTATGGTTTAGATTTCTAATCTGAAATTATGAACTACAATTTTGGCCCTTTATTACAAATTAAATTGTGTAGTTTTAGGCTAGACTACTGTTGTTCTGTTGTGTTTCTGATTTCAACCTCAAATTATTATTTTATAGTTTGTTTCTTTTGGGGTTGTACCAGAATGTGGTTTGTATTTTGTACTGGTAATTTAACTGTTATAGTGGGGTTTCTTTGTCTATGTTTCCAATATGCAATTTATATTTTCTAATTAATCCATAATATATTGCACCAAAAGGCGGATTCACATCTGCTGCGATCCTGAAAGGTGAACATAAAAGATGAACAGCAATCCTAAAATTCCTGCAATTTCAAATCTGACCGTCTAATAATTTTGTGCATGAATCTCAAAGCAGCTGAATTTTCTTGCACGAATCTCGAAACAATTCAACAGTTGGATTTAGTATTGCAGGGACTTTAGGGGTACTGTTCACCTTTTAGGATCGCAACAGATGTGAATCCCCAAAAGGCATGTCATGCTTATCTATTATCTAAATCAAAATTTAATCTTGAAGTAGTGATTGTAGAATAAGCATCTAGCTACAGTTCGTAGATGGTCTATAGAGTTCGTACCAGAAAATCTTAATACTCTTTGAAAGAAAAAAAATCGAATTGTATCAATTTGTAAACATATGGAAACTAGCAAACTAAATGATTTTCTTTTAAAGAAAAAAACTATATTATTTTTGAACTACAGTGAATAAATAATATGGTGACTGCTTTTATACAACCGATTCAATACTTTTTCTTTTCGATTCAGACATTTAAACAAATTTATGTGTGTCCCTTTCAAAATATATTAATGATCTTTTACTTTGCCTTGATATGAAAAATCCCGTCATTTTTATTCATAACCAAAAAAATAAATAAAATAATATTAATAACCAGATCTCCAAAAAAAATTCATCCATGCCCAAACCGCCCCTCCACTAAACCGCCCCCGCAAGGGGCAGTTTACCCCCCCTCCCCCCCTCTCAAGGGGCGGTTTACTTAATTTTTTTTTTTTTTAATGTGATGATGGATTATTTATAACAGATGGTATCACGGTAAGAATCTTTTTGTTACAATCTAGGCTCCTTAAATAAGTCATGATACCGTGTACCAGATGGCAAGAGATCAGAGAGAGTCGGAAACATAGATTAAAAGATAGATTGAATCAAGTTGCAAAAGATAAGAGATGAATAGCAATTGAATGTAGTACCAGAGATGCCTGGGGATTGAATTTAGTTGTGTAAAAGGTGAATAGAGAACGCATTACACTGGTGCTTGACTTCAAAATCTCAAGTCTTCTGCATTACTGAAAATATAGGAATACAAAACAAGTAATTGGTAAAAAAAAAAAAAAAAGCAAAGTGGAAGCGTCAGTGACCTGCCACACTGTCAGTATATTGGAATTCCAGAGAAACAATATTTTTGGTAGAACACTTATTGATTCAGTTGCTTTTGTCATGTGAGAAGTATTTTATTCCATCATATATTTTTGCTATGTATGTGAGCCTTATTCTAGGAGTATGCGGGGGGTGGCAGTCCCCTGCGAGCGGTGTCTGAAGTTACGAAGTCAATTACATGAAAATTCTTTTGCCGACGGCCCAGATTAGTCAAGTTACCCATTAATTCATTTTCTTGAACATGATTGACAAATTTTGACAAATTTCAAGTTTTAAAGTGGCATTTCAAAAAATTTCCTAACAAAACAATAAAGATTAAATCTAACGGTTTTATTTTACTATTTTATTTCTCATTTTTAGATTCAGTGTACATAAGTAAGTAAAGAGATCTTGCCATCTGGTACACGGTATCACGGCTTATTTACATAATATTATGATATGATATTATGAAATCATAAATCAATTATATGATATTATGAAGTTTAATTCTGCATTCGGACATTATTTGATTATTTTGTTCACTTATGTTTTACACTATTCACAAATCATAAAATCCATCGTATTAAAAATATAAACAAATACATAAATTATAAACATAATTATAAATAATCTATTATCGCATTAAAAAAAAAAAGTAAACCGCGTCCTGGGGGGCGGGTTGAGGGGGGGTGTAAACCGCCCCCTGGGAGGCAGTTTGGACATTGATGAAATTTTTGTGAGATCTGGTTATTAATATTATTTTATTTATTTTTTTGGTTATTAATAAAAATGACGGTGAAAAATCTTTAGAACTAATCCAGTGACTGAGACGCTATTTTTTTTTAATTTTTATTAGGTAATTACGTCTAGTCCAGTGACTATGACATATTATTCTGTATGAAAAAATCGTCTATTTTGAAATCCAATATGCATCCTAAATTTCAAATGACAATTTCACTCTAATTTGTTGCAAAAGAAAGAATTTTATAGCAATTAACAACTTATACTATTAAACTGAATCTTTAAAGAGTAATTATAAGACATCTTTTTTCACGAATGGCACATTATAAGCCAAGATAAGTCCAGTTTGCAATCGCCTCGTTTAGCTACTGAGTGAGCTGCATTGAGTTGGGATTAGGGACAGATAAAATCTTAGCTTATAATCGGACTCAACCACTACTGAGTTTGGATTGAACTGGACATTGTAAAATTCACAAAAATTCATACAAATTCACAAATTCATACCTAGTCGAACTAGCTCACAAGTAAGCTAGGTTTAACTCAAACTCGTTTAATTTGGACCGAGATAGTAATGAGTTGTCTTGTTAATAGCTTTAGCAACGAATGAGTGGGCAACAATCAAGTCACGAACTGATTTCGATCGATCCAGGTGTTAATAGCTTTTTTGCCAGCCCTAGATGTCCACTCACTACAAAAATGCAGTCTTCTATCAAGTAAAAACTGACTCTACCAACAGATTCTCATTAGAGACCAACATGATAGGAAAACTTGCATGTCTTTTGTTTGCTCCGTGCTATAAGAAGATTCTCCATTCTGACACATGCGGTTTTCAGTTTTTTAAAGTTTAATGATATTTCTTCAGAAATAAATTAAGTTTTAGTTTATTCACATTCTGACTCTATTAAGTTTGATCTCATTTAAGGGTGGACCAATTGAAAATAGACAAGTTATGATCACATTACGTGAAATTTTCATACTACACATCCACAGCATGATTCATGTCATTCGGTTATATTAATATATGTGACCACTTTTGGTTGAGTTACGAATAAGTGTGGCAAAAACTGTTTTGATCCTATATTGATATAATTGATGGATATAATTATTTTGGATACATTTTGGTAATGACAGAAAAGTTGAGCTCACTATGGTTATTAACAATACAAAATTATAAGATTTCACATATAGTCCAAGTGGGAGATTGTAATATGTAAAATAATTTTGTATTGTATACTATCAATTTTATATTCTATTAAAGTTGTCATATGTGTTATATAATTTATTGAGCATTAACAAAGGAGATTCTCTAAAGAGTTGTTATTTTGGAAGAACCAAATCGGTGGCGTTCTCTCACACAAGACTGTCATAGAGTAATGTACACTTCCGCAATTCAGTTTTATATTCAACACAGATTGTTCTGTAGTGGCCTACAATAGTTTTCGTCGGTTCCAACAATATTAACATTTATTTTTTATTTCTCTCTCAAAAATTCAGTGTATATCGCTCAGTAGAAAAGTGTAACACATCGTTAAATTGTAAATTTAATAAAGTGAATTTAACGCTAGAGAGTATATCGCGACAAATAAAGCTCAATCGTAAATTTGACGCGAGGATTGTCGGAATTAAAAATATCAATCTTCAAAGAAATTTACGGATCCGACTCTGCTGCTTTTCTAATAAAAGCATGGTGATGCTTTTTCAATTTCAACCATTTAAAATTTTTAATTCGCGTATTTTAATAAAAAACCTTTTTCATATACAAATCTTAAGGAATTTGAATAGTTGAAATCAGAAAAAGCAGCAAGTCCGATTTCTTGATGTGAAATTTTTACTTTACTGTCGGATCCCCTTAATGATGCCGATGCCAGAAGACAAGCGACAACCACTAGCTTTGCTCCTTTTACTTTACAATATGCTGCTTTTTCTCCCAATATAAAAGATGCCAGAACCATTGTAATGCTAGAGTCTAGCAAAATGAAAGCACCAATGAAAGAAGCAGTGGAGATAGATATAGATCCACCTCCAGTTCAGCCATTAGAGGTTTATTTGAAGAAAAAGCTTGACCAATTCCTCAGATGGGAATCCACAGAATCATTCATCCTCTCTCGAGTACCTCAAATCATGCGCGAGAGCCACAAGGACCTCTACGAACCGCGAGTCGTCTCGATTGGACCGTACCACTGTAGCAAAAGAAGCCTCAGCGCCATGGAAGCCTACAAACCACGCTGTCTCATCGATTTCCTCAACAGAAACCCCAAAGTTGGATTGGAGGTGTATGTTGAAAAAATCAGAGAATTAGAGGAGCGAGCGCGGCAGTGCTACAACGAACCGATAAATCTGAGTAAAGATGAGTTCGTCGAGATGCTATTGCTCGACGGTTGCTTCCTCTTAGAGTTCTTCTTCAAGGTACACGCACGTGAGCCGCACACTCTGCTTGAAGTCGGCTGGGGAACGAAAAATATAATCGGGGATTTGCTCTTGTTTGAAAACCAGATACCGTTCTTTGTTGTCGAGACGCTTTATTCTATTGTCACTTGCCACGACAGCAACCGAGAATCGCTTATCATCCTTCTTCAACCTTCTTCAATCGATCCCAATTTGCCAGCAAAAGGGAAGATTTATCACTTGCTCCATCTCTATTACCAATGGTTCATACCCGCTAGAATATCACCATCGAGGTGCAGAAATGGTAGCAGTACCATTTCGTCTTCAAAGTCAAACTTCTCGACCTCGTTAGAATCTCCGCAGTCTAGGTGGTTCATCAGTTCATGGCTGGGGTTAAGAAGGCGGTCAAACAAAAAACTGTGCACAAATATGCAAACCATATTCATGCCTTGTGCCACGCAGCTTCACGAGGCAGGGATCACTTTCAAGCGGAAAGAATCACCATGCGATCAATTCGACATAACCTTTGAGAACGGTGTGATGGAGATACCGACATTCCTGATCGATTCGCTCCGGAAAGTGTTCTACGTAAACATGGCGGCTTTTGAAACGAGCTGTAGTACGATGGAGTACGATCTGATGAGCTACGTGGCACTGATGGGTTCGCTGATCAACACCAAGAAGGATGTGGTTCTTCTACAGGATTGCGGCATCATTAATAACATGTGGCTTAATGAAGATGAGGTTACGGTTTTCTTCAACGAGCTCGGTTACTGGAGCATTCTTGATCATGACAAGTATTACTTTGCTGCTTTGTTTTCTGAGGTGCAGCGGTACTGTGACTTGCGGTGGCCGAAGTATCACGCCAGATTGATGCGCGATTACTTCAATAATCCATGGTCGGCATTGTCTGTGATTGCTGCCATTGTTTTGCTAGCTTTTTCAGCAATACAAGCTATATACGCCATGTATCCCTACATACATCACCACTAATTTTGGGTTCTCTCTACTTCTCTGTTCTTAAAACTACTTATCAAATAATAATTAATGTCTGGATGTAAGGATGTTTGTGTAACATTTAGTAAAGTAAATGATGTATTCCGTCTCTTTGGGAAGGAATAAAAAGAAAAGGGAATTTCATGTATTCCCTGAAAATATTGAATATAATGTATTTTCTCTTAAAAAATTTAGTAATATCATATTTGTTTAAAATCGTAGAAATTCACATATTTATTCGTACTAAATAATATATCAAATGATGCCAAAAACAACAAAAGAATAATATTTAATTTTAAAATCTATCCCCACAATATTAATTAATAAAGTGGAGATCAACACATGGTCTCTATGTGTGAGATCATGAGTTCGAAACTCAGATGAGAAAATTATTTTTTTATAATAACAAAAATATTAAATAGTTGGGATGCTTGATCTCCAACTTTACTAAAAAAAATAAAAATAAAGTGGATCGCTAGTGAGACTGAGTCATATTCAATCATAATTTTAATCTTATGATGTCTCTTTTATTAATACCTTCACAGAATAAAAAATAGCAAATATACTCTCCCACTAAATTATTTTTAAAAATGAACCAACTGCCCAGTTTTTGGGCAATCCACTCCCACTAGCAAACCGCCCAACAATTGGGCGGTCGCTCATCCGTTGGGCAGTTTGCTTACACTTTTTTTTTTTTTTTTTTTTTTAAATCGGGCCCCCCCCCTCTCTCTCTAACCTAACTGCCGTACCCCAAAAAACCGACCCTCTGCTGCGTAGCACCCCGCCCAGCCCTGCCACCCCCTCCACTGCCACTTTCTCTGCCCCCACGCCCCCCTGTCGGTTGCCACTCCTGCCTCCCTCTGCCGTTGACACTGCTGCCACCTCGATCGTTTCCAGGTAAGCCAATTGAAATTAGTTGAAATTGATTGGAATTAGGTTTTTAGAAATTATGTTGAAATTGATTGGAATTAGGTTTTAGAAATTAGGCTAAAATTGATTGGAATTAGAAATCCATTGATAGAGCGGTGCATCATGAACCTCGGCTTGTATCACTGTTCGCACCAGAAATGCGCTCCCAAGTTTCAGTACAGCAAGCTGTACCTTTTAAAACTCGAGTTCTACCTCTGGTCGGGACTGCAAGTGCACAGTACCTACCGTTGGTATAGTCGGGTATCGTATCCACAGGAACGGAATAAAAACAACCGGACTCTACTTAAATCTACTAAAATTCTAGAAGTGAAGAGAAGTTGGTTTGTTGGTTTCTAACGGTTCTACTGATTGAAATAATGATTAAAAACAATTAAAACAAGATTAAAAGTTGTTTTTCAGATTATAAAAAGGGTTTCCCGTGGTGTCGATTTCGGATCTCGCTCGGCCCTGTGGTATACGACCCGTATAGAATCCTATACGGTCCGTATAGGCCCCCGAGTGAATACTGCAGCCACTGTTTCTGTGTTGGTGCTTTTGCCTAGGGTTTCCATCGACCAGGTCTAAGTTCCTCACCTCAGCGTTCGCAATTTTGGCTTAGAACCAGATTTACCGGACTCAACTACTCCCCTCTTAGATGCGTTAACCCTCAACTTTCGTAATTTTGGACTAAGTTATCTAAGTCACTTGTTGGTTTACTAAAGGTATCCAAGGACTTTCGCCTCGAGGAAAGTTTCTCTTTCAGTACTTCTTGATCCGTAGATCTACCTCATATACTTGGTTCAGTTGGATTAAGTATCATAGACTTGGTTCCTAACTATTAGACGTGCGCATTCATCCAACGGGATGACTAATCAAACTCAAGCAAGCAAAAACCAAGCAATTAAAATACTACACAACAAGATAAAAACTAAGCATTCAACACATAATCCAGTAGCAAACAAGTAAAACCAAGCGTCAACTACATCTTAACCCTAGAAACAGTAAATTTAGCTACTCATAATCTCAAAATAACACAAAACAGTAGTAATAAAAGAGTTCATGGCAAAACTATAGAAGAAATCGAAGAATCCGTTGTAGAACTTCCTCCTCTTCTTCCCCAAGTTCTTCCTTGTTTCCCAAGCACCAAGAATGAGTCAAAAGATCCTTTCTGATCTGGAATGATGCGCCTTAATGCCCGAAATCGCGTATTGAAAGCCTTCCTTTTCGGCCTCCCCAGCTGTCTCTGTTTCCAATTCCAGCCTAGGCTTCCGAAATAGCTTGTACGGTCCGTATGAAAAGTCTATACGGATCGTATACTTGACCTTGCCTTGGAGAATTCTTGCCTCTTGCTGTGAAACTTCTGTGTGGTTGAGCTGATCTTGTACGGACCGTATGGAAACCTATACGGACCGTATGGAGAGTTGTCAGATCCAGAATTTCACCATTTTCCTGTAAAACAAGAAACAAAAGATAGCAGTACCACATTCTAAAGATATTTAGACAAAAAGTCCACATTTTTAGGCTTTAAGGCACAAGTTCTGATGTGAATTTGGGTTGCAAACTAGGCAAAATAAGGAGACATCAATCACCTAGCCACCATGCCTCAGAGTTAGATCGATCAGGCCCTCATTTGTGGTATAGTGGAGAGATAGTGATCAATGTCAAGATGATAGTGAATTACGTAGGGTTTTTGCTTAGGTTTTGCCTTATTATCTCATCTTTATGTGTAATTAATTAGAGAAAAATGTTGTTGTTACTCTACTTTATGTTTTAGTGCAGGAAACATGTTTTGGGAATATTTTACATCATTTGGAGTAAGAATCAGGTCAATCGGATAAGCGATGCTAATCGACTAAGGCTCTGTTACGGCTTGCATTGGTTGATACGGACCAAGAGATGGCGCGATACTCATTAAGTCCCTCAACGACATAGTCCCATACGGACTGTATTAGCCAATACGATGTGTATCTGAGGCACCCCTTAATGAATAACTGCGCTAGCTGTATCCAGATCAGGTTTCTTGGACTCCATTCATCTCCAAGCACCTCTCACTTCTATATAAGCCCTCTGGACTGAAGAGGAAGACATCTTTGCACCATTTGGTGTTTATTTTATTAAGTGAGAAGAGAGGAGTATGTTGAGGCTAGTTAGGAAGTGCTGCTTGTTTGTGTCTTCTTTGAGCCATTTGTAAACATGTCGTTCCACGGCTAAGTTTATATTCTTAGGGCTAGGCAGTAAACCTTATTACTCATGATGCTTTGATATATTTTTTTATGTTTGTGTAACATTTTGTTGATTGAAATTGCTTTTGCATTTTACGTTCTTCTCACTTGGTTTCGATGATCTAATTTAATCCATTATGGTAAGTGACAGTGCCTTGGAGGTAAATATGAATTATGATAGACTAGTCAAGGACGAGGGGAAATATTAGACTAGTGTGAAGAAACCTTAGAGGAGAAACCACTAGTTGGAACAACAAAACGTAGAATGGAATTTCTGGTAGTTGCACATCGGTAGATGAAACATCGCACTGTCTTTATAGTAACATCCGTAGGAGATCTGGAACTTGCATATGAAACTCGCAGTGTCTTTATAGTTATCTCAGTGGGAGTTCTGGCATTTGCGTAAGAGACTGTAGTGTCTTTATAGTAATCCCATTACAACAATTGGATACCAGCCCATAGAAAGTTTAAATATCAAAGAGAATTGAAGTAACAACGGTGTGCCAAAATCCTAGGAATTCACATCTCTATCTTTATTTTACTTACTTTTAATTTTTGCCAAATATACATTTATCACAACTACAACTCTTGACTTTCAGGTTTTGTCTAGCCTTTCGAAAGATTGTGATTTGATCGCTCAAGACTCGAAACCGATATTCCTTGCAGATCGACCTCGATTATACTACTTGAGAGGATTTTGCGCTTGCGATCCGATCCGATAGCATACTGAGTTTATAAATATTAAAAGTAACCATCGCGCTTCAAAGTGATCAAGCTTTTTGGTGCCATTGTCGGGGAAGAAGAGTTTATTGTGCAAGGCCTCGCAAAATGCCCTTGCTTTGACCAATGAATCCTACTAATTAGAGACGCCTAGACTTCTAATTTTCTGCATTTTATTTTTCTTCTTTTTAATTTTAATTTTCGCTTTTCTTTTCATTTTTTATTTCTATTTTATAGTTTTCCTTTTTATTTTTCAATATTGTACACGCTAGGCGAATCATCCGTACGGAGATCTCAAAGGATTGCACGTATTTGAGGATATGTGATATGTTTTATGTTTATTGTTTGTATTAGTTATATGATGGTCATAAGATAGGTATGGGTATATGAATCACACGACTATCTAAATTAAATAACAAATATGGAAAAATTGAGTGTCATTTTCTTCCTTCTCTATCAAGATCAAGCTATCAACCGTTAGTTGACGGGACCTACTCAGTAGGCATCACTTTCTATCTTTAAGAGATATGGGACATGACCATCATGTCGAACCAAATAGAGAGAGGTTTACTTGACAAGGATAATCCAAAACTGTTTTGGCCTTTGGAGAATAGTTTGTTCAAACATAAGATTATACGCTTATCTTTGGAAAGTCAAAGCTGCTGTAAATTAAATAAAAATAAAATATTCTTTGTTTGACAATATTGGCTCTAACTGTCTTATGTCTCATACTTTTTTATAATAATGATTAATTAATTCTAGAGTTGAGATTCTATTTTGGAACAACCACAATTTAAATTGGGATCCAGATAATTGTCCCCGCATCACCATTCCCCCATATCCCCCCACTAAAAGACAAAAAAATTAGTTACCAATTATTTGATGGTTTAAATTTCTTGCAGTATTTAACTTCAGTCTTTAGTGTATTTACCGCGTATCGATATAGTATTTAACTTCGTTCATTGTAGTATTAACCATCGGTGTCCAATAGCAAAAAATGTTGTCCCCGCACCACCATCTTCCCATATCCCCCCACTAAAAGACAAAAAAAAATAGGTTCTGACATTTGATGGTTTAAATTTCTTGTAGTATTTAACTTCAATCTTTAGTGTATTTATAGTGCATCGAACAAGTATTTAACTTTATTCGTTGGAGTATTAACCGTCTGTCCAACAACGACACAATCTTTGTCCCTTCAAAAAAGAAATTATCTGTCCCCACACATCCCCGCACTAAAAGACAACAAAAATTAGGTTCCGACATTTGATGGTTTAAATTTCCTACAGTATTGAACTTCAATCTTTAGTGTATTAATAGTGCATCGAACAATTATTTAACTCTATTCATTGGAGTATTAACCGTCTAGGTCCAATAGTGACACAATTTTTGTTCTCGCAAAAAAATGACAAAATAATTTGGTATTGTCTCCGCGTCCCCGCAAATCAGTATTTAACTTTAGGAATATTAGTATTTAATATTATGAATGTTAGTATTTATCTTTAAAGTCAAAAATATTAATCTCTAAAATTAATACTGTTAGAGACATAAAATACAACTTTCCTTAAGAAAAAGACAAAAAATACAACTTGAATACCAGTTGAAGTATCAATGCAGTATTTATTCAGACTAAAAAAAAAGATCAAATTTAATTAAGATAGTTAATTAATGTGGGGAAGGATGCTAATTATGATAGTTAATTAATATGGAGAAAGTGCAGGAATGGAAATGGAATGTGGGGAGGATGTTAATTAAGATAGTTAATTAATGTGGGGAGGGTGGGGGGATGTAAATAATTATTCTTTAAATTGGAAATAATTAATACTTTTCGAGTTGCATTATCGAATCCTTCTTTAAGGATGAAACGTCTTTTTCTTTCCAAAATCGATGCCACCCAAAGGAATGCGCAATCGAGAGGTGCTGAATCAAACCGAACCGAGAACTGAATCCATCGGACCAAGATAGTCACCACTCAGCCGAGAAGACACAAATCAATTCAGATCAGAACTGAATCAACCAGTTTAGGACAGTCATCACTCAGAGGTCCCTATAAAGGAAAGAAGAAAACCACGCAGTTTTGGGCTTATTTCTAAAAGACTTGAAGATTTTGGGCTCAAAGAACCTAATTGTATAATCAATTATTTTAGAGGATGTCTATAGTACAGCAAACTTATTTTGGCAGTAGTACAGTAAAATTATAACCATTCATATTATAATCCAATGATTGAGATAATACAAATTTAACAGCATTTCTCCGTTAAGTTTAACATAAATTTTAGTCGGAATGGCAAAATCGTAATTTATTGAACCCCGCGTATGCATTTGTCGCTCCGTCCTCTCGTCCCCAAAAACAATCTTAAACTAGCCATCGCTGCATCAATCTCTACTTCCGATGCCCCCCCCCCCACCCCAAACCTCAACTCTCCTCTCTTCTTTCTTCAAAGAGGTATAATAGAACCCTCTGGCACATCAAGTGTTTGTGAAAATGTCTCTGAGAGATAGTCTCGCTTCTAGCGGTAGTTTTTGACGGCTGAGCTTCGTACACGTTTTCAAACAAACTCTTAACCTCTTCTCTGAAATGCAAGAATGAAGAAGACATGCTAGCTAGGCTCTCTTTAACCATGCTAATTTCTTTAGGTGCTTTGCATCTAGGCTCTCTTACTACTGGCTGTTGTTTCAGTCAGTTGGAAAGAGTAGGTCATGGAAGTGCGGAGAAGGGAGAGGGAGAGCTCGGAAGGGGTGGTGTCACACAGCTGGGGAGGTCGAGAGAAAGAACCGAGCGACTGGTCCGGTCATCTTCAGTCACCCTCCTCTTCCCCTCTTCCCAAGTCCCAACCTCTACCCTTCTTCTTCGCACACCCTCTAAGGCTCTAACGGAGGAAGAGATGTAAGCACGCCTTGTTTCCAGGAAAAAGAGTTAACGGACTCAGGGGGGAAAGGAAGAATGACGTTTCTACCCTAAACAACTTAAATCCGAAACAAAGAGATTAAGGGTTAGATTTTAATTAAAATTGATTACTGTACTATAGACAAACCCATTATTTTAATAACGCTTGGGCCGATTGGAGTCACTTCTAATTTTAGAACACCCCAAACCACACTGACTAAGAGTCAGTGGCAAAACAAGCTCAAAGCATCGTACGTGAAGATAGATAGGGACGCAAAGAAGTGATTAAATTTGAAGGGGTGGTCAGGTCACGTACATTAATCACAACATGCATTATCATAATTCATAATCATACGAGTTGTGTCCAAACATGATGATTATATCATGTGGCACGTCAGGGGATAAAATAATTGATTATACAATTAGGACAGTCTAGGAATTAGTTTTATACATGAATTCTGGTTTCAGATAGTGAACAAATATGAAGAACTGAATCGAATTGTTGCACTATAACTTATCCGAAATCCAAACAATCACTCGGTTTATCTTTCTTTACTTGATTGGACACTTCAGTATTATTAATATCTTTCCATAAATAAATTGACATTCTGGCTGAGACTAAAAAAAGTTCATTTAATAATGTTAGAGACCGTGGATATGGCGGCGGCGGTGGAGGTGGTAGAGGTGGAGGAGGTGGTGGTGATTGTTTCAAGTGTGGTAAACCAGGCCACTTTGCACGAGACTGCCCTTCTGGTGATGGTGGTGACAGATATGGTAGCGATAGGTAAAGTGATTATTTCAACTTTATGTACTTTTAAAGTATAAATCTAATTCAGTTATGCATTAGATCACATTTTATTAGACATGAAATGAGAAATCTACAAAATTGAAATAGAAAAACATGAATTTGTTTGCAACCAAATGAGTGAGTCGTTTTCTTGACAAAATATTTTAAGTATTTATTTTTGGTATTGGTGTTTGTTCAGATTTGTTACTGGAAAAAAGGGTTTTGTTTTGTTTGAAGCTAATTTTATGTACTTGTTTGTGGTACAGTGACATAAAAATTACAGAAATTGGTCACTTAAAAATGTAAAATCCAATATAGCCATACATTAGTTCACATTTCCAATTTTATGAGAAATGAAGTGAAATGAAAATTCTACGAAAATTGAAAATAGAAGATGGAAAAATTGCTTGCAACCTTGTATAACTTTTCATGCACTGAGTTGAGTTACCTTTGATTCTAAATAAAGCTGGTGTTCTTGACAAAATGTTATTTAGGTATGGAGGAGGTGGTGGTGGTGGTGGCAGGTATGGTTCAGACCGTGATGGCGGGGACCGCTACTCTGGCCGTAGTAGGGATGGTTGTGGATCCCGCAGCGGTGGTGGCTGTGATCGCGATCGCTCAGCCCCATATGATCAGCCCAGATAAGAACCCGGGCCCACTTGTTTCAGTTTGATGTGATGAACCCTCATTTTCATCAATGAATCAAGGTATGAACAATGTTAGCTATTTTTGGCTGTGATGGTACTGGTACTATTTAGTTTCTCTATGGTGTTAAAACAATGTTTAGTTAAATCTAGTATGTGATGCTTTGGTTACTTAAATGTTTACTTTTTTGTTCTGTATGCAGCCAAGGTGCCTTGTTCACCAAGGCCTTTGTATGTGTGGTAAAATGGAAAAATGTTGCTCTCTTGATACTAGTTCTCTCTGGATTTTGGTGCAAATTGGAAAATGTTGCTCTTCTAAAAAAATGTTCCTTTTTTTTGCTCACGAGTCATGATCCTTTATATGGTGTTTGTCTTACTTTTCGGCTCTCTGCAATTCATGTGTTATACTTGTCTTCTCGGGTACAACTTGGGTTTGCAATTGCTTTTCCGTTTAAGGAAGTGGCCGAGCAACTGAGCTTCTCGTGTGCAACTCAGATTTGTGATTTGTTAGTGTGAGATGTAGTTTCATTAATGCTCGTGTTATCAAATGTTAGCAGTTTGATAGTTCGCCATGGGAGATGAAGCGGGTAAAATATTAGATCATCTTTTTCCTTATCACATTATTTTTAATTAGGATATTTAGTATTGATTGGTTTTTTGTCATTTTTGGCAGGGGGCTTGGTTTATTTGGCCTGTTAACAGATTGTCCTTAGAAAAATATGCACTTTACCAAATGGGTTTATTCTTTGTTTCGTTGGTTAATTGGGAGACATGTTGTATTTTACAAGCCTTGATATTGCCACTTTTGGAAGGTTTCTCCATTAATTGATTCAAATCCTCTAGAGTGCTTCTTTCATCAGATGGTCCATTATGTCCCTGATTTTGTTGTTCTGAGACAAGTTATACTGTGGAATACAAATTGATAGGCTAAAAGAGTTTAAACAAAGATGAGAAAGAGGTACCTCAAATTGAGGATTTGAATTAAATTGGTAGGCTAAAAGAGTTTTAACAAAGGTGAGTCCAGATCCACTGAGGCAGCTCAAATTTTGAGTTTGGATCTGGACTGTCCGATCAGAATTTGGGCCAATCTGTTCTCAGGTCGGATGGTCCAGATCCGAACTCAAAATTATGAGAGTTAATTTAGGTGAAATGATTTCCCTCAAGGGCTGGTAGGTTTCTCATTTTTTATAATCTAAAATTCTGAATAAAATTTTGACCCCTTTATTACAAATTATTTTGTATTGTAGTTCCTTTTGTTAAAACAAAATTAAAAAAATAATAATAATCATGGAGGACTTTCGGTTTTGATTTCTAATCTGAAATTATGAACTACAATTTTATCCCTTTATTACAAATTAAAATGTGTAGTTTTAGGCTAGGCTGCTGTTGTTCTGTTGTATTTCTGATTTCAACATCAAATTATTATTTTATAATTTGTTTCTTTTGGGGTTGTACCAGAACGTGGTTTTTATTTTGTACTTGTAATTTAAATGTTATACTGATCATTCTTTGACTATATTTCCAGTATGCAATTTAAATTTTCTAATTAATCCTTGTTATATTGCACCAAAAGGCATGTCATGCTTATCTAATCAAAATTTAATCTTGAAGTAGAAAATTTGAAGCTATCTGATCTCTCAATACTGACCACATTGCTTTTAGTCGCTAAAATCAAATGTTGGTTCATTTTTTAAGTATTCACATTACTGACCACATTTGAAATGAAACCAAAAAATTGAAGGTTTGGGAGTACTTGATCTAAAGGTTTTCAATCAAGTGGATTTGCCTACAAATCAGAATCTGGAAGTCACTGTTTTATGAAATGCCTACAAATCAGAATCTCACACCATGGTCGGCTTTATTCGATAAAACCTTAAAACCAATATATGATTTCTGGGAGGCCTCTACATTGTACATACTGGGTGATGGTATGACAGTGTCCTTATGGCATCATAACTGTTGACAAGGAATACTGAACATTGAATTCGGGAACCTTTTCAGGAATTGCAAAAAACTGCAGCAATAACACTGATCATGCCCTATCTTTGCATGTTCTGGAAAATGATGATATTGTTTGGAGATGGAGTGGTTCAGGGCAATTCTCAGTTAAGAGTGCCTATGAGGCAAATGAACATACCAATACCACAGCCCACACAGGTTCTCAGTGATCAGAATACTGTAGCAACAGAAAAGGGATTTTACTGACAGCAATGTTCATTCTGTGGTGGATGCATGTTTTTGTCTCTCTCCAATTCATGCAAAAAGTTTCTCCTTTCTACATTTAAAATCCTTCTCTTCCTCATTCTTTCTTTCCAAAATATAATCTTGATTCTCATCTCTTGGAAAAACAACCTGCTCATATTATTCCCCTAGATTTCCAATTCTCTATTAAAATTATTATAATTCAATAAATTGCTGGAGTTATTGTCAGTCACTTCCAAGAATTAACAACCAAGATTCATTATTTTGGTTACGGTTCTAAGTCTTACACGGTAGAGAAGTACGAAAGCTATATTTTGAAAGTGAAAGCCTTGTGAAAAAGAAAAATGAAATATTCTTTGTTTGACATTGGCTCTTGCCTATGTATCATACTCATTATACCAACAATATATTAATTCATTCCAGAGTTGAATATTCTGTTTTTTCTTTAAAAAAAATACAATTTAAAAATACAATTCCAAAGTGTACTTTAATTTTCTTGTTTAGTCATAAACTACTCCTGTAATCACAGATTTCTATTGTACCAAATATCCCTCTTATTCAACACTTAACACCAAATCATATTATGTTGTTATTAGGAAACTAGTACATGAGGTTCCAAGAAATGAAATAAATAACAAAGAACTTGATCACCTACATTCTAAGTCTTCCAAATAGCAACCCAGTTAACATGTCCATCAATCAAGGGTAAACATTTTGACCAAGCAGTTTTGATTCGCTGCACGAGTCATATGTAGCCTTGTTTTGACTCTATTATCTGTGCACTGCATGAATTAAAAGCTGCTTTGTCAAAATCTTCACCCATCAATCAAGAGACGAAAACGCCTAACGACACTTCACCAGCTGAAAGTTGGCTTGTGTGCTGCTATTTTGAGATGTGATCAGTTGTAAGTTCATTTTGCATTGATATGACAAATGCTCATGACGATCTCCTTCCTCAACCTGATATATTCTTACTCCTTTAAGCCAAATCTCCAAGTTAAAAATTCCCGTCTCATTCGATCTCCTAAAAGCATCAACGCTACTGCTTCCTAGATTTATGGTAGAGTTGCCACTTCTGGAAAAGTTTAAAATGCGTGTTCTTCTTTGCTTTAGCTTGAAATTCCCAAGTTTTAGCATGTCAAATTGCTCGGTGTTATAGTAGCAATCAACCTCCATCTCGTGATAGTCAGCTTTGTCGTACCAAACGGAGTTGTGGATGCTCATGGTAAAGGTGAGGTTATATGAAAGAGAAGTTACCGAGCTACCAACAAGCTCGAAACGGGTCAAATTAGCATTTACAATACTGATCTTCTGTGACGGAATGACAAAATCAGCTATGATCGAACCTATAATAAAAGCAAATATAAGGAAAAAGAAAAGGCAGAAACATGCACAAGCTGTTTTATCAGTCATGCTGTGTCTATGATTTGTGCCGGATGAATTTTGTGTGGTTATTCACCTTCAGTATGTGTATGTCTTATATGTTTGAGATGGAGGGGGGGGTTGTATTTTTCTCTCTCTTTGTATGTAATTTAAAGTGATTTCTCTTATATTGGTAACCTCTTGGAAGTTGGAAGTAACAAAGAATGATAATTATCATTTTCACTCTCTTTTGTCAACTGTAACGTGTTGACATTAACAATATTATCATTATAATTATTCCTGTACATTGTATAATATTAAGAATCACTCAAGCTGATTTTTCTCAGAAACTTTACTATGTTGACCATTTCAATGAAAAGAATCAAAAGGAAAAAAAAAATATAATATTGCAAAAAGGAAAAAATATGTATGTTATGTGCCTCTTCCAACTCTTCATATTTTCTCATTTCTCATTTAAGACTTCAATATATGATGATATATATCATTTCTTACTCGCCCATCAAATTATTAATAAGTAATAACATTGATTTAAAAAGAATGCTTTTCTATATCATCATATGATTTTTCTTCTTTTCAATATCATAACACTATTAACTCCCTTACTAATTTATATAAATCGTCTAAGATAATTAACTCAAAATTTGAGTTTGAATCCAGACCGTCCATTACAAACCGATGCAAATCTTTTTTTTTTTCTTGTATATATATTTTCCACGAAATATATACATGGCAAGAGAGATTGTGTAAGATATATATTATGTATAGCACAATGTGTAACAGCAATGCCCATACGCATTAAGAAATAGAAACTTATTTAATTGATTAATAGCAAACGGTCTAGTCACTGCTGATAAGGATAATGCATTCATATCTTCTCATTTTGACCTGTCAATCTATGACTCAGTCAGAATACTTAAAAAAATAAATTAGTAAATAATATTAAGTGTTAAATCTTAATATGATATTATCTGCTAACAAATGCCAACTTCATAATTTTGTCAAATAGAACACTGAAAAGGCTAATTTTAGTTTTGAGTTATTTTTTAAATTTGCAATATGAGTAACATACAAAACATCATCCACAAAATTATTTATAAAAACACAAAGCGAATTGCAATAACCAGCAAAAGGAAGGAGCTCTATGAGAATCTTTAAATAACACAGAAATTTATATATATAGTCATGATAACCTCATGATTTGATTAATTGATTTAGATATTTACCCATCAAAATTTTCAAATTAACTATTTGTTACATATAAACTCACTTATTTTATTGATGTCCTCATTCTTTGTTTAATAATAATAAATATACATATTAATATTAATAAAAAAAGAAATGGCATTTCTGTCTTTAACTTCAAAATTATTTATAATTAAGTCTCCGACATAGTAAGAATTAAAGAGTATGAGGTATGAAGAGATGAGGCATTGGAACCCTCCTCTACTAAGAATTAAAGAGTTATAATATTTGTGGGAGCTCCATGCATTAATACAAATTGCCAGAGAACACAAAGCAGTTAATAAAGAAGTGTCACATGCATGTTTTCCTCCAACTGTATAAAAAGTGGGAAACAATTCTCAGGACTACTTACAAATTACAATAGAAAATATATATCAATCCAAGGACTCACTGGTACACTTACTGCTTGTATATTGAACACAAACAAAAACAACATGTTGTTCATAAATAGCATTGGAGGCAATCTTCAAAGGAACAATGGCACAATAGCAGAATGTAAATGAATGTGATGCAACATAAGATACAATTACACACATTGTAATTAAGTCTTGCAAATAGCAACCCATGCATGCAGTTGATATGTCTATCAATCAAGGGACGGAAACGCTTAACGGCACTTCACGGGCTGAAAGTTGGCTTGCGTTCTGCTAATTTGAGATGTGATCAGTTGCAAGTTCAGTTTGCATTGATAAGACAAATTTACATCATAATCTCCATTCTCATTCTGAAATGTTCTTTGTCCTTTTAGCCAAATTCCCAAGTTAAAAATTCCCGTCTCATTCGATCTCCTAAAAGCATCAACGCTGCTGCTTCCTAGATTTATGGTGGAGTTGCTACTTCTGGAAAAGTTTAAAATGCGAGTTCTTCTTTGTTTGAGCCTGAAATTCCCAAGTATTAGCGTGTCAAATTGCTCAGTGTTATAGTAGCAATCAACCTCCATATCATGATAGTCGGCTTTGTCGTACCAAACGGAGTTGTGGATGCTCATGGTAAAGGTGAGGTCATATGAAAGAGAAGTTACTGAGTTAGCAGTGAGCTCGAAGCGGGTCAAATTAGCATTTATAACAGTGACCTTTTGATGTGGAATGGCATAATAGGTTATGATCACACTGAGAATGTAACCAAAATAAAGGAAAGAGAATAAGCATAAACATGAGATAATTAGTTTACCAGTACCCATGCTTGCTGTGCCGGATGAATTGTGTGTGGTTATTCACCTTTGAGTATATCTTGTATGTTTGAAATCGAAAGAGGGAGGGGAGCTATTTTTTCTCCTCTGTTTGTAAGTATTTTATACTGATTTCTCATTCATTTGTAAGAGCTCTTGTAAGAAAAAAAGAAGTATCGTTCTCTCTCTCTCTCTCTCTCTCTCTTTAGAACAAATTGGAGGTCAAGCATCTTGTATTTTTTATTTGAATTGTGAACGTGTGTCCAATGAACTGTTAAGTACATTAACAATATCAGATGCATTATTCCTTTTATATTGATTATTCCCAGAAATATATGTATATATTTAAGAATAATTCAAGCTGTGTTTCTCAGAACCTTCACTATATTGACCATTTCAATCAAAATAATTTTTTGACGAAATCAAAGTGAAAAAGGAATGTACACTTATCTTTGGAAAGTCAAAGCTTCTGTAAATTAAGGAAAAATAAAATATTCTTTTTTATTGGCTCTAACTGTCTTATGCCTCGTACTTATTTACACTAATGATTAATTAATTTCAGATTTGAAGATTCTGTTTTTGGAACAACTATAATTTAAATTGGGAATAATGAGTACTTAATTTTTCTTGTTTAATTGGTCATTGTCCCTTTGTGCAGATACTAATTAAATTTGCAATATTATTTTGAAAATCAATTTTCAATCTTGTTATTAAAGCAATGACCTTAATTTGCGTAGAAAACCACAGTTTAAAATATACTGTAATCCATAAAATAGAGCGGATATTGAAAATATATATATTTAAAAAAAACACAATAGCATATATATTCACGGCAGCATGAATGTACTGTATGTACTAATAATATTAAATATGAAGTTATTTTTTAGGAAAGCAATTTGCCAATGAATATTCAATTTATTTTTCTTATTAATGATTAATGAACATGCAATTTAGTTCTTTTTCCTTGAAGTTGCACATGGAACTACCAAATACAACAGTATATATATAACATTAAAATAAACATGTGATTGCTTTTTCCTATAATTAAGTGATCATATGTTTATTTTTTTTAATTTACTCATTAACTATTAAGAATAATTAAACATTAATATAATAGTTGACTCCATCTATTTCTCAACTATAAATAACATGCTTGAGGAACAGCAAAAAAGTTGTTTCTAGCTCCCACTGGGTCCCACGTAACACGCAAGAAAGTATGATGTGATTATCTCTTGTTATATATTAATTCAATCTTCCAAGAAAAACAGAACTTATAATAAAAGAAGACATGCTTCTTATATTAATTTAAAATGTTTGAAGATAAACAATCAAATGTCTCAATGAGCTCATCTAACCACTTATGATGTATGGTTAAAGTCTAAGTCTGAGGTCATATTTTGGATACTAATTTAATAATTGAATGTTTAATTAAGACTAAATCTGATCTGTGAAATTCGTGCTAACATAAATTTTAAATAGAGTACTTCGATTCGAATTGAAATTCACTATTAGTTTTCTCTAAATTTATGCTAGCACATATTTAGAGTGTATGAATGGTGGTCAATTGATTCTCATTTATTTTAAAAAATTATGTACTTATGCCTGATTTTTGTATAAAAGTTAGAGTAAAAAGTTTATATGATTGATTCCCAACGTGTGTTTGACTCCCGTAGCTTAAAAGTCTTGTCCCGCCTATATGACACAACTGCTTGGATGTAGAAAAAGATTTTTAACCCTTAGGGTACAAATACTCAGCACTACATATATCATTTAATTGCCTTAATTAGGTGAGAATAATCTCGGTTAAACAAGCAATGTATATGACAAGTGTTGCAGGAATGTTTAGACCATTGCTATCTATCTCAAAGTGCTGCAATGAGTGACGATCAAAGATATGAAGGCACCAATTTTCTCATATTATTTAGTTCTTTCTCCATTTTCTTTGTGGTCAGTTTTTGGGAAATAAATCTGCTGTGATTCTTTGGAAATTGCAGGATCCTGCTTTTCCAGATCAATCCATTCATTTTTTTTGAAATACACAGATCTCAAAGCAGTTGATTTTTATGTACGAATCTCAAAACAAATGAATGATTTGATTTGGACAAGCAGGCACTTGCGATTCCAAAGAATTGCAGCAGATTTGTTTCCTAGTTTTTGGGGGCTTGGATATTCTTTATTTCAAGAGAAACTGGTGTTGTGCTTTGTTTACTTTGGTGGACCGTTATAGTGATATGATATATGTGAAAGTAATCCTTTCAGTGAGAAAGACCGGACTTGCTCGAACTCAAAACTCGTAAGGGTAATTGAAAATCCACTTGTTTCGAAGGATATGTTTTATTATACGGATCATGAATAATTAAATACGTAATGTTTATGTACGACGTATATTGTATTGTTAACTTTTGGCTTAAAATAATATCTTGGTCAACTATCATAAATGTATTTTGTGCCTATGCATTTTGGTTTTACGAATTTCTCAAAGCGTTCTATACACTTGGGTTCAGAAAGTGATGTCCAGACGAATGTAAATTCTTCAATAAGAATCCTTAATTGGGTTCTTTAAGGAAAAAAAAATTCTCTTTTGATAGCTATAAAAGAACAAAAAAAGTTCAAGGAATTATTAGAGAGCCAATCTAGTATTGTTTGAGTTGGTAATCTCAGTTCTTAGTAATGCGCCTCCTCTGAATTTTCAAATGGCCAAATTTCCCAGCACCAGGCGAGGAGCCTTCAAATATGTATGGCAGACAACCCGTTGCCACTTTGTACCGTTGCTGGATCTGAAACCAACATAGACAAGTACCACATTAATTTAAAACTGCACATATTTACATCTGAAGAAATTGCATGAAACGATATATAAGCTTCCAAGTTATTACCTCTAAGATTTCTTCACTGCTTCTAATGCAGTTGCGGCCGATAACACAAACGGATCCGCCAGAACCGCCACCTGTTATCTTGGCTCCAAAGAGACTGGATGTGCCGTCATGAGACGACTTCCTGTGCTGCAACTCTTGCACCAGGTTTACCAGTAGATCAGTCCCATCTGACCCGAGTCCACATGCACTATAGCTATAGTGGCACTGAGGCAACAAGAAACAAAATATCAAAACATTGGAACCTTGCTAACTAACTAAATTTCATGATAATTAACCCTGGAAATTATGTCAACGTCATAATCATATGTCACCATTGAAATCATTTCTATGTCATATGCTCCTTAGAA
Organism: Carex cristatella; assembly: GCA_024447775.1. Taxonomy (NCBI): domain Eukaryota; kingdom Viridiplantae; phylum Streptophyta; class Magnoliopsida; order Poales; family Cyperaceae; genus Carex; species Carex cristatella. The sequence continues at coordinate 5,432,392 of JAJHPF010000008.1, read as the reverse complement.
CCAACATAATTTCTTACAAGATCCCTTCAAGACAAGAAAACATCTTGTAATACCTCCATATATACCCAAAATTTCTCATCCTTTTTAATCATTCTAATATAGAGATGATGTGAGTGAAAAGAGAATTTCCTTGGATAATTTCTACAGTAAAGGATACCATGGTGGTAATAATTTTTTTAAATTTTATATCAGTAAGATAACATTTTGTTCAGGAAATAAAGAATGAAGAAACTATAGGAGCAAGAGAAAACCTGATACATGAGTTCCCCGAGAGATGACAACTGCTCGTCATTCTTGGCTGCACTTAACAATGTCTTGAAAGCCTGAAACCATAAAAATGATTGAAGTAAAAATAATTTGGAAAAAGTATGAAATAAAAGGATCTTAAATTGTTATTTTTCAAAACTATGAAAACAGACATGTTACCTCAACACGAAAATTTTCATAGATGGGATGTCTCGTAGGTGCCTTAACACTATATGATCTCTTTGGATCAACAGTTGTTACTCTATCATTATGATCACCATACTTCTTCAAAAACTCCTCTCCACTTGTGCTCTCGGGAAGATCTTTTGCATAAACCCCTTCAAATCTAAACAAAACAAAGCAACTCAAATTCATATATTGCACTTCGAAACAAGACTGAGGCAATGATACTATGCATAGCGCGGATTACTCCGTACAATAGATTAATATCTCTGTTTTCAAGTCCAAACAGTCATATGAACCGTACAACATGATCTCCATGTGAAAATGTACTTGCAGACAAATATTTACATTTTTTAGAATATTTTTTACTATTTTTTTAGATAGGTAGAAAATCACTTGATCTAGACCATTCAAAAATAGTGATTTTCTAACTATCTAAAAAAATAGTAAAACAATTGTAAAAAATATAAAATTTGTATTACAACTACTTTTTCATAAGGAGATCAAGTAGAACGTTCAGATTGACTGTTTTGACCTTGAAAATGGAGATATTAATCCATAGTACGGACAAATCCATGCTATGCATAGTAACATAGCCTCACTCTCAAAACAATTCATCTTCATGTACTTTATTAGAAACCTGTGAGGCTTTAGATTGCATAAGTATTCAAGGGAGGCTTCAGATTTCAGAAGCTGAGAAAAGCTGTCAGCTTGCGTAAGACTGTTTGAGTTGGTTGTAGATTCAGAAACCAGAGTTGATGCTTGAGATTTGATTATTTTTCGACCCATGTAGGTACCCACTCGAACTGATCCATAGTCGGTCCCACCAATACTACATGATAAACACCATGTAATTAGAAAATTCCAACCTTATATACATGAATCACATAAAAGAGGGACTTTAAATTTTAAAACTGTATACTAAAGTTACATTTGCACCTGTGACGTATTCCCGAATCAAGACCCCAGAATCTTATATGAGTCGGTATAGTTACCATTTCTTTTACCTCTGCCGGCTGCAATCAACAGTGAAAAAGGGCTCAAGACAAAATAAAAAGGCAGGGAAGTAAACTTGTGCAACAAGTTTTGTTCGAACGAGATTGTAACACAAACCTGACAAACCATAGCAAGCAATTTATTTTCTTCCCCACAAGCGGATGTCATTTGATCCATAACCCCACAAGGAGCTCCTACTATGTGATTCTCAACCTATCACAGATATTAAAATTTAGGTAAATATTACAGCTAGAATTACATTAATTCAAAAGATTACATATACAATTGATTAATTAGCATACAGTAATACCTTTTGACAAAGCAATGCAAGCTTCCTTGGTTCAATATTTAAACCTAATTTAGGGAAGAATCTCCAGTAACCATAAAGATTGACAGAGCACACATAAAAGAAAATGAGTGAGGCTATGGTACTATGCATAGCACATACTAGTCCGTACTATGGATCAATATTTTCATTTTTAAGTTCCAAACAGTCAATCTGAACTGTTTAACATGATATCAATATAAAAATGTACTTGTTGATCAAATTTTACATTTTTCAGAATTTTTTAACATTTTTTTATATTGGCAAAAAATCACTTGATCAAAAGATCCTAGACCATTCAAAAGTAGTGATTTTCTACCTAAATAATTAGTTAAAAAATTTGCAAAATGTAAAAAAATTTAGTCTGCAAGTACATTTTCATGTGGTGATCATGTTGAATGGTTCAAATCAACTGTTTACTTTGAAAAAAAAAAAAGATATTGATCCATAGTACGGACCAAAGTGCGCTATGCATAGTATTATAGCCTCACTCAGAGAATTTTTGTTCAAAGAAAAATAAAAAGGATAACCATGAGCTGCAGCAATGGCAGACATAGTGGCAACCTCCACTGCAGCAGAAGAAGAGACACCCTTTCCTTCTGGTACAGCTGATGATACCTGTTGTTTCACAATTATTAGATTGAGCAGGAATACTGGTATAATCAAGAATTGCAATCTTTCTTATGTAACAATATGATCTACAAAAACAATATGATATCGCCCTTGGATTTTTCCCAAAGGGAATATTTGGGGAAGTTCAAAGGGAATAATAGATAACATACCAGTATGGAAATGCTGTCAGTAAAACGAACACCAAGCTCTGTCATCAATACCAGAATAGTCCCAACAACATACGCTGCCCATCTAATACACAGACAATGCAAAGATAAAATGAATAATTCCCAATGAACAAAGGAAATTGTGCCTATCCATGAAAAAGATGGAAGCAGTGGCCGTCCGATCCACATCAAGTTTGCACGGATCTTGATGTGGATCGGATGGCTCCAACTGGTCATCGGACCGAATTTGGTCTGATGCCCATTGTACCGCAGCCCCCTCCCCCACTCTGAAAAAAGATAAGCAGCTGGAAATTACTTCTGAGATGAATCCTGGGAGAAGTACTTGTTAGCCTTCTCATAAGATATTGGCTGATCTCCTTCGACTAAATCTAAGAGGTCCATATCAAATGTCGGGGCACGATTGCTTAGCTCTGACCCAAAAGATACCTATGCATAATGTTAAAGAAACATGAACTGTTAGTTATAGTGTGTTTATATTTTAGGATACAAAATGGAAGGAAATTTTTTTAAAAGAAAATAGCAACAATTAACTTGTAACATACAATTTGAAGCACAGGAATATGGTCATAGCCTTTCTTGAGATGTCTTGCTTGAACATGTTTCCATAATTTATGTTTGCTTGGGTGGTTCCTCTGAACGGCAACATGGCATGCCTCTTTTATCGGCATCTTTTCATTTGTCCATTTTACATAACCAGACAACAAGGATGGTGTCAGATATAACACATAACAAAATTTCAATATTTAATAGGCAAGGTTGAAGGGCGACACCCTAGTATATAATGTATAACATTTACCAAATCTTCCGGTATCACCACAAATACAAAAGCACTTTTATACCAGATTTTTATTTTTTTAATAAAGGGTAAACTGGGTACTTTATGAATTTAAAATAATATTTTAATATGAATTTAAAATAATGTTTTAATTGAAAAGCCAATAATTTGGGTCAATTTGTGAATTTTTGAAATTTACAAGGGTAAATATGACATTATAAAGTTTAGAGGGGGGGAAAAACATAATTTCGAGGTTTTTGAGGTGTATACATGAAATTCCCCTGATTTAAAACAAGGTAAATGGGAATATAACCTGTAAAACAAGGCTACCAGAATAGTCAGCGATGCCCCCCATAATATCCAGTCTCCCGGGTGCTCTTGCCACATAAATCTCTTCCTCCCAGTTAAAAAGAGCCAAAGCAGCAGTTCTCTCTCTAAGCTGTCTTTTCTCAGGGCTGTGTGGGTCCCCAGAAACAGCAAGCACAGACAAGCTTTTCAGAAAGGCTACTGTATCAGTTAAACCTTGTGTATGCCCCTCCAGTACCTCAAAATCCTCAACACACCTTCAGTAAAAGTAATTTAAACTGTTATCGTAATAGCAGTAAAATACAACAACTGTTGTGTGTAATAATAAGTACACTTAAATAAAATAAAATAAACTTTAATTCTAGAAAATAACTCTCTATTCTTCTCTATTCTACTATACGATAGAATAAGAATCTCTATTTCCTTCTTATTCTTGTTTTCCTTAGTTTAATACAATCGTTAGTAGGTTAACCGCTACTAAACCTTAAAAAAATAGTACATGTGGACAGAAAGAAAACTCACGGCTCGGCATGAAACAGAGTTTCACTGTTGTCAGCAGTAGGGTTTTTAGCATGAAGAGAAATTTCCTTCTCAGAAAGAGAGTACCAAACAGGGACATCAACATCTCTTTCCAGTACTCTCTGCAGCTGGTACCCAAGAACTATAGCATCCCTAAGTCGCCTTGCTCCACTCAACTGCATTTTATATACAGTTATGCTGAAGTACCATTTTGAAAAATCATTATAGTAAGATACAAGTAATTTACCTTATTGGAAGCATTCTTCTTTCCAACAGCAATGTCTTGTAATATGCTAGCAACTATCTGCATAGAGAAATTGTATCCACATAACAAGGGTAACAATGGTGCATGCTGAAATTGTATCCACATAACAAGGGTAACAATGGTGCATGCTGAAAGACTGTATTAGACAAACATGTAAAAAACAAAAAACATTACTAGTTACCTCTCCACCATTAATCTGACCATCATAACAGGGTTTAAGAGTAAGAGCACGCTCTAGGTAAGGCTTCCAGTGGCCTGTAAGTAGGTCCCGCCTTATCATCTCCACACCTCCCTGGTAATACTGCTTACGAAAAGAAAATTCGGGTGTCAAACATAATCTGAGGAGTGAGGCTATGGTATTATGCATGGCACAGATTGGTCCGTACTATGGATCAATAACTACATTTTTAAGGTCCAAACGGTCGATCTGAACTGTTCAACATGATCTCCATATGAAAAGGTACTTGCAGACTTGCAACTTTTTTTACTATTGATTTAGATAGGTAGAAAATCACTTGATCCAAAAATTCTAGACCATACAAAAGTACTGATTTTCTACCTATCTAAAAAATAGTAAAAAAGTTCCAAAAAATGTAAAATTTAGTCTGCAAATACATTTTCATATGGTGATCATGTTGAATGGTTCAGATCAACTATTTGAACATTGAAAATCACTTGATCCATTTTCATCAAAAAAATCACTTGATCCATAGTACAGACCAATTCACTCTATGCATAGTACCATAGCTTCACTCATCTTTAAGCAAGCATTTCTCTAATATTCCTTTCATCATGAGAAAGTAAACCAGAACCTCAAGCATATTTCTCAGAAATGGCTCTTCATTGAAATAATCCCTTCGGACAAAAACAAATGGCAACTTGTAAGCCAAAGCCTCACTAACTGCACCATATCCAATTTTCCCTAAAGGTGAAGAAAGTAAAGGCAAATAATTCTCAGGTAAAATCATGGTACATTTCATGAATTTGATAAAACGAAGAACATAAACTTAATTTCATGATCTGTGCATCATACCAAGCATGCAATCAGATGCTGCAATAAGGTCAGGTGTATAAACATCCTTTGGAAGCTTCACAAAATTTGGAGGGAGCTCTTGATTATCTGATGCACCACACACCTTCAAATTGATATAATCAACAATATCTCATACAATGATCTTGTAAGCAAAATTCTACAGCAATAAAATAACATATTTAAACAGTAGTGAGTACAATACCAGACAAAGCCAACCATCTGGCAAACACTCTTGCTTTGGAATCCATCCAGCAGGCTGACACAGACAAAATAAGCATGAACAAAAATACTTAATCTTCATGACACCTGAAGTTGGTACAGGTGTTCAAACAGTCAGTTCGGTTAAAACCAAATGAAAATAGTCAGACCAAAATTTTACCGGTTTTCAAAAATCTAACCTAAGCAAACGAATAACAACCGAGCCAAAAAAACCGAAGTAAATTTTGGTTTGTTTGGTTGAACCGAAATAAGAGAGATTAAATTTCAAAAGATCACAACTCAATACATACACAAATACATTAGATAATCGTAGAAATAAATATCAAGATATATATCAGTCAAACCAACATAAGAGAGAATAAACCAAATCAAATATAAAAAAACCAAAGTAATTCAAGTAAATATCAAATAAACTTCGGTTTGATTGGTTGAACCAAAATAAGAGAGATTAAACCGAACCAAATATAAAAGAACCAAAGTAATTCAACCGAACCGAACCATTTAATCCAAAATTTGTCGGTTTGGTTGAACGGATCCATTGAACACATCTAGAAGTTGGTACTACTAAATTTTTAGATGTAAACATAACTGCTCTTCTCTTTTAATCTTCTCCAAATATTCTCAAATAATGTAAGGAAGGATTACCTGTCCCCCAAAATTGAAGATCAAAACTTTCACATCATCACTGATCCCAAGTTCCTTCCTCACCTATCTTGGTAAAAAAAAACCAAGCTAAGTAAAAGAGACACATTTTCTAACAAGTATTCTTTCAGTAGAGGAAGTACAACCTCGGCCCGAGATTTTTGTAATCTTCTGACAACCAATGGTACGTCAATCATGTCTCGAAAAGCTGGCACTGCAAGACATAATAAGTGTAAGATTAGTTACCACAATTTTCATAAAGGAAGAATAAAAGAAAAAAAATAATATACCACATACTTGGACAAGAGCCAGGTAATCTGAGCACGAACTCACAATGGGAATAGTCTTCAGCAATCTGCAATTTACTGGTACTTGGATTCTGTTTTCACCAAAAATAAATAGAAAAATAAATAAAAAAGTAAGTTAATAGCCGCACCTGCCACACAAGGGAGCGGTAATGATGACCAGCTGCCATTACATACTCTGAATATATGAAATCCCAACTACAAAGCAAACAAAGGTTTTGATAATTGATATTGAGAACAGTTTATGTTGTTTAATGAGGCCTCATTTCAAGGAAATTAAGAAACCATAATAAAATGAGCAATTGTTTTACCCGAAATTTGTTACACAAACTGAGCGAATTCCAGCATCAGTTGCTGCTCTGCATGCAACAGGCACAACATCCGAGACCTAACCAGCAGTAAAATTGTAGCAACATGTCATAACACGTAGGTGAAATAAATATTACACTTGCAAGGTAATAGAGCATTAAATATTTTTACAGAGCATTGAAGCATATATATTTACCACAAGATCAGCCTTGATAGAGTTGAGCCATTCAACTTCCGTAGCCAAAATAGAGTCACGTGGCACAACTGCTGTCTGATTATACTGTATTCCAAAATTGAAGAGAAGGTTTAGGAAAAAAAAACTAGGAAGGGTAAAACTGTAAAAGCTTGTGTAATGAAGAGGGAAAGAAACAAATATTAATAAAAAATAACATTTTTGTTATAACTAAACTAAGAGTGGTTCTGAATGGTTCTAAACTCAAGTGTGTGCCTAATGCCATAGTGTACATGTCACAAGTAGAGAAATGAACCATTTTCCCTCGGAAACTGACCACAGACTATGCATTTTTATTTATTTTATAAAGGGTAAAATGAGAACTTTATAAATTTAAAATGAGTTTTATAGAAAAGGCAATAAATTTGGGTAAATTTGTGAGTTTTTGAAATTTAGAGGGGTAACTATGATATTATGAATTTTGGAGGGGAAAATATGTAATTCGAGATTTTTGAGGGGCATACATGAAATTCCCCCTTAATAAAAGGGGCATTTCTGTTATTTTTAAAAACAAAACATTTCTGTTATATCTGCAATTAATGAATGGTTCTGAATGGTTGTAAAAATGTACCTTTTCTAAAGAGGCAAGTTGATCCACAGTTAAAGCATCAGCTTGTACAGCTCCACAGTCAAGTAAGACCTGAAATTTTGTTCAAAGATTACTGCTTGATGGTATTAATGACTTTATTTTCCTGTAAATCTTTATGTAAGTTGACTTGTTACAACTAAAGTAAAGTATCAGGAAAAATAAATATTACAAGAACTTTTAAAAAGAGAAGTAACATAATTATTTCTTTTGTTTTATGAATTGGAGCAACAATTTCCCTTGAATTAAATTTAAATTATAAAGACAGAAACCTCGCGAATATGAAGATTGGGAGACTGGATCTCTCCAGTGAAGACAAATTTGGGTGCACCTGTTACAACATGCACTTCATGACCGGCACCAATTAGATGTCTTACCACCTGGAAAAAGGAATATACCGTATATAATTTTATGACACATGAAAAGGTTGTCATAGTCTAATGCACTATATTTTTACAATAAGTTAAAACTTTCTACTGCTTATTCTCAGATAATAATCCCAATTTCCAAACCACTGAGTTAAGTCGAGACATTAATCCAGCTAATTGATTCTAAGGCAATAAAAGAGTATAGATTTATAATTTATTAAACGCTTTGACACGAGATATTACTTTATCAAAAAGTAATAACATAAATAAATAAAATGTAGGCACCAGCAATCCATCTCAGTTAAACTGGAAGGAAGTCTAAACACCTAATTTGCACTTGATTGAAGCTAATTTGAGACCTTATCTAGCTAATTGACAACTAAAGCAACCTAATTGACTGCTGACTTCGTTATCAAATATTTCATTTAAATTCAGCAGAACTAAAAATATAGGGAATTTCATTTATACCCCTCAAAAATACCAAAATTATGCAATTCCCCCTCTAAATTTAAAAAACTCACAACTTTACCCAATTTATTGACTTTTCTATTAAAACTGGATAAATTTGTGAGTTCTTAAAATTTAGAAGGGTAAATATTATATTATGAATTTTAGAGGGAGGAATACATAATTTACCTCTTAAGTTTTTGAGGGGTATACATGAAATTAACCCTAAAAATATATAGCAAAAGGGAAGATGAAACTCTTAAGTTCATAAGGTAGTTTACCTCCACAACCCGGGTAGCATGGCCTAATCCATGGCCAGACACATAATAAGCAAATACAAGATGCTCCTGAGAAACTGTGAGTAATCCCTGCTCCTCCATTTCTCAAATTCTCACTTTCTCGATGGCCCCCTAGTTTGTGCAAAAATTATAAATTAGCTTACTGCTAATAAAGACTTTTTTGTTTATTTTGACTTTTACTCTCTTTTTTTGTCAAAAGTAATCCCAAATTTGTGGAAAAAATAATGTTAAGAAATTGACGCTTGCAAATACAAAGATACATTCTTCCTGTTGTATATCTAACATTTTAATTGTTAAGGGATATTTTCAAGGGATTATCAAGGGATCAAACTTTTCAAGTGGAAATCAGTAATGTATACCAGTAAACTGTATACTGTAACATAAATAACTAGGGACAAATCCTGTAACTAGGATTTAATGCTGTAAATGAAGATATAATCAAAACAAAACTCCATCTCTTGATTTAACATATAAAAATGAGAGAAATAGAAATGCGCATCAACTATCAAGTGAACTAGTTCAGGGGAAGAGAATTATAATAACAAGAAACAAGAAAGGGACGTACTAATCAATCAATTGAATCAATGGAAAGGGATCAAAGAGAAGAAGACAGAGAAAAGTGAAGCTGATACCTCTTTTTGCTGGATCGCGAGAGGGAACTTTTTGGAATATTTTTCCAATGAATAGCAGCAGATAACTTGGAATGAGGATGCAAGATGGCAGGATTTGTTAATTCATGTCACCTAAAGTAACTCAAATGTTGCGTATAGATCTGGACAGTCAGATCATTTATTGCACGATTATTAAAGGATCCGTGCGTTTGATTACAATTGGACGGTTGGGATCTAAACTAAAAATGTGAGTTACTTCAGAGAATCCAGACTCCGGATCTGTTGAGCTGATGAGAGACTGACAGTGACTAATAACTCAGACAGAGAGATGCGAACGGCCGCTTCGGATCGGATGTGTTCTGTTTCTGTGGATTTAGGTGCAAACCAGGCCTAATCCGGCCCAATAATGGCACTGATAGTGAAATTCAGTAAAGTAAGCAAAAATGGACTTCTAAAAGTTTTTAATTTTCTACTAGTGAAACTGGTGCAGAACCGTAGATAAAATGTGTTCTCTCAAGTTCCAATTTAATCAATGTAAATTTCTATTTGACCTTTTTTTTTTTTTTTTTTACTTTAGTCTTTGCTCTTTACGCATTTATGTAAAATTAGGATTATTTTTCATGCTATGGTGAGGGAAAAAATTGCTTAGTAATGGTTAGGATGCATTTATGTGAGGCTGTTATGCTACGGTACCAAGTACAGAACACATTCGATTTTTTTATTAATAGAAAATAAATAAATAAAATATCAAAATAGAGGTAGGATTTCGTGAAATTTCTAAATATAGAAATAACAGGATGGTTTATCCCGTCCGCTCACATCTAGCTAATTTCGTCTCTAACTACGTAAACTCGCTAATTAAAAAAATTATGACGGGATCATCCACCTCCAGTACTGTTCAATATTTTTTTTGGGTTAGAAGAGCAACAGAAGAAGAAGAAGAAGAGAAAAAAATTATGAATAGTACTCGACGAGATGGACTATCCCATCCATGACTTTTTTTTTAGCAATTTTGTGTGATTAATTAGTGACGAAATTATTTGGACGGGATGGTTTATTCCATCCAGCGGAGCAAAAAAAATCATGTTCATTATATATTTCGAAATTTCATAAAAATCTACTCCTATTTTGATATTTTTATTTTTTTACTAATAAAAAATTGGTAGAACACATGGGTATGTACTTTGGATTAATGTTTTATTTACGATTTGAACCGTTCAACATAATTACTGTATAAAAATTGTACTTATAAATCAACTTTACATTTTTTAGATTTTTTTTATTTTTAAATAGGTATGCAAAACCACTTGATCTAGAGATTACAAATTATTCAAAAGTAGAGATTTTGTACATTATCTATAAAAATAAAAATAAATATGAAAAATATGAAATTTAGTCTACAGGTATATTTTCATATAAATATCACAATGAAATGTTTGTTTTGACTGTTTAGATTTTATAAACAATAATATAAATTCAAAGCATGAACCAATATGTGTTGTAGGTAGTAGCATAGCCTTCCCTCTTCATGTAAAGGCAAGAACCGATGAATGGATCAAAATTCTCCTTTTAGGCTTCTTCTCACATAGTCCAGTTTAAGAGTAGAACTATCTAGGTTGTTTGTAAGCTCATTAAGTCCTTGGTGAGCTTAATTTCAAAATATATTAAATTGACGAATTCAAACTGTTAAAACCGATCAACATCAAAAGTGATGTATTTATATTCAAATTAATTTATTTTAAAGTCAAGCAGTTCAAAAACGCAAAATATTAACTCCCAATAATATAACATCCGTTGAAACAAAGTGCATACAATAAAAAAAAACATAAATTATAAGAAAAACATGTTACAATTGCTTCAGGAACAGGCCTATCAGCACTTTCAATTTAATTAATTAAGACTTGCTTTCAACACGATTAACTACTAGTATCAATGCCTCATTGCACTTGATAGACTTTGGAAGATCAACAATCTTTGTATCAGTGAGATCCAAATATTGAAGACAATGCAAACGGTTGATCTTTTCTGGCAGCATGTCATTCTCAAGCTCGCACTCGCGGAACTCCAGATGTCTCAGGCTGATCAGTTTCTCCAACCATGTGTGTCGCCTTCCGTAATAAAATGTCACTTTGGTACGGTACGCAATCAACACTTTCAACAGCTTCATTCGAGAGTTGATAGGCAACATCTTGCCAAAGAACATCAGGCTACGCACATTTGGTCCTGTGTATTCGATCACGTCATTGTTTTCGGTGGAGTTGCTTTGCATCTCGGTCCCGGGTGTACTGTAGAAATGAAATGAAGCATGGCGTGCAGTGATCTCCTTCTTATGGTAATCTTCTTGCTCGCAGAATATGGTGATGAAGTTCTTCTCCTTGGCTTCGTAAACAGCTACGTTCCTAAGAAGTGGGTGCACTCGACATTTCTCGATGATGCCGGTTGAAGTTTTTGATGTGACTTGAACCATACATCTGCAAAAATTGTTAGCACAATTGACAAGTCTCTTTAACACGAAAAATGCATGTGGACCATAAAAAAACGGCAATTTTAAAAATTCTAAACAGATGGTAAAAAAATTTCAAAAATTGTAAAAACTGGTCTCCAAGCACATTTCAATATAGATATCACGTTGAGCGTTTAAATCGATTGTTTTAACTTTGAATCCAACGATTTACCGTCCAATGCACAAGAGGACTTATACATTGCAATGTATCATAACCCAACTCTATATATTTGTTTGTGAGCATGATACTATTATGTATACCTGAAAAGTAAATGAAATGATAATTAAATTACCTTTGAACAAGATCTTCTAAGTAACCTTGAGCTTTTTCATCCATTGTGCCCCTCCTGTCTTTGGGTATGAATCCCTCAATACTCCAATACGAACTGAGAGACCGAGCATCGATTTCAAAGTCCTCGGGAAAAACCGAGAATGACATGAAACATGATTTCAGATGTAATGGCAAGTGCTTGTAGCTAGTTGCTACAATATCGAAACAACTTTTTGCATCTGTAACCCAATCCATGGTATGCATGAACCTTTCCCAAGTTGAGTAGTCCGGGTATTTTCTCGATAAAAGACCACCTAAAACCACCAACTGCAGAGGCAAGCCGCCGCATTTTCTGGCAAATTCTCTTGCCAGCCCAAATAGTTCTTGATTTGGTTCTCTCATTGGGAAAGCCTTTTGAAGTAGAAGCTTCACGCTTTGTTCTTCGATTAAATACTGTAGTTCGTGCGGGTTAGGATCTGCTGCCTTAGCAATGTTAACAAAACGAGAAGTTATCAGTATCCGACTACCGTTTTGAACATCAGGTAATGTCGGCTGTAACTGATACCATACTTCATCTGTCCAAATGTCATCCATGACAACTAAATATTTTTTCTCTTTCATGGATGCATGAATTTCGTTAATCAAGTAGTCTTCGGTTAACTCGTGATGATCTGTCTGGTTGGCTAATTGAAGCTTTTCGATCATCTTCTTCAAGAGTTCGATCGGGTTGTACTCCTCATAAACTGATAACCATATAAGAACTTCAAATCTCTTCTTGACCTCATCACTGCAGTAAAAGAGATAAAATACAGTAAAGAAAGAGAACATAAAAATGCAAAGGCAACAATATATACATCTGCAACTTAAACAAAAGAAAAATGAAAAATTAAAGCATAAAGACATACTTGTTGAATACTCTTCGAGCAAGGGTGGACTTTCCAATACCTCCGGGACCCACAATAGAGACGACAGAACGCCTCGAAGTATGTTCATCAAGGAGTCGAGCAATAATGGTAGCCTTGTCAGATTCAAAGACATCACCTTCGCTTTCTATCTCGCCAAGTTCAGGATGAATCGGTGGTCTGATTGACGGCTTCGATCTTCCAGAAATGCCGGAATCATCAAGGCTGTTCACCCCCAGTGCCAATCTAGATTCAGAGATCTCTTTGATCCTAGCCTGAGCACCATCCATCTCACTGCCGAGTGTGTGGAGCGCTGGAAGTAACATTGGTTTCTTGAAACACCTCTTGATCCAATTTATGAAGCCTGGTTCTTTATAATTAATCCAATCAACTTCCGCCTGCCATTTTCTAACATCTCTCAGTGCATATTGTGATATTTCTCAAATGTTTGATTAGTTTCGAATTTCGATCAACACTCGAACCGTTCCAGGTAGAGTGGGAAAAGCGACATGACACGTCTCTTGGTTACATTTCGTGACTCACGTGTCTTGTGTAGTGGCTATTCGCATGATGTGACCAATTGTTGGCAAAAAACACTGTACGGTACAGAAATCGCTTTGGTCACGACACAGTACACGACACTTTCTAACGTTAATTCTTCAGTAAACAAATTTATATTACAAAGAAATAATAAAATGTGATCAAACGTGATCAGTTACGGCACGACAATTGGTCACGAGATGACTCATGTGACATAATTATTCACGTACTGTGACCACCCTTCAATATTTTTGTCACGGCACGTGAAAACTTGACTTAGTCACGAGACCAAAGTCACGGCGTGTTAATCACGGTACAACATGACACGACATTATTTACTCACTCTAATTCTAGGAATAAAGTAGCATGCATATATGCATGTAAAGCCAAATTCAATGAAATTAAGAATACTTGCCTGGAAGGTGTCAACAGCATCCTCAATCGAGTAGGCGACTTTCCTGATCTCCTTGACCCAGTTTCGGACCTGCTCTTCGCCGGAGCCGCTGCCAGAGGATTTCGAATCTGCGTCTCGAAGGAAGCTCTTTATCCACCCGAGCTCTCGCTGCACCGCTTCCGTCTTATCATTGACGCTGTACAGAGAAAGACCTTCCTGTAACAGTGCATCTTTTATTACACCTGTCAGAGCATCTTCCAGCTTCTGCCATACAAAGTCTACTACCGCCTCTGCCATCTCTGATTGCTCTCTTAATAATTTCTCTCCCCCTCCTTTTATTTGTTGGAGAGTACAGAGTTAAATTGGGTTTTCAAAGAGGAAAGGATCACTTGCTGAGCACTACTGGTTTCACTTTCAAGTAGGGCCAAGCAATAATTCCTCTCCAATTGAAGTTAAATGGAGATATATAAAAGTCATAACTATCTACCAAAGTAATTTCTTGGCAACACATTAAACCCCTTTTTTTTTTTTCAATTCAGGGTAGAGTTCTACAGAAGGGCCGGGCAGGGCCCCACGGGCGCGGGCACGGGCGGATACGGGCACGGGCGTCACGGGCACACGGGCACGGGCATCACGGGCAAAAATTTCAAAAATCACGCCCTGCCCGTGTAATGCCCGTGCCCACCAGCAGGACAGGCAGGGCCGGGAAATTTTTTTTTTTTTTTTTTTTTTTTTTTTTTTTCTTCTTTTTTTTTTAATTTGAATTTGAATTCAATTTTCGGAAAAAAAAAAATAAAATAAAAAAAGGGCACGGGCACGGGCAGGGCACGGGCACGGGCATGGGCAGGGCACGGGCACGGGGGCCGGGCACTCGCGGGCAAGGAAAAAAAAGCAGTCCGGCCCGTTTAACGCCCGTGCCCGTGTGCCGCGAGTGCCCGCGGCACGGGCACGGGCGGGGCGGGCGCGGGCGCGAGCAGGGCACGGGCAGGGCACGCCCGCGGGGGCATTATTAGAACTCTAATTCAGGGTAGGTTCGATGGTCATCAGATCTATTTTGTTCGATGGGCTCAATCACCGCCTAATGTGCATTAAGATGCGTGTGGTCCAGCTTTTATTCCTTACATGTCTGCTTCAATTTATGTTCACATAGATCTTAATACAAATCGGACGGTGTTGGATCTCACTAGACCCGGAAGTAGGTCTGATACCTATCGGACCTACTCCGTTCTTTTTTTTTTTTCTTTCGTTAAAAGTTGATCTGTATATTTATATTTATTATTTTACTGTTATTGAATTAATCCCATTCTACATAATTAATAACACTTAAATGCTAAAAATAAGATGTTTTTGTCATCACAAAGTAATTTATTTGAAATTTCTAAACTATAGTGGTATTAATTAGACAAAGTGCAGTTACCTCAAAGCTCGTAAAAAGAAAAATGAAAACAGGACAAAAGGAAATAAAAAAGGAAAAGAGAGAATCAATGAGGTCCCTGATATTTATTCCTTTCTTAGCAGCATCCGAAGTTGAGGAAATTCTGATTCCCAGAAGTAACTCAATTTTTTAGTTTTGATCTGGACCGTTGATATGTTCTAACACTAATATTTAAGGCCCGTGCGTTCCACATATGTGTTTATGTATAATTTTCTATATATTTTAGAGTAAAATGATATAATTTTATAAAATTGATCTCCATTCTCTATAAAGAAATATATATTATATAATAGACTACATATATGTGTTTGATCCTCATAATTTAGAATAAGCTCTCCTGGTTACTAGTTCGGCAGTTTCATGAGTTGTTCAGAAAGAAAAAAAAATGACGAAAAAATTCACTTCTCTAGTTCGCTAGAGGCAATGCGACACCGACTGTCTGAAATTTTTAAAATTCTCATCATTTGAAATCAGTTCGCTCTTAAATTGAGGTTTGTATTTGTTTGTATCTTCATCTAGTTAATTATTAAATTAGTGTAAAAATTAAGTTATGTCAAGAATAATTTGTGTATGAAACTACAGATGAAGTGATTTATTCTTTGTGTAATTTGTGCAATTTCTTAAAAACTACATACTTATTTATATTGAGAATGAACTAGCTAATAAAATTACTTCATATGTGATTATTACTGACTTTTACTTTTTAGGATATCATAGGGTGAAATTTAAGTAAAATATATGAATATTATGTTTTTAGTTTGATTTTAAAAGACATGATACTTTAATCAAATAGTAAAAGATCTATTATCTTGTGTTATATTGCATTATGAAAATTTTATTTTTCATTATTTTTTTTTGTTAAAGATGTTGTATAGCTCCCTTCATACTTAAATTAAAATTCTGGTTCAGCCAAATCCGTAATGTAAGTGATATTGTATTTATTTATTGTAGGCTGTATTTGTAGACATAATATTGAACTGTGTACAAACAGGAGACATGAATCCTCTTAACCATCAATCCACTCCTTCCAATGCACCCGCTCCGACTAATCTCCACCCTCCAATCTATCTACCCCTCAACGTCCAGATTTGTGCCACCTCATCGATCCGCACCTCATCATATCCACCAATCAAAACACAAATCAATACCTTATAAAAAACCCCCAAACCCTCATCCCTTCTCCATCACTCAATCTCTCTCTCTCTCTCAAACCCTAATCGAATCAATGGCACCAAAGGCAGAGAAGAAACCAGCGGCGGAGAAGAAACCCGAGGCAGAGAAGAAGCCAGCGGAGAAGAAACCCAAGGCGGAGAAGCGGATCCCTTCCAAAGACGGCGCTGGTGGTGAGAAGAAGAAGAAGAAGAAGGCGAAGAGCACTGAGACTTACAAGATCTACATTTTCAAGGTGCTCAAGCAGGTGCATCCCGACATAGGTATCTCTAGCAAGGCTATGTCGATTATGAACTCGTTTATCAATGATATTTTCGAGAAGCTTGCTGTGGAGGCAGCGAAGTTAGCGAGGTATAACAAGAAACCTACTATTACTTCTCGCGAGATCCAGACTTCGGTTAGGCTTGTGCTGCCTGGTGAGCTGGCTAAGCATGCTGTATCTGAGGGTACCAAGGCTGTTACTAAGTTCACCAGTGCTTAGATTTGGGTTTGGTTTGATGGATTTAGGTGTTAAATTAGGTGTTTTTAGGTTTCTTTGTATCTTTGGTGGTAATTTAGAGGTAGTGTTGTGATGGGGTTTGATTGAGATGTATATGGGGTTTTAATTGAGCTGGAATGGAGGGATCTGGTACTAACTTGTTTTTCAAGTTTGAATCTTGATTGTGACTTGCTGGTAAATTTAGACTATTATGGTATCAATTTGTGCTCTTTGAGAAAACTGTATTTTGACAGCAAGAACATGGTATTCTGGTATCATTAGTTCATGGCATGTGATGTTTGTAATCTGAATGTATATGGTTGGATTTATGGTTTATTGTCTTGTTTGTATTGCTTGTATTGTATAATATAACTAGAATTAGCAGATGTCAGATTTGAATCAATTAGCAGTGAAAATTGGACACTGCAATAAGTTGACTATTTCCCCAATTTAGGTCTTTAATTAGTTGTTATTTTAGGTTTCTTTGGTGGGGTTTGGGGCGGGGGTTTGATTGAGATTTATATGAGGTTTGATTTAGCAAATAGAGGGATTTGCAAACTTGTCTTTGTAGTTTCCAATTTGGTTGTGATTGGATGGTAAATTTAGACAATTGTGATATCAATTTGTGCTCATTGAAGGAATGGGTTTCTGAGAGTAAGAATATGGTATTTTGGCATTAGTTGTTTGCATGTGATGTATGGTTGGATTTATGGTTTAATGTTGTTTGAATTGCCTCTGCAGTATATACTAAAAAATAGGAACTTTTTCTCAAACCTCTCATAACCATCTGTCTGTACCTCTTTTTCTCAATCTACTTGTCAAACAAAAATCTTTTGCATTATTTTTAATTTGGTTCTTTCAAAATTTGCATGTATTCTTTGTGATTCTAAGCTGTTAGAAATACCAACCCGAATTCATCTGCCTATTGCGAGTGCGGATTTACCAATTGATTACAAGCAGGGACTTGTTCAACATCAATACTCTTTACATTTCCTACCCCCTCAAAAAGGACAATCATAACGCCTAAGCCGATTCTGTGTATTCTGGTAGTACCTAAAACACTTGATTACGTAATACATGTTATTATTATTATGATAAGAATTAATGTTCATATATCATATTTACCATTCTAAAATTTTAAAAATTCACAAATTTATGAGAAATTTTGTAAAATGATAATTTTTTTTTTCAAGAAAATCAAACAAAATATCATCTCTCAAAATTTCTTGATAAAATATTAAAATGTCTCTCTAGAACCCACCTATGTAAAACTTTTCCCTCCTCCCAATTTACTCATATTATTTTTAGTTACCTCTTATCTTTCCTCCAAAATTCTAGTCTCTCCTTACAAACTAAACTTCACATTTGTTTTGATTTTATATTTTGTTTAATTTAGGATGAGACATCTCCTTCTTTCTTAATTAAACAAAGTATAAAATCAAAACAACATGTGAAGGTCAGTTTGCATGGAGAGATTATAATTTTAGAGGGAGAAGAGGTAACTAAACATAATGAGAATAAATTGAGAGACTTTTTTTACAAATACATTTTGTCAAAAAAATTAGGAGAGTATATTTTGTTCATTTTTTCGAAAGAAGATTCATTTATAATTTTTTTTTTCTAAACTTACTAATTTTGTTGTCTTTTCTTTAAGAGGAGGATTGAAATTCATCATGCATGTTATGCCTTATTGAGCTTCATATCTTATATCTTCATCTTTAAAGTTTAAATCGTCGCTCCAAATCGTTCATAATATATATATTAAAATATATTTGGAGACCAAATTTTTAGGAAAATATTTACTTTTTTTTTAGATAAGTACAAAATCATTATTTTTGGATGATCAAGAAACAACGACTTTGTACTTATCTTAAAAAATGGTAAACAGGTTCCAAAAAATATAAAATTTAGTCTCCAAGCAAATTTTCATATGAAGATTATGTTGAGAAGTTCGTGCCAACAATTGGACTTTAAAACGGAGATATAGCATGTGAGACATGATGAGACGTGAGACATTTTAACCCTCCTCTTTCTAAAATACTCATTTTAAATTTATAAGATAGTCATTTTACTATTTATTAAAAAAATATAAAATATGTAGCATGTTTTTAAAAAAAAATTGTTTTCTAATTGGTCAATATCCGGAGACAAATAGTTCATTTCTCTATTTTTGATACATGCATAAGCTGATACTTAAAATATAAGTGTGTACACGTCAGAAGTAAAGAAATAAATTATTTGTCCTCAAAAATTGACTAATCATATGGCTGTCATTTTTCGAAAAAAGAATAAAATGAATATTTAATAAATTTAAATAAGTTCTAACAGAAAATGTAAAACAAAATATAACAAAATAGATATTTGATTGTACGAATATTAAAACAGATACAAATATTGATGCGGGGTGCACAGATTTTAGTGGAAATGTAAATCGGACGAAAAAGGAATCCAAGACTCAAATTTAAGTTACAATGGCTCATCTTTTTTGCCAGATGCAATGCATAGCTACTTTCACATCTCTCATCGCTTCTTTTCTTCCCTTACCTCCTACACAAACACAAGCACTACTAGCATCTCTAAACTCAAGCACCTTCTCTCCTACTGCAAATGTCTTCCTTCTCTTCACCAACTCCATGCTCACCTTCTCACCAATGGTGCCCTTTCCATCCCTTCCATTGCTTCCCTCCTCATCACCTCCTACTCCCACCTTCAACCCCACTCTATCCTTCCCATATTCAATTCCATCCCTTATCCTTCCATCTCCTTTTGCAATTCTCTTATCCGATCACTCACCCGAGAATCTCATCCCAAAATCGCCATCCGATTGTATCACTACATGCAACACCGTGGGGTCCACCCGGACAAGCACACCTTCACCTTTGTTCTTAAGGCATGTGCTGATGATCTCGATTCCTACAATGCTAGTATTGTTTATGAAGAAGTCAAATGTAGAGGGTTAACTACTGACTTGTTTATCTGTACTGCGTTGGTTGATCTGTATTCGAAACTTGGCATGGTTTCGATTGCACGAGAAATGTTTGATAAAATGCCTGTTGTTGATGCTGTTACTTGGAATGCCATGATTGCCGGCTTTTCACGTGGTAACGGTCCATATGAAGCAGTTAACCTTTTTAAAAGGATGCAAGTGGTTGGGGAAGTGCCGAATTCAGTGACGATTTTGAACTTGTTTCCTGCTATCTGTCAACTGTC
Organism: Carex cristatella; assembly: GCA_024447775.1. Classification (NCBI taxonomy): domain Eukaryota; kingdom Viridiplantae; phylum Streptophyta; class Magnoliopsida; order Poales; family Cyperaceae; genus Carex; species Carex cristatella. Next base: position 5,412,023 of record JAJHPF010000008.1, on the reverse strand, counting down.
TGATCTGATTTTGTGCGAGGAAATTCACGTGTTTGCTCTCAAGAGTTGTTTTCTCGGGCCTATTTTTAATGGGTTGTTGGATGCATACTGCAAGTGCAGTCGTCCTGAGGATGCACACAAAGTGTTTGACGAAATGTCAAGTACCAGGGATGATGTCTCTTGGGGAACACTGATATCTGGTTACGTGCACAACAAATATTACTCACAAGCTTTGGAACTTTTTGATACTATGAGAATATCTAATGTTAAACTGAATCCGGTGGCCGTGTTAGGTGCAATAACCGCTGCCGGTGAGATTGCTGATTTGGAGATGGGAGTAGATGTTCATGATTACGCTGTTCGAAAAAGAATGAAATTTGATCTCGGATTAAACACAGCACTGGTGATAATGTATGCAAAGTGTGGAGTTACCGAAATGGCAAAATTAATTTTTGAAAATATCAGAGGAAAGGATGTGGTGGCATGGTCGGCTATCATCTCTTCTTTTGCGCAAAATGGTGATCCGAAACAAGCCCTATTATCTCTTAAAGAAATGCAATTACAAGGAGTAAAACCAAACACAATCACATTTATCGGTGCTCTTCCTGCATGTGCCGAGTTGTTAGATCTCAGAGTTGGTAAGAGCATCCATGGTTTTGTACTAAAATCTGACTTGATTTCGGATGGGACGGTCGGCACCGCACTTGTGTCTATGTATGCCAAGTGTAAATCATTTGATTTAGCACATACCGTGTTTGACCGATTGCGTAATAAGGATGTTGTTACCTGGAATTCATTAATTAGTGCTTACGCCCAGGTTGATAAGCCGGTAGAAGCTCTACGATTGTTTCACCGGCTTAGATTGACACAGCGAAATCCAGATCATGCTACTTTTGTTGGTGTACTTCCTGCCTATGCTCTCTTAAGTGCCTTAAAGGAAGGGGCAAGTGTACATGGCATGACAATAAAATATGGCCTTAATTCCGATCTTCGTGTAAAAAATGCAACCCTTGATTTGTATACCAAATGTGGGGATGTTCAATCTTCTCATAAGCTGTTTGTTGAGACCAAGTCCTGGGAAGACGTAGTTTCATGGAATACTATGATTGCAGGTTACATGCACAATGGTCAAGCGAAGGGCGCAATGGTAATTTTCCGTCAGATGATAGCAGAGTATATTAAACCCAACATTGTGTCATTAGTTAGCATTATACCTGCTGCTGCATATCTTGTCTGTCTTAGAAGCGGTGTAGCGCTCCATTGTTACGTGGTGAAGTCTGGGTCCGAATCTGATGCGAAAATCGGGAACTGTCTCATTGACATGTACTCAAAATGCGGGAGACTCGAGTGTGCCCAGAAGGTGTTTCATCAAATGCCTCATAAGGATACTGCTTCTTGGAACACTATGCTGGCTGGTTATTCAATCCACGGGCTTAGTCACAACGCAATCTCACTCTTCTCTCAAATGGAAAATGAATCGATAGAAGCTGATGCACTGACATATCTCGGAGTTTTGTCAGCTTGCCGACATGGCGGTTTGGTTGCAAAAGGGAAGGAGATTTTTGAATCAATGAGAAATAAAAATGGGTCAGGGCATAATGTCGAACACTATGCATGCATGGTGGACTTGCTCGGTCATGCTGGAGAATTGGATGAGGCATGGAAATTGATACAAAAAATGCCGATGGAACCTGATGCGAGTGTATGGGGTGCATTGTTGGGTGCATGTAGGATGCACAGCAACTCAAAATTGGGAGAGGTGGCATTGCAGCAGTTGTCTAGACTACAACCGGAAAACGGGGTGCATTTTGCGGTGCTCTCAAGCATATATGCGGAAACTGGTAGGTGGTCTGATGCAGGAAATATGAGGGTTGCTATGAACTCTACAGGACTTGATAAGACTCCTGGGTGCAGCTGGTGAGGCTATGGTACTATGCATAGTGTGGATTGGTCCGTACTATAGATTAATATCTTTGTTTTAAAGTAAAAAACGGTTGATCTGAACTGTTGAACTTAATCTCCATATGAAAATGTACTTGATCAAATTTTATAATTTTTATAACTTTTTTACTATTGTTTTAGATGGGTAGAAAATCACTTGATCTAAAAATTCTAGACCTTTCAAACGTAGTGATTTTTTATCTATCTAAAAACCTAGTAAAAGGGTTCTAAAATATATAAATTTTTGTATGGAAGTACATTTTTATATGGAGATCATGTTGAACAGTTTAGATTGTCTCTTTGAAATTTAAAAACGAAGATATTGATCATGCTGAAAGTACATTTTTTTTACTGTTATATTATGAATTATCTGGGACTGGAATGTAAATACAAATGATTATGGAATTAATACACTTACATGCACATGCTGTTGTGTTTGGAATAGCTCATTTTTTTTTTCTTTCTATTGTATAAATAAAATGTGTTTATGTTTTGCATGCAAGGTGTTCAGATATATGATCTACAAATGTTTGTATATAATATGCAAAGTATTTATCACTATTTTTTCTTAGCAATCATAAGAAAGTTAAAATATAACCTTTAAGGGTATGTTTGGATGCATAAGAATAGTTACTGATTTTAGAATAACATTGCTATTCCGAATAAGTTGCATCCAAATAAGAAATAGAGTTATTCGGAATAGTTACTATTCTTAGAATAGCATTGCTATTCGCTATTCTTACAAAAACATGGAATAACATTTGTTGCTTTCAATATTAATACTAATATAATATTTAAACTAATATTATATTATATTTAATATTTAAATTAATATTATATTGTATTATATTTAATCTAATAATATATTATATTTAATACTAATATAATATTTAAAATAATATTATATTATACTATATTTAATCTAATATTTTATTTAATACTAATTTAATATTTATAATAATATTATATTACATTTAATATTTAAAATAATATTATATTACATTTAATAATTAAATTAATATTACATTGTATTATATTTAAACTAATATTTTATTCAATACTAATCTAATATTTTAAATAATATTATATTATATTTAATATATAAATTAATATTATATTACATTTAATCTAATATTTTATTTAATACTAATCTAATTTTTAAATTAATATTATATTACATTAATATTTAAACTAAAATTATATTAAATTTCATATTTAAAATAATATTATATTACATTTAATATTTAAACTAATATTATATTATATTTAATCTAATATTTAAAATAATATTATATTACATTCAATATTTAAACTAATATTATATTACATTAATCTAATATTTTATTTAATTATATTACATTTAATCTAATATTTTATTTGATACTAATCTAATTTTTAAAATAATATTATATTACATTTAATATTTAAACTAATATTATATTATATTTAATACTAATCTAATATTTATAATAATATTATATTACATTTAATATTTGAATTAATATTATATTGTATTATATTTAATCTTACACATAAATTATTAAATAGTAGCTATTCCCTTCAAACTCTATTCCAAATATGCAATCCAAACAACTTTTTCACTCTTCTGAATAGCACTGTTCTTAAACAATAGCTATTCTTATCTACTATTCTAAACAATAGCTATTCTAGAGTGCATCCAAACGTACCCTAAGAGTTTTTCTTTCTTATACACCAGCCATAAATACATTCACTATCAAATATAAATCACCTTTGAAAAAAAATATAAATGCTGCTTTTGCACAACTCCTTTTTTTCTTTTCCTGAAGTTGGTTTAAGTATATTAATCTTATATTAAACTAAAAAAAATTAATATTTTGTATTTGAAGTAGATATAAGTCTACTAGGCTGGAAATAATATATAGATAATGTTTTGGAAAAACTTACTGAACAAAGTAAATACTATGCTAATGTAGAAAATTTCAAAAATAGACTTTATTTTCGGGCGTATTTGAAATTTACGAGACATTTTTAAGATTCGTGCTAGTTGAAAATGGACGATTCAGATCAGTTTTTAGTGTTTTAATATGGAGATCATGCTGAGCAGTTATGACCGACTACTTGAACTTTGAAAATGAAGACATTGATTCATAATACGGGCCAATCCGCACTAATGCATAGTACCATCATGTTGATTCTTTTTTATATAGGGAAAATTGTTTTTATGCCATTCCAAAACATGAAAATTAGAAAATTGCCACCCCAAAACATAAAATTAGAAAATTGCCACCCCAAAACATAAAATTAGTTATTTGCCACCCTAAAATCATTAAATTTATGAAATAGCCACAATTATACATTTAATATACATATTTAATTAAAATTATTCTAAAAAGTATTGTATAAAAAACGTATTTTAAAAGTTCCAAATTTATATTTCTTCTTCTTCCTACCCTTACTAGCTCTGTTTATACATCTAATACGCATGGAACGCATCATACACCACCACACCATCTCTATCTAAATACTTAACCAATTCCACCACCACCTTTACAAACCCTTTCTCAGCTGCCACAATCAACGGTGTATCTCCCACCTCATTCACCTCACTTGAAAGTTGAAACCAACGATTGGATCTCCGCAACATCTTCTCTCTCTGCCTGATCTCTGATCCCCTCTAAAATCATCCTCACAGCCATGAGATCTCCTTGGCGTGCTGCAACATGGAGCTCGGTATCGTTGTGCCGTCCTGTTACTTGGCGTACATACTCGCTCATGCTTCCTCTCCTATCCATTTCATTTGAAGAAAACCCACTTATAGGAGAGGGATCGGCCTGTGAGAAGGCCCAAAGAATAATTACATTATTGAATTTTAAAGGGGCTCGTGAGAATTAAACAGACATTTCTGGAATTGAGGAGTGGAGACGGGGTTGGGTCACATGGAGTTGGATTGTTTGGCGTAGCTTTTTCTATCTCAACAGACATTTCTAGAATTGAAGTCTCTAATGGCTTTGTTGAGCAATAAACAGAGTTAGTAAGGGTAGAAAGAAGAAGAATGGTAGTTTTGGAACTTTCAAAATATGATTTTTATACAATACTTTTCAAAATAATTTTAATCAAATATGTATATTAGATGTATAATTGTGACAATTTCATAAATTTAATGATTTTAGAGTGGCAAATAACTAATTTCATATTTTGGGGTGGCAATTTTCTAATTTTCATGTTTTGGAGTGGCATAAAAACAATTTCCCCTTTTATTTTATATGTTTTTAATTGATATCTTAGTTTTTTTTTTTTAAGCAAGAAAAACGTGTTGCACTACTAGTACAATTGAAACATCATTTTTGTGCAACACTGGCACCTGGGACATGCTTTAATGCCACAAGCTTTGTTTTCTGGGACAGCTTCCATCCTACAGAAGCTGCAAACAAGTTATTGTCTGATGCACTACTGATTCAGGGAATTGATCTCATAACTTAAAGCACTAAAGTAATTTTGGTTGTAATTTCATGTGTAGGATGGAATTAATCCAGTTTTTAGTGTTTTAATAAGCAATGATGGATAATAGAAACAAGCATGTAGTTCTACTTTTAGCTTTATTCACTCTTCATTAGTTACCTTTAATCTTATGTCATATTTAAGTTTCAATTAGGGGTGTTCACCGGGTCTGGTTTAATCGGTTTTAAACCAAACCAGAGCGTTATGTTTAAACGGTTTGGTTTTTCCGGTTAAATGGATTGGTTTGGTTCATTTTTTAAAACCGGTTTAATAGTTCGACTCAGTTCAGTTTGGTTTGTTTTTTGATAACCCAATAAAATTGAAAACACATTAAATTTTAGAGTTTAGATTAATCAATGATTGAAAACACATTAAATTTTACTGATTCCTAGGAATCATATTATAATGGGACAGTTTAATAATAATCCAATAATTCTTTACATTATAATTTTGCTAAAGGGTAGTAGGTTAGCAGTAAATGATGACATGAATATACATTGATAATTGTTTAAAACAAAAAAAAAATAATGTTTTGTGACATTTTGAGAAACCTTGAATCTTGTGTGTTGATAGACATGCATATGCTCAGTTATATAATGAGAAATTGTTAGGGAGAGTTTTTGTCTTTTGAAAGTGTAAATTGTTAGGAGGCAATGTGTAAATAATTTCTAATGTTTTACAGTGTCTATATATAATTATATCATTGTCTATATATAATTCATTACATATTATGTGATGATTTGTCTCATCAAAGACTAAATGTTTTACAAATGATGTGCACTTGAATAAAATTTATACTCTTATATTCACAGTGCATCTACTTGAAAAAACAATTTAGTTAATAATACTTCAGTGCTCTTTTAGAAACATGCAGTGCAAGTGCCATTAAAAAAATAGTTTTTATTTTTCTTAAATTGAAAATATGGCTCAGAAGGAGATGCGCCATTATATCCCAGTAACATTCTTTCCATTTCATCCAAAGAGCTTTTAAAATGAAATAAGTCAAAGCAAAACAAAATGAAATAAATAATTAATACAAAAATTAGTTGGTTACTTCGAGCATTGCCAACCAAAATATATGTTAATAATAAAAAGGAACAACTGCTAAGCACTTAGAAGTCTTAACACCTCTCACATACAATAAAGACATTCTTGTGCTGTTATTACTGACAAAGTAAAACATAAGTAACTCTGGAATACCTACTTTAGCATGTACTCCTGATACTGACAAAACTCTAACACCAACACAAAATAGTGCACTTCCATAAATTCAGATCCAGTGCGGTACCCCCCTACCATGTAGAATGAGATTTGCACCGTCCGTTCTAACCTGGCACAAATCTTAAAGCGAAACCCCTACAAAGAAGAGTAACCAAAGGAATGACCGTTTACGGAGATGCCACCTTGCTCAGGTTGCAGTGTTTTCATGTAGCATTTGGACCCACGGGATCTGTTTATCTTTTTCCTCTTCTCCTCGGGTAGTGATTCCATTGAGCACTCTGAGAAACCTCGCCTCTCGAACCTGTTACCAGTTAGCACAGGGTTCATCCATTTCAGTTTCAATTTCCATAACTACATTTATACTAACTGCAAATTTAGCAAGCCAATTCATAAAAATGGAGAAAAGAACCCATGTTCATGTCATGGTAGAAAGGCAAGTTGCTTGAGATTCGTGCCAAATTTTCAGTTTATCTAAAGAAAAAATAATCCGTATCCTCTGAGATATCTCAATTTTTCAGTTTATCTAAAGCCGAGCCAAATTTTATTTGGTGTCTATTCGGAATTCAGGGGGGCCAGTACTATTATGCGTTGAGGTTCGTGCATAAAGAAGTTGAATGGTCCAGATTTTCCACATATCAACTCAAAGTTTGAGATATATCAGAGGATGAGAATTCATTTGCTTTTTAGGTAGTTAAAGGAGAACTGACTTGATCACATACGGGAAATGAATAAAATGTGCTTCAAGATCAAATAAAATTGGTGATTTCATTTCCTTTGTTTTTTTTTTGGGAAGTTGCAAAAAGCATTTGTTGAATAGTTTCAGCAGAAAGACGCTGATACTTAAATCAAGCACAAATGATCAGAGCTGCACTTGAATCACAAAATATACCAGTCACAATTACTTAAAGCAAGAAAAAAATACCAGTCCAAAGCACGTGTTGTAAGCAGGAAAAGCCTCTCCAGTCCAAGCGATGCAGCCTTCTTTTCAATATAATCTGACAAATAAGAAGCTTTATGTTTTGGTCTATATATGATATAAAAGTTCTCTTTTTATTTATTTTATGAAAAATTTAGAAGAAAAATTTAGAAAAAAAAATAGAATGTTATATTCTTTGTATTCTTTTTTTTTTGATAAAAAAATAAACTTTATATATTATCTTAATAAAAAAAAGTACTTTCATATTAAACTGCATATCTTTTAGTCCCAATTTTTGTTGTATGTGCTTAATATTCTCATTCCAATAGTAGATTTGAAATGTATACATTTCATTCCAAATTTGAAAAAGAGAAGATTAACAATTCAACTTTTCAGTTAATTTATTGGAATATTCAATAGCCAATTAAGGAGCAAAGGAATGACCAGAGAGAGAGAGAGAGAGAGAGAGAGAGAGAGCTACCGAGAAGCTTATCTCCTTGACCAGTTCCCCGACATTCAGGAGATACTGCAAAGGCAGCAACCTCAGCACATTTATCAGAAAGGAAAGGGAACAGTGCTGCACATGCTATCAATGATCCATCTCTTTCCACTACTACATAGTTCCCAATTGACTCAAGCAACTGCAGTATTAAACAGTGTTAACACTATGACCACCACATATTGACGACATATTTACTTACAAAACTATGATAAATGAATGAGGGGCGGAACCAGGATAATTTGCAGGGTAAGGCAAAAAATTTGGTTAAGACATAAATTTGCAACTATTTGTATCAAGTATATTTCATTATTTTTTCTGAGAAAAACATAGAATAGAAGCATATTTTGGAGCAAAAATTCAAGGTAGGCACAATTTTATAATTTTTTTGAAGCTTAGGTATATTTTTATAATTTTTTTTAAAAAGACAAAAATAGAAGTATATTTTTGAATTTTTTTTAAGCCAGAGGTAAACCTCGTCATCTGTACGGCAAATTAAAGCACCAGAGTCTTCTAGAGGTTTTAAAAGTAGCTTGATTCCTGCTATATCACCCTCTGTTGCTGTCCTTGCTCCTTCATACATATCACTAAATTCACAAATGATAACTCGTAAATAAGGAATCAAAATCCACTCCAAACCTCCCAACAAAAGAGAGTACAGGAAAAAGAAAAAGAAAAAGGAATCAAGGTACAAATCATGTAATGGTAAAAATCAAATATTAGAGCTGCCAAAGAAAATATACAAGAGCAACAAAATACGTTCTTGGCATATAGACGGGGTTGCCCAATGATCCCTCTAGCAAAGTACAAATTATTTTCTTCCACATGCAGCAGGTAATTAGTTGATAATATAAATACATTAAGTTGTTAGGGTATGATTTAGCATGAATGATATGATAAAATTGCATAATTGCCATCAAATTTCTTAATCCAAAATAGGGCTTCAAAGAAGGCATTTATACATACTAGTACCAGAAGTAGAACTAGGGTTGAGCATGCAGAATCTTTTCTGGTGCTAGAATTAAAAGTAAAAATAAAAGCATAATAATATGAGACTTAAATAGACAAAATGATCTATATCACAAGTGAAAGGCAATAAAAGGTGTAACAAGCCAACAAATTTTTTGGGTAATAAAATTTAAAGACCAGTTATACCTGGCAACCATAGTACCCACTCCATCCCTGGTAAATAGCTCCAGTAGTAACGCTCCATGACGTCTCCCATCTACCAAATGCACTCTCTGGACCCCACCCTACAAAACCCAAGAAACCAATCAAGCCTTGTATAGTTAATAGAAACCAATCAAACCCAAGAAATTGATCCGAACAGTTCAACATGATCATCATATGAAAGTGTACATGTAAATCAAATTTTAAAAAAAATTTATAATATTTTTAGTATTTTTTTAAGTAGGTAGAAAATCACTTGACCTAAAGATTCTAGACCTTTCAAAAGTAGTGATTTTCAACATGTCCAAAAAAATATAGTACTTTTTTTCCTCTAAAAAATATAAAATTTAGTATGCAAGTACATTGATCCATTCATATTAACTATTTAATGAAAACAGAAATATTGATCCATAGTATGGACCAATCCGCGCTATGCATAGTACCATAACCTCACTCTAGTTAATAAATAAAGACAAATTAACTAGGTAAGGAAAGACCCTATATAACCAAGACTCTACCTGACAAACAAAAGCAGCAGCAGTCAATTCAGAGAAGTAACCATTCAACCTACTTTGCCTCTCTTCACCACCTATAGCGAATCCCTGTTGACCTCCAGCCCACAACCCATTTCCATTATCAAACCCGACTCCATTTTGAAATCTGGCATTATATGCTCTGACCCGGTTAAAGAAATCACTAGTACCAGTACTTGCAGTTGAACTCTTGTTAACATATGTTGCTGCCGTAGGGCTCTGCTCCGCTCTCTTTCGGATCAACATGTCAGCATCTTGTAGTGTCATGAAGCGAATCAGACGGTTATTCTTGTCAGATATCTCACCATCTATTATACATATCAGTTTTTCGGCCTGTAGTGCCAGAGCACTTGCAGTTGCCACCTCGTATGTGCTGTACTTATTTGGTACATGAAAAACATTAGTAAAATAGAAAAAGTACAGACTACAAAGTATCACTTACTTCATCAACTCTACTCACAAGTACTAGAAAAGAAAACAATCAGTAGGATTAAAATACCCCATTGTATTCGTGCCCCAATCATACCTCACATCAGTCAATCTGACTAGCTCAACATGATCTCATGCTCTTGGAGATGAAAATTTATATTTTTTTCGGAAATTTTACTTCTTTTGTTTTCGATAGGTAAAAATCACTGTATTTTTATGGTTCATAATCTTCTTATAAACAGTGATTTTGTACTTATCTAAAAAAATAGTAAAAAATTCCAAAAAAATATAAAATTTGGTCTCCAACCATATTTTAATATGGAGACCATGTTGTGCGGTTCGAATTGATTATTTGGACTATAAAATGAGAGATAAGGATGTGAGGCATGATTGGGGCACGAAAACAATGGGGCATTTGAACCCTACTCATAAAACAATAGGAGGAATCAAAGAAAATGAGCATACTTGCAGTTAAGAATCTCGCCTGAGCTCGCATATCCCAAGTTGCTAACTACTACAATACAGTCTCGCTCCAATCTTTCTTTGATGCTCTCCACATTTATCTTTTTCACTAAACCAGTTGCTCCGAAATCAACTCCTTCAACTACGCCCCTTCTCTAAAAACCCAAATAAATAAATTCAAACACAGAAAGAGTATAAGGATGAGTGATGCTATGGTACTATGCATAGTGCACTTTGGTCCGTACTATTGATGCATATCTCCAATTTCAAAGTCCAAAAGTCGATCCAAACTGCTCTACATGATCTTCATTTGAAAATGTGCTTGGAAACCAAATTTTATATTTTTAGATTTTTTTGGAAACCAAAGTATAAAATCACAACTTTCGGATGGTGCAAAATCTTTAGATCAAGCCATTTTGTACCTATTTAAAAAATTGGTAAAAAGATTCTAAAAAATGTAAAATTTAGCCTTCAAGTAAATATTCATATGGAGATCATGATGAACAGTTCGGATCAACAATTTGGACTTTGAAAATTAAGATACGGATCCATAGTACGGACCAAAGTGTGCTATGCATAAGGATTACTTAACTTCCAAAAAAAATGGTGAGAAAGAAGCAGAGTTTAAAAGGCACCAGACCTTAGCAGCGAGGAAATTGCCACTTGCAACAGCTACGCCAAGTTCATGCCACCTGCTGTTATCTCCATGCCGGCGTAAATTCAACATGGGTGGGCCCGGTGACAGTTTAGCCTCTATTGTTAGACGTACTCTCCCTGCTGCTACTACTGCTGCCTCTAGAGATTCAGTATCAGTGATTCTGTATGGGCCCACATACTTCCCCTCACTTCCTCTCTGCTTCAAGATATTATCTATTTGCACCCATGTCCCTGGAACAATCACAAATCTGATCCCCAGTCCATGTAGCAGTGAAATATCCTATTATACAAAAAAAAACATTATGTATAATTGGATTTTTATTTGCTATGAGATTAGACAAAACTGATATTAGATATTTAACTTTCAACTTAATAAAGCAATGTTAGAGAAATGCTCTGAAAAGCATAGTTCATACTTAGCAGCTGGCACATAAAACACAAAAGAATTAAAAAAAAAATGGGATAGTTAGAAACATGCAATTAGGTTGGAGTAAAAAAAATGTACTATCAAGATATTCCCGGAAAAAAATTCTGGTACTTTCTTCCAATTACGAAATCTTTATCTATATTAAATATAAATAAAATGCATCTGTTGGGTGCTAAAGATTCATGATTGAATCTAGATTTTATGAAATGAATGATAAAAAGACAGAATAGTCAAGCAAACTCGAGAGTTTGATTTACTACACTTTTTAAGTTCAAAAAAATTCAGAAAATCTTTTTGTTTTGTAATAGGAGTATTTTATTAGCATTAAATTGAAATCCAAGAAGTGACAAGTTAAAGTAATACCTGAAGAATGGTGTCTAAATGGGGGCTATCCATAATCTCACCAGAGATAACAACAACAAAGGTGCTTCCTCTGTGGCCTATTATATACGGCCATGCCTGTCTAAACCAATCCACAAATCGTGCTTCCTCTCTCACATCCCCTTGCTTCATTGATACGTGATTATCTGAATCCATATCAAAAGCGGATTCTACTCTCATAACTCTGCGCCCGATAACTCTTTTACCCTTGCCTGATTTGGCAAAAGAGATGAGTTGAGCACCACTTTTCCTTCTAGGGGAGTGATAGGAGGGAAATACTTGCCTGACGAACTGGGACCCACAAGTAACCATTTGAGACCAAAATGCGAGGGTTGATATTCACAACTGTGCCAATGATAAGAAACCCACAAGTATAAATATCATTTATATTTTCACTTTGATTTTTGCAAGCATTTATTAGCAGTGAATTTCAACTTGCCAATATTTTTATAGATGAAGGACACTTAGATACACATTATCCTCAATTTGTGTATTTTTCTGGCTAGTCGATAAAAAGGTTTTCTTATTCAGCTGAAATTTTGAATAAACTGAGATAGGAGACTAGTGCTGGAAATGAAAAGGGGAGAGGAGAGAGCGCATGCCAGTGAGAGCGAGAGAGGTTTGACTATCTAGGTTCAGTGAGAGGAGAGGGCGGGAGAGAGGTCAGGGAGATGTACAGGGTGCACCATTAGTTTTACTGGGGAGAGGCGTCAATTATTTCTGAAATCGTCAGTTTCTATCATCTATCACGTGGTACAAAATTAACTGGAATGATCTCATCATTTGTCTTACAGCTAATTTTTACTAACTCTTCAATTCTAGTATCATTTGTGTTTCAGATCCTTTTGACTAATTATTAGGTTACAATTTGCCAAAAAAAAGTAATTAATTGAGAATGAATTTGCTTACCTAGGGTTGCTGATGCAGATGTGGTCGGAGAAGTAGGAGTGGACTTAGTGGCTGCCAAGGTTGGCGGAGTCGAGAAGGCGCGAACGTCGGAGGTGAAGCCGAACTGAGGAGAAGATATCCTTTTTGAGCTGACAGTGAACAGATTGAGGTGGAGGAAGAGCACGAAGAAGGTGCCCCGGAGAAATCGTGGCACTGCCGAGTTTAGAGGCGGGCGGGCCGTGGCGTGTTGAGCTGGGTCGAGAGAGAGAGAAAGAGGCGGAAGGGATATTGCTGTTCCGTAGCGGAGGTTGGGTCTAACTTTAAGGTTTGAGAGATTCGGGGGAAAACAGGGGGGCATTATTGGGCTTTGCGATTCGTGCCAAGTTAAAATGAATGGTCCGGATTCACTCATTGTAAAAGATTTTCTTGTGCAGTAAGAGAGAGGATGTGAATTCAGCGGGAAGACAGATAGTAGCGGGTTTATTTGGAATTAGATAGAGTCCGTTAATCGAGTTTCATATAATTTCATGCTCATCTTCTTTTCTTCTTTTTCCCAACTACCGTCTTTCATGTAATTTCTATTGTTTTTGTCCATGATTAATTCTATTAATTGCTACAACTTTTATTTTGTAAAAAGCATATTCCATCTTTTATCTTTATAATCTATAAGAATCATCCCTAATTTCTATTATGGAGTTTTTTAATTACATTTATTTTTCTACATTTGGAGTTCTTTTCCTACATTTATTTTCTTTAACATTTGAGTCTACATCCTCCTCCATTTCTATTTTTTAAATGGATGAGTTTTTAATTGCTACTCCTTTTATTTTTTGAGATGCATATTCCGTAAGCTTTTATTCGGAAGGTGAAATTGGATGTGCAAGTTTGGATTGGAAATTTGGATGTGCAAGGGCAAGTTCCCTGGCAAAGAGAAAAGAAAGGAAAATGTGAATTTCTATGAAATCATAAATGATTATGTTATTTCAGTACTAGTAAAAAAAAATCTTTTCAGTTGTTTTTTTAGTTTCAAATATTGATCTCCGCATTTTTTGGCAATTAAATCTATCAGTCAGATTCATTATTTTCATATCTCATTATTTGTAATTCTTTTCTATAATCTAATGATTATCTATAGTTCTATTTGTTTTTTTATCTGATTATGATCTGATGATGACATTTAGTTTTTTTAATGATCTGATATCTGTACTTTTTTTCTTATAATAATTTTTTTTCAGATCTGATTCTATGTAATTTTTTTTGTTTTATTTAATCTATTCAGTGCATTTATCTCTAACTATTGTTGTTTTGCTTAATTTTATAGTGATCTCCTTGTATTGACTAGTATTTTAAAAATAATAATTAAAAAGGGAAAAAAATACATTGTAATCATTTTTCTCCAATATCCCATCAATATAAAATACAACACTGCACACATTTACTTGTCAATGAGAACTGACTGCCTTCTTATTTATATGTAGTTTGTTAAGTATCAAATGCAGATTGTATGCTATAACCACATATAGATCATTCATTTTGTATTTTTTTTTGGTACTTTATTTGTCTTAATTCAATATGAGTTGCAAAAAAATATATTATATTATTATTTTGACCATTAAATTTTGATGGAAAGATCCATGGGACAATGATATGAATTTGATTAGTATTTGCATGAGAAAACCATTTATTTTTCCATCAATGTACCAATAGGGAAGCCATTGCTTCAAATATGAAATAGAAATAAATTAAACTGAAATGTCATTTGTTCCTGTAAATTTATCAAAAGGTTATAAAGAAAATTGTAACAAAATAAAATTAGAGTGAGACTATGATAATTACACACGGTTCGCACTATAGACCTATATTTTTATTTTTAAAGTTTAAACAGTCAATATAAACCGCTCAATAATCTTTATATGAAAATATATTTATAGTTAATCTAAATAAAAAATAATGATGTTTTATCTTCTAAAAAAATAGTAAAATAAACTAAAAATATGAAATTTGGTCAAATCAAAAAAAATAGTAAAAGAAAAATCTAATAATCTAAAAATTTAATAAAAATGTAAATTTACAAGAGGCTCAAATGCTCCTATTGATTTAGTGCTCCAATCATGCTTCACATTTTTATCTCTGTTTTGAAAGTTCAAATAGTCAATATGAACCGCTCAACGTAATCTCCATATTGAAATGTGTTTGAAGACTAAATTTTATATATATTTTTTAAAACAAATTACTTTTTTTTTTCTAAATAGGTACAAAATTATTGCTTTTCAGAAAATTGGTCCAAAGATTGGGGACCATAAAAAAAACAATAATTTTGGACAAATCTAAAAAAATAATAAAAGATTTTAAAAAATATAAAATTTAATCTCCAAACACATTTTATTACAGCTTGTTTGAACTTCGAAAAAAGAAATTAAATTATAGTACATGATTGAGACACAAAAATAATGGAGCATTTTAGTCCTTGTGTTGCTATAGTATATTTTGTACCATCTATGAATCACCTGTGAACAAGTGATTAATTTTTTTTAACTCCTTGTGTTGCTCTAATATATTTTTTGTGAAATTAGGTCATGAAGTTGGTGAGAAGCTTATAATTTATCATGAAATTGACCTCTGAGTTGAGCAAAAGCCGGATAAGATGTGTTATACTTCTTTTGGCATTGCCAAGAGTAGAATACTTAGACAAATGTTCAAGAAAAATAATATCACCCAATTATGTCCTTTGGGATGGTAAATCAGAATAACTGAAATTAGTCATGCATCCAAATTTAGATGAACTAGTTATAAGAATAAATTAAGCTGAGACTATTCTTTCACCAACCTTTTTTTTTTATTATAAGAAACTAGAGTTTTTGTTGTAAATTTAAACATGAGGCCGATCGGTAGGATGAACGGCTTGATGAAGTCGAAAGCGGATGCACGGGCACCTGAATCAAGTGTGATCGAGCGTGCTCGATTATCGACTCGATCAATTGATTGGATAATATTAGTAAGCCTAATTTATTATTTTGTGAATAAGTGTGGTAATAAAAGAGAGATTTTTATGGTACTCACCTTAAAGATTAAAGTGTAGTGTTTAGATGGAAAAACAAAAGAATAGGAATTAAAAATTGGGTGGCTTGATTTTCAATTTTTACTTAAAAATAAAATAACAAGAAAGGATTTTAAAGGTTATTATTTTTTTACTATTCCTTCAAAAATATCATAGAAACTTTGGTGTAGCGATGGCAAAACTAACCTATAGTTTAGATTCCGATCAATTTGCCCTTACTCGTCTTGTCCGATGGGAGCGACTTGTATGTTTAGGTCGGATCGGGTTGGCCATGGGCCCATGATTAGAGTAACGCCCGGTCCTCTAACCCTAGATGGTCAAATTACAAGTAATTATATTTCTATACTTTTTATTTTTATTTTTTGTGTACATTTCTCGTAAATTTATGTATATATTTTTAGGGACGAACTCAACAAAAAAATTCCCAACCGTCCTCTAATTATAACAGTCAAAGACTTGAATAATTGGACTACCTTCTAGAAAATCAAGACCTTCCGTATTCAAAAGCATCAGCGTGCAGTCTAGAACCAAAGTCTTAATACTTCTTCTCACTAGACTTAATAATCATTCTTTGAAGTCTTAATATTACCTAACACAAGTCTTAATATACCATTAAAAATATGTTATTAAATTTTTTAAAGTTAGCTTTCTTCAAGTCTTAATACTACTATTCACAAGTTTTAATAATTGTTCTCTGAATTTTTAATACTGCTTTACACAAATCTATTCACAAATCTTAATATTTCTTCTATTCACAAATCTTTTTTTATCATGGCTTTGTAAATCCTATATATTACAAACCATCATTTCTTTACAAAATGGTTCTCATAGCATTGTAAATTTATAATATGGTCTTGCCATTTACAGAAAGAGAGGATATCTGAAGAGTTGAAGGATTGGAGTGGTGACGGAGAGAGAGCGAGAACGAGAGTGGAATGGGAGCAGTTTTGGGGTGGAGGGGGAGGAGACAGAGGTGGAAAAGAGAGTGAGAACGATAGTTTCCATTTACATTAATTTTGGTAAATGAAAAGCCGTTATAGTTGGAGGATGAATGGAAAACTGAAAGTTGAAGGATGAGGAGATTTTCTCATATATTTAATGTAGTATATTAAACAAAAATTAAGGATTATATTTATGTTTTTGTTCATTAATTACTTTAATAAATTATCAATATTTATTTTAAGTAATCACATTATGCTTATGCGTATAATATTCAGCTTATGTGTTTATATTCAAATTAAATTGTGAACTGTATTTAGAATATAAAAAACTGATAAAAGAACATATAAAATGAACAACTCTGTGTCATTGTAATAATTTAATCTTGATTTATTTTTAAAATTAACAATTTGGGACCGAGTAAGAAAATATTGAATCCATGTTAGTTTTCGTAGAGAAAATAACATGGTGGATAAGGTCTCTGTTTTTCGACAAGTTTGCTAAACATAAGTAAATTTTTAGAAAAAATATCGGTCTATCATTTGACACATTGCTGTTTTACTGTTTGAAAAGTAGTAGCTTTTCATTTTTTACTTCTTTCCATTTTTTTTCAGGTAATATATCATAAAATAATTTTTGTATAATTTTAGTTGGTTTTCTTCAATATCTCATTTATTATAGGAGAACATAAAACATATTTTTGTTGTTATCGAGACTGGGCCGCCTATTTATTTATATATAATTTGTCTAGTATAAAATGTAGATTGTATGTCAATGATAACATGTATCTTTCATTTTACATTTTTAGTACTTTATTTGGCTTAGTTCAACATCAGTCGAAAAAAATTTGTGAACCGTAAAACTTAATTTTAATTAAAATATGCAATTGAAGATCACAAAAACCTTTACCAAGATTTCAGAAAAAAAAATCACAAAATCCTCTATTAAAAATTCTATTATTATTTTAACCATTAAATTTTGATGGAAAGATCGTGTTGGACCAAAAATAAAATAAAAATGACAATGACAATAATAATATATAACGATTACTTATTTACTATTCAAGTGATTTTACGTGAGAATGCATCTATTATTCCTAAGCCCAAAAAAACCCAGCCTATTTCATAATAAGCCCATCATGATTTTCAGTTTCCTATGCAATAACCGGCCCAAACTGACTCATCCTTGACAGGCCTAACTCAATCTGTCTAGATCCAACTTTTGCAGCAACTAAGAGTATTAGTTTGTTGAGAACGGAGTACGTCCGATATCGATCATATCTACTTTTTGAGTTCAGAGCTCTATAACCGTCTAAAAATATGTGCACACAAATTTTAAAGTAAATTGGGCGGTTATTGAATTCATCAAACCAAAATAGATCCGATGGACATGAAACCTACTCCCAAGTCCCTAATCCTTTAAGAATTAAAGGTCCGATGGCAATAGAACAAATTTTGTCCGATGACTGTTTAGAATAGTTTTCTACCAATGCCATTAATTAATTATACGGCTATAATTTATTGAAATACCATATGCTTAAAATTAATTCACAGTTTTTGATATCACTGTGAACTATGTCTTTAATTTTTTTTTGTACAAATTATATCACTTTTTAATAGTTTATTAAAATTTAAAAAGTATGAGAAAATTTATTTAAATAGATGAATTTTTATATTGAAATTTCTTAATTGGTATTTGTATCTTAAATTTCATATGATTCATATCTAAAAATTATTTGTTTCGTATCCGTATTCGTGGATTATCCACTCACGTATCCGTTTAAGGTGAATTTGATTTTAAATTTTGACATCTCTTTAATATTTATATTCATATTTACTCATTGAAAGGCAGTAAGGCACTTACGAATTTGGTATTAGCATTATCTGCTTCGAATTTGCTCCGTTTTCACCCCCTATGTCCTATGGGATGGTAAATCAGAATAAAAAAACATCGTTATATATATATATAGGACTCGGCTACGGTGCTACACGTAGCATAGAGACCTCCATGCAACGGCTCAAATTTGTATTTTCAAAATTCTAATGGTCGATCCGAACCGTTAGATGTGTTCTCCATATTGAAATGTGCTTGGAGACCAAATTTTACATTTTTTGAATTTTTTTTACTATTTATTAAGCCACTTTGAAAATCGCTGATCCAACGGTGGCTTAACCAAACAGTGAAACCGTTGGATCAGCAATTTTCAAAGTGGCTTAATAAATAGTAAAAAAAAATCCAAAAAATGTAAAATTTGGTCTCCAAGCACATTTCAATATGGAGAACACATCTAACGGTTCGGATCGACCATTAGAATTTTGAAAACACAAATTTTGAGCCGTTGCACGGAGGTCTTCTATGCTACACATAGCATATTAGCAATTTCTATATATATATATTTAACAATGTTACTACTAATGTAGTAAAATATCCTTTATTTTAAACTAATATATCATAAAAAAAAAAACACCACATAAATCACAGAAATTTCAGCGTTGTTAGAAAACAGTTAGAGTCTCCCTTCATTATTATTATTTACATTAATAATAAATAAATTTGAAAAATAACATAGCATTATAACATCTTTTTTTTTTTTTTTTTTGGGATAATTGGTTATATGCCACTCCAAATCTCTGAAATCTGAAAATTGCAATTCCGAAATTCTAAATCATACAAATGCCATTGCAAACTTGATTAATTCATAATTTTGCCATTACTATACATTTAGCCCTGAAAAAAAAAACAAAAAAAAATGACTGAAATGCCCTTTGGAGAAAATACGTCTCCTCCCCAACCCCAGAATCTGAAAATTAACCTTCCCTGCACCTTTCACTTCTAACCCTAAACCTCCGCTCCCTGGGTGAATCCGCCTTCAAAGTGCATCCGTGATCAACGCTTACCCTGTGCCTTTGAACTATGTAACCTGTCCAGGATCAACACTTACCCTGGGTGAATCCGCCTTCCACTCCGCCACTCCATTTCAGTTTGCCTTCCACCCTGCTGCCACTCTGCCTCTACTTCTGTTGTGACTCTGCCATGGAGAAGTCATGGATTCGTAGTGGGTAAGTAATTTTTACGAGTATATTTGGTTTACAGTATTAATTTGGTTTTAAAAATTTTGGGTGTTTCAATCAAATTTGGTTAGCATTGAAGGATCTGCTTATAGGAAGATTGGTCCGAAATTGACATTGGCACTGAAGGGTAGCTTTAATTGAAATTGAAATTGACATTGGCCTTGAAGGAACTGCTTATATATTTCGGGAAGAAGGGTAGCTTTAATTGAGTAGCTTTGAAAATTCTCTCTTCCAGTCATGCATATTAACCCTGCTACAAAGAGACATTTAGATTTAATCTGATTTAGATTATCAGATTTTTCAGATTTTCAGATTTTTTTTCAGATTTTTCAGATTTTTCAGATTTTCAGATTTTTCAGATTTTCAGATTTGTTAGATTTTCCGATTTTTCAAATTTTAATCTGATTTAGATTATTACATTTAATCTGATTTAGATTCTCTCTTCCTTTTTAATTAATCTGAATCAACATGTTGTTGGGAATCATGAAGGCCAAACAATTACGCTTTATCTAGAGATCAAACAATTACATCTCATCTAGGGGTCAAACACTTACACCCCAGGGAAAAAGAAACAATCCCCACCATAACCTAAGAACCGCCCTATGCCAAAGATACCCAAACATAATCTTTAGTGCGGAATACAATACTTGATTCCACAACGTTGGCCATGGAATCCTCAACTGTGAAGAATCATCTCCGTGAGCACAAGACTCGTCTTCTTCGGCAAGAAGCCCTTCTCTTCTCGCCTTTTGGTTGTATGGTCGTAGATTAGGTCTTCCAAGACAACAAGATCGCCCCTTGAGAATTCTTCTCCAATTTTCTAAATGGAATTCTCCTCTCAGTTCTTTGATGGTGGAAGAAAGAGAAAGTCACTCAATTTCTATAGAAAAATAACTTCTGAAAAGAGTTGGTTATCTTGTGCCCTGGGGACCTATCTATATATAGTTTACACATTCTAGCAGCGCGACTGCGGGTGGTCCACCCGCACTGGGCTCAGCGCGTCCGCACTGAGATGATTCGCGTTCAAATAACTGCCTTAAAACTCAGCCCCGAATTTTTACAAGTCTTGAGTGCGTCCGCACTAAAGGTCCTACTGCGTCCGCACTGGGGTTCCAGTGCGTCCGCATTACGGTCGGACTTTTTCTTGTGTTGTCCGAAGTTCCCAAAATATTGGCCAAGTACTGAGTACGTCCGCACTGGGGTTCCAGTGCGTCCGCATTACGCTCGGACTTGTCTGAATTTCCTGAGTGCGTCCGCAGTCAGATCCAGTGCGGGTTGACCACCCGCACTGGGCTTCCAAAATGCAGTTTTCTCAATTGCAAATTTCAGAATCAGTCCATCAATGATTTGATCTTTGCCCAAATTGTTCTACACACTTATGGACCACATCCTATTGAATACATAGATTGTCTAATATCTTAATTCCATATTAGATCACTTTAATTGTGACAATCATATTGACAGTAAACAATTCATAATTATATTACATATATGCTCAACGTTGTATTAAGATCCAACACATGTCAAATTGGGTACATGTATAATCTGACATTAAACTTTTTTTTCTTAGGGTTGACCCAGAAACTCCATCCTTGCCACCACCACCTATTGCACCTGGTAATCAGAGCCAAGTGTAGAGCTCTTAGGGTGTAATACCTCATCCCAGCCAGCACCTTCTATTGGACTTGGATAGACAAGAGTGTACATGTCAAGAGTGGCAACTTACCGGCAAGCCATGCATGCATGCCATTGCATTCATTTGCACACTTAGAGGAGCATGTATGCATGATTATGTGCACGAGTAATTCTCAGTTGCTAAATTCAGAGTTTGCATATAGAGGGTGTGATCAGACCTATGACTAACAAGTCACAATGGGTAAGCGTTGATCCTGGATTCAAAGTGCATCCACCTCAAATGAAAAGACCACCTGGTAGGCCTAGAAAACAGAGGATTCCGGGTTGTTTAGAGTTGAGGACAAAAAGACAAAAATGCAAAAGATGCAAGCAACTTGGCCATCAAGAGAGGACATGCAAAGCTAGTATTTCCGAGGATCTTGAGGATGCTCCCAATTCTGGAATAAGCAACAATAAGAGGTAAATGTCATTTTACCCATGAACAAGTCGCTTCCAATGTGATTCTCACTTTTCTATTTATTTTTGTTGTTGTTTGTAGGAGAAGAAGAACAAGAGATGCTTAGCATCCAGTAGTGGGCTTACTAGCTGTACCAGAATTTTAGGACTTACTAAGATTCTCACTTTGTTGTTTATTTGAAGTGCTGACTGTGAGCAAGAATTAAGAATGTATCTCTTTTTGTTGTGTAAAATTTCTGTTATCTGGTTTGCTTACAGTTGGGCTATGTATCTGGATTGCTTACAGTTTGCCTATTTGAATTTTAGCTTCTCTTTGAATCCAATGTTGAATTTGCAAAGTTAGTGGGATTTAGAAATCAAGTTGAATTTGCAAATATACTAAATACTGTCCCAGTTGCAAATATACTAAAATTTGTATTGTCCCAGTTGCATTTGAATATTACTGGTATAAAGCACATATAAATTAAAATTTGTATTGTCCCAGTTGCACATAACTTGCTCCATAGTCCATGATATGTATGTATAATGTACTTTACTTTACTGGTACATAATTTACTTTACTGGTATAAAGCACATAACTTGATCACTTGCTCCATGCTCCATAGTCCATGTTTAATTCGTTGAATTAGTAACTAAAACTTGAATTTGCAAATAGTTTAAAAGTCAAGTTGCTCCATTAGATTAACGAGATACTTAACAAGACAGAAAAACACTAGCTAAATTACATGACAAAATACTTCATGACAACAACATTAGCTTAACAAGATTTTTGTGTCTTCAACAACATTTATAGCAAGAAGGAATATTATCTTCTCCACACCAGCAACAATTTGGGAGTTTTGTGTCTTCAATCACTACTACAAAAAACATCTTCCTACACTGTACCTTATACACGGATTTTCTCAATTTTATAAAAAAACGTGTATGAAATAAGATTTTTCCAATGTTCTAGGAATCCTACACGAATATTAACTTAAAAATCAGTGTCCGTGTGGAAATTAAGCTTTTATACACGGATATTTCATTAAATATCCGTGTAGGAATGGTGAGAGAGCTACACGGATATTTCATTAAATATCCGTGTAGAAAGGTCTTTTGTACACGGTTTTTTATTTAAATAACCGTGTAGATATGTTGACGAGCTACACGAATTTATAGTTAAATATCCGTGTAGGAAAGGCTTAGTAGGGTTTTAATGAAATAAAATTGTTATCTTCCAGTGCCGTTTTAATCAATATTACTCTCTCTCTCTCTCTCTCTCTGTATTGAGTTTGATTTCTGCGCACAAGGAGGGAATGGCAAATTCAAATTTTGTATTTCTCCTCTATCTTGCTAAGGTTAGTCATGTGTGTGTGTGTATATTTTTCTTTACCATTGTTGAATTATTGAAGAAATTCGTTTTTCTTAAGATTTTAGTTAGTTGTTGTCCTCTTCGCCACTGTTGGTTGCTATCCTCTTCGCCACCCTCCCTTAGAGTTCTGGTGCCGGTGCTGTCATTTTAAACACCACTTCTATTTAAGCAAAATGCAAAGATATACATACATGTTTAATTTTTTTTTTACGAAATTAATTTTCATGAATTTTTTTTTTTTTACAGATTCAATTATATTTTTTTTACAAAATTAATTCAAAACCGAGAATTTTTATTCTCTATTATGTATGTATGCTTTGACATGTTGATCCTTGTTTTTTTTTTTCATAGGAGATGCACTATTGTTGGAGATCTTTAACTAAGAGCCATCATGTCATGGATCACATGCAAAAACCTCTTTTTTGATATGTTGGATCTAATACA
Source organism: Carex cristatella (assembly GCA_024447775.1). Classification (NCBI taxonomy): domain Eukaryota; kingdom Viridiplantae; phylum Streptophyta; class Magnoliopsida; order Poales; family Cyperaceae; genus Carex; species Carex cristatella. Next base: position 5,388,086 of record JAJHPF010000008.1, on the reverse strand, counting down.
ACTTAGTATGTATGAAATTTCGTGCTAGAATAGATCATAGCCATAAGTTTTGGCAACATGAGCCAAAACTTGATCACATGGTTACTAAGTGGTGAGGACATAATTTTTATACAAACATTGTATAGGATCTTGAGGGGTATATGTCATATGTTAGATCAAAAGGATTGCATGTATAAAAGACTATGTATATATATGTGTTGCAAAAAGTTATATGTATATGCATTTATTTTTGCAAAAAGCTATGTATTTATTTTTGCAAAATGTTATGTATTTATTTTTGCAAAAAACTATGTATATTCAATTTGAAATATATATTATTAGCTAGCAAAAGTGGAGGCTAGCCAAAAACAGGAAAAAAAAATACAAAAAAAAAGAAAATCGCACACGGATATTTGAAGAAATCCGTGTAGGATGTGTTAAAAATAAAAATTGATTTATGATCTTCCTACACGGATTTGTACTAAAAATCCGTGTAGCTAGGTTATTTCATACACGGTTTTTTAATAAAAAAAACCGTGTAGGAAGATGTTTCTTACATGGTTTTTTGTTAAAAAACCGTGTATGAAACATCTTCCTACACGGTTTTGTTAAAAAACCGTGTAGCTCCATACCCTAGCTACACGGATCTTGAGTAAAAAATCCGTGTAGGATTAGTGTAGTCGTACACGTATAAATTATCCGTGTGTAAATGGTGGACTTTCCTACACTCCAGTATCGCACACGATTCAAAATCCGTGTAGCTCTCCAGTTAAAGTCCGTGTACAAACTGTTTTTTTGTAGTAGTGAATTTTCTAATCTCATTATCAAATCGAGTAACATCGGATAGGTCATGCTCGGGATCACTCCGCCTGCCAGTGTAAACTCCAATGTCTCGAAGATATACCTCGTAGTCCTCTTCCCACTTCCAGAACCTACACGAAAATGTCTTCTACAAAAAAAAAAAAATAATGATTTGAGTACATACTGAAAAGAGATTTGTTATTTTAATGAGATTACTGCCGATGAAGCAATCCAAGTAATAGACTTAATTTAACTATTGTTATAGAAAGAAAAATTTCTCAAAAAATAAATATTGTTATAGGATAAGCCAATTCTATGACCAAGCAAACTAACATACAGCAAGTCAAAAAGGAACAGGCTATAACAAAGCAAGGTCATACCACTATAGCAGTACAAGACAGGTTCTAAAATATACATAGATTCATATTGTTGATTTTTTTCTTTCCTTTTTTTTTTTATTTTGTAATAAGTGGTTAGTAACCAGTGACCACCAGTTCTATTGAAACTGAGAGTTCAATTGGTACTGCACACCGACACCAGTGGGGATTTACACTACATTAGTTTTAACTAAATATGCTGTACCATTGTGCAAGTGTAAGTCATACATATTTATTTGTTCCAGTGTACCAGTGTAAGTCATACATGAAATATGCAAATAGGCCCTTTACAATTATTACATTTGAGCATAGATCTAAATGATGAAAACTGACAGACAGTAATATGCAAAACCCTAAATATGCTGTTTTTATATGCACCAGTGTAGTTATTCAATATATCCATTCAACTATTCTTCAATAGATAATTCTTCAATATACCCAAAATTGATAATTCTTCAATGCAATTGATAATTTTTCCTCTTCTTTGCTCTCCAATTTTTGGGTATAAAATCACAATAGCATCGCACATCAAACCTCAAATCAAATTGCAACCCGGTAAAGTAAAATCTAGATATCATTTGTCAAAATGCAGTACCTTTTTGTAGTTTACACATCTGTAGAATATCCTCTGTGGATTTGCTGTGGTACCGCTTACAAGTCTTTTCACATCGATCCCGCAATTCGGGCATTGCACGATTGGCAACATACTGTCACTCGGCTGGCCGACGGTGGACGAAACCGATTGAGTAGAGTTCCCAAAGGACGATTGATGGCGAGTTTTGGCAGAAACAGGCGAAGAGGAGGAGGAGGAGGCGAAGGAGGAGGACGAGTTTGGAGGGTAGAGGAGGAGGAGGCGGCAGCGAAGGAGGTAGCGGAGGAGGAGATCTGTTTCGCGGAGGTGGAGTTCTGTTTCGCGGAGGAGGTCTGAAGCGATTTGGAAAGGAGGTCTGAAGCGAAAGGGATCTGTATCGCTTGCAGTGCTGGAGGAGGTCTGAAGTGAATAGTAGCGGAGGTCTGTATAAGGGGTCTAAGGGTAAACCTGGCAATACCAAAATATGTATTTGAAAAAGTATACAAATTATGTTTTAATGGCAAAATTAAGAGTTAACTCAATTTAGAGTGACATTAGCAGAATTTGTAAGTTTGGAGTGGCATTTTTCAGATTTCAAGATTTTGTAGTGGCAAAAAACCAATTATCCCTTTTTTTTTTTGGCATTTTTGGCATTTGAGGAAGTGTTGTGAAAAAACTGATTTATACTTCTATTAATTACTTTCTGTCGATCTATTTCATCCAACTTAAAATATTATTTAATAAAAAATTTAAAATATGCACTAATTAAATTTGTCTTCTCCATTTTGAAATCTTTCAAAACTTTGCATTAGCAGATGATGAATTCATCACTACAATTTGCATTTAATTTATGCATGAATTTTTATACGAATATGAATTATTTTTAATTCCCTTTTTGTGCTTTATTCTATTATTTGCATTTGCATTTGAATACTGCAACATAGTTTGTTTTTGCGGTTTTCAAAACTTATTTCTATCTTCGTTTCAAGGAATTCAATCAAGTCTTTTAAAAAAATAATAGATGTCTAAAGAAGATATTGTTAAAAGTCATAACTTGTTTTGTGTTGATTTGGATTTTATTCTAATGTAAAAAATGGTACTTCATTTTTCTGTAAGGTATGCCAAAGCAATTGATTATTTTTTTCCATAACAAAATTACTATTTCAAACAAATATTTTCTTGGTTTTAAATTTAATTTAATTGAATACTACTAAATTACATTGGCTAATTTTACTATTTGCATTGTAAGTATATAGTTGATTTGGTGATATTATAGAGATCACAATATTTTCTTATTGATTGGTATTAAGAAACTCACTACATTTATGGATTTTTCTCAGTTTTACAAATTAAACATGAATGATTGAGTTAAATCTTCCACCTGATTATATTGATAATTAACAGATTGTTTTGGACCAGAATATAGGAATTGTGATGTTGATGCGTTTGCAATTGAACCAAATTATGGTAATTTACGTTGTTGATTTTGATAATAATGAAAAAGTGTTTTCTCCCAGTGGAATATTGAGTATTATCTTTAAAATAATAGTGAAAAAATGATAAAAAATTTATAATTGATTTTCTTCAATATCCCATTACGATACAACATAAAACATATTTCCTTATAATCTAAGACGGTCGCTTATTTTTTATATATAGTTTGTCTAAATATGAAATGCATATTGCATGCTATAATCACATTTATCATTCATTTTTCATTTTTTGGTTACTTTATTTGACTTAATTCAACGCGAGTTGTCAAAAATTGTTGAGCCGAAGAACTTTTAATGCCAAGCGGCAAGTGGCAAGTGTTATTAAATTATGTTCTTTATAAATTAGTCACCAGGGTCAATAAGATTTCAAATTTGCAATTAGCAATAAACAACTGAAAATCACAAAAACTTCTACTGAAAAATTATATTATTACATTGACATTAAATTTTGATGGAAAGATTCATGAGATAATGATATGGCATTAGATTAGTATTTGTATCATAAAATTAACCATATATTTACTCCTCCATTGATATACCCAAAGAAACACATTGCTTCAAATATGGAACATAAATATATTAAACCGGAATATCTTTTATTTTTGTAAATTTATTGAGAATCATACTGAAAATTGTAAAATAATAAAATAATAATAATATATATAACGAAATAATTATTTTCTAGTCAAAGTGTTTTCTATGGGTTCGAGCAATTTGCACAAAGCCCAAAATGTTCAGCCCATTCCTTAACAGACCCATCCTGGATTTAAGTCTCATGTGTAATAGCCAGTCCAAATTGACTCATCCATGACAAGCCCATTGTAGGATGAAATGACCATACCTGATGTTTCTAATCCTCAACTCTCGTTTGTTGGTTTAATAAACTCGATAATGGAAATACAATTCAATCCTCTCAGGGTTCTAATCTAAACTCTCGTTTATTGGTTTGAATGACCTAAGTTCTAATCTAAAGTATGAGGTATTCATCTTTCCTACTAAGAGATGTGTATGTGTGATTGTTACCTAACGCTGTCGGTAAAATGCAGTCATAACGGTAGTTTTTCGATATACATAGCTTAGCTGAGGTAGTGATGGTTTACCAAAAGTACTATTGTCCCTCGTATCTCTATACGAGTTGCGGTATCACTGGGCCCGTTGATAGAGTAGGATTATTTGCATGCAGTATAATTACAAGAGTAATTATATTTGATAATCTGCTCAAGATCGGGAAAAGATTAAGTTTGCAAGGATGACACACACCTACCTTGAAACTGATCTGATACTGCGAGACATAAGAATTAACACGACTAAAATAGTTTACTAGATCGTGGTATTGTATAGTACAGCATCATCTGTGTAATTGGATGCTCATAGCGTAGATGTCAGATGCCTCTTATGATTATAGAAGTTAAAATGGTTTTAAATTCTATTTATCAACATAACACAGATCCTATTGGGTCACACCGTATAGGAGCTAGTCAGAGAATCTTACTGATTAATTATAAATTGATTATAATTAATATTAAGATGGTTATAATTAATTATACGTGATATAATTAAATTATAAATGTCATATAAGATGACAAGTAGAAACAACGGTTAATTTATAAGCATACTCGATGCGTTGTATAAAACTGTACCGAAACCGAACCCTGAGAAATATAATTGTTTAGAATAATTATATATATTTGATTTAGATTTTAAATATTAATTATGGTTTTAAATTTGGGATAACAATCATTATAAAATTAAAACCTTAATTAAAGAAATTAAAAATCCAAAATCTAAACTCATGTCGGCATGAGATATAAATATATATCAAAATCATGTATTAATAAAAACATGTCGGCATGTATTAATCAAATTTAAATATATCAAGATAATGTCGTCCAAGAAACAAAATATCAAAGTTTGATATTTATTTTAGGAACTGCCATTCAATGGCAATATTGTAAATAAGCCAAAAATTAAGGGTATTTCGGTAATCGGCCAACCTGCTTGATTTTTCAATAAATAGAGGGGCAGGGGTAAAGAAAAAATCACCAATTCACTCATATCTGATCTGATCAGTCTGATCGAATCGATAAATCTATTTTCTCTTTCTCGGTTACGGGTGTCGTGAATAGTGTTTTCGCAAAGTATCGTGAATCTGATTTTGCGCGAGACGCAGTCAGTTTTTACGATCCTCGTGAATAGTGTTTTCACGCCTCTCGTGAATAGTGTTTTTGCAAATCTCGCTAGTTAGTATTTCTGGTAGTAGAAAGCCAGCGCTCTGGTGGTTCCTGGTGGACGACCGATAGAGGTATCAGACGTCTGATACTCCGAGGCAAGACATTCCTCAAGATTCGATCTTCTCGGTCTGCTGCAATCCAATTGGAATTTGGAACAAGGTATAAATATGTTATATTAATCTATTTAATTTGTAGATAGATTAAAGTTTTAGAAATCAATTATAGAGTGGATCTGCAAAATGATTAAATCGAGTTTTGATGCCAAAGAATACTGAAGGTGGATCCCCTTGGAAAGTATTCTGACATACCTCGTTTAATCCTTGACTTAAGATAGAAGTAAAATTTTTGTTTTATGTTCTTTCCGCATCTTAAGTTAATCAACGGTTTGGACGGTCCATAACTCAACAGTGGTATCAGAGCACAAGGCTCTCCCGCTAATTGATTTTCTAAAAGTTATAACTTATGCAAATAAGGTGCATATACCGCAGATCTGTTTAATTCTTAGATTTGCAGCTTAAGTCCAAAACCGATTAGAAATGAGATTTTCTTAGTTCGGTTTTACCGACTAAGAAAGTTAAATTAGATTTAATCTTCCATTATGCTTTCTTTATGTCTTCGTATTCAAAAATTTTCAACTGTGTTTGAATATATCTAAGAATGTGATGAAGCAATAAAGTACCTAAAGTAAGAGCTGTTAATCTCCACCCGTAAAAGATAAAGGTTATGTCAAGAAATGTGTCTTAGGACTCTTTCGACTGACCTCCTTTACGTGTCCTGATCAGCAGGCCCAAACGGGGACTTTGTCACGTTACCAAATTACTCTAACGCTTTTGAAATGGCAAAATGTAACTCTTTCGCCTTTCGAAAACCTTCAGATAAGTAAAGTTCATCGAAGAATGTGATGAAGTAATAAAGTACCTAAAGTAAGAGCTGTTGCGCGTACGATGAGAAAGAAAGTTATGTCTATGAAATATTAGATTTAAAGAGGTTCCCGGTGACCCTGATCTTCCCTGGTAACCCCTTTCCATAATACGACAACAAGCCCAAACGGAAACTTTGTCACGTTACCAAATTGCTTTATGGACCGAAAAGAATATATGTTTTGAAAAACATATAAACTGTTTATGTGCTTTTAAACGGTATTAATAAGAACTGAGCATTGCTGCAAAATAAAGAATTAGAAACTGATAAACGATATACCTGACTAGGTCCCGTATATAAGTAAAATTAGATTTACTAATTTGATATGAAATGTATAAATTAGATTTATTGCTTTCAAGGAAACGTGAAATAACGTGATGTCAAAGATAGATTTGTGAAGGAACTTACGTTAATCTTTCTGGCATACGACTTTCACGTATCCGTAAGAATGTCTTACAGTTAGTTTAAAAGAACTGACTGCTTAACAAACGTAAGCATGTGAAAGAGGTTCTGATGCCAAAGATAGACTGGAGGTGGACACCCTCGGTTGTTTATTTGACATACCTCTTTTAAAGTCTGCTTGCACTGTTAAGCATAAACACAAACCCATACGAATTAAGTAGTATGCCCTTCCTACTCTATCCTTCTCACACTATTGTTCATTGGTTGACGGTTCTCTACTCAGTAGGCGTCGTCATTTACCTTTGGTGGTCAAGGGTTATGTAAGACATATCAAACCAAATAGAGTGAGGTTACTTACCAATGATTTCCAAAAAAGTTTTGGGCTTGTGGCAAAGTCTTAGTTAAAAACACGTGATGTTTTAACGAAATCAAGAATCACAAAGCAAGGTGTGATTAGCAAGGTCGCTTACCTAAAATAACTAATGGCTGAGTCATACGTAAAAACTGGCTTGTACATTGGTGAAAATAGGGATCTTGGACCTACTGCAAAAGGGAATAAAACAAATTTGCAGTGGGAGTTTTATTATTTGAATAAAACATTACATGAACAAAACTAAAATCTTTACTTTTAACGTTGTAGAAATATGGCTAAAGAATCGTCTTTCTCTTTGCGTTCCCTACTCGAGAAACAAACACTGAAAGCGGACGGATCCAATTTCACTGATTGGCTCCGTACCCTCACTATCGTATTAAGGCGAGAGAAGAAAGAATATGTCCTCAACTCACCGGTCCATGCTGCGCCTAAAGCAGATGGCAAAGCAGATGAGGTCGCTCTATACAACAAGCACAAGGATGATGAGCTTGATGTACAAAGTCTTCTGGTAGGTATTATGGGTCCTGAATTGCAGCGCCGATTCATGGACACTAAAACCTATGACATGTGCCAACAGCTCAAGAACATGTTTCAAGAGCAAGCACGTGTTGAAAGATTTAAAGTGACCAAATCCCTATTAAGTCACAAGTTGACTGAAGGCAGCTCTGTCGGCACTCACATGCTCCGTATGACGAGCGATGTTGAGCAGGCTGGAGAAGTTAAATACTCTGTTGAGCAAAGAGTTTGCTACATACATTATCTTGCACTCACTCCCGTCCAGCTTTTCGAGGTTCATCATGAACTACCACATGCTCGGGATGGACAAGAGCAAGAGCTATAGGGGATGCTTAGGATTGCAGATGATGACATGAAGAAGAGTACTTCTGTTCTCATGATCCAAGCTGGTGAGAGGAAGGTTAAAAAGGCTCTAAAGAAAGTGACTACTAAGTACAAGGGCAAAGGCAAAAAGATTGCTAAACCAACTCCTCCCAAAGTAAAGGTTGCTGTTGCCTCTGACTGCTTTTACTGCAACGTAAAGGGTCATTGGAAGAGGAATTGCCCAAAGTATCTGGCGGACGTGAAGTCTGGAAAGGTTTCCAAGGTTTCATCCTCAGGTATGTTTGTAATTGAAGTTAACATTGCTACCTCTATTAATGATTGGGTATTAGATACTGGATCATGTGCTCATATCTGTTCGAATATGCAGGCACTAAAGAATAGAAGGAAGCTACGTAACAAGGAAGTACAACTCCAAGTTGGAAACGGAGCATTAGTTGCAGCCGTAACAGTTGGAAGTATAGAGTTGTATTTGCCTAGCGGGCTTGTAATGGAACTTGAAAATATTTATTTTGTTCCTAGCATTTCCAAGAACATCATTTCGATCTCATGTTTAGAGACGAATGGGTTCTCTTTTGTTATAAAGAACAATAGATGTTCAATATATAAAGATAAATTATATTATGGATCCTCTTGTATGATGAATGGTCTGTATATATTGGAAATGGAAAAATCCGTGTTTAACATAACTAACAAACGACTCAAAGCGTCTCATGAAAGCACGACTTACATGTGGCATTGTCGCCTTGGTCATATAAACGAGAAACGCATCAAGAAGTTGCATCAAGATGGACTTCTTGGTAAATTTGATCTTGAATCAATTAACACATGCGAATCTTGCTTACGTGGAAAAATGACCAAAGCGCCTTTCTCCAAAAAGGGCGAAAGGGCAACTAACTTACTAGGACTTGTACATACTGATGTATGTGGACCTATGAGTACTTGTGCAATAAATGGTTATTCTTACTTTATCACGTTTACTGATGATTACAGTAGATATGGTTATGTCTACTTCATAAGACATAAGTCTGAATTCTTTGAAAAGTTCAAGGAATTCAAGGCTGAAGTAGAAAATCAATTAAACAAGAGTATTAAGGCCTTACGATCTAATCGTGGAGGCGAGTACTTAAGTTTTGAGTTTATAACGTACTTAAAAGAATGTGGGATAGTCTCACAACTCACGCCTTCGGGGGCACCACAATGGAATGGTGTTTCTGAGAGAAGGAATCGAACTCTGTTGGACATGGTTCGATCCATGATGAGTAACGTCACTCTTCCGAAATCATTTTGGGGACACGCACTAGAAACTGCCACACGAACAATAAATATGGTTCCATCTAAGTCAGTTGAAAAGACTCCATATGAGTTATGGTTTGGGAAAGCCCCAAATATGTCTTATCTTAAAATATGGGGTTGTGAAGTATTTGTCAAACGTCCGACATCTGGCAAACTTGATCCCAAATCTGACAAATGCTTTTTCGTAGGGTATCCTAAGGAAACGAAAGGATATTACTTCTATCACTAGTCCGAGAACAAAATAGTTGTTGCTCATGTTGGTATATTTTTGGAGAACCAGTTTCTCGCAAAATGAAGTAATGGGAGTAATGTAATACTTGAAGAAATTCAAGATACATCACACAATACAATATCTGAATCAGATCAGATGAACCCACCACTTGATACTTCGGCTGATGAGCATCTGGAAGAGCCAAATCCACAAGTAGCTGTGGAGGAGGTTCTAGTCCCGAGCTCAAGTACTTCGACGCAAGTTGACGTAGAACTGGATCCACAGATAGTTATGGATCAAGTTCAACAGCCCGAAGGTCAAGTACTACGTAGGTCAACAAGGACAGTCCATGCACCCGAGAGGTACTTGGGACTGCACGAGGTCTCAGTCTTTGATACTGAAGATCCTCTGACCTATGCGAAAGCAATGGATAGGCCTGACTCTGATAAATGGCTGGAGGCCATGAGATCCGAAATACAGTCCATGTATGACAACACGGTTTGGAACCTAGTTGTACCACTTGATGGGGTGAAACCCATAGCTAACAAGTGGATTTTTAAAAGAAAAATAGACATTGATGGTAATATGACTGTATATAAAGCACGGCTTGTTGCGAAAGGTTTCAAACAAATTCTGGGAGTTGATTATGATGAAACTTTTTCACCCGTGGCTATGTTTAAGTCAATTCGGATACTCCTAGCAATTGCCGCATTTCATGATTATGAAATCTGGCAAATGGATGTCAAAACCGCCTTGTTAAATGGAAATTTAGAAGAGGATGTGTACATGACACTGCCTGAGGGTTTTGAAGATCCAAAGAATGCTGGGAAGGTATGCAAGGTTCTTAGATCCATTTATGGATTGAAGCAAGCATCACAGAGTTGGAATCTTCGGTTTGACGAAGAAGTCAAAAAGTTTGGTTTCATCAGATGCGAAGAAGAACCATGTGTGTACAGGAAGACTAGTGGGAGTGCCATCGCCTTTCTAATCTTATATGTAGATGACATACTCTTAATCGGAAATGATGTTCCTCTGTTGCAACAAGCTAAGTCTTCATTAAAGAAAGTTTTCTCAATGAAGGACTTGGGTGAGGCTGTCTATATACTAGGCATAAAGATCTATCGAGATAGATCGAAAAGACTTATAGGATTAAATCAAAGCACATACATTGACAAAGTGTTGAATCGGTTCGCATGCAGGATTCTAAGAAAGGATTCCTGCTAATGAATCATGGCGCACAGCTTAGCAAGACTCAGTGTCCTTCGACAACTGATGAGTGAAGCACAATGAGTAAAGTGCCATACGCTTCGGCTATAGGCTCTATCATGTACGCCATGTTATGCACTCGCCCTGATGTCTCGTACGCTTTGAGTGTGACGAGTAGATATCAGGCTAATCCAGGCATGGAGCACTGGAATGCTGCAAAGAATATCCTTAAGTACTTAAGAAGAACTAAGGATATGTTTCTCGTCTACGGTGGTGACTCCGAACTCGGAATAAACAATTACACTGATGCAAGTTTCCAAACTGATCAAGATGACTCGAGATCACAGTCCGGATACGTGTTCATACTCAACGATGGTGCTGTGAGCTGGAAGAGTTCAAAGCAAGAGACTACAGCAAACTCAACCACCGAAGTTGAGTACATAGCTGCATCTGAAGCAGCTAAAGAAGGATTCTGGATCAAGAAGTTCCTTAGCGAACTAGGAGTGATTCCCAGTGTTCAAGGACCTGTGGACCTCTATTGTGACAACAATAGAGCTATAGCCCAAGCCAAGGAACCGAGATCGCACTCGAGATCCAAGCAAGTTTTACGACGTTATCACCTGATACGAGAAATCGTAAATAGAGGCGATGTAAAGATATGTAGAGTTGACACAGTCAGCAACACAGCTGATCCACTCACAAAACCTCTTCCTCAAGCCAAGCACTAGTTGCACACGGCTTCTATGGGTCTGAGACACATAGGAGATTGGTTGTGAGACTTTCTTTAGATCTACGTGATTTTTAAAAAAATTAGAGATTTGTAACTAGGGCCTACGATGATTGGCTCCTAGCTTAAGTGGGAGATTGTTAGTTTGTAATCTAGAAATCAATAATACGATAAATTATCATAAAGCTTTGTTCATGAATTGAGTGATTAATAAACTGTCATTTTGTTACCTTGAGTATTATTGAATTTATAGATCATTCATTTATCTGAACTAGAGTCAATAGTTGTAATTGTGAAACTCCATAATATTAAATGATATATATACTCTTAAAAGTCTCTAACCAAGGTAATTAGCAAGAACACTAATTTACCGTTACAATGTTAGAATGTGGATTAAAAGATGGTCAAGTTTTACAGACCATTGACATGAGATGTCATTTTAATCACAAAGATACATGTTCTAGGAACAAGGTATTTGACAGACCTCGAATGAAACATTAAATGAAATTGGGTACGTGTCATTAATATTTTCATTTAGTGTTAAGTTCTAAAGTATGAGGTATTCATCTTTCCTACTAAGAGATGTGTATGTGTGATTGTTACCTAACACTGTCGGTAAAACGCTGTCATAACGGTAGCTTTTCGGTATACATAACTTAGCTGAGGTAGTGATGGTTTACCAAAAGTACTATTGTCCCTCGTATCTCTATACAAGTTGCGGTATCACTGGGCCCGTTGATAGAGTAGGATTATTTGCATGCAGTATAATTGCAAGAGTAATTATATTTGATAATCTGCTCAAGATCGGGAGAAGATTAAGTTTGCAAGGATGACACACACCTACCTTGAAACTGATCTGATACTGCGAGACATAAGAATTAACACGACTAAAATAGTTTACTGGATCGTGGTATTGTATAGTACAGCATCATCTGTGTAATTGGATGCTCATAGTGTAGATGTCAGATGCCTCCTATGATTATAGAAATTAAAATGGTTTTAAATTCTATTTATCAACATAACATAGATCCTTTTGGGTCACACCGTATAGGAGCTAGTCAGAGAATCTTACTGATTAATTATAAATTGATTATAATTAATATTAAGATGGTTATAATTAATTATACGTGATATAATTAAATTATAAATGTCATATAAGATGACAAGTAGAAACAACGGTTAATTTATAAGCATACTCGATGCGTTGTATAAAACCGTACCGAAACCGAACCGAAACCGAACCCTGAGAAATATAATTGTTTAGAATAATTATATATATTTGATTTAGATTTTAAATATTAATTATGGTTTTAAATTTGGGATAACAATCATTATAAAATTAAAACCTTAATTAAAGAAATTAAAAATCCAAAATCTAAACTCATGTCGGCATGAGATATATATATATCAAAATCATGTATTAATAAAAACATGCCGGCATGTATTAATCAAATGTATTAATCAAATTTAAATATATCAAGATCATGTCGGCCAAGAAACAAAATATCAAAGTTTGATATTTATTTTAGGAACTGCCATTCAATGGCAATATTGTAAATAAGCCAAAAATTAAGGGTATTTCGGTAATCGGCCAACCTGCTTGATTTTTTAATAAATAGAGGAGCAGGGGTAAAGAGAAAATCACCAATTCACTCATATCTGATCTGATCCGTCTGATCGAATTGATAAATCTATTTTCTCTTTCTCGGTTACGGGTGTCGTGAATAGTGTTTTCGTGAAGTTTCGTGAATCTGATTTTGCGCGAGACGCAGTCAGTTTTTACGATCCTCGTGAATAGTGTTTTCACGCCTCCCGTGAATAGTGTTTTTGCAAATCTCGCTAGTTAGTATTTCTGGTAGTAGAAAGCCAGCGCTCTGGTGGTTCCTGGTGGACGACCGATAGAGGTATCAGACGTCTGATACTCCGAGGCAAGACATTCCTCAGATTCGATCTTCTCGGTCTGCTGCAATCCAATTGGAATTTGGAACAAGGTATAAATATGTTATATTAATCTATTTAATTTGTAGATAGATTAAAGTTTTAGAAATCAATTATGGAGTAGATCTGCAAAATGATTAAATCGGGTTTTGATGCCAAAGAATACTGAAGGTGGATCCCCTTGGAAAGTATTCTGACATACTCGTTTAATCCTTGACTTAAGATAGAAGTAAAATTTTTGTTTTACGTTCTTTCCGCATCTTAAGTTAATCAACAGTTTGGACGGTCCATAACCCAACAAAGTCCCAGCTCCAAATCCTCCAAATGCCCTCACAAACTCATTCCCGCACTCCCTCATTTTCACTTTCATTTCCTCTTTCTTTTTCTTTTCATTTTGTTTTTTGATTCAGTGACCAACGAACTAATATTTACGAATGGTGAATATTAATTAAGTGAATAAACCTCCCGGATGGTAAATTTCCTCTCATTGACTTTTTCTTTTCATTTTTATTTTTCATTTCCTCAAACTTTTAAAGGACAATTGCTGGAAAGTTTTATGAATGAAATGGAAATCTCAGGTGTGCTGAACTTAAACTTTTTCAAGTTCAAAAGCATACATCATACATGATTTATTACAGAGTGAGCAAATTTAAGGCAAATATCAGTTGTAATGCAATCTATATGCCTAGTTGAATTAAGATTTAAGGGTAGTTAATAGCTTAGGGATGTCAGTCCTGATGAGCTTGCAAGTTGGCATCGGGTTTGAAAGTAGAGCAAAGGAAGGGTGCGAGGCTATAATGGTCAAATATTGTTATTTAATTAGTTTTAGATATAATTAATATATTGAAGGATTATAGTGGGTAAATGTGTGCATTTTTGTTATTTTGAAGGATAAATATGATATTATAAATTTTTGAGGGAGAAATACATAATATTGAAGTTTTTGAAGAGATATATGAAATCTCCCCTTAAAAATAGACTGCTATTATATCGAATTGAGGTAAAAAAAATAATGGTTTTGAAACATCGATCCCGGTTCCAATGCAAAAAGCTTTTCCTATATCTTACAGCCTTATAAAAAAGGGCAATAATATCGTGAGTAGACTATGTACTAGCCATAAATGATATGAACAAAAACTTTTGAATTTTGATACACTCTTCATACATAAGATTTACAAGCCATATAATTTCATGCCCATCTTCCTATCTTCTTTTCTCCAACTACTATCTCGTTCACCGTTATTTACAAGCTGCTATTTTTAATTTCTTTGTTGATTGTTTCAAAATTTGATGCTTCCAATTCATAGAAGTTGAATATCGTTCTTAATTTCTTTTCTTTGTTTTGTTGATGATTAATTCTATTAATTGCTACAACTTTTATTTTTTAAAAAAGCATATTCCTCTAAATCTTTTATCTTTATAATCCTAATAAGAATCATTCCTAATTTCCATTATGGATTCTTTAACTACGTTTAATTTCCTACATTTATTTTCTTTGATATTTGAGTCTAAATCCTCCCAAATTTCTATTTTTGAAAATGGATGAGCTTTTAATTGCTACTTTTCTATTTTTAGACACATATTCATGTAAGCTTTTATTTGGAAGACTTTTTTTTTTCATTTTTTTTAATGAATTAATCTGGATTTGTTTTTTTAAGGGAAAATTTCATGCGCAAGTTCGGAAGGGGATAAGTTTTCTCCAATATCCCATCCATATAAAATACAACACAATATATATTTACTTGTCATCGGACCGCCTTATTTATATATAGTTTGTTGAGTATCAAATGCAGATTGTATGCGATAAGCACATAGATCATTCATTTTGTATTTTTTGGTATTTTGTTTGCCTCAATTCAACATGAGTCGCAAAAAACATTATATTATTATTTTGACAATTAAATTTTGATGGGAAGATCCATGAGAAAACCATTTATTTTTCCATCAACGTACCAATAGGAAGCCGTTGCTTCAGATATGAAACCATTTATTTTGTTCTTGTAAATTTATCAAAATATTATAAAGAAAATTGTAACAATAATAAAATTAAAGTGAGACTGTGATAATTGCACAACAGTTCGCACTATAGACCATTCAACATAATTTTCACAATAGTTTGCACTATATCTTTATTTTTAAAGTCTAATCAGTCAATTTAAAACATTCAACATAATTTTCATATAATAATGCACTTATAGTGAATCTAAATAAAAAATAATGATTTTTTACCTATCTAATTCGGTCTGTAATTTTATTTTTATACGAATGTCATATTTAATAATTTTAATCGACCGTTTAAACTTTAAAAATAATAATATGAATTAATAGCACGGATGAATCCAATATATATAGCCTTACTCGTAAAATAATAACAATAAAATTAAATATAATGGTTAATTATTTACAATTCATGTGATTTGAGAATGTCACGACTGATTCAATTTTTTAATATGTGCTGCGAGTCAAACCGAGTTCGAAAGTTTCAATTTGGCCCTTCTATTTTATTTTTTAATTTGTAGCAGTTTCGGTTCCCGTCATTCCTTTGCAACATCTTTTTGTAGGCAACTCCAAAAAATTCTAAATTAATCAGAGTAGATCGTCTTTGTCTTTTTAGAAATAATTGAATACTTAGCGATATTTTTAAATGTGATTTCTAAAATTGTACAATTGGTTAGTTGTTGACGTGTTATTGATGAGTCCGGCTAGTATAACATTAGTGTCATTTCAGCCTATATAATACAAACTCCAAATTTACCGAATCGACTTCCAACAGTGAATCCAAACCGTTCAAACCAATCTATTTCATTAGTTGTGCGTTAAATACAAATTTTATAATTTTTCGAATTTATTTAGTATCAAGTCAAGCGGTCAAATGTATGAGTTTTTAAGTTAATTTTAATGCATTCATTTTTCAATATTTTTGACAGCTTGATTTGATACTAAAATAATTCGAAAATATAAAAAAATACATATATATACATCACTCATAAAGTAAATCGGTCTGAATGGTTTGGAATAGTCGTTTGAACTAAATCCAATTAATTTTGGAGTTGGTGTCATATTGCACCGATGTCATACTAGGCGGAATCGTTATTGATAGCATAGGTCATGTTTAGTTCTGAAGTTAGTGGTGGAGTAAACTCTCTACTCCACTTTTAAGGAGTTAAACGAGGAGTAAATTTGAAAGAGTAAGATGGAGTAATATTTGAGTTAATCCGGATTAAGTTACTCCATTTAGAGATGTGAAGTAACTTACTCCACCTGTGAATCCTACTATTATAGTAACATCATGTTATAATTTTCTCTCTCTTCATTAGCTTACTCCATCAAACTCTAACCAAATATGATTATTTTAACCTGTCTTAACTTAGAATAAGAAATTTAATTCGGAGTAACTTTAATTTACTCCACAACCAAACATGACCATAGTGATATGTTTTATTATTGTTTTAAAAATCTAGCAGGTAGCTAAAAATTAAAGGATGAATCTGAACTGCTGAAATCGACAATTACATACAAAACTATTTACATGCTCACAAATAATAAATTTTCTTTTGCTTTTTGAAAGTTAAGGCACTAATTATTCGATTATTGGGCTCAAATTGTATTCATAAAATATTGAATACTATTTAAGACACGGTGATACGTACACACTATAACTGGATGTAAATTGCTCAAATACCTCATTGATTTAGTGCTTTAATTACTTTCTACATTCTTATCTTTGTTTTTTTTATAGGTATAAAATTATTGTTTTTCAAAAAATTATAACCATTCAAATACAATAATTTTGTATTTATCTAAAAAATTGTAAATATTTTCTAAAAATATAAAATTTGATCTCCAAACACATGTTAATATGGAATCACATTGAACGGTTCAAATTACTTTTATAACTGGATGTAAATTGGCAAGAGGGCTGAAATACCTCATTGATTTAGTGCTTTAATTACTTTCCACATTCTTATCTTTGTTTTTTTATAGGTATAAAATTATTGTTTTTCAAAAAATTATAACCATCCAAATACAATAATTTTGTATTTATCTAAAAAATTGTAAATATTTTCTAAAAATATAAAATTTGGTCTCCAAACACATGTTAATATGGAATCATATTGAACGGTTCAAATTATTTTTTTTGACTTAGGTAAAGAGAGAAAAATATGTAAGGCATAATTGAAACACAAAAATAACGGGACATTTTTTTAACAAGCATGGTTGTATCTCTATCTTATTTTCTCGTAAACATGCCGTTCCGATGCTGAGTTTATATTTCTAGAGTTAACATGTAAATCTTGTTACTCTTGATGTTTGATATATATATATATATATTTTCGAATGATCTTAATTTAGTCATTGTTGTTTGATTGCTTTTGTGTTTTATGTTCGATCTTTCTTGATTTTGTTTTACTAGTCTAGACCGTCTTGTGATAGCCAAACACGAAAGTTAGTTATAAATAGACTAGTCGGATAAAGATAAGAAATAATAAAAATGCTAGATTATTGGCTCGCAATCCTTGAAGGGGCCCGATGCCTGTCCAGAACGTTAGATTTACATCAAAATCCGTGTGAAAGTTTAGATTCACGAACAATTCATAAATTTTAATTTGACACAAAACGGACCTGATCACAGATGATACATCCTGCTGAATCGGGTGTTGGACTCGTTCGATGTTTTTCTCTCTCTTTTTTTTCTCGCTCTTGTTTCGCGTAAAGCTTTTAACAGAGTAGTTTGGGCATAATGCAGCTTTCTTGTAAACATACCGTTCCGTTGCTGAGTTTATATTTTTAGAGTTGACATGTAAACATTGTTACTTTTGATGTTTTGATATATATATATTTTCGAATGATCTTAGTTTAGTTATTATTGTTTGATTGCTTTTGTGCTATATGTTCAATCTTTTTTGATTTTGTTTTACTAATTTAGACCGTCTTGTGATGGCCAAACACGAAAGTTAGTTACATTTAAGCTAGTTGGATAAGGATAAGAAAAAATAAAAATGCTATATTATTGGTTTGCAAATCGCAATCCTTGAAGGGGCCCGATGCCTGTCCAGAACGTTAGATTTACATCAAAATCCGTGCAAAAGTTTAGATTCACAAACAGTTCATGAATTTTAATTTGACACGAAACGGACCTGATCGTAGATGATACATCCCGCTGAACCGGGTGTTGGACTCGTTCGATGTTTTTCTCTCTTTTTTTTTTCTCGCTCTTGTTTCGCGTAAAGCTTTTAACAGAGTAGTTTGGGTATAATGCAGAGCACAAAACACATACAACGCTGTTTGATTCTATAGTCAGTGTGCTGCACGAAGTTAAAACTAATCTGTTAAAATATTTACCCCTACTCTCTTTCCTGAGTTCGTATACTCTAAGATACCTCAACTTTTGCATGTTTTTATGGGAAATGTCAACCGTGAAATACGTTCTACACTAATCTTAACGCCCAATTATTACTAGCCCCCGTGCTATCCCCGAACAGACACCGTACACGTCGGTCACGTAAAAGTTGAGATATCTCAGAGGATAATTACTTCTTTTCTTTCTGGGTACACTTTATAGAGCAGTTTTAGCTTCATGCAGCGCACATACCATATAAAACGCTGTTTTGATTCTATAGCCAGTGCGCTGCATGAAGTCAAAAATACTCTGTTAAAATATTTTTTCCTCGGACCATTCGCCTGGTTTGGTTTCGACTCTCGAGTGAGAGAGACGGAGAGATCTCAAAAACACTGCGCTGCTCCAATTTCTAGAAAGAAAGAAAATGGGGTAAAGGCGAAAGAAAAGGGTAGACAAAGAGCATGCGATAAATCTTCTATAAATCGGGCGCTGTATTTTATCGAACTACCTCATCAAATTCGAATTTAGAGCACGAATCGCGGTACTAAAATAAAAGGATTTAAGCAAAGTTTTGAACGATTCAATGGATGTTGTGTCTGCAGTTGAAGAATTCAATGGGTATAATTCAAAGGATTTGAGCAAAGTTTTGAAGGATTCAGAGAATTCTACCTTGAATTGGAAAGCTAAAGACGGAAGCCTAAAACAGGTACTTATTTACTGGTATAGACCAAAAAATTGGTTTTGAATTGTGTTAATTTATAACCAAACTAAAGGTAAGAGAAGAGTTTGTGTTTTGTTGACTATATCAATTGCTTAGGTCTCAATGGCTTATCCAAATAAATTTTGTTAGGCTTTTTGGAGAAAACCCAATACTTTAATATAGAGATTAGACCTAAATTATATACAGGAAGCAATCAGCATTAATGCTGAACTGCTTGTTTAGTGTGATATTAGTAGTAAATCGCCAGATATCTTGATTTTGCCCCTGAGTTTTACTATTTTTCCTGAGACCCAATAAAATCAGACAAGGTCAATGCAATACCCATTAACATGTTCTGGACATATTTAGTTGTTAATGAGAGATTGGAGTAATACTGGGATTTGTTCTTGCGTTAATAATTGGTCACTCTTTGATAATAACCCAATAAATGGTGAGTGTTAGTTGAATGGGATTGTTGGGTGTTATTTTCACTTGCCATGAAATATTCGGTGCCATTTGCGCCAAATGTTTTTTATTTATTTTTATTTTTTACTGCTAGCCTTAAAACACCTGTTTTTTCAAATTTTTTTTTGGTTTCTTCTAGATTGATATAGAGAAACTTGCTGCTGCTCTTCCCTTAAACCTCATAGCTGTTCTACTTTCGCCTAATGATGGAGACAGAGATTTCGCTTATGTGCTTCGTGGGATCCGCCTTTTGAATACCCTGTCTGATGTGGCCACTCGACATGCTAGACTTGAGCAGGTCTTTTAAATTTAATGGATAGTTTATATTTATGCTGGAGTAGTATGTAGAGAACTATCTGCATTTCGTCTCCTTTCCCAGAACTAATATATCTCTGTTTCGCTATTTAGGGGTAATTTGGGGATTTTGTTTTGAAAAATTCCATAGAGTCTAGGAGAATGAGGAATGGTTGAATATACCAGAAAATATTCTAAAAATACCAGAAAGTACCAGAATTTTTTTAGGCTTTTGCACTTGCATTTTAGAGTATACAAAATATTATGCAGGCACATGTTATGAATAGTCTGGTGTGAGGTGAAAATTGTTGGTGTTGTTGTATAGCACTTGAAATGTTCATTATTTTGAAGACTTATCTTATATATTATTTATTTTTCTTTTTTTTTTTCAGATTTTGCTTGATGATGTCAAAGTATTGGAGCAAGTCATGGATCTGGTATTTTTCACCCTGATTGTTCTTTCGCACAGATACCAGGTTTGTCTCATTTGATACTGATAACTAGTAATCTCTTTCTGTAAATAATTTAAAAGTCACAAAAAATAAAGGTCCAAAAAATGTATAAATTCGCAATAGTCTAGTGATTCCATGCTTGTTTTTTTTACTTTCTATAATTTTTTTTTTATCTCATTTATCAGGGTGGCAATCTTGATTCTGCTCCTATTATTCGCACCACTCTCGGTGCTTGTGTGCTTCATCTATTGAGCAGTTCACTCACCTCTCAGTGGAATGAACTAGCTGTTGTTCTTCTTGCCCATCCAAAGGTGTGATCTTAAATTGACTCTTTCTGTTTGTTTCTTTTTCTTTGCTTGATTTATATCATTATATGTAATCCAAGAGTAATGGGTTAGCAAACAGTAATTTGGGTTCAATGAAGATTTTTGATTTTTTTATTTAAGTATTATTGAAGCTTATTCTCAAAATTAGGCGATTAAAGCGCTCATTTGTTTAATTATTGTTAATTGTGGCCTAACATCACAATTCATTGCCAAGCAGCGAGTTCATACATAATTGGAAGATTGAGTTGGGTCCTATTTGGGTGACTACAAAACAAAGTTCTTGGTTCAGGCTTAGTTTTGAGATATAGTTCCTAATATATTTGAACTGAAATTGAAGAGAGTGCTTTCCGATGTTGAATGTAGTTAGGGGTGTTCAAATGGTCGGTTCGATTAAAACCGGATTAAAACAGGCAAACCAAAATTTTATTTGGTTTTCAAAAATCTAACTGAACCAACTGAATAAAACTTGTCAACTAAATCCAAAAAAAGAGATTAAACCGAACCAAATATAAAAAAAAAAAACTGAAGTAATTAAAAAATTCAACCGAACTGAACTATTTAACCGAAAAAGTGAACCATTTAATCCAAAATTTATTGGTTCGGTTAAAAACCAAATAAAACGAATCCAATGAACACCCCTAAATGCGGTCAATTGCATATAAAAAGTGCAGATAGGTAAAGCTGTGCACTTTGAACCATATTTTATTCTTCTTTCTTTGTTACCTCTAATGTCAGGTAGAGAGATTTGTGGAATCGGCCTTTGGTAGCCTTCATGAAAATACTAGGCTTTTTCGTCAGAAGCTGACAGAGTTATCTAGAGAAATTGTTGCTGATCAATCAAAATTACCAGATGCCGTGAAAGTGTCCCACTTTCTAAGCCAACAGTGCGAGGCCTCCTTGCAATTTCTTCTCTCTCTATGCCAACAAAAGCTGTTTCGGGACCGAGTATTAAAAAACAAGGTACTTATTAATAATTTTGTTTACTTTTTCAATGATGAGTGAGGCTATGGTACTATGCACAATGCATATTGGTCCGTACTATGGATCGATATCTTCATTTTCGAAATCCAAATAGTCGATCAGAACTGTTCAACATGGTCTCCATTTGAAAATCTACTTGTAGATCAAATTTTACATTTTTTAGAATTTTTTTACTTATTTTTAAATAGAAAATTATTTAATCTATAATTTCTAGATCATTCAAAAGTAGTGATGTTATACCTATCTAAAAAAATAGCAAAAACATTATAAAAAATGTAAAATTTAGTCTGCAAGCACATTTTCATATGGAAATCATTTTGAACGGTTCAGATTGACTATTTGAGCTTTGAAAATGAAAATATTGATTCATAGTACGAACGAATCCGTGCTACGCATAGTACCATGGCCTCACTCTTCAATGATTAATACAGCATGAAGGCAGTATATTTTCCTAAAACAGCAATTAAACCCACAAATGCCGAAAACAAAATGGTGAAGTTAGAGCCCGAATAGGTTCTCGTAAAATGGTCTGTACAATAATAACATTGGGAAATTATGACATGTTTAATTATGCAGGAACTGTGTAAAAATGGGGGAATTTTATCACTTGCTCATAGTATATTAAGGCTACGGGTCCCAGAATGCTTCCAACACTCTGCTGAAATTATTGCTTCTGTCTCTCGATTCAAGGCCAAAATACTTGCACTTGTGAGTAATAACACCTCCACTTCATTAAGTAATAAAAAATAACAATATCAAAGCTTAATTTACCTCTTCTATTGTACAGTTGTTACTGCTATGTGAGGCCGAGACGATATCATACCTTGATGAGGTCGCTGGATCTCCAAAGAGTATGCAATTGGGCCAGTCTGTTGCTTTAGAGGTTGGATCTCTTTTATTTATTTATTTTTTATTTTTTGATAAAAGTGGACTATATCCACCGATTTCATATAGAAACCATCCTACAATGTTTTTTAGTGGTACCAAATGACTTTGGATCTCTTTTATATATTTACTTATCTCTTTATTTGCTTGTGTAAACCTTGTTTCGTGTTATTCTGGAACTCGATGAAAATGCAATCCCAAAAAACTTGCTGAAATTTTATGAAATATGTTTTCTGTTCAGTTTCTTAATATGCTGAAGACAGCCTTCAGGAGAGAAGAATCAAGACATGCTAATGCATATAAGAAGAATAAAAATTTGAATATTCCTAGGGGCTTTCTGCTTATTAACTCACTTCGTCTGGTTGATATCTTCTCTGATGACTCAAACTTTAGGTTTTCTTTCATGACCACCACTGTAAGTATCTTGTTGCAAGTTTTTTTTTAACATACTAAATGTATCTTTTCAGCACTTACTCTAACACAAACTAAACTCTATTTAAGAAGAAAAATATGCTTAGCAAGTTACCTCTACAGATTACCAAAATGTCCTCCATAATTGCTTTCACTTTGTTTCTCAAGTCTATCCAAATGCACCTCTCTACATATGCTAAAACCAAATTATTTAGGCATTTTTAGTAATTCATAAGAGGATGTATAGGTGATATTTGTCATATCATAGAGAATCGTTTTGCTTTTACGGCTATTCATTTTATACTGATGTTTTACAAGGAAAAAATGAGATAACTAGAAAGTAAAGAGGAAGTATTATCTCTTAATAGGTTCCATTTATGAGCGAAATACTAGCAACACCTCATGAAGAGTTTGTCTCGAGTTGGTGCTCTGTCAATTTACCAACTATAGAAGAAGAGGCTAATCTGGAGTATGACGTGTTCAATGCAGCCGGTTTTGCTGCAACTGCAATGGCAGGTGGTGCAATCAATGAAGTCAATTATGCATGCCAGCTCAGCCTGAGTAGCATGCATGCTGTCACTTATGCGCAGTTGAGAACCTCATGCACTGTCAAAATCATAGCCAATTTACACATCTTTGTCCCCAATATATGTGAAGGTCAACTCTTAAATCCATTCCTTTATTTTTCTAGAATGAGTGAGGCTATGGTACTATGCATAGCGTATATTGGCCCGCGCTATGGACTCATCCCAAAGTCTTAAATCAATTTGTATGAAATGTACTTGCAAACCAAACTTTATATTTTTTTAGAATTTTTTACTATTTTTTTAGGTAGGTAGAAATTCATTTGATCTGAAAATTCTGGGCCATCCGAAAACAGTAATTTTCTACATTTTTATTAAAATAGTAATAAAATTCTAAAAACTGTAAAAATTTAGTCTACAAGTACATATTCATATGGAGATCATGTTGAACGGTTTGAATCGACTGTTAGGACTTTGAAAATGAAAATATAGATCCACAGTACTGACCAATCCACGCTATGCATAGTACCATAGCCTCACTCTTGAATTCCACTGGACGAGTTTTTCTATTTTGTCGAACTAGGATTTAGAGAAATTAATTATCAAAAAATTATTTGTCCCTAGTTTGTCAAATTTTATTAGTAGGATATAGAAAAAGAAATTTGAAGTATCTTTTTGAAAAGACGACACCCAAATTTGAATTGGAGATAATAATCCCATGCCTTGCCGCTTGGCTATCCCGCCAAATCTAATCCAAAATCGATAAAAATAATTCAGTTTTTTTAATCGTAATTATTTTGCTTATATCTTTCTGAAAAGAAGGGGAGGATTTCTGGTCTTTATTGTATTCATTCAATTGAAATCGTTTTCTTTGATGAATTCTATTTCAGAACTTTTCTTCAACATGTAATGTTTTGAGCATCCAACCAACACGTGCATGATGCATATACCCTTTTGCTCATGCTTGTTTTAGCTATCCTTTATTTTTTCTTTGAGTGGGGCTATGGTAATATGCTTATTACGGATCGACCCGTGCTATGGATCCATATTTCTTTTTTGAAGTTCAAACAGTCGATCCAACTCTTTAAACATGATCTCCATATGATAATATACGTGGAGCAAATTTTACATTTTTTATAATTTTTTTACTATTTTTTTAGATAGGTAGAAAATCACTGCTTTTGGATGGTCCAGAAATTTTTAAATTAAGTGATCTACATATCTTAAAAAAATAGTAATAAATTTCTAAAAAATGTAAAATTTTGATTGCAAGGGCATTTCATATGAAGATCATGTTGAACGGTTCAGATTGAATGTTTAAACTTTAAAAACGTAGATATGACTCCATAGCGTGGGCCGCAATGTCAATGCATATTACCTTCGTCTCACTCCCTTTCTTTCTTTTCTTTTGTAAGTTTGCATACATATACTTTTCCATCCATGCATAGTGATAGGGAACCAAGCCAACAGCAGCAAGCCTGCAATAAAACTGAAAATATATAAATAACTGATTGCTGCCCCTCTGGTATTTCTGAGTAATTTTGTGGGTACTTATCTAACCAAAAATTTGTATGTGGTATTGGCAGAGCATGAGAGAGATTTGTTTGTTCGTGAGTTTCACAATCACCTAGTTCAAGAGAGACCTATGTCTTCAGCAGCTGAAGTTTGCAAAAACTTGAGTAATTTTTAATTTTTGCACTATTGTTCTGAATTTTCTACTTCTTTTGTTGTTTAATACCTTCAAGGATCTTATCATATCTTCTAAGTGTTGCGAAAGGAAACAAAAACAAAATTGAATAAAAATGCTGGAAATTTTTATGATGGGTCTGCTACCAGTATTATATCAGTATGTCCTGACTTGTATGTTGTTAAAATGACTCTTAAATGATGGTTTTTTAATGTAATATGTTGTACTTACTGTAGGTTCTCTAGCTGAGTATGTAAAAACACTGATTCCAAGCTTAATAAATCAGGACGATGTGCAGCTTTTAAGGTAATCAATTCATTTCGTAGAAGTTTTGTGGTTAAAGTGTAAAGTGGGTGGGGCCAGAAACCGAGTGATACATTCATGATTTCAAGGAGCCTAAAAGTATGAAGTCAAAAGTGCCAAATGAGAACAAAATATATTGGTACTGTTTGGTCAGGTTCCATACAATATGCAATAGTGATATGTGCAGTAGGTAAAACTTGAGAGTTGAGATAAAAATTGATTGACTTGTACGATCTATATTTTTCATTTCTTGAAGCTCTTTTGCAGAGTGTTTACTGACACTCTAAGAGGTTTTTGCAACCTACAAGGTACAGAAAGCACTGAGCAGGTATGTGTTTTTCATGATATATTATGATTATTCTTTTACCAGTATGGTCACTTACTAAAATTTCTGGAACTTGACCTACCTGGTACAACACTGATATTTGTTGCAATTATCTGTTTTGAATTATTAAGGTGGGGCAAGGGGAACTTGCAAATGTACCGAAAGCTGAAAACATGTACCATACTGAGCAATCTTTAATGAATTTGGCTGCTGCTTTCAACTCAAAGGTACTTTCCATAAATATTTTGTATTTTTCTAATTTCTTCATTAATGATTGCTGCATGAATGCACGTTTGCATAAAGTTTGAGTAGAACTTGTGTTTACTATAAACATTTATAAAATGTTTTTGAGTTTACAAATTTCTTATATAATTAAAGGATGAAAATCCTTATTGAGTCCTTTTTTGTATTATCTGATAGAAATTGAGATGAAATACAATTTCGTTTAGTTTTGGTAGAAGTCATGTTGCTTTTATTTGTGGTCATAGAAACTGGTATGCTGTAATCTTAGAATCAAAATAGTGTTGTTCT
This sequence comes from Carex cristatella, assembly GCA_024447775.1. Taxonomy (NCBI): domain Eukaryota; kingdom Viridiplantae; phylum Streptophyta; class Magnoliopsida; order Poales; family Cyperaceae; genus Carex; species Carex cristatella. The sequence continues at coordinate 5,361,498 of JAJHPF010000008.1, read as the reverse complement.
TGTATATTTACTTTTCTTCAGTACGTGGAAGGTATTAGTAATGTTGAATTGACTTTCACTTCAGATCAAGTAAACCATAGGTTTTATGAATTATAGGGCAAGTTACCATATAACTTAACCATTTCATGTTTTAACCAGATTTCAATATCCTCATAATATTTATCTGCTAAGTAAACTACAGCTTTGTCTGAAATGTAGAGCATGTCATTTTAAAATGTCTTTATTTTTCGTATTTCACCTCTTGAAAGAAGTAATGTTTTCTTTTGCAAGTTATTTTGATGAGCAAAACTAGGGTGTGATGTGCTCACCAAGAGAGGTTGTTGAGCACACCTCCAAAAAGCTATCGGATTGACTTCGAACTATGAATCCAAACCATTGAAATCCATGTATTTCGTGAGTGATGCATGTACATGCAAAAAATTTGAAGTTTCAAATTCGTTTAGTACATGGTCAAGCGGTCAAAGTAATGATGAAAAATGAATATATAAAACAATTTAAAAATTAACTTATAATATGTTCATTGTTTTGACTGCTTGACCATGTGCTAAACGAATTCGAAACTTTAAAATTTTTGCATGTACATGCATCACTTATGAAGTACATGGATTTCAACGGTTTAGATTCGTAGTTCGAAGTCAATCCGATAGTCTTTTGGAGATGCGCTCACCAATTTCTCTCAGTGAGCACATCACACCCTAGTTTTGCTCTATTTTGATATCGCTCCACTAAGAAATGCATCAAAAGCAAACCCAGACAACATGAAACAACAGTGTTGGTAAAGTGTTCAAATTGTATATATGATTGTTAATGCATCACAAAACAAAGCAAGCTAGCTCAACAATTGATTTTTCTCAGAAAAGAAAGTTCAACAATAGATATAAAGGAAAGAAATGCACCTTACTGCAAGTTTTATAAATCATGCCAGTGTTTGGATGCATTAATTTGCTTGCCCAAATGAACATTTTTTTAGTTCATTGATCAATGTCAGAGGTTCCACCACTGCTAAGAGAACAGTCAAATTTTAATGACAGCCACCTAGGTAGCATTTGAGTCTGGTTACTTACCAGAATATGCTGGCACAAAAGCATTCCTTCTGTTTTGTTCAAATGTGAGTGCAATACAAGTTATACAACATATTTTAATCTTTGTTTTGCCAGATGTTAACTCTCATCTTTTTTCTTTTGCTGAAAATTTTCAAAGGGTATGGATATTGACCCAAAAGCTGAACCGGAGAAACTAGATCTCGATAAAGCCACTGTTACCAGGGAAAATACCAAAGAAAGTGATCCAAATGAGGATGAGAGAATAGAAGCGTCAAACTCAAATTCACAAGACCAAAGGAAAAAGAGAAAGAGAAATATCATGAATGATGTGCAAATAAAACTTATAGAGAGGGCTCTTTTGGATGAACCTGAAATGCAAAGGAATGCTGCTGCTCTTCAGGCCTGGGCTGATACTCTCAGCAACAAAGTAATACATGTCTTTCTAAATGTTGCTTATTACAGATTATTGTTTTGTTGGGAGAATTCATGTATATCCCTTGGAAATCTTGAAATTACGTATTTCCCCTCTAAATTCATAATATCACATTTACCTTTCTAACTTAAAAAAAATTCACACATTTACCCAATTTATTATGGGTACTTCATAAATTTAAAATAAGTTCTAATAGGAAAGCCAATAATTTGGGTAAATTTGTCGTTGTTGAAATTTATAAGAGTAAATTTGATCTTGAGAGAGATGATTGCAAGCACAATATGTACTTTTTGAAGGGCGTATACCAAAGTCGAAATTGTTCACTTTGACTATGCCAAATATTTTGGGTTTATTTTGTAAATCTCCATGGTTGTTAACACAGATATTTATCTTTAAGAGGAGTATTATAGGTAATGTATCTATTTTTCTGACTAATACAGAATTGTTAATACTTTTTCAGGGCTCAGAAATTACACCATCCCAGCTGAAAAATTGGTAAGATGATATTTTTATCTTTTCATTTGGCACTTTTGGTGTAGTTTTGTGTTCTATTTAGATGGTTTTTACATTGCATTGGTTTCGTATCACTTGGTTCAGATTACTTGTCTTCTTATCGCAGATAACAAATCTTTGAAAATGCCTAAAAAGTATAGAAAGACAACTATACTAAATTCTGAAATATTATACTTTTTTTTATTGCACAGGCTGAACAACAGAAAAGCCCGTCTGGCACGTGTGGCCAAAGAAACCCGGCACACATCTGAGGGAGAGAACCCTGATAGTCCTAATGAAGACCAATCCAACATGCCTTCCAATTCAAAATCGGTAAACCAAACCAAACCTGAACCAAAACCATTTATCTCAAAGCTTGACCAGTTGGTTTATGAGCCGGGCATGATTGTTTCAATTTTGGATAGAGATAGGAATGAGGTCGGTACAGGAAAGGTGTTCCAAGTGGAGGGAAGGTGGCAAGGGAAGAGCTTAGCGGATGCAGGTTTGTGCGTGGTCGATGTAACCAATTTGAAAGTAGAGAGATCAAAGGAGGTTTTAAACCCCTCTGAGGTTACCGGTCGGACTTTTGAGGAGGCAGTGACACAAAATGGCGGTATTATGAGGGTTGCTTGGGATACTGAGAAATTAGTGCCATTGTTGAATTTTATTGAGGTTTAGGGTTTTGGTTTGGCTGCTGTTGCAGTGAATATGAAGGTTAGGTTTTTAGGTAATTTGTTAGTTGTAACTGCTAGTAGGGTTTATTTAAAGGAGGGACTAATTCATGGTTGTTAGTTTTAGAGAGATTGCTGATTGAGTTCTATTTCAATTTTAATTATAAAAATTTAGTTTGGTTTATTACTTCTTGGTAAATTTTTATTCCTGTGTAAATAATAATTTTTCTTAGGGTAGGGATTGTAATGATTTTATTTTAGGTCCTATTGGAAAACTCATGTTGTTTTTTTCCCCAGTAATGGTAAAATGGGTTGGAGCTTGGAGGTTTTGCTTTGAGGGGTTTGATTTGTTTTTCTTGCATGAAGGTCTAGTGATAGTACTAAATTATATTAGCGTTGATTGCAGCCAACTCCAATATAGGGGTGTAAATGGTTGGATATGGATTGCATAGTGATTAAATCGTATTTTTATCTGTTTTAATTATTCGAAGAGATGAATATGGGTAGTTTTAGATAGGGGTACTGATTGGATATTAAATGATCCGTATAGAGATCGGATATTGGATAGATACAAATATAAATATAATTCAAATAATTAAAAATAAATTACTAATATACATTATCAAAAATAGCATTTAAATATAATTTTTAATTTATAAATTATAATTAATATTTTTCATAATAAGTTTGTTGATTACATATATCATATTACAAAAATAGTAGTCACTAATTATATAATAATAGTAGTCACTAATTATGTCATAGAGTTACATTATTAATTTTAATATATCAATCTAAGATTGATAATATTATTTTCTAAGCATATAGGATAAAAAGTTGAACCAGTAGCATCAACAATTATGCCACTTCAACTTCTTCTTAAACAACTGGATCTTTTCTTTTTACCTTCTCAATAAGATCATATATCAATACCATGCGACTAAAATTACAAGTAATAAATTATCGGCATACCCAAAAAAAAATACAAGTAATAAATCATTTGTATATATATTTGTTGTGGTCTTGTGGAGTATATGTGTATGTAAACGATCGGATACAGAAAATTAATTATCAAAATTTTTGGGACACGGATACAAATAGAGACAATCTCGAATACAAATACGGATCGGATAATTTATATACTTTTCCAAATTAAAATCCAAACAAAATCGTATAATATCATCATTTCCATTATTAGTATGCACAGCACAAATCTATATACATGCAGATTTTAACATCTCATTTTTTAATTGCCGCAGAGAAACCTTTTTTTTTGGGACCATGTGACGGACATCCCAAGAGGATACTCATAGATTTGATTCTTGTTTCCTTTGATCGATGAAACAGCATATCTCGTAAATCTGATTAAAAATCTAGTAATAAGAGAAGTTTGTTTTGTGGTACCCTCCTTCATTTATTAGGAAAGATATTTGCATGGTTTCGTGCTCTATTTTCTCTTAATTTAGACAACCGGATTATTTCATATTCTCAAGTTCTAATTCAACAAAGTAATTCATAATGTTTATTAGTTTTATTTTTCAAACAGTTTTAAATTTTTTATGTTTTATTGTAAGTTTTATTTTTATTAACCTTTCAAAGACAAATTGTATTACATTATGTTGACTATATTTTAGCAAATAAAAATTTTTATAGGCAAAAGTATAATTGTAATAATAAAATTACAATATTATATTAGTTTTTTATTCCAATAAAAAAATTTAATTATATTTATATTATTTTGTTTACTAGATGGATACAAAGGAATCAACAATATTATATTAGGTTAAACTCAAGTATATGATAACAGAGGGTCATAGGTAGGGTTGCAAACGAATCGAACTTATTTCAGTTTGAATTTGGTTTGAATTAATCGAACTGAATCAAATTTTTTACGAACTCAATTTCAAATCTTTTACAAACTTTTTTACGACAAGGAAGAGTAATCGTAGACGCCGAGAGCGAGAGGTGAAAGTCGTCTAGAATTTCAGAACTGAGAGCGAAGGTTACGACTTGCAAATTATAACTTATGGTTGGCGGCCTTATGTTTTAACTTTTAAGTCATCAGCGAAAATCAACGATTCACGTTCTTTGAGATTCTAACTAGAATAGTTCGCCAACCTATTTTGAACGAATTAGGTCCAGTTTGAGTTTGATTTGAATTAATTTCGAACTATTTCAAATCAAACTTTTATGAACATTTTCGAATCAAACTTGAATCGAATCATGAACTACAAATTTTTTGTGCAGCCCTGGTCATAAGATTTGAAAGCATCAAGGATGATAGCACATGCATGCATGATACACTCGTATTATTCTTTAAAATAGGGACAGCACATTTATGGAGGGGAGCATTTTTTTTCCCTATCCAACAACTCTGTTAGTTAATTAATCATATCCAACATATGAGCAGCTTGTTGCAGAAGCAATCTGAACTCGATTAAATCAACTGAATAATTAAACACATGAATTGAATAGACCTCGAGATCTGCATGACTTTGAGTTTGACTAATGAATTTAATACAAAGGAACAGTTGGCAGTGCATGCACCATAAACTAAATATCCAGTGATCAACCCAATTAATTAAACAAAATAAAATGAGTACACTTTTTATACCCATTAAAGAGATGTCTGAGACTATATATATATATTGTAAAACCTTATTCTTTGGAAGCAGAATTGTTGAAAGATACAGTTGAGAGGGTTCAACATGAGCTCACTTTGGATCCAGTCTTTTTTGAAAGATACAAATGAGAGGGTGAAAAAAAGGTGAATGAGGTTGAGAAAGTCGGGTATTTGATCGAAGATGTATTAGACAAGTTTTTGGTGGAGGTAGACTAAAAGATCTTCCGAAAATACAGAAACTTCTCTAATACATCTTCGATCAAAGCCTGATGAAATTGATTTTCAAATACAAAAGTAGCTAGGTTACAGGATAGACAAGGTCCAACTGACGACAGTGATATATGGGAGAACACAACAAAGTACAGATAGAAGGTCTGAAAGAAACTAGTAGTGGCACCTCTATATATAAGACCGTTTGTTCATCCTGACATAGATGAAATGGAGGTTGTTGGCTTCAAAGTTTCTTTCAGACCTTCTATGCCGTATTTTATTGTGTTTTCCGATACTTCATGTCGGATCCTCTATTGGATTTGGTCTATCTCGTTACCTACCTACTTTTCTTGATTATATGTTAAGGAAGATTTATAAACGAAGTATTGCAATATGCAGTAGTACGTGGTGGCCTATTCATCGGTACATCGATTTTTCAATTATAGTGCTTCAAATTTTCCGTGGTATAGACCTGCGTGGTGGCCTATTAATTGGTATGTTGATTTTTCAATTATAGTGCTTTTTAATATATACATGGATTGTGGTTCTTTATTTGTGCATTGTTAGATTTAAAATTGTTCCGAATTGGATTAGTATTGTCATGATTGCGTTAGGTTCGTTAATGATCAATTAGTCTATAGAAACACTAACAAAATTTACTTCAGGAATGGAGTTTGCCCTTTTTTTTATCATTAATGAGCTTAATAATTTATTTGCATTACACAATGAAGCACTGGCTTGATATCTCCAGCAGCAAGGTGCTAGAACGTCTAGTTATGGATTCAAACATGCTTGGGCTCAAATTGTGGATATGTATATTTGTCAGCCATCTTTTCTTCAATAATAATAAATTATACTGATCTAAAGGTTTTTTTACTAGTGCAAGGTGAAGGAGTTCTTCAAGAACTTGGATGCCCAAATTTATAATAAATATTCCTCTAGTTTTTTTTAGTTTTTGTTTCCTTTTGTTCATATTAGTAAATATTCCTCTAGTTTAAACTCAAGTACTTGATAAAATGGTCATATCATTTTAAAGCATCCATCATGCATTATAGCACATGCATGCATGATATATATGTGTAATATTCGTTAAAATAGGGATAAGCATTTATGATAGTACATGCATGCAAATTCAGAGTAGGTCCGATGGACATTGGACCTACTTTAGTTCGATGGATGTAATGTCCATTCGATCTGCATTAATTAAGATTCGTGTGATTAAATTAAAATCTTTATAGGTCTGTTTCAATTTCCGTTCTCATAGATTTTAATGCTACTTGTATGATGTTAGAGCTAATTGGGCCTAAATGTAGGCCCGATGCCCATCAGACCTACTATCTCCATGCATGAATGACACATATGCAATATTCTTTAAGATAGGGACAGCCCACTTGGGGGACCTAGATGTGATAAAGTTCATGGTTCTGCTTTGGCATTGAAAAAACCATAGTTAGACACTCACACAGGCGAGGGAGACACTGTTCATTCGAGTTTTACTGAAAAACTCGCACAGGTGAGGAACTCGGATATAAATCGGACCGTACTGGGCTGATTCCGAGTTGACTCGGAATTGGCCGAGTTTCAGAACCATGAATGGGACCCAGTACTGCCTGATGCCAGTCAACCTAGTTTGAAACAAGCACACAATCGCTACTATGAAAGCAAACAACGTAAACGTTTTGATAAGTCATCAAGGCCAAAGGTCAATCCGAACTCTAAATCATACATACCGATGAATAGGCCACCACGCAGGTCTATGCCACGGAATAAAATGAAGAACCGAGTCTCCTCCTACTCATTCTTCTTTAATAATATTTACTGCATATTGCAATACTATATGTCTATAAATCTTCCTTCGATGTATAATCAAGAAAATAAATCGTTGATTGATGTGAATACCAATTAGATTGGCTTTAAATAATTTGTAGTATTTGGTTACAGATTTTAATGCTGGAAGTCTTGAAAAGATTTAATTTTTGGCACTACTGTATTATTCAGACAATTCTCGAAAGTGGATCTTTAATTAATATGGACATTTCTTGAAGTTCTTTAGTTTAGTACTAGTAGATTTGGTTGAAGTTGTGTACAGTGGCATAGCTAGGATTTGAGCCAGGAGTAGACAGAAATCGGATTCAGATTTTTATTTTCTAAACGGGTTCGGATTCGAATCACCTCTATAAGATCCCTTCCCTCCTCCGCCATCTCTATCAGTACCAGCAGTGGGACCAGTCTGCAGTTTTTAAATGAACAAATATTTAAAAGTACCTCTCTAACTAGCAATAGCTACTTCGAATTCAATCCAAAAATAGGTAGAATCAAATTTAGGGATAGGCATGACCTATTAAAGATCCTAATCCAATTTTTTTTTTTTTTTCCAAGGGTTGGCAATTGCCTACCCTTGAGGTACTGTAGCTCCGCCCCTAGTTGTGTACCACTCTCCAAGTGAAGGGAAACAAAACGGACTTCCTTTTCCCTTTTTTTTTTTTTTAATTTGCAGGAATTATTCAATCAATTGGTCAATTAAGCAATAAAATTCAACACACATCTGGAACAATTCAAATTTAATAATTAATTGCTCTCTTATTAAAACTGTTCAGTAGAAAAGAAAAAAATTCTACTGATTTGTTCCAAATGATAAACAAATGGAAAAGAATAAAGTATTAAACATGAAAACATCTTTTTTTTTTGGCTGGCTCGCGGCAGGGTCGAGATGATAATTACAAAGCTAAATATGTTGTTTACCAGACCTGTTGCTTCTTTACTGAATATTGACGAAAACAATCAACAGACCTGGTACAGTTTATCACTGATAGGTACCATGAGACCAATTTCTTTTAATATTGCCGAACTCTGTTGCCTATATTGTTATTGATAAACTTTAAAAAGCTTGTATATAAGAATTTTATTATGAAAATTGCTATAATTTGAATAATAATATATATAATCAAGTATATTTTGATGCACAATACGAGATAATTATCTCCATTTTATGTGTGTGGTGATGGAATTTGAATCAAAAGAAATTTTATTATCACTGATGTGTAATTAAATTCAAGTTGTTAAAAACCTCTTCACTGATGTGTAATTAAATATCCAGCTATTTGCTTCATAAATTTTGTATTTGTTATTCAATAACTTCATATAGAAATTTTAACTCTAATATTTGTTAAGATGTGTAATTAAATATCCAGCTATTTGCTGCATAACATTTTTTAATTGTTATTCAATAACTTTTATATAGAAATTTTAACTCAAATATTTGTTAAATACATTTGCTTAATTAAAATATCCTTTTAATTGAGAAGATTAAAATTTATTTTATTATCACTATTAGTTTCAACCGTTTGACCATACAATTTAAAATAAAACGAATCACATAAATCTGAATTGGAATTCAGAAGAGCTGTTTCATGGTAATTTGGTATATCCGTTTATTGTGCGATCTATTTTAATACAATTCTAAATTGTAATGGAGATGATTCCAACTCCTTCGGAAGTTGTATATATTAATTAGTACATCAAAAAGTGGTGTTCTAGGCAAATTATAATGATTATTAGTATCAAATTTAAGGTGTTAGTCCAATAAGAATATCAGGAATTTAATCCAAATCCAGTCCAATGAAGCAATTCAACAAAGACATTTCACCCAACAATGCCCCTTCAATGGTGCTGTTGGATGCTCACACAAGTGTTTTTAGAAGAAAGGGACACCACAAATATACTTTTTTTCTTTATTATTGGAAGGTTTCTATATATATATATACAATTGAATGGTTCAACTGGGTACTTCAAAAGAAATGGCAACATGAGGAGCATTATGCCCCTACGGTAATTGGAATTCCTATCTTTGAAAACATGCAGCACACTAATTAAAGACTTAATTACAACGTGAAGATCTGTACTATAAATTGGTCAAAGCCAAACTAATTCATACACATGAAATGACAATACACAGATGATTAGCAATATGTGACACGTGGTGTTCATTGAATCAATAATATGCATTGTAATATCATCTGCCCAGTTATTATATAGCCCTATTTTATCAAATACGAAGTTAACTAGCATTGCCAAACTGTCTGCTATATATGCTCAAAATCTCATAAAGTAATGGTCTTTCAGAGTTGTCCAATAATCTTCTGTTGAGGCGCACAAAATTCTCTTTTTATCCTGAAATTTGTAAAAGCACTGAAAGTGCAGGAAAGAAGGGAAAAAGAACAAAGAATTAGTTGTAAGTGACAATAACTATAAGATATCATACTTATTCAAAATAAAGCATATGATATCTTATAATTGTGAGATTGGTAGCGTCTGATTGTAATTGCCACTTGGGTGAGCTCACTCAATGAAAAAGGGCAACCTCTGCTAGATAGACCTTCCTGATATGTTGAGATCAATATGCTCACACATCTTGAAGCATTCAGATAAATGGATCAGACTGGTTAGGTATTGGTCATGTACCTGAGAGAACTTGGAGTACTCGTTCTTCCTATGCTCTACCCATACGTATTTGACAGAAAAATAAATGAAATTGATGACTTGATTGTAGAAGAGAAAATCAATGAAATGATTACACTTCATGTCAAACAAGTAAACTATGTTCATACATGACCTTATCACAGACCTTAAGTTTGAATTGTTAGAGTTTGTTATACACTTACCTCACAAGTTCGATAATGTTACAATTAACTTGTAATAACTTTGCCTGACAATGAACTTGCAATGAAAGAATTAAAAAACTTATCTAAGCGTCCTCCTATAATTGTCTTTAGAAGGAGCTGCAAAAGAATAGAAGAATCTGGGGAAATCACGTGAAAGAAGGGCGGCCCACAAGGTAGGGTCCTGTGTCAGCTGTTTGAAGTGTCTGTTTACAACTTCGAGGGAGCAAAGGTCGAGATGGTCCAATTGTCCCGCTTGAATGCCGGTTTGAAGGATCTGGTACAAAACATCATCTGGTAGGGATTCCAGTTTTGTTCTTCCCTTCCATTGGAGGAAAGATAAATTAATATGGAACATTATTTTGTTGTTTGTATTAATTTCCTATTGTTCTGGTTTCTTTATAACAGTATGTTTGAGTTGAAATTCTATTCATTATTTTTTTGAGAGGGTGGGAAGCGGTCTGGGACCATTGAAATGGTGAACTGGGGAACCGATTTAATTTTGGGCTTCACACAAGATTTTGATAATATGGGCCGGGTCGAGATGTAGATATGACCATTTTTCAGAATATTATTTGTCAATCTTATGTTAATTTCGTGAGGAGATGCAATATTATTTTTATCACACACATAAGGAACTGTAGAGTTCCTGAAATCAACTGCAACAATAGATATTTAGTCATTTACAGCTTTGACATGGTGTTCACCACCCAAGAATTATGCCAACTGAATCCTTTGCCAAATACATGCAATTTATTAATAATCAATACTTATTTATAAAATGAAATAAAAAAGGGTATAATCATTATGCCAACTGTAGAGTTCCTGAATCCTTTGCCAACCGCAGACCTCCTTGGACAATCAATCAGAACAATTATAGAACTTCTCTTGAGGCAGAGAAAACAGAGGTTCCAATTGTTGAGTTACTGTGTTTATTTCTAAACACCAAAGTAGTACTAAAATGGGCTGAAACAAGAATTCACTTGGGAGCATATCTTTATTGGGTTGATCTGGGGTATTGTTGGGTTTATTGACCGACATTTTTATTAATATAAAAAATAATAAATTTCGAATTCTACATCTTGTTTAACAAGATTTAGAAAATTGCCCAAACTGCAAATTTATTTCAGGATTTTAGGCCAAATTACTCAGAATATATCCATGATTTTGTAAAACTGCAAAATAATTCTACAGTTTTACAAAACCGTAAATTTATTCTACTGTTTTGACATGCCTAAAACCGTGAAATAAATTTGCAGTTTGGGCAGTTTTTGAAATTTTTCAGAATAGGGGTGTAGATAATGAAATTTAATATTTTTTTGGAAATTAATAAAAATTTCAGGTTTATTGATGAGGTATACATGTGTAATAAATTATAATATGTCATTTATTTCTTTATTTAATGCCAGTATCGTAAGCAGAGCATTCTCAGAATTTACATTTGGCGGGAAAAGATACACGAATCAGATAATTAAAAAGGACAATATCTATAATTTGCATTGCATAGAAAATCTTCATAGCAGTTTATTAATTCATCAATAGATGATGTTGGAAATATGTATGGCATTAGGCATAACTTAGTTCCGATTACTCTTCTCTGAGGGCCATTACCGCATTGCATTGTATTATCTTTTCATTTGGCATTTTTTTTTTGTTTAGTTTTGTGTTTTTTTAGATGGATTTCACATCATATTGCTATTGCTTGACTTAGTTCCGATTACTTCTGTTTTTACCACAGATAACAAAGTTTTGACACTGCCTAAAAGTATGGAATTATAACTGTACTAAATTCTGAGATGTTGTATTTTCTTTTATTGCACAGACTGTACAACATAAAAGCTCTTGGTGCATAACAACTTCTCTACAAATGCCAACTTCATTTGTTAAAGAATTGTAATTCTGATGAATTCCTTCTGTGGCAGATAAACTCAAAATAAATGCGAACAGGTGTATAATTAATATTGTAAAAACTGTAATATTTCACCATTTTTTGATCTTCCTAAATTTTAGGAACTAAAGTTCCTCTCTAAATGATATTGTTTCATGGAGGAGGGTTTGTAATGTTTTCATTTTGGTCCAAAAACACATCTGCCATTTCTACAGCTCAATGAATACAAAATACAATCTAGAATTCAACTGTGGGTAGCTATTTTTGTTACTCTCAATATATATAATCCTCACTCAACTAATAATAATTCATCACCGATATTAGCGAAGTGCAAAATTCTGACACTCAGTTCCACATGATTAAAATATATACCAATTAATCATTCAAGTGCATAAAATAATCAATTCAACGCAAACTGTTAGCTCGCATTGGAGATCCGGGACATGAAAATGAAGGTCTTGCAAATTCAGGGTCAGCAGGTGATTTATATTTTAGCTGAAGCGATTTACTCTGAGCTATCAACAATGCCCTTTTCATTTTGACGGTCTTCTTTGGATCGCAGCTGAAAACAAAAGCCACATCTACTGGTGATTTAATGTCACTGTTTCTACTTTTGATTAACTCCACAGGTAAGTCAAAGAATGGTGATTTCCATCCCTCTTCATCGGTCATTGGTTTAAAGACTATACCTGTAATTAATCATCTTAGTTTATGAGTAATCAATACTTTTCTTAAAATATTTTGCGAAATTAATCTCAATACTTTCATCCAATAAACATTGACATTTGCAGCAAACATATTCATTGCCTTGTTTTGATAAAAGATTGAGTACCTGAGTTGCATGAGCTACGTGCAAAACAGTCGAAGGATGACGCCCTTAAAACCTCATTAGTAGAACATTCTGTAATGTTGTCTGGTTGCGGTTCTTTGTTGAGTTCCTCAGGCATCTCTTTTGTGCCTCTCTTTTCACTTGTTACATGAACCATTGATTTCCTCTTGGAGAAAACAGGCAAGTATAAGCATGGTGCATTGCACTTGAAACTCTCTCGCGCGATCGATTTTGATCTCAACTCGGGTGATTGTATCCTATTGGAAGAACTCATTTTTAAGTTATATTTTTTGTGCAATAATGGTACAATCGATTGGGGTTTGGGGTTTGGGGTTTTGGTAGAGGGGTTTGATTGGTTTGTGTTGTGCATGAAGTTCAAGTAATTGTACTTATACAACTGACTCCAAGATATTTAGCAATAATAGCATCCAGTTGGCGCAATCTTAGATTATAAACATTATTTAAACTATACTGTGGGCCCACTCGTTTAGTAATGCACTATGATTTTCATATAATTATACAAATATATTCACTTATATATGGAGCTTAACTGCAAGGTGGGGCATCATGTCCCTCATGTTGCCATTTCTTTATAAATAGTTAAATACCACCAGCCCAGCTGTCCAGGTACTTGGCAGCACACCATTTCTTTTGAACCACGTTGAACAATTCAATTGTATAAGAACTTCAAAAAAAAGGTTGTGGTGTCCCTTCTCTTAAAGAAACACCGTGTGTCAGGATCAGCAAATCCGCATCCTCTGCTGCAATTTCATAGTGCAGCATCCTGCTGTACTTTTAATCTGGTCTGTTCGTTTTTGATCGGACAGACAAAATAAGATTTTGGCACGAATTTTAAAGAAAAATTAATACTGTCCCCTCCATCATCCGAGTACTCACCGGCTGAGATTAAATCTGGGCTGTTCGAAAGTGCAGCAGGATGCTGCACTATAAAATTGCAGCAGAGGATGCGGTTCCAGGATCAGCACATTTGAAGGGGCATTGTAATTGTTGGGTGAAATGTGTTTGTTGAATTGTTTATTTGGGCTGGATTTGGAGTTGTCCCCTGACATTTTAATTAGAGTTGCCCTTTTAACTACACCATTTTCATGTTCCGGCGACCAAATTTTTGTTTGCAACAGACATAAATTGGTTGCAATAAAACAATTTTGCAACTAAGAAAATTTGTTGCTTGTGGTTGCAATAATTCCGTTGTAAGATTTCCGTAGCAGTAAGACATTGCAACCAAATAAGCGGTTGCGGTTGCCTTTTTGACACAACCATAAAATAGTAGCAATAAGGTATTGTTTTGCAAAATAAATCGATGGTTGCACTTGTTATCTAAAAGCAACCAAATTTTACTTGCATGAAAAGCCTAGGAGTTGGCGGATTACCGGAATAAATATATATATAAATGCTCTTCTGAATTTTAAAATGGATCAATCCGGTCCATTTGTTGTAAATCATACAATCAAAATTAGAATAATAGGATCTTACTTTTTATTTCCAAAAGTAGCACATAGAGATCCAGGAGTAGGAGTCAATATCTTCTATAGTGCTACACCACATACACCCCATGTTATTAAGGTAAATTGGATGTTGATGCATTTCTGATCTGCATTCGCTTTTTTTTTTTGAAGGCCAGTGACAAATAGTCGCCGAATATATTGATAAAAAAAAGTCTTTAATAATTACAACAATCTGGATTGATTATTTCCCAATCCAGCCCCATCTAAATTAAAAAATTAAAAAACTAATTGAAAAAAATGGTCTTCAATAGTATGCGGTACTGACCCACGACCTCTCCCTTTGGTCACGGCCTAGGTGGACTGTTGCCAAGAGTTAACTTCCTGTGTTGTATCATCGATTAACTGGTTCACCAATCTCTTTTTGCCCGAAAAAAATCTTCTATTCCTTTTTCGCCACATACCCCAAACCCCTGCCGCCCATGTCGCATTCCAAATTCTTTTTGTGTGTGTGGCTGTAAGGATTTCCAACCCCGTATGCAGGCACTTGCTATGCTTGTTCCTCGACAGTTTATTAGGTTGAAGACTATGCGCCATTATCCCTCTAGAAATTTTTAGCGTAGAGACAATCTCACATGATGTGATCCCTGGTTTCCGTAATATCCGCCCGGCATAGTTGACATTTCGGTTGTATCGTACATTCATTGATGGGCCGAGTACTGGCCGTAAAAGGGAATCTTTTACAATTAGCAGATCCGGACCATTCTTTAAACTTTGCACGAATCGCAAAGAAAATAATACTGGCTCCTATGCCATTCCGATTAATTAGGAACTGTTTTTGGATTAATCTAAAGCTGTAATGTAGTGGCCTGCACCTTCAATACCTGAGAAGATACTTGTCCGATCGATGACTGGTGGGTTGTCATGTCTATCTTGTTTCTGGTGGGCTCATTTGTTACTAAACATTGGGCCATAAAGAAAATGCTGTTAGGAGTTGAAAACTATTTTGGGCCAACTGAAATTGAAAATGTTGGATTTGGAATTTAGGGTGGTCATGTATATTGGTAATAAATTATACAATTGTATTTAGGGGAAATTTGACTTGTACCTCTCAAAAACCTCAAAATTATATAAATACTCATTTTATCCTTCATGAAAAAGCATAAAAAGATTGTGGGTTTTTTAAGAAAAATGTCGGTCTCGTTTGGAACCAGTCATTAAAAAAAGAAAAAAGAAAAAGAGGATTAGCTTTTTTACTAATCCATTTTATATATTTTTTAAATGGAGGATAATTTTTCACATCAGATCGGATTGAATCGGATATTCATTTCCAGCTAAAATTACTCATTTGGTTATATTCCTTTATTTAAAGTTTAAACACGATGGTTTTCGCACAAGGGAATTTCAGTAAATCCTGCTCATTGTATCAAGTTCATATATATGTGTGTGTATATATAATTCGGAAAAAAAATTATATTTTATAATACTAATATTTTTTTCAAAAAAATAATACTAATTTATCATAATACTATTTTTTTCAAAAAAAAATACAAAAAAATTATCATAATACTTGTAACTTGGTCATATTATTTAATTTTTTCTTCTCGATCAAACAGATTTCTTATCTGGCAAAAAGTATAAAACACGTACCAGACATGAGACCATGCGCCATCACATGATATGACTAATGGCAGACTGCGATTTTTGAGACTTGTTGATTAATTAAAAAATATACATCGCTTTCACACAGTTGATAATTGTTTATTTTTGCATTAAATACACCTCGCCATGCCCATGCATGCATGGCAAAGGATAACCACCACCCAAGAGAGAACAATACTAGAAATTTACCTGGTATAATGGGTCAAAATTTTATAAGAAAAATAAAAATTCAGTAGCGACAAGACTGATGAGAACAATAATGTACAAATTTAGTAAGGTATATTTATAAGGAAGCATATTTATTAATCAAATTAAGAAAATTTAAGAGGGTATGTAAAAATTGAAAATTTTAAGATTATATGCAGAAATTTTTTTTTTTTTGGCACCCTGAGACTAATAAAATCTATATTAAAAAATGGGTATCCACTATTATGAAAAAAAAATGTTTATAATTATAGAGGACCCAAATTATTCCATTTTTTTATTTTTACCATCTTAAAAAAGAGTACGTAAACCGTTTAATCTTTTTTTGTTTTTTTTTTTTTAAATTCGATAAATATCAAGATCCCATTTTGAAACTTTTCGATCCTTTTAACTACAGCACATGACTTTTTAATTAGTTCTAGTACCATATAAGTAAAGCATGGTTAATTGTTGTGCTGAAAGTTCAAAAAAATTAGTATTGTAATAATTAACTCAAAACTACGGTATCATTCTGGGACTGTAGTTTCAAACTACGGTACTATTTTGGACCGTAGCTTGAAATTACGGTATCAGTCAATAGAATCGCAGTTTTAATTAATTGCGATACTGGTAAAAATGAAATTTTTGTAGAAATATAGTTAAATGATTTTTTTTAGAGATGGTAAAAATCAAATTTCGGCAAATTATTTAGTGAATGCTCTATTTTTTTTAACGCCTTCAATATAAAGACCGTATTTTAATTTTTCCGGGAAAATAAATGCTCACATTTTCCACATCATATAAGTTACTCTACCAGGTTTAAAGTATTAGTTGATATTTAAAGAACGTACTTTATCTACAGAATTTTCATTTCACATACAATTTTATTGATAGTTATTGTATAAACAAGCTTTACAAGTACATGATGGGTATAAATCATGATAGCGTATACGGTATTATACAAGAAAAGCCATATATCATGATGATTTAAACCCATCAAGATAGCGTATTAATTATACAAGTACATGATTGGCCTAAATCATGATATATGCTGGTAAGCCTGCTAATGAGCGGGCCTTGGCTCAACTCGGATCAACTCATTTTAAAGAACAACCAAAGCTCAACTCAGACTTAGCTCAGTTTTGAATGGAAAAAGCTCAGATCGGCTCGGCTCGGACATCGGCTCGAACTCGGCCCGGCTCAAAACTCAGCCCGACTCGGAAAATTCCAATTTGATCTTTGTGCTGATCATTTGACGCCAACAAGAAGAAATAAAATAAAGTATAAACTACTAAAGAAGAGAGCAACTTGGCCGCTTTCTTTGCCAAGGTTAGAGAGAGAGAGAGCAATAGTACTAAGCAACTTGACAGCCTTTTCTACCAAGGTTAGAGAGAGAGAGAAAGAGAAGAGCTTGTATTAATGGCTGTTATGAAGTTTCAAATGGGAAACTCAGAAATCACAGTGTCTTTGCGGTCTCCACTCGCACTTTATATTCATACAATGAATCTACTACAGCGCTTTATATTCATACAATGAATCCGCTTTATATTCACAGTGCCAAGGTTAGAGAGAGATAGAGAGTAGACCTTGTATTCTCTATTTGTTTTTATGCTAATTTGCTATAGTGGTCTCTTTATTTATCAGATGAATTTGAGTTCTTTGGATGAATTCGTAGTAAAACAATTCTAGAGTCGATAGAAACAATATGAATTGTTCGGATATTTAAATCGGCCTGGAATTGGGGAATTGTGCAAGCGCAATTTTTGGGGATTTTTAGGTTATTTGTTTTTGTAAAAGGGGAGTAAGCGAAGGAAATCATCTTGGCTCAATAATTCGGCAGGAAGAAACGAATTTCTGGAATTATTCGGCTCGAAACTCGGCTCAACTCAGATCGGATCGGATCGACTTGGATAGAGATGAATAATTTTGAGTTAGAGCTGAGTTTGGGCTCAACTCGAATTGAGCTCAGCTCAATTCGGCTCATTTAAGAGTCTAACTCAAAGTCCATGAGTTGGTTCGACTCGTTTAGCAGGCCTATATGCTAGCTACCACTAGAGGTGGCAAAAAAGTTTGTAGCTAGTGGCTCGATCATGACTCGCATCTGGCTCGCTCACTAACAGCTTGCTCGTTATTAGAACGAGTTGTTAACGAGCCAATTCGCTACTGGCTCGGTCAATAATTAATGAGTTTGAGCTAGGGCCTAGTTTGCTCGCCAGCTAGCTCGACTAGGCATCAATTTGTGAATTTGTATGAATTTTTGTGCATTTTATACTGTCAAGCTCGGTCCAGCTCGGTTCAGTTTGGTCTAGAAAAGTTTGTAAAATTTTTTTTCTTCTTAAAACAAGGTCCAGCCAGACCCAGTGAGCCAGCTCGTTAGCTCGCGAGCTAGCTTGGGTTGGTTCGTCACGAGTTTGAGCTGACATTTTAGCTCGGAAGTCCTAAGTTTAGCTCGCTCGGTCTAGAATTAATGAGCTGAGCTAAGACCCAGCTCGGCCCGAGCTAGCTCGTTTATAACCCTAGCTACCGCTATCTATACTATAGAGGATAACTACTAAATTTAAATTATATATGATAATTTTTTATTTAAACATATAATATATAGTTATATTATTAGTAATTTCATATTTTTTATTAGCAATTTATTATAAAATTAATTTTTCCAATAGTTTATATAGTTTTCAATTAGTAATTTACGACAAAATTAATTTATAAAATATTTTATCATTTCATTTAATTAATAATTTATATGTTTTAAAATAGTAGGATAAAAAATTATAAATTAGATAACCTATATAGCTACTCTACTGTACTATACTATTACAACCTTTACAACTCAGTTTTTAACTTCCTATATAGCTACTTATAACTACCTTACTACTGTACTATACTATTACAACCATTCACTACTATACTGTGCAAATAATGCAATCCTCCATTATTTGTTTAAAGGTGCTATTGACCCGTTGTTTGGTTGCTTTTACAGACTGTTTGTCCTATATAAATATTAAGAAATTAGACTATTTTATTGTTATAATGCAATCCTACTGTTATGAACACCAAGTTGGTATTGGCAACAAATATATTATGATCTGCTATTATGACTTCATATGTAGGTCTTGGAAGTGGGATGTGGGATGTGGCATTGGAGGCCTACTTAGAGAGATTGCAAGATTCGGGTACGTAAAGTTCTTGAATCCTAGGGGATTGATTAGACACGCACGCAGTATAGCGGAGGGAAACACAGAATTCATTTTTTTATTTATTATTTAAGACTGGGAATTGTCTTTTCTACTTCTTGCCACAATATTTTGCTGCATGTTTCTTTTACCAGTTGATGGTTACAAGAACAGAGGATTATGTATGTTTACCGACAACCGCTGCGCTTATCAACGCAAGGTGATTCTATCATCTTAAACTATCATATACATATATTACCCATGACATAAACAACAGCCACAACACATGAAGAAACATTCTTTTAATTTGTCTAATTCACATGAAAGAAACAAATTGAGAATAAACTGTATAATAAAATACAATCGAAATACCATAGCAGATTTATTTTTGTAACAAACAAATAATTCACTTTGTGGCATGTTCCGCGGTTCTTTGGTTCTACATTGTCTGTATTTGCCTAGCGCTTTGTACCTGGAACCCATCCAAGTGGAAAATATATGAGAGATTGAAAATCTCCCAATACGGTATTCAGTTCCAATCGAGTTATCCTAAGATCTAACCAACATAAACCAAATAGCACTGAGCACAAATAATAAATGAGCAACACTAATCATCAAGCCAAATAAAAAATTCACAACATAAAATGCTTGCATTCAAATGAAAGAAACAATATACACAAAGTAATAATAAATGCAGCAACCATAATGCAGTGATATATGTACCCAAAGAAACAATATACACAAAGTAATAATATACACAAAGATTGAAACAAATTAAATTCAATCTTTCTCCATGCATATGGTATGATATATGTACCCAAATGCAGTGATCATGAATCTTATTTAATGCACAATTGTTCTTGTAAAGAAATTCGTTGAACATTTGCGATACAAATGCGACACTTATTTGACTACGGGTCATGCGCTACCACGAATACGGCACCTACACAATTTCTATTATGGCCATAACCTAAAATTATGCACTTATCCTGAATACGGTGCCTACACAACTACAATTATGCTCTACAAGTTCAGTGCCTACATAACCGTATCATGCACTACCACGAAAATAACGCCTACACAATTTCTATTATGCGCTACAAGTTCAGTCACTACTTCACTGAAATCGCGCATCTACTCCGAATATAGCGCCTATATGACCCCAGTTATGCGCTACCACGAAAAGACAACGCCTACATGTCGAATCAAGTATCCATTTTAATATTCCATCAATTACACATGATTATATGTTATTCTTCATAAGAAATACTATGAATAATTATCATGCATGCCACCGTTGACTTAAATCAAACTTATGATTCAACCAAATAAATTATTATATCAAGTCATGCATCAATTTCAGAAAAGTATGATCATGCTTCCTAAGACATTTCATGCATTCATATCATACAATTCAAAACTTCGACAAATATCAATAGTAAGACAAACAACTAGAAATCAACAAGCAATTATCAAGACAATAGCAATCAAGTAAACCAAATCATATTCAAATAATATTAAACCAAATCATTCAATCATGTCATTCTCTAGTTCCACAAATCAATACGGAAACCGAATTACTTAATTTATTTTCTCACCAAACAAAATTAATCACAAGATTTATATATAGATAGTGGCATAGTATGTTCTTCGAAATTAGAACAATCTGAGAGATTCTCAGTAAAATTAGCGGGAATTGATCGATAAAAAATTGGATATTAGTTTTACTTTTTCATTTGATAAAATTTGAATATTTACTTATGTAACATATTTTTAATAATATTTTACATGTCCTCTAATATTTAAGCATGTTTGTTAGCAGCTAACTTTAAGAATTTCGTTTAAGTCGTATATTTATTAATTTATTTTCTCGCTCCAAGATCTAAAATCTTGTAAATTTTACAACTGAGAACACTATAAAATAGTGAATTATTAGTTAGAGATATTATTTAATATATCTGATTCATTATTAAGAAATATGTATAGATGACCTTTATTTGTTTGCTCCAATCTCTCAAATTTTGTAAACTTAATTACAAGAATGAACGCTATAAATATAAAATGGTGAATTACTTATTAGAGATTATTTAATATATCTGATTCTTCTGCATGAAAGTCTTAAATATGTTAGATGGCATTGCAAAATCATTTGAATGTTGTGAATAGTGTTTGATAGATCACACAAGAGGATCAAATAAAAAAACTATATTTCAATGAAGTATGGATAATAATTTTTATTTAAATTAGTACAATCTTAAACAACAAACAAAAAGTTATTCCAGCCTTAAAGAGAAAACCGATCTGATTTTACTTAAATGGGATTTGAATTTCTTTTTGGTTCTGTTTTTATTAGAATTTTTTTAATATTTTTTACCCATTAATTTTCATTTACAAAGTATCTCAAACATATGACCAGCTAGCACAAATATATATATATATATATATGATCCCGCTTCATTACAAAAGATGAATTTTAATATCTGAATGAGATAAAAATTATTATAATTACCGGAATCTTTATTTATTAAAAGAAAAGACAGAAAAATAATCAAGAATTACATATCTCACCAAATCACAAAAATTAGGATCAATGTCAATATCATACTTTAATTAATCAATATCTATATATAGTTTTAAGACCCAGTGCTTCTACCTCTCTATCTAGGTCAACTCCTAAGTACGTACCTTGCAAGCAAAGTTACTATACCTTCTACCACCACGACTTGATTGTCATGTTTGTCATTAGCAACCATGCTGATGTGGTCACGTATGAAGTAGCCAACATTTGGTTGCCACACCCATGAGGTATTCCCCATTTGTTGGAGAAAGAATGCATCCCTCTCCAACACCTTATAGCTTGATTCTCCACTTGTAAAAATTGAATCCGAAAGGATAATTTGTGCGTAGCGGAAATGAGCTTGTAAGATATACCTTGAATTCATGGGATAGTCTCCGTCTTTCTTCAATGCGATCTCTTTCCAAAATGCTTGCCTTATTTGTATATGGTTTTGAACGTCTCTTTGCTCAGTTGATGAAAATCCTACCGTTTCATTGAATGTCTCTGAAGTTATGTTGTACTACTTGTCTAATATTTAAGCATGTTTGTTACCAGCTAACTTAAAAAATTTCGTTTAAGTCATATATTTATTTGTTTCCTCCAAGATCTAAAATCTTGTAAATTTTACATTTGAGAACACTATAAAATAGTGAATTATTAGTTAGTGATATTATTTAATATCTCTGATTCATTATTAGGAAATATGTATAGATGACCTTTATTTGTTTGCTCCAATGTCTCAAATTTTGTAAGCTTAATTACAAGAATTAACGCTATAAATATAAAATGGTGAATTACTTATTAGAGATTATTTAATATATCTGATTCTTCTGCATGAAAGTCTTAAATATGTTAGATGGCATTGCAAAATCATTTGAATGTTGTGAATAGTGTTAGATAGATCACACAAGAGGACCAAATAAAAAAAAAAAAACTATATTTCAATAGAGTATGAAGAAAGTTATGCCACTATAAAATCATATGAAAGTTGTGAATAGTGTTAGATAGATCACACAAGAAGACCAAATAAAATCATTGAAATAAATTCAAATTTAATACAGAAAAAGAGAGAGGTAGAAATAGAGCATAGTAAAAAGCTATTTTATTTCATGGTTTTTTAAGAGCAGAGTTTATAAAATTTCTCAGTATTCATTAATTATTCGAAATAAAAGTTACCAATTTAATTAAATAGGCCCATTATGTCAATTAAAACGGGCTGTGCTGGAACGATTTTTTTACAGGCCCGTTAAGTAGCTCCAACTCTTGTCCATTGAGAGACATAATATTTAGTCCAGAGCCCAGATCGATCTGATTCTCTCTCTCTCACCTCCCACTTTACACCGCCTCTCTCTAGTCTCAACGAAGTCAAAGTAGGTCTGATGCCCATCGGATCTACTTTGGTTTGGTGGTTCAACAAGTCATTTTCCTCCCCATACTAAAACCGAATTCTGATAGTGTATATATGGTGTTGACGTTGGCATCATAAAAAAAGGTGAAAGAACGTAGAAGATAAGTGACTGCATGCTGACAGTCTGTAAAGTCGACGCACTATATTAATCTCGAATACAAACACCAAAAATTGTTACATGGCTTAATACTCTCTCTCTCTATATATATATATTTTAAAGAGACTAGATGCCCGAACGTTTCATGTTAATGAAACCAGATAATTACAAAGCAAGTTCATCAGAGAACACTCTCTCGTCCAAATGTCATCATCCACCATAAAAGAAAGTACAAACACAATTAAAACTCCAATAATTCTAGACATAACTAAACACCAAAAGTATTTAAGATTACTACTACTAAGCCACTCAACAAAGAGCTCAGAATAATATTCTCTATATTTGTAAGAACAATAAAATTATGTTTGAGCTCTTTAATTAATATTCTCTATACTAGGCCCAATACATACACATACCTGGTGGCCAGCGAGAGGGTAGAATAGCAGCAGTGCTTTGGCGAGAGTAGACTTCAAGAGCTCAGCAGAGAAGAAGTCATTGGCACCACGGCTGTTTTTGTATGGATATAAGGTGCGGTTGAGATTATGGGGCACAAGGAGAGGTCTATATTCGACTCCATCAGTGTCTCACTCGGGGTGTTCTCGGATGGAACCACGAAGCTCGACTCTAATATTTCCACCGTCCTTGGCTCCATTACTCACTTTGGCCTTTGCTTGGTTGCTAGTTTCAGATCGATTTGTTTTGATTGCTTGTGAGAGTCCCCATTTATGGGCTGTGGAGAGCGGAAGCAATATAATTTTAGATTCAGATCAATTTGTTATCTCTGATTTTAATTAATACAATAATTATATTTTGAGTTTCCCGAGTTAAAAATACGATGGAGAGAGATATTATTTCATTTCTCGTTAATTAAAAGAACCCTCATAATTATCCCTGTAGCGTTATCCCCCAATATCCCCTACTAAAATTCAAAAACTATGAGGTTCCGACCATTTAAACATTTAAATGTAGAGTAATATTTAACGTTACTCATTACTGTATTTATCATGTTTCGAATAAGTATTAACCTCTGACTCCAATAGCGATAAAAATATGTGTCCCCGCACAAATTGACACATTATATCTGTATCGTATCCGCATTAGATCCAAAACTTATTATGGGCGACCATTAAAACATTAACAGAACAAATAGTATTTAATATATAGCATTGATTTATTTATCTTGAATAACATAAGTATTAATCTCTACGAAGAGAACTGTATTTACGTACGTAAAAAATATCTAAATTGTATCATCGCACTAATTTCTTAATTTCTCTGTTTCGTCCCCACACTATGGGGACTACTAATCGGGATCAAACTTCATAGGCAAACATAATCTATGTGGTATTTATCATTCAATTATGGTATCAATATAGTATTTATCCATTAGACATAGCAGTATTTATCCATGATTTATATATATTAATCTTTAAAGATTGTAGTATTTATCTTAGGCATAGTTAGAATTTACCTTTTTGATATTGGAGTATTTATTCTTTGATATTGAAGTATTTATTCTTACACATTATATTATTTATCCATTGGATTGGACTATTTATCTTAGTCAATTATGTATTTAGCTTAGACATAATAAGTTTTAATCCTTAAAACTTAAATTATTTATCCTTAAATATTAAAGTATTTATACTTTAATATTGAAGGAATTCTTTATTGGACATTGCAGCAATTTGAATTTATTCTTAAAAGTTTGAAGTATTTATCTTTTGATATTAGAGCATTTATTTTTTATATTTGAGTATTTATTTTTGGACAATTAAGTATTTATCTTAAATATTCTTAGAGATCGCGGAGAAAAAAGGAATATCGCTAGGACCTTAAATAAAAGTTAATTAAGGTAGTTAATTAATGTGAGGTGGATGCTAATTAAGATAGTTAATTAATATTGGGAGGGTGCGGGGATGATGAATTAAGGTAGTTAATTACTGTAGAGAGGATGGGGGAATGGTGAATTAAGGTAGTTAATTAATGTGGGGAGGGTGCATGGATGGTGTGGGTATGGATCTAGGGGGTCTTATCTAATTATTCTAGTTAAAAAGCACATTCAGTATTGACACTAGTATAGGAAACATGACTATAAACGGTCAGAAAAGCTAATGACACATGGCTTGACGACCATATCAGTGAGTGTCGTTAAAGAAGGAAATTTGTCACGGCGTGAGTAGTCACATTACGTCACGTCATGTCACACAAACCAACCACATGACGTCACGGTATGAAACATAAAGTATCAACATTTTTTGTATGTATAGAGTATTCGAATTTTTCTTTTAGTATTCAGATTTTTTGTATGTATAGAGTGATACTGGTACTAATGTAGTACTGATTTTTATTTTCTCTAGTTTAGTTTAATGAATATTTGTAATTTGAATTTTTAAAGTAATGTCAGATGCCTAACAGTCTTTCCTAAAAAAAGATATAATCTTTGCAACATTATTTACTTATTTTAGAATTTATTTTTTATATTTTTTTTCTAAATTTTCAATAATTTAAATTAAAATATAAAAAAACTTGACCTGACTATTTTACATCACATCACGTCATGTATGGTTATGGCGTGACGTGACCATTCAAGTGACGTGATCATCCGCTACCATTTTGGTCACATCACATGACGTCACGTATAAAAAAAGTTGATCACGTCATATCACGTCACGTGACCAAATCACGGTATATTTGTCACATCACGTCATGGCCTGTCACGAATTTCCATCTCTAAGTGTTGTGTATGAATAGAGAGTATATTTTAATTACATGGTTGCCGAACCGTGTCTCGATAGCACTAACATACACGGTTAAATGAATTGAACCATGTCAAATCTAAAAAAAAAAACACTGAAAAATAGTGATTTCTACACGATCAAAATAACAGTGTACAATAACATAGGTTATATACACAATTTCTACAAGGCATCCATGTATTATTTTGTTAACCATACATGGTTTGTTATTTAGAACCGTGTATCTTTTGATATATTTTTTTAAACGACTTATAATTGGCTAATACCCATACTTACTAGCAGTTTAAAATACAATATTAAACATACATAATTCAAGAAATATTTACAACATAAAGCTAATTAACAATATGTATCATTTCAACACACAAATAAAAAGATACAAAACATATAAAAGAAATTTAAATTCTATAAATTGAAAGTCTGAATTGAATTAGAATAATAGCATAGTCTTCAACCTCAAACCCATGTAACAATAATAGTTAGTAGTACAATGTAAAAGCTTCCTATCTTTCTCGCTATAACTCGAACAATTAATATATAAGATAAATCATTTTTTCTAGATCACAATCAATATTATCATACAGTAGGTGCTAAAAGTGCGTAATTCCCCATTACCCCCACTGCCCCACATTAATTTTATAAGCAATGTTCCATCTCGCGACCAAAATTCCAGTAATTAAATTTCAACAATTTCGAGATTTTGCCTTGGAAATGCTGCAGCTACTGGGACTGGTTTGTCCCTATTAGCAAATCCTATGATCGAAACAACAATGCTACCAACACTACAACAGATCAGACCATCAACGATCAGTGAATCCAATCGCTGATAATTAAGATGTGAGTTACTGAAAGTTCACACCGGTCACTGATTCCCTGAGTTTTGTTGATGTCATATAAAGACATCAGCGACCAAAATAATTGGTTGCTGATACTCAAAACTAGTCATTGATACTCTTAAGTATCAGTGACCGGTTTGATTAGTCGCTGAAAGTCCAAACCGGTCATTTATGCTGTGAGTATCAGAGACCAAAACAACTGATCGCTGATACTCTTATGCCAGGTTTTTGGATTCTTTTTGTCATTTACATTTCTCCCATTTAATAATTCGTACCACACGCACTGGCATAAACACAAACATCGATATGCATGATACATACAATCAACATAAATATCGCATACAACATAAACATAAACATCGATACATACAATATAAACATACAAACAAATATAAACATAAATATCGAGAAACTGTATACCATCTCATCAAATATAAGTATCAATAAACTATAACATAAAATCGAGAAACTGTAACAGTGACAGTACCATCTAAATGTCGAGTAACATAAATAGTAACAGTACCATCTAAATATGTAAATATCTAAACATCTAAGTAGTACCATCTCCACCGACATTCGATTGATGCTCCTCCCCATCATCGCCGTCATCATCGTCGTCATGTTTCTCGTCATCACCGACGTCATCCTTAGGATCAGGGATCGAGGTATGGTGCGAGCTCGAACCTCTCTGTGAGGTTATAAGAAAGTAAACGTGTCAGTTGTTTAGATAATTATGATTTAGGGTTTCACAATAAAAACATACTGAAAAATCGAATTTCATACCTGAGCAGCTTTGAGAACTAAGGTGATCTGCTCGGTGATTGTGCTGGTGAGCTGGGACATGATAGAGGACAATACCTGAGAGGATATCGATGACATGATAGATGGCAATACCTGAGAAGATATCGCATCGATATCCTCTTGTCTGAGGCGTGGAACCGCTGGCGCAGAAGAATATGACTGTGAAGAACATGACGGAGTACTGCTAGACCCACCATCACGAAACATGGCCCTCGTTTTACCCGAAACATTAAAAGTAAGACAATTAATATTATCTTACAAATTTAAAAATAAAATTTTCATTTCAAGGAATGTTTATTTTACCTAGAGCACTGAGACCATAGTTATCGCCGTGAGCGTTCTGATCATTAAGAGACCTAACTCTGTTTCGAATTGTATAAAGTTTATCACCTGAACTCCTTGGCTTCCTCCCCCATTTCTTCGTACCAGATACTGGTTCAATTTGGGATGATGTACCAGCAACTGACTCATTATTAGGGTTTTGATCAGAGTTTTGACTTTCACTCTTCCCATTTGATGTTGATCTAAGAATCCTGCCGCCATCAGCTGATGACCTTAAAGAGTATCTAGTTTTATCTACTTCAAGAGGAATTATCTTTTCGCCCTTCTTTCTCCCTCACTTTTTCTTCGTTTCTGAATTTTCTGGATTTTCAATTGTTGATTTTCTCTTCTCCGGTTGATTGGATGGTGTTGTATCTTTTTTAGGATCTGTTTCACCATTTACAGACTTGTTCCCTTCTAAACCAGAGAAGTTATGATCAGCAGTGTCCATCTTAGGATAGACCTTCCTTACAAGCAAAATCTGTTGCTTCCTGAAAGCCTAGCACCTACAAATGCATGAGAGAAAAAGTTTTAGATGTTGTGAACAAATTAATTTCTAAATCAGGTGTAGAGTTCAAGTACCATTAAATGCACCTAGAATTACCTCTATGCAATTTCCCATGAACTTAGTTTGCGATTAAAAATAATAAATGCTTTGAAACCGATTTAATCCCATGTCTGAACAGCACTTACAGGATAATCATTGTGTGGCTGGTAATGAGGCATTTTAAGTCAAATGTCAGTGTCCCTTTGAAAATTTTAGGTGTCACGAACTAATTAATTTCTAACTCAGATGTATAGTCCAAGTATCATTAAACGCCCCTGAAATTGCCTCTATGTCAGTTTCCCGCAAATATAGTTTGCACTAAAAATCATAATAAGTGCCTTTGAAACCAACATAATCCCATGTGTCAGTGACCATTTAAAAATTTTAGACGTCGCGAATTAATTAATATCTAAATGAGATGTAGTCATGTACAGTCCAGGTACCAGTAAACCCACCCAAAATTGCCAATATGTCAGTTTCCCGCAAATATAGTTTGCAATAAAAATCATAATAAGTGCATTGAAACCGACATAATCCCATGTCTGAACAGCACTTATGAGACGGTAGTTGTGTCTCTGGTAATAAGACATATAAAGTACAAGTGTCAGTGCTGCGAACTAATTAGTTTGTAAATCAGATGTAGAGTCCAAGTACCATTAAACTCCCCTGAAATTACCTCTATGTTAGTTTCCATGAATATAGTTTGCGATAAAAATCACAATAAATTCTTTGAAACCGACTTAATCATAATAAGTGCCTTAAAACCAACTTAATCCATGTCTGAACAGCACTTATTGAACAGTAGTTGTGTTGCTGGTAATGAGGCATATTAAGTACAGATATCAATGTCTCTTTAAAAATTTTAGATGTCGCAAACTAATTAATTTCCAAATATAATGCAGAGTCCAAGAATCATTAAACGCCCCTGAAATTGCCTCTCTGTCAGTGTCCCGCAAAAATAGTTTGCAATAAAAATCATAATAAGCACTGAACAGCACTAACAGTATAGAGTTGTGTTGCTGGTACAGAGGCATAATACACCCACAGATGCAAAACCTAGAACCTAAGGGCGTGCTACCTAATTAAAATTGTAGGAGGTGAAAGGAAGTGAAAGAGAGGTAAATGGGGAGAATTTCTTTCTTTCTTCTAAATTTGTTCCCTCTCAATTTGGGGGTAAGCAATTTAACCTCCTCCTCCCCATTCACCTCCTCTACCAAACTCCAGAGCACAAGATTAGAAAGTACTAAGTTTTGAATTATTTGTGTTGCATGTCCAGCCTAATTACAATAAAAGGCAGAGATGAATGCTGTGCATGCTAGCACACTCAGCTGCACTCATTTTATCACCCACGTAGAAAGAATCCATCTTTAACTCAGAAATAAACACAGATATATTTAATTTAAAAAAAAAAATCTCTATGCTCTAAAAGATTTGTTCCCGACCAAAAACCTTAAAAATTAAATTTAACGATTTCCTTCGACGATTTCCCCGTTTGTTTGTTTGTGAAGTACCTTACCTTAAAATTAGGAGCTACTTGAATGGGGACTGAGAAGGAGGTGAAACACCGGCGACGGCGGTGGCTGATTCCTCCGACGCACCGTCCGTCGAAGCTGCGCATGCCGATTGCTTAGTTGGGGACTGAGAGGGTAGAAGGTGAGGCGCTGATTTAGCGTTTTGAGAAGAGAAATCGGGCTGGAAAATAGTAGATAAATGGGCCGTTTAGAAGAATAACAAATATGGGCCGTTCGTTATTAATGGGCCGACTACGAAGGACATATTCTAAATAGAGATATTCAGCGAAACTGTTATTATTGAGTGTTGATTTTGAAAGTAGCATTTGTTTTGCATTGTAGAGAGAGATCACGACATGTTGGTTTCATTGCCATTGTTAGGTTTTTCAAACTCCTAGATCCTGTAGCATGTATTTTTCATTGAATGCAGACAAGACATAGATTCCTTTTATGAGCATTACTAATAATACCGTAACATTTTTTCAATATCCCAAAATATTTACAAGAGAAAATTGTCAGAATATGGCAAGAGGGTCTAGAACATGAGAGCAGTTTGGGTCCGATGCGCGTCGGACTCAAATTTGGGTGTGATGGACTCCATAACCGTCCGATCCGCTTTAAGATTTGTGCACACATATATTAAAGCGGATCGGATGGATATTGAAGTGTTGTACACTAATCTTAAAGCAGATCGGATGGTTATGGAATCCATCATACTCAGTTTGAGTCTGATGGGCATCGGACCCAAACTACTCTCCTAGGACATTGCTCTCGAAAGCCTATCAATTTGAATATCCTAAATCTCATGTCTTCATGTGGCCAAGCTTTCAATATAACTCATAGTATAGTTCGCAAAATTGGATTCGGAATCAAAATCTTGACTTGACTGTGAAATCAGAATTAGATAAATTAGTCGAAATTAGTTGAATGATAGGAGACTCAGATTTCTTTTGCATAAGCATATTTTGTACTAAAAAGTAGAAAAAAAAAATGGCAAATAAATAATATTGATTAAATATAATAAATATATAGAAGAACAAAAAAGGTAGAAAACATAAAAAAAAAAATAGAAAAACGTGGTGCCATCCAAAATAAGTCATTAAATCTTATAAGTGGTCCCCATCTCTCATCAGAATTGTTTCGTTGCTCCTAGTTCACTATGAACCAAATGATTTTCCTATTTCTATACTTAATCGACTTGTACACCAAGTCTATTTAAATTATATCTATTGGTATTTCTTCCCCACACACACTTCCGAAATTTTTATTAATCAGAATATAAATTAAAAAATATCAGTTTTGGGGAATGTTTTGGAGAATTTGAAAACTGAGAAAATTGTGATTTTTGACAACGTCCTCTGGACGTGATTCTTGACAACGGTCAGATTAGCGAAACATAATTAGCGCTAAGTAATGCGTTTAAAATAAAAAAATAAAAAACACTATAGCTGGCCGTTATCGTGCATAACGGCTAGCTACAATGTTTTTTATAGTTCAGTTCAGTTTAGTTCAATTCCGAAAAAATTCATTGTAGCTGGCCATTATCGTCCATAACGACCAGATTTTTTTTTTTAAACGCGTTAGTCAGCGCTAATCTAATTTCACTAATCTGGCCGTTGTCAACAATCACATTAAGAGGATGTTATCAACAATCACGGTTTTCCCAGTTTTCAAATTGTACGCAAAATCTTTTCCAAAACCGATATTTTTTTATTTATATTCTTATTAATAAAAATTTCGGCACACACTCCGTAATTGCAAGGGTACAAATACGTTCTTTCTGATAAACCCAAATAGACATAAAGAAAAGACAGAATCGGCTCATCTTAGAGAAAATGGCCCCCACTCGTCAGAATCGGTTCAGAATCAGTCAAGATTCGCTTGATTCGGCCGAGTCTCCACTGTTCAATCCTTTTTCCTCTGAAAAATCGGCTGGCAAACAATAGGTTTTAACCTTCAACAATTTAATTCAATGATGATGCAATTTAACTTAAGGTAGGTTTTCTTTTATGATCAGTGGTGTAGTACAGCAAACAATAATTTTCATTAAAAAATGAATAAATTTACATAGACCTAAATTACTTTAAATCCAACAAAAAAAATATGGTAAAAATTAAAAAAAAAAATTATAGACCTAACTTACTTTAACTCCTCCAACTAAAAAATCTAGTAAAATACACTACATGAATGGAGTATAATAGAGGCGGAGCCAGACTTTCAAGCTATTGGGAT
Source organism: Carex cristatella (assembly GCA_024447775.1). NCBI lineage: Eukaryota > Viridiplantae > Streptophyta > Magnoliopsida > Poales > Cyperaceae > Carex > Carex cristatella. The sequence continues at coordinate 5,329,098 of JAJHPF010000008.1, read as the reverse complement.
CAAACACAGATTGGAGGTCAATTATATAAATTTTTTTATACCGAATGGGAGTCAATTTTATAGTACCCGTAGAATATTACTCTAAACTATATGAAAAATTATATAGAAATACAAAAAATTTAAAAATTAATGGGGGTCAATTGACCCCATTCAATATATATGGCTCCGTCATTGGAGTATACACAATAACTATCCTGAATTCCCCTCTAGGCATAACGAACCCATAATGATACATCCATCGTCGTTTCATAAATGAAACAACCAGAGCATATACAAACTCATAGAAAAAAAAAAATCAGAATCGGTCACTTAACCGTAGAATTGGAATCGGATAAATCAGTAATAATAGATTGAATCGGACCGAAAACTAGGATTTGTTTGCTAGAAGTTCTTTTGTACTAAAAAAAGAGGAAATAAATTGATAAGAAAATAATCTGTCAACAATTAATATATGTTTAGACAAATAACTACAATCAAATAATCCACTAATAAAATATAATACAAGCATTCAAAAAAATATAATTCTAAATTAAAAAATATATAAAACACAAAAATTTAAGAAATAGTAATTTATAAATAATGCGGTACAAAAATAAATTCAACAACTACAAAGAAAATATTATTTATAAAATATTGAAACATATATTCTAGCACTCACATCATTGACAACACAATTATTGTAACAATCTATTCCAACATTAAATCCGAATTTTTTATCCGTTTTAAAAAATAAAATATTATGAAAGAGTAATTAAAAGAAAGATCCGGATGGTACAATGTGATGTTAGTCCCAAAATGTGAATATTTTTTTTACATTTTATAGTGATAAAGGTGAACTATTGTAGTTGTAAAGCTCTTTGTTGTCACCCGAATGACTTGGGTTCAAGCTCCGCATGTCACAATTAGGGCTGTAAATGAGCTGGGTCTTAGCTCAGCTCGTTAATTCTAGACCGAGCTATTAGCGAGCCAGCTCGTTAATAGCTCACAAGCTAAAATCTCAGCTCAAACTCGTGACGAGCTAACTCGCGAGCCAGCTCACGAGCCACGAGCTGGCTCACTGGGTTTGGTTGGACCTTATTTTAAGAAGAAAATAAATTTTACAAACCTTTTTTGACCCAGCTGGACCGAGCTGAACCGAGCTGGACCAAGCTTGACAATCTAAAATACACACAAATTCATACAAATTCACAAATTGATGCCTAGCCGAGCTAGCTCGTGAGCTGGTGAGCGAGCTAAGGCCTTAGCTCAGCTCGTTAATTTTGGCCTGAGCTGTTAGCGAGCCAGCTCGTTAACAGCTCGGTCCACTATCGAACGAGCTGTTACCGATCGAGCCAGATGTAAGTCATGAGCGAGCCACGAGCTACGAGCTTTTTGGACAGCCCTAGTCACAATTATATTAGAAAATTTTTGAAAGAAAAAATATTGGGAGCTGGAACGGGTGGAATTTCCAGAATACATCCGTTTCGGCTGAAATTTGACTGGAATAGATTGTTTCTCCTGAAATTTAACTAGAATTGGTCTGATGTCGTCAAAATTTGACTGGAATCGGACTGTTTCGCCCGAAATTTTACTAAAATCGGACCATTTCGGCCAAAATTTGATGAAAAATCAGATAGCGCATAACTCAGCCCGAAATCGAATCAGTACCACCTGATTCAGGTCCGGAACGGCCGATTCAGGTTGGAACAGTTGATTTTTCCTTGCAGTGCTGTGAAAGTGTTGTGTTACTCCAATTACAAAAAACTAATTAGCAACGGAATTATCCAAGGACAGATGATTATTTTTTCGTATATAAAGGGGTCGACAGAGAACTGTTACAGAAAGTCAGAAACTAATAAGAGAGTAAATTATTCCATTTCTATCCCCATGATAACAATACGCTCAACCTGTATTCAATTACATCTGTATATTTTCTTTTTATAGAAAGAAAGAATGATAAAGGCCGTGGGCTAGAGAAATAAGTACAAATAGAACAATGCACATAGTAGTATTTGGATCCAAGGTTTCTCAAAGAAAGCCCAATAGTATTAATTAATTAGCAGAAAATGATATTTAAAGACAACTCTCTATTAATCGAGAGACTCCAACTAAGTTTGAACAAAAAAAATCTCAACTGATGGACTTTATTAATTAACAAGATGTCAACTATTACAAATTATTAATTGACAATCAAAATCACAACCATGGAGAACAAAAAGGACAATAAACCATAAAAATTACAGAAAGTTCTCCATAATTTGGACAAATTTCTATTCAGTAGATGACACCAGTATATGAATTATCAAGTTTTACACAACACTCCTCACGAAAGACCTTCTCGAACTTTTGCATAATGGAGGAATCAAGCGACACAAAAGCTGCTAAACCAGCATCTTTTCCCGGTTCGCTAATGATGTAAACGACACTGTTTCCATTTGCCTCAGCCCATGTCATCAACTGTGGAGCACCCCATCCGAAATCTGCATCGTACACTGGCATTCCAGAAAGACTAGCAATGCGCAAGTCAGATTTTGGCAGTTCTTTTACTAGGGATAATCCCTTGTCTTTAATTACCTCCACATAATCAATGAAGGATCTAATGTACTCATCCGTAATCCCATCAATCGCAGCTTTCACTGTATTAGCTACAATTTGAATTGGGTTGGATGTGATTTTGGATACTTGAGCAATTGCAGACCTTCTGATGATGGCATTACCAAAGAACTTCTCCGGGAGTGGCGGGTGTACACGATTACGTATGTCTCCACTAAACAAGAGGCGTGTCTCAGTGCCGGGAGGAAGTTCTTGGGCAATGCAGTAACACTTCCAAAAAAGTGCAGCAACAACACAGAAGGTGGAAACTCTCTCTTCTCTGCACCGAGATTTTAGGGAGGTAACTTGTTCGTTTGAGAGGTGGAACTTGGTTGTAACACGAGATACGGAGGTCGTCGATGGATGCTTCAATTGAGCATTTTCATACTCAGGATGATCAAAGGTGATAGATGGCGGCGAGCGAGCGACAAGTGGGGTATTGTCAAAGGAGGGAAGTATGATGCTGTTAAGGTCACCTCGTGCAATGCTAGCCCATGTCTGGAAAAAGTGAAAAGCGCTCTGACCATCAACTAAGACATGATTAGTTGCACTTCCTAGCACCACTCCCCCACATTTGAGATATGTTACCTGCACACAGTATATAGCATCATTTCCATTAAGAATAAGATGACAAGGACAATACATAAAAATCAGATGGGTTGGGTCAGAATCCAGTTAAATCATTTCGAACATGTATGTTCAAACTATATAGACTTCAGGTCTAGATTGTCTCCGGTTCGAGTCAATTTGGATATGTTGGCAATACTAAATTTAATTAATTTAGTAGTCTAATGTAATAGTGTAGCCTGTCATTGTATCGAAATAGATATTCATATTAAGAAAAACTGAGAAGGTTCATGAGAGAGTTCAATTAGCGGTGTCAATGACTACGATACTGGAAATAATTTCATACCCATATATCCATATCATATAAATTTAGTTTACTCATATACTACCCTTACTCATTAGATATTATATTACCTTTATCCTACCCTTCAACCATTAAGATAACGGGTAACGAACTGAATAATAATATATAGTTATGGAATATATTGGTAGTATATATAATTAATTCCAAAAATATAACAAAAAAAAGTATTAAATATATCATGTACCTAAAATTACAAAATATGAATAAATTATATATATCTCATTTTTTTTAAATATGGAAACTATTAATTAAATAAAATAATAATATGTTGTAGAAACCTCCAAGGCTCCAACTACCATGGCCAACTCTCTCTCTCTCTCCGGTTAGTTTGATTTGGGTCTTATGAATTTTCTATTTTTATTAATGAAGGCGAGGGACAAGGCAAGGGAGGTGAGGTGCGAGACAAGGAAGGCGAGATCGTTATTGGGAAGGTGACCATAGATGAAGAAATTTTCTTAGATTATGTAAGAGAGAGATTGAACTAAATGATGTATATACCTATATTCCTTGTATATATTTATAGTAAAAAGTTTCTGTTTCAAATTAACCTGAAGCATTAACATAAGAGTTGGCGATGCCGCACTTGGAACAAATAGTCTTCTCAGCTCAGGCGAAGGCTGGAAATTGATGTCATCAGAACTGTGCTCTGATCGGGCCACAACAAAGAGTGCTCCTTCAGCATTACAATCAATCACTCTGCGATTTCCTTCACTGATCATAAACCGGCCAGCGAGGGGGTAGAAGTGCACCAGTGTTTTGGCCAATGCAACCTTCAAGACCTCAGTTGAGAAGAAGTCCCTGGCTTCATTATTCCTATAGTGATACACAGTGCATGTGTGTGCCGGTGGTGCAACGTGGTCGAAGTTTGATAACTTAAGCTTCCCTTTGGGGGTCTCTTCAGAGGGAACCACCAAGGTCGACTCCATTACCTCCACCATTTTCTTAATCTCTTGCTTCTCTGCAAAGCATGCACTGGTAATTAAGTAAAAGCATGCACTAGTAATTAAGTTTAGTGTGTCAATTCTCAAGCAGAGAGCCTTGCAGTTGTGTGTACCTCTTATCTGTATAATCATGTAAAGCAAAAGCCGACCAGTGGATCATCCATTCGTATTATATAATCAAACATAGGGTTTAATATCTTCCGATAGGCTCGCAAGTGGCAAATTTTTTTATTCTTGACAGCTATGCAAAAGCCGACCAGTGGGTCATCCATTCGTATTATATAACCAAATGATTGGGGATAAGGTTTGGTTGAAATGGCTTTGGACCGGACACCGTCTAAAGCTTTTAAAAATCGTACGATTAAAATTCGAACAGTTGATTTGAACCGCTCAACATGATTTTCATATTAAAATGTGTTCAAAGACTAAATTTTATATTTTTTTGAAATTTTTTACTATTTTTTAGATACATACAAAATCACGGTTTTTGGACCGTTCAGAAACGATGAGGTTGACATATCTAAAAAAACAGTAAACAATTTTCAAACAATATAAAATTTGATCTCCGGACACATTTTAATATGAAAATCATATTGAGCAGTTCGGATCGACTGTCAGGACTTTAATCGTACGATTTTTAGAAGTTTTGAATTGTGTTCTGTCAAAGCCATTTGAACCAAATCTTATTCCAAATTATAATGCTTATTTTTGACTGCTAATCTATTTTATAGTTCTTAATTTTTAATTTTGGATGTGTGGTACTGTTCACCTCCAGTGATTTTTCAATTCTCATCCGTTAGATCTCAATCTAATGATCAATTGCTTTTGTCTTCTTCTATTGACACGTGTTAAAGACCTATCTAAATTTCTGAACGTGTCTCTCCTTTGTCCGTCCGATAAAGTAATCAAAGGGTGCTGTTTTTAATTTATTTATCATATCAATAAAGTATTTTTCTTTTTTTTTCAAGGGTGCTGTTTGCTTTTCCTGTTTGCTACCTAAAAAGTAATTGAGTCTTTGTTTGCGATTCCTGGAAAGCCAGTGAATACTAGAGCCAGTAAAACGACACCGCTTTGTTTCTCCTCTTTCATCCAGCGATATTATCTGAACCTCTCCGTCGCCTCTCTGCTCTCAGCTTCCGCTCACCCTCTTTCGTAATTTTTTTGCCAATTTCTTCTCTCCTCTTGCTGTTTTCGCTGCCTTCCACTATTTTTGCTAACGGGCTGGACTCCGACAATACTGTTTTCAGAGGAGTCGATAGAGAGCGCTAGATCTCTTCGGAACTGGAGAAGGTGTGAGCTATCTATTTTATAGTTCTAATTCTATTTTTGTCAATTTAGGATTGAGATTTGTCGTTTATAAGGACAATAAATTTCGCCTCGCCTCCTGACCTTCCTCTTAATCCCCAACAGCACAGCACAAACTCACACAAGAAAAAACCCAAATGTGTTTAAAGCTGGAAAATCCGAACCACGAGAGAGTGACAGAGAGAGATGGAGAGAGACTTAAAATTCTCACCACATGAGAGTAATCAGCCAAACCAAAAACGAAAGAGAGAGAGAGAGAGAGAGAGTAGTGAGACAACTTCAAATTTGGTTGATGAGGTGTTTTTTAACATATGTAGTACCTTCAAATTTTCTAACTTTGACCTTCCACAGATTCAGACTCACTAAATTGCTTATCAGTGAATGAGTTTGGGGTACAGCTCGATTAGAATTGGATCAGATTAATCTGATCAATTGATTGTAATTTGTTGGTAAGTTATTTTGTAGTTAGTTAATTGTTGAAGTTCTGTGATTCAAACTTACATGTCTGGGTTTCAATTTTCTTTATACACCGTAACAAATGTGAGAGTTTATTTACTGAGTAGGGCTTATTAAGAGGGTTGAAAATTTGCTAACGGCAAATGTGTTACTAAATATTTCTGAAAATATCCTTTAGCTAACCCATATGCATGTCATAACTTTCTCTGAATGTTCCTTAGAGGTATGGCTATTATGGTTATGGTAGATCTGCTATAAATATTTTTTCTTTTATCTTTCTTTTAAGTAAACATTGCAATTTTTTTTTTTTTTTTTTTTTTGAGAAAAGGCCTGTAGGCATTGATACATTTTGTACTTTACTTAAACATCAACCTATAAAATCTCAGAAATACAACTTCATAAAATTAGTAATAATGACATACCATTCATTATAGTTTGGAAACTCATGCAACCCGCCTTCATCTGTCAATTTCGCCTTCTTTTTTGCCCACAAGCATTTATGACACTTCGACAGGTTATGAAATTAGGCCCATCCCTTTCAATAAATGTATCAAATTGGAATTTTTATATTCCGAACTTTTGTACGCTCCATAAACGTGCCAATCGAAATTTGGGCGTCAATGCCTAGTTAAAATATAATTTGTGAAACTGAGAATAAAAAGTTCTATACTTCAACTGCGAGACAATTCTCCAAGGTCAATCTGTGAAAATAACTTGAATTTACAAGTCCATGATCAGTAAGAAAATAATTTAGAATACATATATATAGCATTGTTTATTTTCCGTCAAATACACATTTGGTTTTCTTGAAAAAAAATTTAGACTTTGAGATTCCACATCCTTATTCAAGAATTCAATGATAAAATGGATTGGCATGAACTCCTAATATTGTTTGCTTGAGGACAACAATGATTTAAGCTTGGAGAGTTTAATAAAACTATTACCTATTATATGATACATGGTGAGGGCTAAAGCTAATACCAATTTCCAAATTTCGTAGCATTTTATTTATATTTAGAAGATGGATCAAATTCCTTTATTTTTTATGCCTCCATCATGCTTCTATTTGTAGAACTACAACAACTTAAATTTTGAAACTTAAATATCAAAATAAAACCGTTAAATATGATCTATACCATTTTTTCTATGCACACGTAAAGACACATGACATTTCAATTTTATTTTAATGAGTATCAAGAACTTGCAAAATTACACCGATATGGTTAATTCTGGACCTTGATTTTTCAACTTATTAATTCATATAAAATCAAAATCGAAAAATGATAATTTATGAACATGTAGATAATTAAATAATATATATCACATTTAACGGTTTTATTTTAACATACAAATTTTTTAATTTTTATTAGCTAAAAATTAAAAAGTGAAGGTAAGATAAAGACGTAAAAATAGAGACATTTGAACATTTCTCTTAGTTTTATTTGCTTTAATTTATTGTCGGTCAAGAGATAATTCACACACTGCACAATTTATTTTATTGTTTATTACAAATTTAGAGTGCCGAATTACAATAATTCATGTGCACAGCAAATCTTGCATGTAGAGATGCAAATAAAAAAAATATATTATCTGATATCTAAAAATCTCTTTGATTGATTTTACTCAATTGTTAATTTGCACAATTTATAATCAATCACCCAGATGACATTATTCAATATATATCTTGGCATCATATCTTTGGCCATGTGGGATTATAAAATGCTGAATAGTACGTATACGTAGGCCTAGCCTCCTGATTTTGCAATTTGCATTGATTTGATCGCTCGACACCACAGTACCACACCATGCACTGCTCAGACAACTCACGCACCAAGGAATACATTAGCTGGCATTTCAGAAATGTCAGTATTTTGACGATTTTAATTTATCCTTTTCCTAAATATGACTCAAAGCTTGCAGTTTTAAGTTTTGAATTTTTCCTAAAGACCTTAAATCCACAATCATATGTTAGTATGTTATTTTGCATTAGTTTGTACTTCTAAAATTATTTTCTTATTTTTGTATATGTCTGTAAAAAATGACGATAATTGAAATTTTTTATGCAAAGTAACATCAGTCATAATGTCATATTATGTAATTATTACTTAATTTTTTGTTATGTTATTTGTTATGTGTTAATTTTTTAAATTAGTTGCATGATGATATTTGATATAGGAAGCAGTTTCTATACAATATTTGATTTCATTGAAAGATAGTTGGCAAATAGAAACAATGACTATTTTTTTTAATTTTTTTAGTAAATGTCAGAGATCAAGCCACCCAACTATTTAATATCTATAATTAAATGATTGTTTTTTTTTTTTCGGGTTTCTAACCTTCAGCCTCCCACGTGGATCTCGGCCGTCCTCACATATCCGGTGTTGAGGTCACTCTTCAGACCCTTCCATGAGCTATATATTCAATTGTTTCATCACCGTATCTTTAACATCGTGTGACTTAGGGTTCCATGTTTGCTGCACACAATGATGTAAATGGTGTTGTGTGTATTAATATATAAATAAACATCGGACAACATGTATGACAAATTAAATTAAGGTTTTACATGTATGATATTATAACAATTAATAATTAGCCTTGAAACATTATCCCTAAAATTTATATTAAGGAATATGGGTAAAAGAAAGGACTTAGCAAAAAGTTTAATCATGTGAAAGGCAGGTAGGCTTCAATTTTTTTTATTATTATTCAAGAATCATGTGGTGGGGCGCACTTGAACAATCTCACGCTCTATGAATAATAAATGGATTGCAGCTAGAAGAAGATGCTTGGCAAAGGCATCGAGTAGTTGCATGATAGAAACTTTATTTATTTTGTTTTCTTATTATAACAGTTGTGACTACGTAAGATAGTGAATCCGTAGGACCTAATTTTTTTTATACAATTACAACTTTGTCGTCTTGGTGTCAGCTATGTCGAATTTCTCTCTTGCTGGTTTGCGTACATGATTTGGCTTTTGATCTTATCATTTACTTTCCTTGTCATCAAGGACATGAAAACAAAACATGTAGAACATTAAGGGTATTTTTATTTTTGGTTGAATTGAAGATATGTTCTTAACAGATCGATCTGTACTTAATTTCTTCGCAAAATTGAATTAGACCAGAGCTAACGAAATAGCATACATTTTTCTTCTTATAATTATTTCATTAGCTTTTTTTCTTTTCTTTTCTTTTGTCTTTTTTGGGTTATGGTTGTTCTATATGGATCTTAGATCTCCCTCGACTTGAGACTGTTGTTGGAATTAGTTTGGTATTAATTAATTTTTTGGTTTGATAATTTTATGGTGTTGCGTTGGCATGAGAAAAAAAAGGAGGAAGAATAAGATATAACTGATTACAAAAAAGTCTCTTGAGACGCACTAATTTATCCCTCTGTATTCAACATGAACAATTGTTAGATGGCTTAATTAACATGTATATAAGTTCGTAATCTAACTTGTAAAAAACAAAAATAACACCATAAAATTATGTTTTAAGCTCTTTAATATTCTCTATTATTCGAACCAATAGACATGCACATACTAATAGCTCACTTCATATAGAAAACCAAACACTAATTACAAAACACAATATATATTATTCCATTTTTGTAGTAGTGTATATGACAAAATACTGGTATGTTAATATATAAAAAAAAACTTACCATGCTTCATATATAAGTTGTGTGATGTTCTCAATTTGCTTATCCTTAATTTTGATCTTCTGTTAAGATGCGAATTTTTTTTTATCTACCACCCTGAAAAATGATTTAAAAATAAAAACCACCCGGAGCAACTTTTTATCAAAAATACCACTCCCGCGGACTGAATCCGCGTATACAGAGGGATCATATCCGGATTCGCAGACTGAGTATGCTGAACAGCGGATTCACGAACTAAGTCTGCGTATCCGAATTTTAAATTTAATTTTATATTATTTTTAATTTGCTGTAAATTTATTAATTATTTTAATTTGATGTCAAAATTCGCATATGCGGACTCAATCCGCGGTTCCGCATGCTCAGTCCGCGAATCAAGATCTGTGTGCTCAGTCTGCGGGAGTGGTACTTTTGATAAAAACTTGCTCCGGTGGTTTTTATTTTTAAATTCTTTTTCAGGATGGTAGGAAAAAAAAATCCGGTTAAGATGACTAGTAGGTTAAATGACACTGTAAGAACTTATGGTGTTAACTTCTTTAAAGAACTGGCTTTTGCCTTCTTCTTTTTTTCAAAAAATAAATTTTTTAGCTCTTTTAATTTATAAGTTTTTCAAAGAATATTTTTTTAATCTAAACTCGAGATGACCTGTTAAAGCTACGATCAAAATATTGAAGACTGCCAACAAAAATTCTTGATGCTATAATAACTTTCCTTATATTGTATTATGAATTTTTTTTTATATCGTTATTTTATTATAATGGTTAAGAAATAATAATCCAACATGCGATCCCCGCTTAATTTTTTTTTTTTTCAAAATTCAGGTAAGAAGTGGGCAAAAATCGTGGTGGGGTCTAAATAAACAACTATTACGGAACATGCAACTTGCGGAAAATATATGCATATTGGAACTTTTGATTTGATAATTTTATGGTGTTTACGTTGGCATCATTAAAAAGGTAGAAGAATATACAAGATAAGTGACTGCTTACAGTCTGTAAAGTCGACGCACTATAAAATATTCGTACTCTTCTGTATACCCTTCCAAATATTGTTATCCCTACTGTTCTTTTGCCATATTTTTCTATTTATAACGTTCTCTTCTTGTTACGATTATTGCCGATACGGTCGATCAACAACTCCTTGATGATTACTTTCAATTCATAACCAATCATTGCATATTTAATATAGTCTATATATGGGATGGGATGACATTAAATATTAGGGAATCAAATCCTCTGCCCCGGTGAGCAGATTTTCTTGCCACCCATAAAAATTAACTAATCTGCATATGCCCCATTTCTTAGACTCTCTAGCAATAGTATTACTAATTAAGTTTCACTAGTACAGAAAACGCGACCATACACACTAGGCATATCATACACGATTGCAAAAAAATTCTCCATTAACAATTTGCATATGTCCCATTGCGATTTGTCTGACGGTGAAGTGTTTTTCTATAGTAGTGATACATTTTCTCTTGCAAAAATACACTGATGTGAGTAAATTATGAACGTTGATTTTTAAACTAATTGATTGATGTAAAATTAAAATCGAAAAATGATATTTTTTTTATGAACATGCAGATAAAATAATATAGATCACATTTAACGGTTTTATGTAACATATAAATTTTGAAATTTTTATTTATTAGAAAATAAAAAATGGAAGTAAGATTGAACACTACACAATTTATTTAATTAAAGTTAACAACAAAAAATAACACCATAAAATTATGTTCAAGGTCTTTAATATTTTCTATATTAGACCCAATACACATGCACATAATAATAGCTCACTTCATATATGTGTGTGTGTGTAACAAATTAAACACAAATTGCAAAACACAATATATATTATCTCAAAAACATTAATTGGAATAACACAAACCTCCGAGAAAACATTGCAAATCAAATATATATTAAAAAAAAGAAGGCAAAAAACCAACAAAATAGCAAGCAATAATTCTTATTAATTGACACTTAATTACTTCCATTACCTCGATTTATTTAATATTTCACTACTTATCACAAATGGGAACGTCCAAACAACAGCTCCTCGTAGAACACCTTATTGAATCGTTGCATGATTGCAGAATCAAGCGCAGGAACAACTTTTATACAACCATCTTTTCTCAGTTCATCCACTATGTAGATGATTCTATTTTCTGTATATCGTTCCCATGTATAAAGTTGCGGAGCACCCCATCCGAAATCTAAATCACATAATCTCAATCCAAGAATGGTTCGAATACGAAGATCACATTCTGGAACTTCTCTCACTCTGACTTTCTTGTTGCAATTAACCTCCAAGTAATCAATAAAAGATCTGATGTACTCCTCAGTGAGTCCATCAACGGCAGCTTTCACGGTTGCCGCCAAATCACCAATTGGATTTGATGTAATCTTTGACACTTCGGATGATGCAGAGATTCGCATCCCAGCATTTCCACAATATGCTGTGAGCGGGGGACTTAGGCGGTTGCGCAAGTCAGCAGCAAAAGACAGACGCGATTTACTATCGGGAGGGAGTCTTTTGGCAATGCAATAGCACTTCCAGACCAGTGCGGAAACCGCAGAGAAGGTCGAAACAGTAGTGGTAGCTGTGTGATTCCGACCCTCGCTGCATCGGTTTTTGAGGTGCCTAATTTGTTCCTTTGAGAGCCTCAACACACTTAAAACACAAGAATCCGGATGATCATCTCTTTTTATTTGTTCATCAGTTGTGTACTCCGGGAAATCAAAGCTGATTTTTGGCGGAGAACGAGCTTGAAATGGGGTCTTGTCAAAGGACGGTGGGACGATGCTTTTTAGGTCACCTCGTGCAATTGTACTCCATGTTTGGTAAAAATGAGAAGAACTTCGACCGTCCATTATAATGTGCGTTATGGAAATACCTAGTACCACGCTTCCACATTTTAGATATGTTACCTGCCAAGGAAGGAGCATGCATGTGGTTTGATAAATAACTACAATTAGGTGTTAATATTTGTGATCAAATTAACACTAGGTGGAATGTTGTGAAATTAAGGCTTAATTATACTATTATCTTAAGATTAAGTATAAACCTGCAGCATTACGAGGCATGACGGATGCTCCTCTTTAGGAATAAAAAGCTCTATGAGCTCTGGTGACATTGGCTCGAATTGGATGCTATCAGCGGTACGGTCCAACCGGGCTACCACAAAGGGTACTCCCTCAGCATTGCAAACTACCTGATGACGACCATCATGGCCGACCACCCAACGGCCAGCTAGAGGGTAGAATAGCACTAATGCTTTGGCTAGAGCTGACTTCAAGAGCTCAGCAGAGAAGAAGTCATTGGCACCATGGGTGTTTTTGTACAAATATAAGGTGCAGTTGAGCCTGTTGCTCGTAAAAATAAGGTCTAGATTCGACAGCACCGGCGTCTCACTCGGAGTGTCTCCGGATGGAACCACAAAGCTCGACTCTAATATTTCCACCATCCTTGGCTCCATTAATTAGTCCCTTTGGCCTTTGCTTGGTTGCTCGTTTCAGAATGATTTGTTTTGACTTTGAGTGCTTGTGTGAGTCCCCATTTATGGGCTGTGGAGAGTAAATGTAATCTAATTTTAGTTTTGGATTGAGTAGTCTCTGATTTTAGTACAATAATAATTTCTTGAGTTCCGCAAAATACAATGGAAGGATATATTATTAGAATTATATATCCTTATGAATTATATATCGTTATTAATTTTAGGCGCATATTTTGGCAAAACAGAGACAACTATAAACTGAATTATCTTTTTATTATAATGGTTAAGAAATAATAATCCAACATGCGATCCTAACTTATTTTTTATTCTCAAAATTCAGATAATTAATTAAGAAGTGGACAAAATTCACGTTGTGGGGCCCACATAAACAACTCTATCACGGAATATGCAACTAGCGGAAAATATATGCATATATATATGGTTGATAATATTGGAACTTTTGATTTGATAATTTTATGGTGTTGTCGTTGGCATCATAAAAAAGGTTGAAGAACAACACAAGTGACTGCTGACAGTCTCTAAATAAGTCGACGCACTATTTTGTTACTTAGCTAATATGATATTAGCTAACCTCTCTCTCTTTATATATATTTTAAAAGAGACTAGCTAGATACCCATTTCATGATATTAATGAAACCTGATAATTACAAAACCAGTTCATCAGAGAACACTATCTCTCGTCCAAATCTCATCATCCACTATAAAAGAAAGTACAAACACAATTAAAATCCCAGTTCAAGACATAGCTAAACACCAGAATTATTCAAGATTACCGCTAAGTCACTTAACAATTAAAGGGATGAGAATAATATATATTCTCTCTATTCGTAAGAACCAACAACAACACCATAACATTATGTTTGAGCTCTTTAATATATATTCTCTATATTATGTCCAATACATACACATACTAGCTAATAGGTCACTTCTTATAACAAAATACAAATTACACAAAATATATTATCTTAAAAAAAAAGTTTGAATAATACACAAGTACCACGGAGAAACAATGCCAATCAGATAACAAAAAAAGGACAAATGCCAACATATTAAAAATCGCAAGCAAGCAATAATTTTTCTTAATTGACACTTCCCTCAGCTCAATTTTTCAAACATTTCAGTACTCATCACAATAGGGAATGCCCAATTCCAACAGCTCCTCATAGAACACCTTCTTGAATCGTTGCATGGTTGAAGAATCAAGAGCAGGAATAACTTTTATACAACCATCCTTTCCCAGTTCATGGAATATGTAGATAACTTTACTTACTGTACATCGTTCCCTCAAATACAGTTGCGGTAAACCCCATCCAAAATCTATCTCACATATTTCCCTTGTAACAGTTCAGATAAGAAGATCAGATTCAGAAGTTCCTCTCACTGCGAATTTCTTGTTCGAATTCACCTCCACAAAATCAATGAAAGATCTGATGTACTCGTCAGTGAATCCATCGATGGCAGCTTTCACGGTTCTCACCACATCACCCATTGGATTGGATATAATCTTTGACACTTCTGATGCCGCACAGATCCGCATTACAGCATTTCCAAAATATGCTGTGAGCGGTGGACTTAGGCGGCTGCGTAAGTCAGCAGGAAAATAGAGAAGCGATCAAATAACATGTTCACAAATACCCATTCCCGATCGATAAAACCCAATTCCATTGTTGGAAACGTCATTCTACAACAGTGATCAGAACAAGTCAGCAATGTAGAGAAGTTCCTAAATTTCTGAATTCCCCTTTACCAATCATGAGATACTGCATCACTCGTTGAACCATGGTATCAGACCACCAAATTGAACCTCAACCATCTCGAGTTTTCTTCTGTCAGATGCTTCAACCAGCGGGACTGGAACTATAGTTTTTTTGCCATTCTTCATAATCCTGGTCACAAAACTGTAACAAATAATTATTGATCCATGGATATCTAGATCTATACTTTAAACAACAATTCAGTAAGAATGTAGTGTGCATTAATATTGCCGCAAACATCCCAATATATATACAAAATATTTCAAAACATCCAAATTATACATCCAAAACATATATATTAATAATTTCAATTCTGTCAATACATATCCAGTATTCAACCTCCATACGTAAACAAAATATGTGTATACATCCATATATATAAACTAGCAATAGTTAGTATAACTGCAAAGTTTTCTTCTAAGGACCGTTATCTGTATATTTATATCCTATTTGTTGAAATTCCGTGCATTCAACTCCCAAATCCCGATCATTAAAACCCTTCTCTGTTGTATACGTAGTCTCTCTAATAAACTCCCCATTATAAGCATTGATCAATACACAATAGTTCCTGAAATTTCTCAATTCCCCTTTAGCAAACATCAGATATTGCATCTCTCGTTCTATGATGGTATCAAACCTCCAAAACATAACCTCAACCATCTCGAGACATCTTCTGTTAGATGCGTCAGCCAGCTGGATTGGAACCATATTTCTTTGCCATTCAGCTGGCAAATGATCACAATACTGCAACAACTAAATGATCATTAATTAATGTACAAATAGATCTTTACTTTAAAAAAAAACTTACACATAACTCATGTTGTACTATTGTAAGCTTTGTCAAGTTTGGACAACTCTCCATGATCCAAGTTTGCATTTTCAAACATGCATAAGTATAGAGGGAAACCATGAGAACCATCAACTTCTCAAATTTTGGGTATTCTTTCAGCAAATCCTCTTCAAACAGATCCTACGCATGTTTGGAATAATAATATATAGAGTTAAACACGAGTCAGAATAAACTATATATTATATTTTAAACACGAGTCAATTTAATTAAATTCCACAACAGATCAATTGATTTGGGGGGGTCCATTGATGTATGCATGCATACGCAACATGTAGTATATAGGAGATGATTGAGCTCAGGTACATACCAAGAACAGTTCACACTTGAGGTAAAACTCCAGAATATGAACATCTTTAATCATGTGAAATAAAGCAGTGATCTCCTCCATGGAAGCTCAGGTAGAACAAGAGATGGGGTAACGAGGTCGGGCATTGATGTTGAGGTGGGGTAAAGAGGTCCCCAAGTTGTTCCACCTCTTCGCCAGCACGCACGTACACACCGCCTCCTGGGTCTCGAGCAGCCCTAAGATTATGAGAAGTATTGGGTCCGGCAAATTAGAAATGTAGTCACTCATGATTGAATAAGTTGAAGGTAAATAGTGAGAGATCAAGGAAGAAAGAGTTTAAGGGTTTAGGGTTTAGGAAAATCCTTCTTATTGGGGTGATCACGCAAAGAGTAAACGAAGAATAAGATCAGAACTGAACAGAGTAATCGAGCTCCCTTCTTATTAGGGTTTTTCGATCGGGCTCCCTGCTTTCGTGCCAAATTTGGGCTCTCTGATTTCGCGTCAGATTGGAATTTTTGCTCTGTATATACACTAACTTTTCTAATTCTTTACCCAATATTTGTCTTCTTTTGTGAAAATATTTGCTATTGATTTATATTAAAAGTAATTAACTCTAAGTTTGTAGAAATTATATGCAATTTTAAATCGCACAATATTAATCCGAATTAATAGATGCTCTTTATAATGCTCATAATTAATAAATGTACTCATTAATTGTTTTATTATTTAGTAGCACATGCATTCTAGCAAACGTATAATTAGTTAGTGATGACACTGGTGATAGATACTTCTACTAGGCAAAGTTGAATCCTGACGGCAAAGTTAAAAATTACAAAACAAGATTGATGACAAAAGGCTTCAAACAAAAAACCGGCATCAATTATTGAGAGACATATGTTCCAATGAGAAAGCTTGATGTCAATTCAAAAGGAGTGGTGATCCTATCAAGTTGACATTAAATCAGCATTTCAAGATCAGGGGCGGATTTACATTCACCCATACAGGTGCCAAGTCACCCTATGTTTTTAAAATTATAGTTATATATATTGAAATTTAATTGAAAGTTCTTATTTTTTTTTTAAAATTATATAGTCTAGACCCTTCATAAAATATCATATATTCACTTGTGGTCTAGTGGTTAGAACTTATCTTATGAATATGGGAGAACTTTAGTTCAATTCCCACCAACAACATATATTGATTTTAAATTTTAGCACACCTATTATGATTTTCTAGTTCTGCCCCTATTCAAGATAACTACCTCGATAATGAAATTTACATGAAACAACTATACGGAATTTCAAGTCAAGGAAGAGAGAATAAAAGATACAAAAAACCGATCGGCATATTAAAATTTCGAGAGAATCAAGCTGGTGTTGAGAGGGATTGTTGAAATTACATTACCAACTTCGAAGATATTAGCCCAATTAATAATTGGAGAAGACCCAAATCCAATTATTTTCTTTCTGGATTCTTCAAGAGATGGGAACTGACTTTTGTAGATGATACTATCCTATTTTTTTACCTCAGCAATAGTATTTTTTTACCCTCATAGATACTGTCCCATTTTTGTAGATGAAAGTGAAAGCGATTGCAAGAGGGAGGGAAAGTGAGAGCAAGAGGTAGAGAAGTGTTTTGTTTCTTTCATTCGCTAGCTTCTTTTCTATCTACTGTCCCATTCTCGTTGGTGTTAATGAGCCTGTTTTAATTAGTTTCGTCTCTCTTTCACTCGTCCAGTGAATTATCAGAGTACGGATCTTAAGGCTGATTTAACGATTGATAATGTTGGCAACAATTTGCTACAATGCTGTCAGCAGCAAATTAGTTAGACTATTATAGAGAAAAACTAGGGTGTTCTTATGCTCGCTGAGTCCTTTGTGAACTTAACTCCAAAACACATAAAATTAGCTTGAAACGACAAATTCAAACTAGTGAAACTCATCTATCTTATGAGTGATGTGTCTACATATAAAAATTTTAAATTGTCAAATTAATTTCATATAATGTCAAGCAGACAAAATTAGAATGTTTATAAATTAATTTTTATGCATTCATTTTTCTAATGTTTTTTTACCGCTTTACTCTATATGCATTCATTTTTCATTAAACGTGGAATTATCTGGTTCATTATCATATTGTATTAATTACTCTATAGCATCTGCAGATTGAGATTTACTCCAATTATGGATTACCCTAATGAAATAAAAAAAAACAAAATGCAAAAATAGCAATCACGTACATCCACAGAAAACATTAAAAATTACAAAATTCTGAATTTATATATGGTAGACACTAGCAAGAACCTCCCGGAAACGTCTCAAATCAATATTTTATTTACGAAAAGTGACAACTGACAAAGCATACTAGCTTTCCAAATTACGGTGCATAATAGTTTTTTTGGTGACGCTGACAGGAAAGTGATAAATTATGAACTTGTAAACAAATTGCATGAATGAATTTGAGTCTCACGGCATCACCATCTTAATAGGAAATGGCATCCGCATTTCCAGTCACTGAACGAGAAGAAACCCTTACAAGTATACAACGACAACGAAATTATTTAGGACAGAGAGACAGATGAGAAGACGAAAGCTTATAATGGAGGGAACTTGGCGCACCGCTGCGACAGATAGACCGTGCACCCATCCTTTGGCACAATCGTCGGCATATATATTAGCTCGTCACGGCTGTCTTTGTTCTCACGCTTGAAATCAATCAATGACACAAATACTACGATGAACAGCACCAGTTGGTTGATTGCATATCTTTGTCCCGGACACTGGTGGGCCCCGGCACCAAAAGCAAGGTAAAATCGCTTGTACACACGGTCCTCCTGTCGGTCTTCAGAAAACCGGTCCGGGTCAAACCGGTCTGGCTCAGGGAAACCCTGGAAGGATGAGTTGTATAGTGAAGGAAACACAATGGTACCCTTCGGTATGGTGTACCAGTCAGTTAGCTGGAACGTCTCCCCAGCTATGTGGGGTACCACTGTGGTTGGTGGCCAGTATCGCACAACCTCACGTGCAACAGCCTCAGTGTACCGCATCTGGCGCAACATCTCAGCGGATATGGGTTCCCCTGATTCAGGCAACCATAGAGTGGATACCTCTACACTTACCTTTTGAAGAATATCTGGATGGGACTCGAGCAATGACACAGCCCAGCAAAGTGATGAGTAGATGCATCCTGAGCAGCAAACAAAAAAGGCAACAGATGGCCACCAATCTCTTCATCAGTTGTCTCAGCCGGCATTGATTTTCCTGCTGCCTCTGCCTCTGTAATCTCCCGTAGAGTATCTTCCATCCAGAAGTCGATCAGACAACTTGGTTCTTCTCCCGACCGCATGCGGCTCTTACTGTCATTGGTACATCTCGCCAATGTGTGGATCAGATGGGACACTGCAAACCGGGCCTTCCTAAATGCAAAACCAGGAAGATCAATAGGGAGCGAAATGAGACCCTCATTGAACAAGTTATAATCCTTGTTGAACTGATCCCTGGTTTCCTTGGAGAGGTACGGCCCTGCAAAAACAGTCTGAGAGGTCTCGAGATTCATATCCCGGCACAAACTCCTCAGAAAAATTGGCTTGCTTCCATTGGAAATTTCGACCCAATTCTTCAGGTGAGAGAGGATGACTCTCTGCTGGATTGCAGTGTAGGTCGCCAGGGCCTTGAGAGTGAAATTCGGTGCGATTCGGGCATGCAAATCCTTGTGTGCCTGATCAAACATGTACATCAGAGTGAGCTTGCCAAACAGCTTCTTGCCAAATGGTTGGCCGATGAGGTGGAAGGCTTCAGGTCTCACATTCGCCAAGATTTTGTGTGAGAGCTCGGTGGAGCGGATGAAGAGAATGAACCGACCCAAGAGGAAGTCAGCCGAGAATCTAAGGCCCGATGACTCAGCCAGTTTGGCATGCCGGGCGCAGAACCGGGCCAGGTTGAATATCATCGAGATGGAGCTGCCAAGAAATGGCATAATGATGTGGGGCCCCGACAGTGGACCCTTCTTCTTCAAATAGATGAGTTGTTCCTTGAGGAAGAGAAACACAACCAGACCGACTATGTATGGACTGACTGAGGCAAGGGTTTGACACAAGGTTGCTCCATCCAAAGCCCAGCTTAACACCTCCATCTCAATTTTACAACTCCTCCCTCTCCCTCTCAAGCTGACTGCACTACTACAGAATGACGCTTCCTACACTGTGGTTGTACACGGATTTTCTCGGTTTTATGTAAAACCGTGTACCAAATAGGATTTTTCTAATGATCAATGATATCTCTAAGAATCCCACATGGATATTTCATTGAAAAACAGTGTTTCAAAAAAGCCGTTTGAAGTTTACATTTCCTACACGGATATTTAGTTAAATATCTGTGTAGGAATGGTGAGAGAGCTACACGGATTTTTATTAAAAAATCCGTGTAGGAAAGGGTTATTGTACACGGATTATTGTTTAAATAACAGTGTAGAAATGCTAGAGAGCTACACGGATTTTTATTAAAAAATTCGTGTAGGAAGGGGTTATTGTACACGGATTATTGTTTAAATAATAGTGTAGAAAGGCTAGAGAGCTACACGGATTTTTATTAAAATATCCGTGTAGGAAGGGGTTATTGTACACGGATTATTATTTAAATAACAGTGTAGAAATGCTAGAGAGCTACACGGATTTATAGTGAAAAATCCGAGTAGAAAGGTAGTTTTAGGGTTTTGGTTATATAAAAAGGTCTTTTTCCTCCAACGCCGTTTTGATTCTATAATACTCTCTCTATCTCTGTATTAAAATATTGGTCTGATTTCAGCTCATAGCACAACTGGGATCTGAGATATTTGAAGTTCTTATTTTCTTCTCTCTATCTTGCTAAGGTTAGATAATGTGTGTATATATATTTTTTCTTTCTCTAATTTTCTGTTACTTATTATTGCTTATTTAGGTAATGTGTAATTATTATTGCTTATTTCTCTTTTATTTTTCTTTTTGGTTTTGTAGGGTTTTGGTTGGTTACTGTCCTCTTCGCCTTGGTTGGTTACTATCATCTTCGCCACCCTCCTTTTGTAAATTCATTTAAGATGCAGTAATTTTTTTCTTACGAAATTGATTTTCAGTGGTTTGTATAAAAGTCATACAGATTCAATTAATTTTATGTATAAATTTTAATTGAGAATTTTTATTCTCTATGATGTATGTATGTATGCACAAATATTGATCCTTGTATTTTTCATTAGAGATGCAATATTGTTGGAGACCTTTAACCAAGAGACATCATGTCATGGATCACATGCAAACTCCCTTTTTGATATGTTGGATCTAATACAACTTAGTATGTATGAAATTTCGTGCTAGAGTAGATCATAGCTATGAGTTTTGGCAACATGAGCAAACTTATGGAAATTTGGTCCAAACCTTGATCACATGGTTACTAAGTGGTAAGGACATAATGTTTATACAAACATTGTATTGGATCTTGAGGAGTATATGTTATGTGTTAGATCACATGGGATTGCATGTAAAAAATGCTATGTATATATATATATGTTGCAAATGGCTATGTATTTATTTTTGTAAAAGACTATGTATATACAAAATGCTATATATTTATTTTTGCAAAAGACTATGTATATTCAATCTGAAATATATAATTACTGGCTAGCAAAAGTGGAGGCTAGCTAAAAAAAAAAAAAAAAAACGGTTCAGCAACCTTCCTACACGGATTTTTTATTAAAAAACCGTGTAGCTCTAGTTGGATTTCTACACGGCTTTTAAGTAGAAATCCATGTAGATTGTTGATAATTGCACACGGATAAATATCCGTTTGCAAAAGATGGGACATTCCTACACCCTAATATCCTACACTGTTGGAAATCCGTGTAGCTCTTCGTGATTTATCCGTGTACAATCACCATATTCTGTAGTGCTGACAGGAGGCGGGAGCAGCGCAAAAAAGAAAAGAATGAGAGAAAAGGTTACTTTATAACCGAAAAATATAGAAACAAGGTTGGAGATATGAGAATGGAAAGAAGGGGGAGTTATACTGTATATATAAAGCGGGGAATCCCATCAAGCGGGGGTTAGAACTGGACTTAATATAAAGGGAATTTAAAAGTAGGTAGACTATCACATTATGATCCTAGTTAGTCTTTGGATGTATTCCTAATCCGGGGTTACATCTCCTGGGGAGTGCTAATTTCAATTGTTTTTGGATGTATCTGTGAAGCAAGTTGTTGCAATATTTAATTTTAGTTTTGTGAACTTTGGAAAATATTGAGGTTTTATATATAGATTTAATGATCTCAGTTTCCGTTCACAATCTATATCTAACTTTCACCATAATTTAACCGAATTTTTTATTAATAACCCTAAAAAAAATAAGAAAAATATATAACCGGCCCCGCAATTTTTTTTTTTAAATAACCAAGCCACCCCACTCGGTCCACCCTGAACACCGAACCACCCCACGTTGCCGTATAGGGTTATCTCTCTCGTGTCCCCTCACAAATTCATTTCTTCTTTTTTCAAACCGATCTCAGCTCTCAAACAGTGCTCCGAGGCAATTCCAAGATTTTTATGTTATGCTGTATAGTTCGACTTTATATTGCTTTTTCTGTGTTATTGTTTGGATTTTATACTGTAACTTCTAGTTCTGTTAAATTAAAATTTAATTTAATTGTACATTCGATAGTTTTTTCAGGCTAATTTAGTGGGAATTGGTGTGAATTGGACATTAATTTTTTTCTCTTGTGTGAATACCACGAACAATGGTAATTAATAATGTTACAAAGACAAAATTAAACTGAAATAAGGCTTTTGAAGCAATAAGGCAAGCGGGGCGAAGTGAGAGATTACTGGAATAAGGCAAGAGGGGTGAAGCGATTAAGGCATGCAAGAGGTGCTCGGGTCGTGCGACGTGCCAGTGGTGATCGAGGGAGTGAGGTGTGACGAATGGGGTGATGTGTGCCTGGTGTCGTGTGTAGCCTGGGGCGAGGTGCACCTGGAGTGAGCATAGAGAGAGAGAGAGAGAGAGAGAGAGGGAGGGAGGGAGGGAACCCTAATCGGAGTGAGCATCGAGAGAGACAGAGGAAATCCTAATCGCCGACGCAAATTTGAGAGAGGCCAAAGAAAGGTGAACGGTAATGAAATTAAAGAGCTGCACTAGGATAAATTGGTGCGGAAAATTTTACCATTAGTTTTAGTATCGGTCAATTATAAATAACTGTTCTTAATATAACACTATCATGAGTATCGGTTATTAGTGAGCAGTCATTCTTAAAAGAGTCTCGGACTATCAAAAACGGTCGTTTATAAACAACCCATTCTAATAAGTCACTATCAAGATCGGTCGTACTTAAACAAACGTTCCTCATATGTCATGGACTATCAAGATCGGTTCTTGAAGGACAACCGTTCTCGATATGCTATTAAATTTACCCGATTAAGATATATATCAGTATCACTTATATGATATGTCCAACCCTTGTGGGCCAATACTCAATGTACATTTTCCACTAGTGATTGAAATTGATATAAATAAACTGCACTAAAATTAGTAGATTTTGTAGTAACATCCCGGCTAATTTGTTAACCCAAGTGGGTTGTATGGTGACACTTTAGAAAAGATGTTGTCATTTGGACATGTACACATAAGCCTCAAGTCTCGTATTTCAAGCACATATTTTTGTTTCTTCATCCGTCCGTGAAATTTAATTTAGACTATTTATTATATCCTGACCATTTAGCTTACAATCAATGGATTAACATGTCTGAGACTAATAAAATCTATATTAAAAAATGGATATATCCACTATTATAAAAAAAATCTTTATAATTATAGAGTACCCAAATTATTCCATTTTTTTTATTTTTACCATCTTAAAAAAGAGTACGCAAACCGTTTAACCATTTTTTTTGTTTTTCGGAAAATTCGATAAATATCAAGATCACAGTTTGAAACTTCGATCCTTTTAACTAGAGCACATGACTTTTTAATTAGTTCTAATTAAACCACGGTTAATTGTTGTGCTTGAAACTACGGTACATATCATTTCGAGACTGCAGTTTCAAACTACGGTACTACTTTGGTACTATTTTCATTTCACATAAAATTTTATTGATAGTTATTATATAAACAAGTTTTACAAGTACATGATGGGTCTAAATCATGATAGCGATACGGTATTATAAAAGAAAAGCCATCTATCATGATGATTTAGACCCATGCATCAAGATAGCGTATTAATTATACAAGTACATGATTGGCCTAAATCATGATATATGATAGCTACCACTACCTATATATACTATAGAGGATAACTAATAAATTTAAATTATATATGATAATTTTTTTATTTAAACATATAACTATATCGTTTTATTATTATATTATTATAGTTAGATTGATTTATATTACATTTCATATTTTTTTTTTTTGTAATTTATTATAAAATTAGTTTTTCCAAAAATTTATATAGTTTTCAATCAGTAATGTACAAAATTTAATTTAATTGTACATTCGATAGTTTTTTCAGGCTAATTTAGTGGGAATTGGTGTGAATTGGACATTAATTTTTTTCTCTTGTGTGAATACCACGAACAATGGTAATTAATAATGCTACAAAGACAAAATTAAACTGAAATAAGGCTTTTGAAGCAATAAGGCAAGCGGGGCGAAGTGAGAGATTACCTGGAATAAGGCAAGAGGGGTGAAGCGATTAAGGCATGCAAGAGGTGCTCGGGTCGTGCGACGTGCCAGTGGTGATCGAGGGAGTGAGGTGTGACGAATGGGGTGATGTGTGCCTGGTGTCGTGTGTAGCCTGGGGCGAGGTGCACCTGGAGTGAGCATGAGAGAGAGAGAGAGAGAGAGAGAGGGAGGGAGGGAGGGAACCCTAATCGGAGTGAGCATCGAGAGAGACAGAGGAAATCCTAATCAGCGACGCAAATTTGAGAGAGGCCAAAGAAAGGTGAACGGTAATGAAATTAAAGAGCTGCACTAGAATAAATTGGTGCGGAAAATTTTACCATTAGTTTTAGTATCGGTCAATTATAAATAACTGTTCTTAATATAACACTATCATGAGTATCGGTTATTAGTGAGCAGTCATTCTTAAAAGAGTCTGGACTATCAAAAACGGTCGTTTATAAACAACCCATTCTAATAAGTCACTATCAAGATCGGTCGTACTTAAACAAACGTTCCTCATATGTCATGGACTATCAAGATCGGTTCTTGAAGGACAACCGTTCTCGATATGCTATTAAATTTACCCGATTAAGATATATATCAGTATCACTTATATGATATGTCCAACCCTTGTGGGCCAATACTCAATGTACATTTTCCACTAGTGATTGAAATTGATATAAATAAACTGCACTAAAATTAGTAGATTTTGTAGTAACATCCCGGCTAATTTGTTAACCCAAGTGGGTTGTATGGTGACACTTTAGAAAAGATGTTGTCATTTGGACATGTACACATAAGCCTCAAGTCTCGTATTTCAAGCACATATTTTTGTTTCTTCAGTCCGTCCGTGAAATTTAATTTAGACTATTTATTATATCCTGACCATTTAGCTTACAATCAATGGATTAACATGTCTGAGACTAATAAAATCTATATTAAAAAATGGATATATCCACTATTATAAAAAAAATCTTTATAATTATAGAGTACCCAAATTATTCCATTTTTTTTATTTTTACCATCTTAAAAAAGAGTACGCAAACCGTTTAACCATTTTTTTTGTTTTTCGGAAAATTCGATAAATATCAAGATCACAGTTTGAAACTTCGATCCTTTTAACTAGAGCACATGACTTTTTAATTAGTTCTAATTAAACCACGGTTAATTGTTGTGCTGAAACTACGGTACATATCATTCTGAGACTGCAGTTTCAAACTACGGTACTACTTTGGTACTATTTTCATTTCACATAAAATTTTATTGATAGTTATTATATAAACAAGTTTTACAAGTACATGATGGGTCTAAATCATGATAGCGATACGGTATTATAAAAGAAAAGCCATCTATCATGATGATTTAGACCCATGCATCAAGATAGCGTATTAATTATACAAGTACATGATTGGCCTAAATCATGATATATGATAGCTACCACTACCTATATATACTATAGAGGATAACTAATAAATTTAAATTATATATGATAATTTTTTTATTTAAACATATAACTATATCGTTTTATTATTATATTATTATAGTTAGATTGATTTATATTACATTTCATATTTTTTTTTTTTGTAATTTATTATAAAATTAGTTTTTCCAAAAATTTATATAGTTTTCAATCAGTAATGTACAAAATTTAATTTAATTGTACATTCGATAGTTTTTTCAGGCTAATTTAGTGGGAATTGGTGTGAATTGGACATTAATTTTTTTCTCTTGTGTGAATACCACGAACAATGGTAATTAATAATGCTACAAAGACAAAATTAAACTGAAATAAGGCTTTTGAAGCAATAAGGCAAGCGGGGCGAAGTGAGAGATTACTGGAATAAGGCAAGAGGGGTGAAGCGATTAAGGCATGCAAGAGGTGCTCGGGTCGTGCGACGTGCCAGTGGTGATCGAGGGAGTGAGGTGTGACGAATGGGGTGATGTGTGCCTGGTGTCGTGTGTAGCCTGGGGCGAGGTGCACCTGGAGTGAGCATGAGAGAGAGAGAGAGAGAGAGAGAGAGGGAGGGAGGGAGGGAACCCTAATCGGAGTGAGCATCGAGAGAGACAGAGGAAATCCTAATCAGCGACGCAAATTTGAGAGAGGCCAAAGAAAGGTGAACGGTAATGAAATTAAAGAGCTGCACTAGGATAAATTGGTGCGGAAAATTTTACCATTAGTTTTAGTATCGGTCAATTATAAATAACTGTTCTTAATATAACACTATCATGAGTATCGGTTATTAGTGAGCAGTCATTCTTAAAAGAGTCTCGGACTATCAAAAACGGTCGTTTATAAACAACCCATTCTAATAAGTCACTATCAAGATCGGTCGTACTTAAACAAACGTTCCTCATATGTCATGGACTATCAAGATCAGTTCTTGAAGGACAACCGTTCCTGATATGCTATTAAATTTACCCGATTAAGATATATATCAGTATCACTTATATGATATGTCCAACCCTTGTGGGCCAATACTCAATGTACATTTTCCACTAGTGATTGAAATTGATATAAATAAACTGCACTAAAATTAGTAGATTTTGTAGTAACATCCCGGCTAATTTGTTAACCCAAGTGGGTTGTATGGTGACACTTTAGAAAAGATGTTGTCATTTCGACATGTACACATAAGCCTCAAGTCTCGTATTTCAAGCACATATTTTTGTTTCTTCAGTCCGTCCGTGAAATTTAATTTAGACTATTTATTATATCCTGACCATTTAGCTTACAATCAATGGATTAACATGTCTGAGACTAATAAAATCTATATTAAAAAATGGATATATCCACTATTATAAAAAAATCTTTATAATTATAGAGTACCCAAATTATTCCATTTTTTTTATTTTTACCATCTTAAAAAAGAGTACGCAAACCGTTTAACCATTTTTTTTGTTTTTCGGAAAATTCGATAAATATCAAGATCACAGTTTGAAACTTCGATCCTTTTAACTAGAGCACATGACTTTTTAATTAGTTCTAATTAAACCACGGTTAATTGTTGTGCTTGAAACTACGGTACATATCATTTCGAGACTGCAGTTTCAAACTACGGTACTACTTTGGTACTATTTTCATTTCACATAAAATTTTATTGATAGTTATTATATAAACAAGTTTTACAAGTACATGATGGGTCTAAATCATGATAGCGATACGGTATTATAAAAGAAAAGCCATCTATCATGATGATTTAGACCCATGCATCAAGATAGCGTATTAATTATACAAGTACATGATTGGCCTAAATCATGATATATGATAGCTACCACTACCTATATATACTATAGAGGATAACTAATAAATTTAAATTATATATGATAATTTTTTTATTTAAACATATAACTATATCGTTTTATTATTATATTATTATAGTTAGATTGATTTATATTACATTTCATATTTTTTTTTTTTGTAATTTATTATAAAATTAGTTTTTCCAAAAATTTATATAGTTTTCAATCAGTAATGTACAAAATTTAATTTAATTGTACATTCGATAGTTTTTTCAGGCTAATTTAGTGGGAATTGGTGTGAATTGGACATTAATTTTTTTCTCTTGTGTGAATACCACGAACAATGGTAATTAATAATGCTACAAAGACAAAATTAAACTGAAATAAGGCTTTTGAAGCAATAAGGCAAGCGGGGCGAAGTGAGAGATTACTGGAATAAGGCAAGAGGGGTGAAGCGATTAAGGCATGCAAGAGGTGCTCGGGTCGTGCGACGTGCCAGTGGTGATCGAGGGAGTGAGGTGTGACGAATGGGGTGATGTGTGCCTGGTGTCGTGTGTAGCCTGGGGCGAGGTGCACCTGGAGTGAGCATGAGAGAGAGAGAGAGAGAGAGAGAGAGAGGGAGGGAGGGAGGGAACCCTAATCGGAGTGAGCATCGAGAGAGACAGAGGAAATCCTAATCAGCGACGCAAATTTGAGAGAGGCCAAAGAAAGGTGAACGGTAATGAAATTAAAGAGCTGCACTAGGATAAATTGGTGCGGAAAATTTTACCATTAGTTTTAGTATCGGTCAATTATAAATAACTGTTCTTAATATAACACTATCATGAGTATCGGTTATTAGTGAGCAGTCATTCTTAAAAGAGTCTGGACTATCAAAAACGGTCGTTTATAAACAACCCATTCTAATAAGTCACTATCAAGATCGGTCGTACTTAAACAAACGTTCCTCATATGTCATGGACTATCAAGATCAGTTCTTGAAGGACAACCGTTCCTGATATGCTATTAAATTTACCCGATTAAGATATATATCAGTATCACTTATATGATATGTCCAACCCTTGTGGGCCAATACTCAATGTACATTTTCCACTAGTGATTGAAATTGATATAAATAAACTGCACTAAAATTAGTAGATTTTGTAGTAACATCCCGGCTAATTTGTTAACCCAAGTGGGTTGTATGGTGACACTTTAGAAAAGATGTTGTCATTTGGACATGTACACATAAGCCTCAAGTCTCGTATTTCAAGCACATATTTTTGTTTCTTCAATCCGTCCGTGAAATTTAATTTAGACTATTTATTATATCCCGACCATTTAGCTTACAATCAATGGATTAACATGTTCGAGACTAATAAAATCTATATTAAAAAATGGATATATCCACTATTATAAAAAAAATCTTTATAATTATAGAGTACCCAAATTATTCCATTTTTTTTATTTTTACCATCTTAAAAAAGAGTACGCAAACCGTTTAACCATTTTTTTTGTTTTTCGGAAAATTCGATAAATATCAAGATCACAGTTTGAAACTTCGATCCTTTTAACTAGAGCACATGACTTTTTAATTAGTTCTAATTAAACCACGGTTAATTGTTGTCTTGAAACTACGGTACATATCATTTCGAGACTGCAGTTTCAAACTACGGTACTACTTTGGTACTATTTTCATTTCACATAAAATTTTATTGATAGTTATTATATAAACAAGTTTTACAAGTACATGATGGGTCTAAATCATGATAGCGATACGGTATTATAAAAGAAAAGCCATCGATCATGATGATTTAGACCCATGCATCAAGATAGCGTATTAATTATACAAGTACATGATTGGCCTAAATCATGATATATGATAGCTACCACTACCTATATATACTATAGAGGATAACTAATAAATTTAAATTATATATGATAATTTTTTTATTTAAACATATAACTATATCGTTTTATTATTATATTATTATAGTTAGATTGATTTATATTACATTTCATATTTTTTTTTTTTGTAATTTATTATAAAATTAGTTTTTCCAAAAATTTATATAGTTTTCAATCAGTAATGTACAAAATTTAATTTAATTGTACATTCGATAGTTTTTTCAGGCTAATTTAGTGGGAATTGGTGTGAATTGGACATTAATTTTTTTCTCTTGTGTGAATACCACGAACAATGGTAATTAATAATGCTACAAAGACAAAATTAAACTGAAATAAGGCTTTTGAAGCAATAAGGCAAGCGGGGCGAAGTGAGAGATTACTGGAATAAGGCAAGAGGGGTGAAGCGATTAAGGCATGCAAGAGGTGCTCGGGTCGTGCGACGTGCCAGTGGTGATCGAGGGAGTGAGGTGTGACGAATGGGGTGATGTGTGCCTGGTGTCGTGTGTAGCCTGGGGCGAGGTGCACCTGGAGTGAGCATGAGAGAGAGAGAGAGAGAGAGAGAGAGAGGGAGGGAGGGAGGGAACCCTAATCGGAGTGAGCATCGAGAGAGACAGAGGAAATCCTAATCAGCGACGCAAATTTGAGAGAGGCCAAAGAAAGGTGAACGGTAATGAAATTAAAGAGCTGCACTAGGATAAATTGGTGCGGAAAATTTTACCATTAGTTTTAGTATCGGTCAATTATAAATAACTGTTCTTAATATAACACTATCATGAGTATCGGTTATTAGTGAGCAGTCATTCTTAAAAGAGTCTGGACTATCAAAAACGGTCGTTTATAAACAACCCATTCTAATAAGTCACTATCAAGATCGGTCGTACTTAAACAAACGTTCCTCATATGTCATGGACTATCAAGATCAGTTCTTGAAGGACAACCGTTCCTGATATGCTATTAAATTTACCCGATTAAGATATATATCAGTATCACTTATATGATATGTCCAACCCTTGTGGGCCAATACTCAATGTACATTTTCCACTAGTGATTGAAATTGATATAAATAAACTGCACTAAAATTAGTAGATTTTGTAGTAACATCCCGGCTAATTTGTTAACCCAAGTGGGTTGTATGGTGACACTTTAGAAAAGATGTTGTCATTTGGACATGTACACATAAGCCTCAAGTCTCGTATTTCAAGCACATATTTTTGTTTCTTCAGTCCGTCCGTGAAATTTAATTTAGACTATTTATTATATCCTGACCATTTAGCTTACAATCAATGGATTAACATGTCTGAGACTAATAAAATCTATATTAAAAAATGGATATATCCACTATTATAAAAAAAATCTTTATAATTATAGAGTACCCAAATTATTCCATTTTTTTTATTTTTACCATCTTAAAAAAGAGTACGCAAACCGTTTAACCATTTTTTTTGTTTTTCGGAAAATTCGATAAATATCAAGATCACAGTTTGAAACTTCGATCCTTTTAACTAGAGCACATGACTTTTTAATTAGTTCTAATTAAACAACGGTTAATTGTTGTGCTGAAACTACGGTACATATCATTCTGAGACTGCAGTTTCAAACTACGGTACTACTTTGGTACTATTTTCATTTCACATAAAATTTTATTGATAGTTATTATATAAACAAGTTTTACAAGTACATGATGGGTCTAAATCATGATAGCGATACGGTATTATAAAAGAAAAGCCATCGATCATGATGATTTAGACCCATGCATCAAGATAGCGTATTAATTATACAAGTACATGATTGGCCTAAATCATGATATATGATAGCTACCACTACCTATATATACTATAGAGGATAACTAATAAATTTAAATTATATATGATAATTTTTTTATTTAAACATATAACTATATCGTTTTATTATTATATTATTATAGTTAGATTGATTTATATTACATTTCATTTTTTTTTTTTTTGTAATTTATTATAAAATTAGTTTTTCCAAAAATTTATATAGTTTTCAATCAGTAATGTACAAAATTTAATTTAATTGTACATTCGATAGTTTTTTCAAGGCTAATTTAGTGGGAATTGGTGTGAATTGGACATTAATTTTTTTCTCTTGTGTGAATACCACGAACAATGGTAATTAATAATGCTACAAAGACAAAATTAAACTGAAATAAGGCTTTTGAAGCAATAAGGCAAGCGGGGCGAAGTGAGAGATTACCTGGAATAAGGCAAGAGGGGTGAAGCGATTAAGGCATGCAAGAGGTGCTCGGGTCGTGCGACGTGCCAGTGGTGATCGAGGGAGTGAGGTGTGACGAATGGGGTGATGTGTGCCTGGTGTCGTGTGTAGCCTGGGGCGAGGTGCACCTGGAGTGAGCATGAGAGAGAGAGAGAGAGAGAGAGAGAGAGGGAGGGAGGGAGGGAACCCTAATCGGAGTGAGCATCGAGAGAGACAGAGGAAATCCTAATCAGCGACGCAAATTTGAGAGAGGCCAAAGAAAGGTGAACGGTAATGAAATTAAAGAGCTGCACTAGGATAAATTGGTGCGGAAAATTTTACCATTAGTTTTAGTATCGGTCAATTATAAATAACTGTTCTTAATATAACACTATCATGAGTATCGGTTATTAGTGAGCAGTCATTCTTAAAAGAGTCTGGACTATCAAAAACGGTCGTTTATAAACAACCCATTCTAATAAGTCACTATCAAGATCGGTCGTACTTAAACAAACGTTCCTCATATGTCATGGACTATCAAGATCGGTTCTTGAAGGACAACCGTTCTCGATATGCTATTAAATTTACCCGATTAAGATATATATCAAGTATCACTTATATGATATGTCCAACCCTTGTGGGCCAATACTCAATGTACATTTTCCACTAGTGATTGAAATTGATATAAATAAACTGCACTAAAATTAGTAGATTTTGTAGTAACATCCCGGCTAATTTGTTAACCCAAGTGGGTTGTATGGTGACACTTTAGAAAAGATGTTGTCATTTGGACATGTACACATAAGCCTCAAGTCTCGTATTTCAAGCACATATTTTTGTTTCTTCAGTCCGTCCGTGAAATTTAATTTAGACTATTTATTATATCCTGACCATTTAGCTTACAATCAATGGATTAACATGTCTGAGACTAATAAAATCTATATTAAAAAATGGATATATCCACTATTATAAAAAAAAATCTTTATAATTATAGAGTACCCAAATTATTCCATTTTTTTTATTTTTACCATCTTAAAAAAGAGTACGCAAACCGTTTAACCATTTTTTTTGTTTTTCGGAAAATTCGATAAATATCAAGATCACAGTTTGAAACTTCGATCCTTTTAACTAGAGCACATGACTTTTTAATTAGTTCTAATTAAACCACGGTTAATTGTTGTGCTTGAAACTACGGTACATATCATTTCGAGACTGCAGTTTCAAACTACGGTACTACTTTGGTACTATTTTCATTTCACATAAAATTTTATTGATAGTTATTATATAAACAAGTTTTACAAGTACATGATGGGTCTAAATCATGATAGCGATACGGTATTATAAAAGAAAAGCCATCGATCATGATGATTTAGACCCATGCATCAAGATAGCGTATTAATTATACAAGTACATGATTGGCCTAAATCATGATATATGATAGCTACCACTACCTATATATACTATAGAGGATAACTAATAAATTTAAATTATATATGATAATTTTTTTATTTAAACATATAACTATATCGTTTTATTATTATATTATTATAGTTAGATTGATTTATATTACATTTCATATTTTTTTTTTTTTGTAATTTATTATAAAATTAGTTTTTCCAAAAATTTATATAGTTTTCAATCAGTAATGTACAAAATTTAATTTAATTGTACATTCGATAGTTTTTTCAAAGCTAATTTAGTGGGAATTGGTGTGAATTGGACATTAATTTTTTTCTCTTGTGTGAATACCACGAACAATGGTAATTAATAATGCTACAAAGACAAAATTAAACTGAAATAAGGCTTTTGAAGCAATAAGGCAAGCGGGGCGAAGTGAGAGATTACTGGAATAAGGCAAGAGGGGTGAAGCGATTAAGGCATGCAAGAGGTGCTCGGGTCGTGCGACGTGCCAGTGGTGATCGAGGGAGTGAGGTGTGACGAATGGGGTGATGTGTGCCTGGTGTCGTGTGTAGCCTGGGGCGAGGTGCACCTGGAGTGAGCATGAGAGAGAGAGAGAGAGAGAGAGAGAGGGAGGGAGGGAGGGAACCCTAATCGGAGTGAGCATCGAGAGAGACAGAGGAAATCCTAATCAGCGACGCAAATTTGAGAGAGGCCAAAGAAAGGTGAACGGTAATGAAATTAAAGAGCTGCACTAGGATAAATTGGTGCGGAAAATTTTACCATTAGTTTTAGTATCGGTCAATTATAAATAACTGTTCTTAATATAACACTATCATGAGTATCGGTTATTAGTGAGCAGTCATTCTTAAAAGAGTCTGGACTATCAAAAACGGTCGTTTATAAACAACCCATTCTAATAAGTCACTATCAAGATCGGTCGTACTTAAACAAACGTTCCTCATATGTCATGGACTATCAAGATCAGTTCTTGAAGGACAACCGTTCCTGATATGCTATTAAATTTACCCGATTAAGATATATATCAGTATCACTTATATGATATGTCCAACCCTTGTGGGCCAATACTCAATGTACATTTTCCACTAGTGATTGAAATTGATATAAATAAACTGCACTAAAATTAGTAGATTTTGTAGTAACATCCCGGCTAATTTGTTAACCCAAGTGGGTTGTATGGTGACACTTTAGAAAAGATGTTGTCATTTGGACATGTACACATAAGCCTCAAGTCTCGTATTTCAAGCACATATTTTTGTTTCTTCAGTCCGTCCGTGAAATTTAATTTAGACTATTTATTATATCCTGACCATTTAGCTTACAATCAATGGATTAACATGTCTGAGACTAATAAAATCTATATTAAAAAATGGATATATCCACTATTATAAAAAAAATCTTTATAATTATAGAGTACCCAAATTATTCCATTTTTTTTATTTTTACCATCTTAAAAAAGAGTACGCAAACCGTTTAACCATTTTTTTTGTTTTTCGGAAAATTCGATAAATATCAAGATCACAGTTTGAAACTTCGATCCTTTTAACTAGAGCACATGACTTTTTAATTAGTTCTAATTAAACCACGGTTAATTGTTGT
The DNA here is from genome assembly GCA_024447775.1 of Carex cristatella. Taxonomy (NCBI): domain Eukaryota; kingdom Viridiplantae; phylum Streptophyta; class Magnoliopsida; order Poales; family Cyperaceae; genus Carex; species Carex cristatella. The sequence continues at coordinate 5,293,799 of JAJHPF010000008.1, read as the reverse complement.
GCTGAAACTACGGTACATATCATTCTGAGACTGCAGTTTCAAACTACGGTACTACTTTGGTACTATTTTCATTTCACATAAAATTTTATTGATAGTTATTATATAAACAAGTTTTACAAGTACATGATGGGTCTAAATCATGATAGCGATACGGTATTATAAAAGAAAAGCCATCGATCATGATGATTTAGACCCATGCATCAAGATAGCGTATTAATTATACAAGTACATGATTGGCCTAAATCATGATATATGATAGCTACCACTACCTATATATACTATAGAGGATAACTAATAAATTTAAATTATATATGATAATTTTTTTATTTAAACATATAACTATATCGTTTTATTATTATATTATTATAGTTAGATTGATTTATATTACATTTCATATTTTTTTTTTTTGTAATTTATTATAAAATTAGTTTTTCCAAAAATTTATATAGTTTTCAATCAGTAATGTACAAAATTTAATTTAATTGTACATTCGATAGTTTTTTCAGGCTAATTTAGTGGGAATTGGTGTGAATTGGACATTAATTTTTTTCTCTTGTGTGAATACCACGAACAATGGTAATTAATAATGCTACAAAGACAAAATTAAACTGAAATAAGGCTTTTGAAGCAATAAGGCAAGCGGGGCGAAGTGAGAGATTACCTGGAATAAGGCAAGAGGGGTGAAGCGATTAAGGCATGCAAGAGGTGCTCGGGTCGTGCGACGTGCCGGTGGTGATCGAGAGGAGTGAGGTGTGACGAATGGGGTGATGTGTGCCCGGTGTCGTGTGTAGCCTGGGGCGAGGTGCACCTGGAGTGAGCATGAGAGAGAGAGAGAGAGAGAGAGAGAGAGGGAGGGAGGGAGGGAACCCTAATCGGAGTGAGCATCGAGAGAGACAGAGGAAATCCTAATCAGCGACGCAAATTTGAGAGAGGCCAAAGAAAGGTGAACGGTAATGAAATTAAAAGAGCTGCACTAGGATAAATTGGTGCGGAAAATTTTACCATTAGTTTTAGTATCGGTCAATTATAAATAACTGTTCTTAATATAACACTATCATGAGTATCGGTTATTAGTGAGCAGTCATTCTTAAAAGAGTCTGGACTATCAAAAACGGTCGTTTATAAACAACCCATTCTAATAAGTCACTATCAAGATCGGTCGTACTTAAACAAACGTTCCTCATATGTCATGGACTATCAAGATCAGTTCTTGAAGGACAACCGTTCCTGATATGCTATTAAATTTACCCGATTAAGATATATATCAGTATCACTTATATGATATGTCCAACCCTTGTGGGCCAATACTCAATGTACATTTTCCACTAGTGATTGAAATTGATATAAATAAACTGCACTAAAATTAGTAGATTTTGTAGTAACATCCCGGCTAATTTGTTAACCCAAGTGGGTTGTATGGTGACACTTTAGAAAAGATGTTGTCATTTGGACATGTACACATAAGCCTCAAGTCTCGTATTTCAAGCACATATTTTTGTTTCTTCAGTCCGTCCGTGAAATTTAATTTAGACTATTTATTATATCCTGACCATTTAGCTTACAATCAATGGATTAACATGTCTGAGACTAATAAAATCTATATTAAAAAATGGATATATCCACTATTATAAAAAAATCTTTATAATTATAGAGTACCCAAATTATTCCATTTTTTTTATTTTTACCATCTTAAAAAAGAGTACGCAAACCGTTTAACCATTTTTTTTGTTTTTCGGAAAATTCGATAAATATCAAGATCACAGTTTGAAACTTCGATCCTTTTAACTAGAGCACATGACTTTTTAATTAGTTCTAATTAAACCACGGTTAATTGTTGTGCCTGAAACTACGGTACATATCATTCTGAGACTGCAGTTTCAAACTACGGTACTACTTTGGTACTATTTTCATTTCACATAAAATTTTATTGATAGTTATTATATAAACAAGTTTTACAAGTACATGATGGGTCTAAATCATGATAGCGATACGGTATTATAAAAGAAAAGCCATCGATCATGATGATTTAGACCCATGCATCAAGATAGCGTATTAATTATACAAGTACATGATTGGCCTAAATCATGATATATGATAGCTACCACTACCTATATATACTATAGAGGATAACTAATAAATTTAAATTATATATGATAATTTTTTTATTTAAACATATAACTATATCGTTTTATTATTATATTATTATAGTTAGATTGATTTATATTACATTTCATATTTTTTTTTTTTTGTAATTTATTATAAAATTAGTTTTTCCAAAAATTTATATAGTTTTCAATCAGTAATGTACAAAATTTAATTTAATTGTACATTCGATAGTTTTTTCAGGCTAATTTAGTGGGAATTGGTGTGAATTGGACATTAATTTTTTTCTCTTGTGTGAATACCACGAACAATGGTAATTAATAATGCTACAAAGACAAAATTAAACTGAAATAAGGCTTTTGAAGCAATAAGGCAAGCGGGGCGAAGTGAGAGATTACTGGAATAAGGCAAGAGGGGTGAAGCGATTAAGGCATGCAAGAGGTGCTCGGGTCGTGCGACGTGCCAGTGGTGATCGAGGGAGTGAGGTGTGACGAATGGGGTGATGTGTGCCTGGTGTCGTGTGTAGCACTGGGGCGAGGTGCACCTGGAGTGAGCATGAGAGAGAGAGAGAGAGAGAGAGAGAGAGAGGGAGGGAGGGAGGGAACCCTAATCGGAGTGAGCATCGAGAGAGACAGAGGAAATCCTAATCAGCGACGCAAATTTGAGAGAGGCCAAAGAAAGGTGAACGGTAATGAAATTAAAGAGCTGCACTAGGATAAATTGGTGCGGAAAATTTTACCATTAGTTTTAGTATCGGTCAATTATAAATAACTGTTCTTAATATAACACTATCATGAGTATCGGTTATTAGTGAGCAGTCATTCTTAAAAGAGTCTGGACTATCAAAAACGGTCGTTTATAAACAACCCATTCTAATAAGTCACTATCAAGATCGGTCGTACTTAAACAAACGTTCCTCATATGTCATGGACTATCAAGATCGGTTCTTGAAGGACAACCGTTCCTCGATATGCTATTAAATTTACCCGATTAAGATATATATCAGTATCACTTATATGATATGTCCAACCCTTGTGGGCCAATACTCAATGTACATTTTCCACTAGTGATTGAAATTGATATAAATAAACTGCACTAAAATTAGTAGATTTTGTAGTAACATCCCGGCTAATTTGTTAACCCAAGTGGGTTGTATGGTGACACTTTAGAAAAGATGTTGTCATTTGGACATGTACACATAAGCCTCAAGTCTCGTATTTCAAGCACATATTTTTGTTTCTTCAGTCCGTCCGTGAAATTTAATTTAGACTATTTATTATATCCTGACCATTTAGCTTACAATCAATGGATTAACATGTCTGAGACTAATAAAATCTATATTAAAAAATGGATATATCCACTATTATAAAAAAAATCTTTATAATTATAGAGTACCCAAATTATTCCATTTTTTTTATTTTTACCATCTTAAAAAAGAGTACGCAAACCGTTTAACCATTTTTTTTGTTTTTCGGAAAATTCGATAAATATCAAGATCACAGTTTGAAACTTCGATCCTTTTAACTAGAGCACATGACTTTTTAATTAGTTCTAATTAAACCACGGTTAATTGTTGTGCTGAAACTACGGTACATATCATTCTGAGACTGCAGTTTCAAACTACGGTACTACTTTGGTACTATTTTCATTTCACATAAAATTTTATTGATAGTTATTATATAAACAAGTTTTACAAGTACATGATGGGTCTAAATCATGATAGCGATACTGTCACACCCCGTAGCCATCAGATACAGAATGTGACAGGATCCCTGCCGTAAACATACAGTTTCCCATATGCTTACAAGGCAATTACGATATAAATTAAAATCAACCCCCAAAACAAGCACATAAAAACACAATATACATAACCGATCAAATATCAAAGTCAGGTACGTCATAATAAACAGAACGGTATCACATACAGATACGACATGGTTCATGACATAGAGAATAGATATATACAACCAAAAACATAAATACACATCTCTAGTCAAATACCAAACAAAACAGGTAATCGGGAGTCTAGACCTGTCGTGCCTCTCCCGAATCAACCGCCCCGGAACCTGAAAAGAATTACCCAAAACGGGATGAGAATAAAATTCCCAGTGCGAATATTTGCCACAGATAAGTTCTTTGGACTTGCAATCAAGTTTTATTTTCAAAAATAAACCATAAACAAATTACCTAACATGTATATAACAATATATGATTAAACAGAAGTGCATCGATACGACTACAGTAAACAAATGAAATCACAATAAAGGAATGGTCAAATTGAAATTCAACTACACAAAAACATTCGGTTTAACTCGGTTATTACGTCTGGTAGCAAATACAGATGTTCCACCCTACTCACTAGCCCGTCGACACCTGTAGGGTTCCAGACGCCTACAGATGGACCACCCTACTGGACCCTTTATGTGACACCCATCTGTATCGCTTGGCTTAACCATTTCCTAAACTCTGGTTTCAGATCATATCAAGAAAATTCATTTGAAATCATTCGAGAACGTAATATCAATAGACTTTTCAACCGCATTATCATAACGGATAATGCTTTAGACGTTTCACACTAGTCACCTATATCCATAACCATCATCATATCGCATTGCCACTGCCCCAACCGGTACTGAGGACTTACCCAGGCCTGACTTAAAGCTTTAAGATCCTTGCAAAACCAGATATCCAGGTTTTGCGAATGTCACACTAGGTGACTGTCACTCGCCGGTGACACGTATCCGTTTATTTATCAAATTCTGGTGACTTTCAACTACAGATCAGATCTCATAGATCGACACAATAATAAACCATACCAGCATGCAAATCACCCAGATTACAGCAATTCGAATTGAAATAGATTGGTTATGCGAATGCAATGCTTAATTCAGTTTATGCAACAAAGAGTAATCAACATGACAAATGAAACAACAGTTTAATTCTGAAAATAAAATATCAAACAAGTCCAGAAACCCCGCACCTGAGTATGATGATCGTTAATAGATTCTAAAATCTGGACTTCCTACACGGGCCGAGTCACAATTCACACGGACCGTGTCAAACCCTACTCGGGCCGAGTCACAATCCACACGGACCGTGTAATACCCTACTCGACCCCCTACGCAGGCGCTGCACGGCCCGGACACCTTACCAAATCTATTTGACTAAATATCAAAAGCATCAATATCTATTCATTTTGAATAAAAATAAATTCATGTCATATTATATAAAATTTACCTATAAGCCCTTTAGGTATATTTTTATGTCTAGAAATATATATATACACATATATATATAAATCGATTAGAACATTTTGTTTCGTAACGTAACATTTCTCCCCCCCTTAAAATAAAGTTCAGTCCGCTGAACTTGATTTTGTACCTGTATTGTCGAACAACTGAGGATATTTCGCTCGAATGGTGTCCTCGCTTTCCCACGTCGCTTCCTTATTCGAATGGCGGCCCCACTTGACCAGCACGAGTCTGATTACCTTAGTTCGCAACCGTTGTTCTTTTCGGTCCAGGATTTGCATCGGTTCTTCTTGATAGGTCAGATCATCTTGCACGTGCAGATTGGAATGATCAATGCAGTGCGACGGGTCTCGTACGTACCGACGTAACTGTGATACATGAAATACCGGATGGACTCTATCCAGTGCCGGTGGCAATGCCAGCTCATAAGCTACTGGCCCGACTCGCCGGGTAATCTGAAACGGTCCAATATATCGGGGACTTAGCTTCCCCGAAACGCCAAATCTGTGCACACCTCTAACCGGTGAAACTCGGAGCCATACGTGATCCCCATCCGGAAATTCCAACGGTCTTCGATGAATGTTTGCATATCTTTTCTGTCGCTCCTGAGCTGATTTAAGCCGATTCAAAACGACTTGTGTCTTTGCAGCAATTTCTTCTAACATCTGAGGTCCGGTGGGTGAATAGGTACCCGCTGGTCCCCACCAAAGTGGAGTACGGCATTGCTGTCCTGTTAGGGCTTCCTGCGGTGACATCCCGATGCTCGAATGGTAGCTGTTGTTATATGCAAATTCCACCAAGTATAAATGATCAATCCAGGAGCCTCGGAACTCCAATGCACAGGATCTGAGCATGTCTTCTAACGTCTGTATGGTTCGCTCAGATTGTCCGTCGGTTTGCGGGTGGTGCGGCGTGCATCGAACCTCAACTTGGTACCCATCGCCTCTTGAAAACTTTCCCAAAAATGTGAAGTAAATCGAGGATCTCGATCAGAAATGATATTTCTTGAACAACCGTGATACTTGAACTGATATTTCAAAAACAGATCAGCTAACTCTCTACCGGATGTCTCAATCCGGAGTGGGATAAAATGGGCTAGTTTCGTCAATCGATCCACGATAACCCAGATAGCATCATACCTTCCATTGGTTCTCGGTAATCCAGTCACGAAATCCATCGTGATTGATTCAAACTTCCTGATAGGTATCTCTAAAGGTCTCAGTAATCCCGCCTTTTTTCGTCTGTCGGCTTTAACCTGCTGACAAGTCTGACACTTCTCGACATAATTCTGTACATTTCTTTTCATTTTTGGCCACCAGAAATATTTCTTTAAATCTTGATACATCTTTACTTCTCCAGGGTGAATAGCGTATCCCGACTCGTGCGCCTCTGATAAAATCAAATCTTTTAACTCCGAATCATTCGGAACACAAATACGGTCGTGAAACCGCAAGATGCCATCTCTTTGAACTTGAAACGGTGAATCAGCATTTGACTCGTAGTGCAGTTTAAATTTCTGACATTTCGGATCATTTTGTTGTGCTGCACGAATTTGCTCATGTAATTCTGATCGGATCTCAACCGCTGCTAGTACAATTGATGTAATTGCGGGTGTACCCGCCTCAATCCCACCTCCAATACACTTAGATGCAATATCCAACGCAAATTCGCGTGATGCGCCAACATGTATTTCCAATCTGCGCATTTCCTCAAGAAGATGCGCTTCACTTGTAATCACTGACGCCAGGTTTACCTGACTCTTTCTACTTAATGCGTCTGCTACACTGTTCGCTTTTCCTGCATGATACTGGATATCCAAGTCATAGTCTTTCATCAATTCTAACCACCGCCTTTGTCTCAAATTCAGCTCTTTTTGCGTGAAAATGTATTTCAAACTTTGGTGATCTGTAAATATACGGCACCTCACGCCATACAGATAATGCCGCCAAATCTTCAGCGCAAATATCACCGCCGCTAACTCCAAGTCATGCGTCGGGTAGTTTTGTTCGTGCGGTCGCAATTGCCGAGATGCGTAGGCAATTACATGATCATCTTGCATCAGTACGCATCCCAATCCTGATCGGGATGCATCAGTGAAAACTGTATAGTCTTTATCAGCAATCGGCATGGCCAGTACGGGTGCGGATACCAATCGATCTTTTAATTCCTGAAAACTCTGTTCCTGTGCGGTACCCCAATCAAACTTCACACCTTTATGCAATAATTTTGTAAGTGGAGCTGCTAACTGTGAAAATCCAAGCACGAACCTTCGGTAATAACCTGCCAAACCTAGGAAGCTACGAATATCGTCACCGTTTCGGGTCTCTTCCATTCTGTTACTGCCCGAATCTTTTCGGAATCAACGGTTAAACCTTCTCCCGAGATCACATGCCCTAAGAACGCCACTTTTTCCAACCAAAATTCGCATTTTGAGAACTTTGCAAACAGCTGATGTTCCCGCAGCCTCTGTAACACTATCCGCAAATGCACTTCATGTTCTTCTTGAGATTTCGAGTACACCAGAATGTCATCAATGAAAACCACCACTGTCGAGTCCAATAGGTCGTGGAATACCCGATGCATCAAATCCATAAATGCTGCTGGAGCATTCGTTAGCCCAAACGGCATGACCAGGTATTCATAATGCCCGTACCGTGTACGAAATGCTGTCTTGTCTATATCACTCGGCCGGATCCTCAACTGATGGTACCCGGTTCGCAAATCAATTTTCGAATAAATCGAAGAACCCTGTAACTGATCAAATAAATCGTCAATACGGGGCAATGGGTATTTATTTTTCACGGTTACCTTATTCAGCTCCCGATAATCAATACATAAGCGTAGGGTTCCGTCCTTCTTTTTCACAAACAACACCGGGGCACCCCATGGCGATGTACTGGGTCTGATAAACCCGTGTTCCAACATATCTTCTAACTGTGCTTTAAGTTCCTTCAATTCTGCTGGAGCCATTCGGTATGGTGTTTTCGAAATCGGTGCAGTGCCTGGTACCAATTCGATGCCAAATTCGATTTCCCGTTCTGGTGGTAGCCCCGCTATTTCATCGGGAAATACATCCACGAATTCTGATACCACCGGAATTGTATTGATTGTTGGAACTTCTGTTGTAGCATAAATCACCGTTGCTAAATATGCAGTACATCCTGAATCTATTAATCGCCTCACCTCTACAGCTGAAACAAAAGGTATCAGTCCTCCAATTTTTCTGCAGTTGAGTATACATGACATACCTCTTGCAGTCGAAAACTGAATCCGGTGATGCATACAATCAATTGTTGCTGCGTGCTGAGTTAACCAGTCCATTCCCAATAAGACATCGTACCCGGCAATATTCATCACTAATAGGTTCACCTCTAAATCTCTTCCATCTACTCTGACCTTTCGGTTTCGGCAGATTGTAATAGCTTGATCGGTGGAACTGAAAGGAGTCTGAACATTTAAAACTTGGTTACCTGTCTCGACGGCCCATTGACAACTCTCTACGAACACCCTCGACACGATGGAATGACTACACCCTGTATCTATCAAACGTATGCATCATGATCCGATATAGATAGTATACCTGTCATCACGTCAGTCTGATACTCAGATATCCTCTCTGCATCACCTTCTTCTAACCCGCCTGAGATGTCGCGAGCAATTTCTGAAACGCCCAATGCATGTGCTGATACTCCTCCTGCTGTCCTACCTCCACGGCCTTGCGGAATACCCCGTCCTCGCGACGGTGGTCCGCCCCGCCCACGGTTTACCGAGCTGCGTGCATTACTATCCCTCGAGGACTGTGCCTGCGCTTGCGGGCATTCTCTTGCCCAATGTTCTCCGCTGCCGCATGTGAAACATGATCTGTTGCGGCGTCTGCACTCTATTTCATCGTGCGCCTCATTGCAAGAACGACACCACTTAGGTGCAAAACTCGATGAAAATCCCGGCCGGAAACCCGGGGTAAATGCAGGCCCAAAAGATGGCCTGGGAGTCACAACTTGCCTCGGAGGGGGTCTAACAGCCCACAGTCCTCCCCTCGACCTCACAACTGGCCGACTCTGATCAACCCGTTGTTTAACATTTCTTTCCGCCAGCTGTTTGTTCCTTCTTTTTGCATGCATTTCGACCTGTTCGGCATGATCCATCATGGCTTGTAACTCTGTAGCTGTTGGAGTATCAACAATCATAGATATACTCCCGTCTAACCCATCTAGATACTGCCTGTGGTATCTGACTGTATCATTCTGTATATCCGCTGCATACCTGGACAGTGCAAGAAACTCATTGTTATATTCAGCTACCGGTCTCCCATTTTGTCTCACTTCCAGAAATTTTCTTCGTAGGGCTTCTCGGTGGATATTGCTCAGGAACCGTCGAGTAAATTGTTGTTCAAACCATTCCCACGGAATCTTTACAGCTTCCCCGACATAAGTGCGTCGGGCCCCGTTCCACCAAAATCTTGCATCTCCGTCTAGCTGTTGTTCTGCCAACTCTACCATGTCATCTGCAGGTGCCCGACACAGAGCGAGCTTTGCATTAATTTTCTCCAGCCATTCCTCTGCCCCTGCATACCCACCTGTTCCGTCAAACTGCGGTGGATTCAACCGCATAAACGAGTCATATATCCTTCTGAACTCCTCCGGTGCATCCCTTTGAACTACCGGTGCTGCTTCTTCTCGTCTTTCTGCCTGACGACCTCTCTCATAGGCCGCAATTAAACGTTCATCCATTTCCCGATCTCGGTTCTGCACTCCCCCAGAGCTTCCTGATTCATCCCCGGCCCTAGCAGCAGCTGTCTCGACCACAGGGTTAATTCGAGGTCGTCCTCTGCCTCTACGTGACTCCATATCTCTGTTCTATACAAGGTAAGAATCGATTATAAGAAATTAATTCTCTACTTATTCTACAAAATACCTCGTCATTCGTGACGATCCCATTAGTTCGTATTACTCTCACGTATCCTGACAAGCTGGTTTAGGTTCAGGCTTAACCATGCTCTGATACCACCGAAGGAGACCTGTCACACCCCGTAGCCATCAGATACAGAATGTGACAGGATCCCTGCCGTAAACATACAGTTTCCCATATGCTTACAAGGCAATTACGATATAAATTAAAATCAACCCCCAAAACAAGCACATAAAAACACAATATACATAATCGATCAAATATCAAAGTCAGGTACGTCATAATAAACAGAACGGTATCACATACAGATACGACATGGTTCATGACATAGAGAATAGATATATACAACCAAAAACATAAATACACATCTCTAGTCAAATACCAAACAAAACAGGTAATCGGGAGTCTAGACCTGTCGTGCCTCTCCCGAATCAACCGCCCCGGAACCTGAAAAGAATTACCCAAAACGGGATGAGAATAAAATTCCCAGTGCGAATATTTGCCACAGATAAGTTCTTTGGACTTGCAATCAAGTTTTATTTTCAAAAATAAACCATAAACAAATTACCTAACATGTATATAACAATATATGATTAAACAGAAGTGCATCGATACGACTACAGTAAACAAATGAAATCACAATAAAGGAATGGTCAAATTGAAATTCAACTACACAAAAACATTCGGTTTAACTCGGGTTATTACGTCCGGTAGCAAATACAGATGTTCCACCCTACTCACTAGCCCGTCGACACCGTAGGGTTCCGGACGCCGCCTGAGATGGACCACCCTACTTGGACCCTTTATGTGACACCCATCTCGTATCGCTTGGCTTAACCATTTCCTAAACTCGGTTTCGGATCATATCAAGAAAATTCATTTGAAATCATTCGAGAACGTAATATCAATAGACTTTTCAACCGCATTATCATAACGGATAATGCTTTAGACGTTTCACACTAGTCACCTATATCCATAACCATCATCATATCGCATTGCCACTTGCCCCAACCGGTCCGAGGACTTACCCAGGCCTGACTTAAAGCTTTAAGATCCTTGCAAAACCAGATATCCAGGTTTTGCGAATGTCACACTAGGTGACTGTCACTCGCCGGTGACACGTATCCGTTTATTTATCAAATTCTGGTGACTTTCAACTACAGATCAGATCTCATAGATCGACACAATAATAAACCATACCAGCATGCAAATCACCCAGATTACAGCAATTCGAATTGAAATAGATTGGTTATGCGAATGCAATGCTTAATTCAGTTTATGCAACAAAGAGTAATCAACATGACAAATGAAACAACAGTTTAATTCTGAAAATAAAATATCAAACAAGTCCAGAAACCCCGCACCTGAGTATGATGATCGTTAATAGATTCTAAAATCTGGACTTCCTACACGGGCCGAGTCACAATTCACACGGACCGTGTCAAACCCTACTCGGGCCGAGTCACAATCCACACGGACCGTGTAATACCCTACTCGACCCCCTACGCAGGCGCTGCACGGCCCGGACACCTTACCAAATCTATTTGACTAAATATCAAAAGCATCAATATCTATTCATTTTGAATAAAAATAAATTCATGTCATATTATATAAAATTTACCTATAAGCCCTTTAGGTATATTTTTATGTCTAGAAATATATATATACACATATATATATAAATCGATTAGAACATTTTGTTTCGTAACGTAACAGATACGGTATTATAAAAGAAAAGCCATCTATCATGATGATTTAGACCCATGCATCAAGATAGCGTATTAATTATACAAGTACATGATTGGCCTAAATCATGATATATGATAGCTACCACTACCTATATATACTATAGAGGATAACTAATAAATTTAAATTATATATGATAATTTTTTTATTTAAACATATAACTATATCGTTTTATTATTATATTATTATAGTTAGATTGATTTATATTACATTTCATATTTTTTTTTTTTGTAATTTATTATAAAATTAGTTTTTCCAAAAATTTATATAGTTTTCAATCAGTAATGTACAAAATTTAATTTAATTGTACATTCGATAGTTTTTTCAGGCTAATTTAGTGGGAATTGGTGTGAATTGGACATTAATTTTTTTCTCTTGTGTGAATACCACGAACAATGGTAATTAATAATGCTACAAAGACAAAATTAAACTGAAATAAGGCTTTTGAAGCAATAAGGCAAGCGGGGCGAAGTGAGAGATTACTGGAATAAGGCAAGAGGGGTGAAGCGATTAAGGCATGCAAGAGGTGCTCGGGTCGTGCGACGTGCCAGTGGTGATCGAGGGAGTGAGGTGTGACGAATGGGGTGATGTGTGCCCGGTGTCGTGTGTAGCCTGGGGCGAGGTGCACCCTGGAGTGAGCATGAGAGAGAGAGAGAGAGAGAGAGAGAGAGGGAGGGAGGGAGGGAACCCTAATCGGAGTGAGCATCGAGAGAGACAGAGGAAATCCTAATCGGCGACGCAAATTTGAGAGAGGCCAAAGAAAGGTGAACGGTAATGAAATTAAAGAGCCGCACTAGGATAAATTGGTGCGGAAAATTTTACCATTAGTTTTAGTATCGGTCAATTATAAATAACTGTTCTTAATATAACACTATCATGAGTATCGGTTATTAGTGAGCGAGTCATTCTTAAAAGAGTCCGGACTATCAAAAACGGTCGTTTATAAACAACCCATTCTAATAAGTCACTATCAAGATCGGTCGTACTTAAACAAACGTTCCTCATATGTCATGGACTATCAAGATCGGTTCTTGAAGGACAACCGTTCTCGATATGCTATTAAATTTACCCGATTAAGATATATATCAGTATCACTTATATGATATGTCCAACCCTTGTGGGCCAATACTCAATGTACATTTTCCACTAGTGATTGAAATTGATATAAATAAACTGCACTAAAATTAGTAGATTTTGTAGTAACATCCCGGCTAATTTGTTAACCCAAGTGGGTTGTATGGTGACACTTTAGAAAAGATGTTGTCATTTGGACATGTACACATAAGCCTCAAGTCTCGTATTTCAAGCACATATTTTTGTTTCTTCGATCCGTCCGTGAAATTTAATTTAGACTATTTATTATATCCGACCATTTAGCTTACAATCAATGGATTAACATGTCTGAGACTAATAAAATCTATATTAAAAAATGGATATATCCACTATTATAAAAAAAATCTTTATAATTATAGAGTACCCAAATTATTCCATTTTTTTTATTTTTACCATCTTAAAAAAGAGTACGCAAACCGTTTAACCATTTTTTTTGTTTTTCGGAAAATTCGATAAATATCAAGATCACAGTTTGAAACTTCGATCCTTTTAACTAGAGCACATGACTTTTTAATTAGTTCTAATTAAACCACGGTTAATTGTTGTGCTTGAAACTACGGTACATATCATTCTGAGACTGCAGTTTCAAACTACGGTACTACTTTGGTACTATTTTCATTTCACATAAAATTTTATTGATAGTTATTATATAAACAAGTTTTACAAGTACATGATGGGTCTAAATCATGATAGCGATACGGTATTATAAAAGAAAAGCCATCGATCATGATGATTTAGACCCATGCATCAAGATAGCGTATTAATTATACAAGTACATGATTGGCCTAAATCATGATATATGATAGCTACCACTACCTATATATACTATAGAGGATAACTAATAAATTTAAATTATATATGATAATTTTTTTATTTAAACATATAACTATATCGTTTTATTATTATATTATTATAGTTAGATTGATTTATATTACATTTCATATTTTTTTTTTTTGTAATTTATTATAAAATTAGTTTTTCCAAAAATTTATATAGTTTTCAATCAGTAATGTACAAAATTTAATTTAATTGTACATTCGATAGTTTTTTCAGGCTAATTTAGTGGGAATTGGTGTGAATTGGACATTAATTTTTTTCTCTTGTGTGAATACCACGAACAATGGTAATTAATAATGCTACAAAGACAAAATTAAACTGAAATAAGGCTTTTGAAGCAATAAGGCAAGCGGGGCGAAGTGAGAGATTACTGGAATAAGGCAAGAGGGGTGAAGCGATTAAGGCATGCAAGAGGTGCTCGGGTCGTGCGACGTGCCAGTGGTGATCGAGGGAGTGAGGTGTGACGAATGGGGTGATGTGTGCCTGGTGTCGTGTGTAGCCTGGGGCGAGGTGCACCTGGAGTGAGCATGAGAGAGAGAGAGAGAGAGAGAGAGAGAGGGAGGGAGGGAGGGAACCCTAATCGGAGTGAGCATCGAGAGAGACAGAGGAAATCCTAATCAGCGACGCAAATTTGAGAGAGGCCAAAGAAAGGTGAACGGTAATGAAATTAAAGAGCTGCACTAGGATAAATTGGTGCGGAAAATTTTACCATTAGTTTTAGTATCGGTCAATTATAAATAACTGTTCTTAATATAACACTATCATGAGTATCGGTTATTAGTGAGCAGTCATTCTTAAAAGAGTCCCGGACTATCAAAAACGGTCGTTTATAAACAACCCATTCTAATAAGTCACTATCAAGATCGGTCGTACTTAAACAAACGTTCCTCATATGTCATGGACTATCAAGATCGGTTCTTGAAGGACAACCGTTCCTCGATATGCTATTAAATTTACCCGATTAAGATATATATCGGTATCACTTATATGATATGTCCAACCCTTGTGGGCCAATACTCAATGTACATTTTCCACTAGTGATTGAAATTGATATAAATAAACTGCACTAAAATTAGTAGATTTTGTAGTAACATCCCGGCTAATTTGTTAACCCAAGTGGGTTGTATGGTGACACTTTAGAAAAGATGTTGTCATTTGGACATGTACACATAAGCCTCAAGTCTCGTATTTCAAGCACATATTTTTGTTTCTTCAATCCGTCCGTGAAATTTAATTTAGACTATTTATTATATCCTGACCATTTAGCTTACAATCAATGGATTAACATGTCTGAGACTAATAAAATCTATATTAAAAAATGGATATATCCACTATTATAAAAAAAATCTTTATAATTATAGAGTACCCAAATTATTCCATTTTTTTTATTTTTACCATCTTAAAAAAGAGTACGCAAACCGTTTAACCATTTTTTTTGTTTTTCGGAAAATTCGATAAATATCAAGATCACAGTTTGAAACTTCGATCCTTTTAACTAGAGCACATGACTTTTTAATTAGTTCTAATTAAACCACGGTTAATTGTTGTGCTTGAAACTACGGTACATATCATTTCGAGACTGCAGTTTCAAACTACGGTACTACTTTGGTACTATTTTCATTTCACATAAAATTTTATTGATAGTTATTATATAAACAAGTTTTACAAGTACATGATGGGTCTAAATCATGATAGCGATACGGTATTATAAAAGAAAAGCCATCGATCATGATGATTTAGACCCATGCATCAAGATAGCGTATTAATTATACAAGTACATGATTGGCCTAAATCATGATATATGATAGCTACCACTACCTATATATACTATAGAGGATAACTAATAAATTTAAATTATATATGATAATTTTTTTATTTAAACATATAACTATATCGTTTTATTATTATATTATTATAGTTAGATTGATTTATATTACATTTCATATTTTTTTTTTTTTGTAATTTATTATAAAATTAGTTTTTCCAAAAATTTATATAGTTTTCAATCAGTAATGTACAAAATTTAATTTAATTGTACATTCGATAGTTTTTTCAGGCTAATTTAGTGGGAATTGGTGTGAATTGGACATTAATTTTTTTCTCTTGTGTGAATACCACGAACAATGGTAATTAATAATGCTACAAAGACAAAATTAAACTGAAATAAGGCTTTTGAAGCAATAAGGCAAGCGGGGCGAAGTGAGAGATTACTGGAATAAGGCAAGAGGGGTGAAGCGATTAAGGCATGCAAGAGGTGCTCGGGTCGTGCGACGTGCCAGTGGTGATCGAGGGAGTGAGGTGTGACGAATGGGGTGATGTGTGCCTGGTGTCGTGTGTAGCCTGGGGCGAGGTGCACCTGGAGTGAGCATGAGAGAGAGAGAGAGAGAGAGAGAGAGAGGGAGGGAGGGAGGGAACCCTAATCGGAGTGAGCATCGAGAGAGACAGAGGAAATCCTAATCAGCGACGCAAATTTGAGAGAGGCCAAAGAAAGGTGAACGGTAATGAAATTAAAGAGCTGCACTAGGATAAATTGGTGCGGAAAATTTTACCATTAGTTTTAGTATCGGTCAATTATAAATAACTGTTCTTAATATAACACTATCATGAGTATCGGTTATTAGTGAGCAGTCATTCTTAAAAGAGTCTGGACTATCAAAAACGGTCGTTTATAAACAACCCATTCTAATAAGTCACTATCAAGATCGGTCGTACTTAAACAAACGTTCCTCATATGTCATGGACTATCAAGATCAGTTCTTGAAGGACAACCGTTCCTGATATGCTATTAAATTTACCCGATTAAGATATATATCAGTATCACTTATATGATATGTCCAACCCTTGTGGGCCAATACTCAATGTACATTTTCCACTAGTGATTGAAATTGATATAAATAAACTGCACTAAAATTAGTAGATTTTGTAGTAACATCCCGGCTAATTTGTTAACCCAAGTGGGTTGTATGGTGACACTTTAGAAAAGATGTTGTCATTTGGACATGTACACATAAGCCTCAAGTCTCGTATTTCAAGCACATATTTTTGTTTCTTCAGTCCGTCCGTGAAATTTAATTTAGACTATTTATTATATCCTGACCATTTAGCTTACAATCAATGGATTAACATGTCTGAGACTAATAAAATCTATATTAAAAAATGGATATATCCACTATTATAAAAAAAATCTTTATAATTATAGAGTACCCAAATTATTCCATTTTTTTTATTTTTACCATCTTAAAAAAGAGTACGCAAACCGTTTAACCATTTTTTTTGTTTTTCGGAAAATTCGATAAATATCAAGATCACAGTTTGAAACTTCGATCCTTTTAACTAGAGCACATGACTTTTTAATTAGTTCTAATTAAACCACGGTTAATTGTTGTGCTTTGAAACTACGGTACATATCATTCTGAGACTGCAGTTTCAAACTACGGTACTACTTTGGTACTATTTTCATTTCACATAAAATTTTATTGATAGTTATTATATAAACAAGTTTTACAAGTACATGATGGGTCTAAATCATGATAGCGATACGGTATTATAAAAGAAAAGCCATCTATCATGATGATTTAGACCCATGCATCAAGATAGCGTATTAATTATACAAGTACATGATTGGCCTAAATCATGATATATGATAGCTACCACTACCTATATATACTATAGAGGATAACTAATAAATTTAAATTATATATGATAATTTTTTTATTTAAACATATAACTATATCGTTTTATTATTATATTATTATAGTTAGATTGATTTATATTACATTTCATATTTTTTTTTTTTGTAATTTATTATAAAATTAGTTTTTCCAAAAATTTATATAGTTTTCAATCAGTAATTTACGACAAAATTAATTTATAAAATATTTTATCATTTTATTTAATTAATAATTTATATGTTTTAAAATAGTAGGATAAAAAAATTATAAATTGGATAACCTATATAGCTACTTAACTACCTTCCTACTGTACTATACTATTTCAACCTTTACAACTCAGTATTTAATTTCCTATATAGCTACTTATAAATACCTTATTACTGTACAATACTATTACAACCATTCACTACTATACTGTGCAAATAATGCAATCCATTATTTATTTAAAGGTGCTATTGACCCGTTGTTTGGTTGCTTTCACAGACTGTTTGAGCTATATAAATATTAACAAATTAGACTATTTTATTGTTATAATGCAATCCTAATGTTATGAACACCAAGTTGGGCTTGGCAACAAATAAATTATAATCTGCTATTATGACTTCATATGTAGGTCTTGGATGTGGGATGTGGCATTGGAGGCCCACTTAGGTACAAGTTCTTGAATCCTATGGGATTGATTAGACACACACGAAGTATAGCGGGGGGAAACACAGAATTATTATTTTTATTTATTATTTAAGACTGGCAATTGTCTTTTCTACTTCTTGCCACAATATTTTGCTATATGTTTCTTTTACCAGTTTATGGTTACAAGAACAGAGGATTATGTATGTTTACCGACAACCTCTGCGCTTATCAAAGCAAGGTGATTCTATCATCTTATACTATCATATAAAGATATACATACATTACCAACGACATAAACAACAGCCACAACACATGAAGAAACATTCTTTTAATTTGTCTAATTCACAAAAGGAACAAATTGAGAATAAACCCATTATAGTATAATAAAATACAATCGAAATAGCATAGTAGATTTATTTTTGTAACAAATAAATAATTCACTTTGTGGCATGTTCCGTAGTTCTTTGGTTCTACATTGTCTATACCTGCCTCGCACTTTGTACCTGGAACACACCCAAGTGAAAAAAAATATGAGAGATTGAGAATCTCCCAATGCGATATAATTCACAACATAAAATGGTTGCATTCAAATGAAAGAGACAATGCACACAAAGTAATAATAAATGCAGCAACCATAAGAGAATGGCTGAAACAAATTAAATTCAATCTTATTCCATGCATATGATATGATATATGTACCCAAATGCAGTGATCATGAATCTGACTTAATGCACAATTATTCTTGTAAAAAAGTTCGTTTAACATTTCTATCTTGTGATACAGATCCGACACTTATCTGACTACGGATCATGCACTACCACAAATACGGCACCTACACAAATTATGTTATGGCCATAACCTAAAATTATGCGCTTACCCCGAATACCGTGCCTACACAACTACAATTATGCGCTACAAATTCTGTGCCTACATAACTGTATCATGCGCTACCACAAAAATGGCACCTACACAATTTCTGTTATGAGCTACAAGTTCAACACCTACTTCACTGAAATTGCACATTTACTCCGAATATAGCGCCTACATGACCCCGGTCATGTGCTACCACGAAAAGACAGCGCCTACATGACTGGTCAAGTATCCATTTTAATATTCAATCAATTACACATGATTATATTTTATTCTTCATAAGAAATACTATGCATAATTATCATGCATGCCACTGTTCACTTAAATCAAATTTATGATTCAACCAAATAAATTATTATATCAAGTCATGAATCAATTTCAGAAAAAGCTTCGTAAGACATTTCATGCATTCTTATCATACAATTCAAAACCAACAAATATCTATAGTAAGACAAACAACTAGAAATCAACAAGCAATTATCAAGACAATAGTAATCAAGCAAACCAAATCATATTTGAAATAATATTAAACCAAATGATTCAATCATGTCATTTTCTAGTTCCACAAATTGATACAGAAAACCGTCAAATACGAGACTTGAGGCTTATGTGTACATGTCCAAATGACAACACCTTGTCTAAAGTGTGTCACCATACAAGTACAACCCACTTTGGTTAACGAATTAGCCGGGATATTACTACAAAGTCTATTAATTTTAATGCAGTTCATTTATATCAATTTCAATCACTAGTGGAACATGTACATTTAGTATCGGCCCATAACGGTCGGACATATCATAAAAGCGATACTGATATATATCTGAATCGAGTATTTAATGGCCGACCTTGAAAGTAGGTATCAGGAACGGTTATCCTTAAAGAACCGATCTTGATAGTCTAGGCCATATCAGGAACAGTTTTTTAAGTACGACTGATCTTGATAGTGACTTATTAGGATCGGTTGTTTATAAACGACTGTTCTTGATAGTCCAGACTCTTTTAAGAACGGCTGCTCACTAATAACCAATACAGATAGTGTTATATTAAGAACAATAATTTATAATTGATCAATACTAAAGCTATTGCTAAAATTTCCCGCACCATTTTATCCAAGTCCCACTCTTCAATTTCATTACCGCTCACCTTTCTTTGGCTTTTCTCAAATTTGCGCCGCTCATTAGGGTTCCATCTGTCTCTCTCGATGCTCACTCCGATTAGGGTTCCCTCTTTTTCTCTCTCGTGCTCAATCCAGGTGCACCTCGCCCCAGGCTACACGCGACACCAAACGCACATCGCCCCACGCGTCGCACCTCGCCCGCTCACCCCTGGCGCGTTGCACAACCCGAGCACCTCTTGCATGCCTTAATCGCTTCGCCCCTCTTGCCTTATTGCTCCAAAAGCCTTATTTCACTTTAATTTTGTCTTAGTAGCATTATTAATTACCCTTTGTTGGTGGTATTCACACAAGAGAAAAATTTGGATGTCCAATTCACACCAATTCCCAATAAATTTGCCAGAAAAAACTGTCGAATGTGCAATTAAATTTCATTTTGATTTAACAGAACCAGAAGTTATAGTTGTCAAATCTGATTTCTTAATACAATTATAAAAACTTTAGGTAATTTCATTGTTCAATCCCGTTTAGTTGTGATATTTTATTCGAATGGACAGGTCCAGTTGCACCATGAGAATGAAGGTTGTCATCATTGACAGGTTAGTTTTACATGCTTCTCATTTGTGTTTTTTTAAGAAAAACTAAAATGGTAATTTTGCATTCAATAACATCAATCTGCTTATCTAGGAGAAAATGCAGGCGGTGTAGGTGAACACTTTGGGTGCGAAAAGGAGATAGATATATGTATAGGTACGCTTAGCAAAGCTGTAGGCTGCCATGGTGGTTTCATTGCTTCAAGGTAAAATTTGTTGGAAATAGTAAACTTAATTAGTTGGTTCATTAGTCAAATGGTTAGGGTGAATGTATTTGAATTTTCTAGATAGATTAAATGTTTAGATTTTCTAGAGTCCTATTGGGTTGTGCAATTCATGCACTTGGTATTTGTGTCATGCTTAATGACATTTATGTTCTAGGTTATTAAAAGGGCACCATGTAGCTTATAAATTGAGATGTTGTCATTTGTAATTTGTAAGTTGTAAGAGAGAAAGAGAGTAAGAGAATATTGATAATACAAGTTAAATTTATATCATAGAGTGTTCTCTCTTCTACTACTAATATATATTAAGTTTGCCTCTACTAATATATATTAAGTTTACCTCTATATTAAATCGATCTTATCAAATTGGTATTAGAGCCTGGTGAGATAAAAGGAGGGTTCATCCATGGCTAAGAAGAAAATGAAAAAGAAAAAAAAGATATGCGAAGTGGAATTGGCAGATGGTAATCATTGCAAAATAAGAACCACGAATTGCATGAAGAAGAGTTGCAAGCGAAGACAATACTAAAAGAAGAGAAACCGGGGTTGAAAATCTCGACGATGATTGCGAACTCACAGTAGGTGAGTTAAATGCTTTGAAATAGAAGAATAGAGATCAAAGCGCACTAAGTATCATCCATCAAGGGTTGAATGACGACATGTTCGAGAAGATTACCTATGAAACAAGATGTGGTTTGGAATTTATTAAGTGAAGAAATTGCGGCTCCAAATTCTAAGAGTACAATTTGAGTCAATTATGATGAAGGAGAGTGAGTTCATTGGAGATTATTTTACTAGAGTGTCCGAGTGGGAGTTATATGATGATGAGTGGGCTCATGGCCGGAGCAAGTAGTACGGAGTAGTGACTACGAGGATGCTTGATAGGTGATTCAAGTATGATGCTCACGGAAATAGTAAGTCATGTGAAGAAGTGACTATGAAGATACTTGATGGGAGACTAAGTATGATGAGCAAACGACTCGCTGATGTAAACAATAATAGAGTTTGAGAAAGATTCCTCTAAAAGAATAATTATATTTTTATCATATATTGGAGATGATGAAAAATAATTAA
This sequence comes from Carex cristatella, assembly GCA_024447775.1. NCBI lineage: Eukaryota > Viridiplantae > Streptophyta > Magnoliopsida > Poales > Cyperaceae > Carex > Carex cristatella. The sequence continues at coordinate 5,271,665 of JAJHPF010000008.1, read as the reverse complement.
GTTTAAGAAAGGATGTTAGAAATAGTAAACTTAATTAATTGGTCAATTAGTCAAATAGTTAGGGTGAATGTATTTTGATTTTTTAGATAGATTAAATATTTAGGTTTTCTAGAGTCATATTGGGTTGTGCAATTCATGCACTTACTATTTGTGTCATGCTTAATGACATTTATGTTCTAGGTTATTAAAAGAGAACCATGTAGCCTATAAATTGAGATGTTGTCATTTGTAATTTTCAAGAGAGAAAGAGAGTAAGAGAATATTAATAATAGAAGTTAAATTTATATCATAGAGTGTTTTATCTTCAATTACTAATATATATTAAGTTTGCCTCTATATTAAATCGATCCTATCAAAATTTTCATTAATGAAAGTGATCACTCAAACAATAGTACCAGTAGTATATATATCATTTTGTTTAGTACTTAGTTGCCTTTTATCTTTTTCTTAATTCATTCTGTAAAAATGACTCAACTGTATATATATCATCATTTTTACTCCCCTTCTTCGGGAAGTTGCAAAACAAACCCTGCTATGTCAGTTATATAGCAAATGAAACATTATAAAATATCAGTATTTTGCATTTTCCGAGTACATGAATAATCTTAGGTTAATGTTTTTTATAACAGCAAAAGATGGAAGAGCTTAATTTAATTCAATCAAGAGGTCGCTCTTTCATATTTTCTACTACTATATTCCTCTACCTGTTGTTGCCGCTTCACTTGGTAATGTATTATTCGAAGCGATCAAATTCATCAAAGAAAGGTCGAAAACCAAATAAAAGAAAAGATACTGATAGAAGGTTTGTTTGTAAGTATATGCAATAAGGGTTGGGAGGAGAGAGAAATGGAGGCGAAGAGCAATTTGGAGACAGGTCCAAGACTTCTATTCCTTGTCGGGTCTCCCTATTTCAAGCCCGATTATTTATCTTGTTATTGGTTCCGAACAAGCAGTGCTTTCAGCCAGCAGGTATCCTCCTCTGTTCTTAAATTCTTTGTTGAAATACGAGAGTTGTGTTGGTCGAGACCAATTGAATGGAGAATGAGTGAGGCTACGCATAGCGCATATTTGTCTCAGGTACCGCATTTACCTAATTTAATTCTTACCGAGCGATTTTAATTCGGGCATAACATGCACGGGGTCTTTAAAATTCGTAATTTAAGTTGGTTTATTTAAAATTTCACCATTCTATCAAATAATTATTAACAACTTTCATTTTTACTTCTCGATCAAACCGACTTCTTATTTGGCAAAAAAAGGTATAAAACATGGACATATGTACGAGACATGAGACCATGCGCCATCACATGATATGAGCAATGATAGAGTTGTTGATTAATTCCAAAATATAAATGGCATTCACACAGTTGTACTGAATTGTTTATCTTTGCATTAAATACCACGTCGCTATGCCCATGCATGCATGGCAAATGCTAACCACCACCCAAGAGAGAACAATATATACTAGAAATTAATTTACCTTGTATATATTGTGGGTCAAAATTTTATAAGAAAAATCAAAATTCAGTGGAAACAAGATTGATGAGAAAAAAATGTATGTAAATTTAGTAAGCTAATATTTAATGGGTAAGGAAAGAGTATGGATAAAACTAATTTTATATAGTTATGGGTATGAAAATGACTCCATCTGATCCGTATCGTACTCATTGACACTCCTATTTCGTGTTTTATTTTCTCTCGATTCAGATGATCAGATTATTTCTTATTCTCAAGTTCTGATTCAACAATATATATAGAGTATGGATAAAAATAATTTTTAAGTAGCTATATCTCAACCCAACCCAACCCGTACCATACCATTGACACCCTTAGTCATGCATGAGATCTGAACATGGCACATGCATCCCTCCTCTCTCTACCTAACCAAAATTACTACTCACCATAGTTACAGTATAGAATGACATCTCAAATTCCCAACCGTTTTTTAATGTTGCATTAATTAATTTCATGCGGACCTTATAAATAGACTGAAAATTTCAATCCCAGACATAATTTGAACAATCTCCATTCTCTCTTGTAAGCTCTCTCTCTCTCTCTCTCTCTCTCTCTCTCTCTCGAAACCTTGACACACTGGCTGTCAAGTATCTCTCTCCCTATCTCCCTAATCTTTCTCCTTGTTTAACGATATTCACTTCATGCTATACGCCAAATGTCTCTTTTGAAACTTGGCCTCCCGCTGTCACCCACATCAGTAATTTATTTGTCAATCCTCCATTATCTTTTTTGAAGGTTCATGACAACTTGTAAAAAAAAAATGACTACCTTACTACTGTATTATACTATAACAACCTTTACAACTCAGTTTTTAAGTTCCAATATAGCTACTTAACTACCTTACTACTGTACTATACTATCACAACCATTCACTACTATAATGTTGCAAATAATGCAATCCTCCATTATTTGTTTAAAGGTGCTGTTGACCCGTTGTTTGGTTGCTTTTATAGACTGTTTGACCAATATAAATATTAAGAAGTTAGACTATTTTATTGTTATAAACAAGTTGGTTTCTTCGATTCTACACAGAACAATCAGACAATGTCAAAGACAGGGGCTTTGGATCTTGCTTCTGGTTTGGGAGGAAAAATTTCAAAGGATGACGTTAAATCAGCTGCGGAACAGTAAATTAACTATTTTCTTATCTTATCTTTGATCTTTTATTTTTCAAAACAATTTGAGAGAGTAAAGTTTATAGGTAGCACTTGCTCAACTACTTTTAATATATACTAAGTCTTTGAAATATTATTTTCTAAATTGATAGGTTAGTAAGTTAAAGCCCTTTGTGTGCAGATTTATATAATTTAGACAATCATGACTTTCAAAATAGATTGCTTTTCTCCATTTGTGTGTTTACATTTCTCCCTTATATGGAAACGCATCTCATAGTGAGGGGTATCAATGTTACCGTTTTAACCGTTTACCGAACCTATACCTTAATTGATAAGGCGGTAATGAGTAAGGTTTTATTTCAGTAGCTTATCGTGTATGGGTGTGCATGGGTAAGAGAAAAAAAAATGGATAAGGGTATGAGAGCTATTTCGTATCTATTACCCTGTAGCTAGGTTAATTATAAAAAATTATATGTGATTTGTTTATACACACACATATATATAAATTTATTATTATGAATATTAGATTGAACTATATTACATTTCATATAATATTTTTATATAGTAATTTATGACAAAATTGATTATTACAATATTTTAAAATTTTGTTTAATTAATACTTTATATAATTTTTAAATAATGAAAAAATGATAAATGGGCCAAAAAAATATAGTTTATTTTATATTTAGTGATATTAGGTACATAATGTATTTAATATATATATTTATTTATTATATTTTGAAATTAAATTTTATATGCTCTCAATTTATTGACCGGATATATTCATTTTGTTACCCATTATTGTAATGGTTAAGGGTAGGGTGTGGGTAAGCTAAATTTAATGAGTAAGGGCATGTTATGGACTAATAATTAATGGGTAAGGGTATGTAGGGTATGGGTATGAAAATGTCTCCACCCGACCCTGTACCGTACCCATTAACACTCCTACTCATAGTTTCATTTATTTACCAAAAAAGAAAAATAAATAAAATAATCATTTTCAATTAAGGTATAAAATAAAATATATGTGCCATTGATTTTGCGGACCATAAAATTAATTTACATATGGCTGCGTGATTTAATATATATAAGCGTTTTCGTTTGTTGTCACTCTCATATATACTTTTTTTTTTGTCATGGATAACTTGTTATTGATAAAAAAAAATCAATGCACATAGAATTTTTTTGTGCAAATTCATTATGTGGAATGCATTTGGTATTATTCTGGAACAATGAGATCATTTTGTAATCTTACGATTTATAGCTAAATTACGAAGCTATTTTAACTTCTGAGTATTTGAACTCTACTTCTAGATATGAGAAGTATCATAATTCCTTTGGAGGTGACGAGGAAACAAGAAAATCCAACTACGCTGACTTGGTGATTTATTCCAACTTCTATTTTCTATTGAAATAGCTATCAAATTGCTGTAATTGGTACTAGTGTCACCAGAGATTTAGATTATCAGTAATCATTAATTTGTCAATTTCCAATGATAAAACTTAACACAAATATCTATTTACAAATACACATGTAGCCACAATAAATCGCCGAACGAGATCTTAATATACTTGTTTTTTTTATTTTATAAACTGTGATCTTTCTTGGAACTTGAATCCTTGTATTCATATCTATCTCGTGTCTTTTTTTTTTCAAATTGTCAGGCTAACAAGTATTATGATCTTGCAACCAGCTTCTATGAGTATGGCTGGGGTGAATCCTTCCACTTTGCTCACAGGTCATAACTACGTTTTTTTTATTGAAACTAATTAATTTTTTCTTTAACAACTTAGTCTCCAGATCTGACAGTAGTTGCGAAGGTTACCTAACATTTATCAGATATTCTGCTACTACACATATATTCCATATATGTGCACATACCACCCTATCATTTTTATATTTTTTTTTGGAGAAGTTATACTCCAGCAAATATTGACAAATTTCTAACTCCTTTTTGTAAGCTCAAATTAAACGGAAAAGCCACACAATACCGTATAGATGTTGGTTTCTTAGTTTTCATCAGCTAGGTACTAATAAAATGAGGAGGATAAGAAAATAAGGGACAACTTATTGCTTTTAGATATTGATTAAGTTGGCACTATGAGAAATGTTGGGTGATTGTGCAAATAATTCAGATCTGCTACATGACTTGCAAAAAATATGGCTAGATAATAAAAGAAAACCTCATAATCTTCTTCTTTTTTAACTTTTTTTTGCTGTAGTGTTGGCCCCATGACATAGTAGAGTGTGATAACTTATATACTTTGATATTATGTTAGATGGAAAGGTGAAACTCTGCGTGAGAGCATAAAAAGGCATGAACACTTTCTTGCACTACACCTTGGATTAAAACCAGGAATGAAGGTATAATAATGTTATATGTTTTTCTTTGTTGACATTGACTGTTTAAATTTCATTATGATTCCTTGGCAACATATAAATTATGATCTGCTATTATGACTTCATATGTAGGTCTTGGATGTGGGATGTGGCATTGGAGGCCCACTTAGAGAGATTGCAAGATTCAGGTACAAGTTCTTGAATCTTAGGGCATTAACTAGACACACACGCAGGGGGGGAACACAGAATTAATTTTTTATTTATTATTTAAGACTGGCATCTGTCTTTTCTACTTCTAGCCACCATATTTTGCTATATGTTTCTTTTACCAGTTTTTGGTCAGCAAGAACAGAGGATTATATATGTTTCTTCTGATGGCTGGTTGGAACTTATAACGTAATAATGGTTCTTGCTGTATTATTGTCACATTTGTGAAGTCAAAAATTTGTTGCAGTGGTGCATCAGTTACTGGACTGAACAATAATGAATACCAAATTTCGAGGGGCAAGGTATGATTTACGTTTCCTTTACAAAACATTTTCCTGTTTTTTTGTTTCTTTCTTTCTTTTATCCTTGTGAAGCATCAGTTGACTTGGAATTTTATATCTATTGTGAAATAGGAATTGAATAATTCTGTTGGTCTGGGTCAAACTTGTGACTTTATTAAGGTACAAGTTTTACTCTGTATAATTTTTCCTTTGTATACTGTTATGAAGATTCACCAAGTTAATTTACAATATTCATCTTGTGAAATTCTTAAAATATTTTAATTTTATATAGTTGTTTAAATATCTAAATATTGTTTGTTTTACTTGTCCAGGCAGATTTCATGAACATGCCTTTCCCTGACAACACCTATGATGCGGTTTATGCAACAGATTCCACATGCCATGCATCCGACCTGGTAAAAACATTGTTTCTATCATCCTTTAAAAAGAACTTATATATGTTACAGTTCTTATAGAACCTGTTTTGAAAATCATTGAAAAATTTAATAAAAAGCTTGCTTGCAGGAGACACCTTTATATTATCCTTTCCAGAGTAGTAAATTAGATGCTTGAGAAAGTACACTTTATTGACCCTAAATAACTTCTAAATGAAATAATAGTATGTTGATGTTCATGAACTAAAGAAAAGGTGATAATTTTAGTGTCATGTTAGTTCTGTAGTTTTCGCATAAGCAAAATTATAGGTGAGTTCTGCAAATGTTTATAACTGTATTGGGAAGCATGATTTAAAGTGAGAAATCTATGCAGTAATTTCTCAACTAGGAAAATATGATTGGACACCATCAGCGTGTTACAAGCTCGAACCAACATCATTTGAAATGTATCATTCTAGGTACTTGAATCTCATGTAAAATACTATAACCTGATGTACCGGAATGTAAGAAAGAAAAATAATAATCACAGGGATGTGCTTCTATTCCAGTCAAGGAAGAACACTTAAATAATTGTACAGTATCATGTAATATAAACTAAACTTTTGTAGGTGGGGTGTTACAAGGAGATATATCGTGTGTTAAAGCCTGGCCAATGCTTTGCAGCCAATGAGTGGTGTTTAACTGACCATTATGATGCAACAAACCCTGTACACAAAAAGATAAAGGATGAGATTGAACTTGGGAATGGCCTTCCTGATATCAGAAGCACTAAACAGTGCATCCAAGCTGCCATTGATGCTGGATTTGAGGTTACCCCGCTAGCAACTGAGTGCTAGTTAATATTTGTTTCTTTTTTATCTCCTTTTTATGGCATTTTAGGGGCTTATTTTCTTTTAGCATACATGAGTTTTAAGCTTCCATGTCATTGGTGTCTGCTGCGGTAGAAGCTTATTTACTGTTAGATACCTGTACATACATACCAGTAAGTTGGCAGTAACAGTACGCAAATAGTTCCTATTTAGTATTCCTGTTAAATACCACACAAAGATAAAACATATGAGAAGTGTTTTAGTTTCTTATGTAATTCTATCTTATTTGGTTAAAGGTTGTTTGGGAGAAGAATCTTGCGGAAGTTTCTCCAGTGCCCTGGTACTTGCCATTGGATAGGAGCCACTATTCTCTTTCTAATTTTCAATTGACTGCTATCGGCCGCCTCTTTACTCGCACTTTGGTACAATGCCACATAATCTATTTCTTTTCTAGTTGGTTGTTATTTGCAAATATTTTCCTAGTTTTTTATATATACAAATAGCATCACACAATTGTCATACATCCAATTAAAATCTGGCACATATTGACTTCTTTTTTTCATTTTTCTTTTTATTTATAAGGAGATGAAACAAACTTTTGTTTATCTTTGTTTACAGGTGAAGACATTGGAGTATATAAAGCTGGCACCGGAAGGGAGTGAGAGAGTCTCATCCTTCCTAGAGAAAGCAGCTGAGGGCCTTGTAGAGGGAGGAAAGTAAGTCTTTAACTTTGATTTTGTAGAGGGAGGAAATTATGTCCTTCATAGTTGTTGTAAATAATTTATGTACTCCGAAACAGTATTGAAATATTATGGTACCTCAAATAAGAAGTATCACATTGCAGCCCATTCTTTTGAACATTTCACTATATATCATTCACCAATCTGGATGTTTTGTGAATGTTTTATATGCTTTTGTGAGACAGCAACCCAGGGAGTTGTTTTTTCCTGGCTGCCAACTAGTACCTGTAATTAACTATTTCAAAAATGAAATGGGCTTTTAGTCTCCTTTTTTTTTTTTTTTTTTAAATGTCATTCACCAATCTCTCCTCAATTATTCGAGGCGGCTTTCTTGCACTTCATTAGTTTGATCATCTTTAAGAGAACAGAAATTGAGATGTGGAATACACTAAATCAGTTTTTTAATGATTTTTTTTCCTCTTAATGTTCAAACATTGGCACAAATGCACTTTGTCCAGGAAAGAGATCTTCACACCAATGTACTTCATTGTCGTCAGGAAGCCTCAGTAGATTTGTTTCTAGGTACTATATATTGTAACAAAATTCTTCTTGTAAAAATTCCACAGTATATAAGTGTATAACTAAATGTCTTTAGAAACAAATAGAAGACATAAAATTCTAAAATAAAAAAGTGACATGGTTGTCTACTGCAAGGTTATCAAGCTCCATATACAAAGCTCTTCTTAACACACTTTCACTTTATCATTTTTTTTATTGACTACAATATTTTTTAAGGTTATAATTTTGACTACTATTACAGATACATAATAAGGCACGACTGAGCCTTGCTCTTATTGGACGCAGTTAAATTAAGCAAACAGAAGTATGAAGAACAACTCATATTTGTTTCTGTTGTGTTAATTTGTTTGTTGAGAATCATATATATTTTATCTTGCTAAGTTTCCTTGAGATTTATAATGTGATCAATGAATTTGTTTTGTGTGCAGTACTGATAAATTTTACTTGCTCTTTTGTAGTGGTTGTTTGGCACGTTGCTCTTTTTTTCTTATATCAGATTTTGCTCGTTAGGTTGTCATACACTAAAAGAATCTGAAATAAATCCATGGTTGTAAGAAAAACTACCTTATTGGTAATATAATGTGATAAGCTTACTCCATTCAGTCGTTGACACGAATTTAAACACTCCATAGCTCTTGCAAGCGCTTCTTGTCCTATCTCTGTGGGATTACCGACAGGGATAATGGACTTTGGTCAGTTTAGTTGCACTCATTTGTGTAGTTGTAGCGAGTACTTCTTTGTGGGATTACCAATGTGATAAGTTAAGGACACAAAAACCTCCTCCCACCAAATATTATGGAAAAATCTTCTTGACAGAGAAAGCATCAACAACTCCGAGGGTACTCTTTGCGTGAGTATTATATCCCCATAGGTATCATCTCTGTGCCTATTTTTCTGCATGTGCATTTTTCTACATGGGTGCTTTAGCTCGTGAGTATTAACTGCGTGCCAAATTTTCAACATGCATATTCAAATCTCGTGGGTATTACCATCTTGTGTATTTTTCTACATAGGTGTTTTTGATCATTGGTATTAATTGCGTGCCTGTTTTTCTAAATGAATATTCAATCTTGCTTGTTTGTGTAGAAAATTTCATTTCTAAAATCGCTATTTCGTCCTCCCTGATCGGTTGATTTTGTTGGCATTACATTGCTGAAATGCGATCATATTCTTATATGCACACCCCAATGACCGAGCAGACAACCCTCTATGCTCATACATACATATATTACTAATGACAAGTAAATGAGCCAAATACATTACCCGCCGTGCTCATATTTTTATATGCAACATTAGATACATACATCAATTTAAAAAAAAAAACATAGATACATACATAAATATATACATACATACTTACATTGCCAGTGACAAGTAAATGAGCCACAATACATGAAGTATATTTTTATTTTATTTCTCAAATTTCACATGTAGGAAAACAAGATTCATTTGATAAGAAATATAAACAAAACACTTCTCTTTGTGGCATATACCGCAAACCTTCATCTGTACCAGCACCATGTACCACAAAATACTGTACATAAATCATAGTTTTGTCCCATACCAGCAGGAAACATAACAGAAGAATACGTTGTTGATGAAATAATGAAATGAATAGAATAAAATTAAGAGAATGAAAATTATTTACGATAAGGAAAAGTTTATATTTCCAAATTTATTCTGAAATTAGTTTGTAAAAAAGAGAATAGTTTGCAATTTAAAACACACCTTTTGCAAAAGTGTATAGTTGAAGCTATGCTTCTATTGAGAAAATTATCGATAGAAAATCGAAATCGAGCAAGTTAAACCGAGAGGTAAAATAAATCAAAGCAACGTAGAGAGGTAAAAGTTAGATGGACCTGAACTATTTTGAGTTAGGCGACTTATATGATATCTAAATTTTAACAAAAGAAATATTTGATGTAATATCGAGAACAAATACCTTCTTGGTCGTGCCATCGTAAGATTTCCCACAATCTTCTTTTTTTTTTGGCAAAATTTGACACAAAATCATCAACAACAGCAGACCACAAAATCAAAGCAAAAGTCACGGTTTCTTGCAAAATTTGACACTTCTCTGACTAGATTTGGAATTATAGAAAAGGCAAAATTACAAATTCAACCTGATATTTTTTATTTCTTCCAAAAATCAATAGAAAAAGGAGATGTCAACTTGCCTGACAAGATGGGAGATCCTGTGAGACAGGTCTCATGTTAGAAAGACTGAGAAAGGTTCAGTTGGGTGTAGCAAAGAGAGAGAAACGAGTGATCCTCGAACTATGCGACTGTAGAAGGGTAAAGAGAGACTGAGAGATGTTCTCTTGACTTCTCTCAGTCGCTCTTCGCTTCACTCAAGAGTCTTGAGTATAACAAAGAGCGAGAGACTGAGAGAGGTTCTACTTAAGTGTAGCAAAAAGGGAGAAGAGCGATCTCCCAACTATGTGACTGGAGAAGGGTCATGGGTTAGGGTTTAGGATTTAGGATTTGAGGATTTATCCACAAAGATATCTAAACTTTTGCATGACTGATATGTACAGTGCCTATTCGGGGAAAGAGCAGGGAGCAATATTATTTGTGCTTTGAGATTCGTGCATAACATATTTCAATGGTTAAGATTTTTGTAAAAAAACACTCAAACTTTGAGATATCTCAAGGGATACAAATTGTAGAATTTTGGACGGGGTCTTCCAAGATTGCTTTTGGCAATTTACAAGACAGGAGGCATTACAAATAACAGTCACGACTGAGAATCCAAAACAACATTAGTATCTTAGGCATTCCAATTTTTTTTTCTTATACTTTTGAAATAATTTTTTCAATGAAACGTAGGGATCAAGGAACATACCACAACTACTACCCATTTAGGTCCACTAATAACAAGAAATCCTACAATACAGTTTAAAATAAATGTACAACAAAGCAATTGAGTGTAAAATTGTCACTTTTTCACCTCAATACACAAACTCATATACATCATAATTATATTAGGAGCAATGGTGTGAAACAGCTCTTTGTTCTCGAAACCCACAGATTCTATGTCAGCAAGACATGTTATTCATTAGTCATACATATAGAGTCACAAATCATGATAGCATGTTCTTATTTAGCTGTTGCAACCAACAGACAATCTTTACCCCAAAAGCTCATGCAATACCCTAAAACTACCATGAAATATATCATCATTTTCATCATCATCGTCACCTTCATGGAATGAAGCATAATACTTGCACAGCACCGAGCCAATAAATTTCCATGCAAACCCGCATTTCTCAACTTTACCAGCAGTATGAGCCTTTTTGTAAACAATTTGATAAATTGCTAGTGCCTCATTTTCAATTTGATCTCTGGGTCTTGTTCTTTCTTTGAACTCCCTAGTTCCATAGAGAATCTACACTTGACAAAATTGATTGAATTTTTAAAATTATAATGTGTTAGACCCATGATATGTATATATATATATATATATATATATATATATATATATAGAGAGAGAGAGAGAGAGAGAGAGAGAGAGGTTGGCTAATATACAAACGTTTGTTCCTGGGCTCAGGAACAAACGGTTCGGTTCTCTGATTTTCAAAGTCCAAATGGTCGATCCAAACCGACAGATGTTTAATCTATATTAAAATGTGCTTGGAGACCAAATTTTACATTTTTTGGAATTTGTTTACTATTTATTAAGATGGTTTGAAAATCGCTGTTTTTATTAAAATTCTGCACCACTGAAAACAGCGATTTTCAAACCATCTTAATAAATAGTAAAAAAATTTCAAAAAATGTAAAATTTGGTCTCCAAGCACATTTTAATATAGATTAAACATCTGTCAGTTTGGATCGACCGTTTGGACTTTGAAAATTGGAGAACCGAACTGTTTGTTCCTAAGCCCAGGAACAAATGTTTGTATATTAGCCAACCTCTCTCTCTCTCTCTATATATATATATATATATTTTTTGCTACTCCAGTGTCAAAATGAGCCATAACTATTGAATTGGTCCAGCACAAGATTAGGCTGAGGAATATGATTAAGAGTGCAAAAAATGAATCTTATCTCAGTATTGTAAGTTGGGCCCCTAGTAAAAGGGAAAACTTGCCTTCTTATAATAGTCAATGATTTATTGGCACCGGTTATTTTTATGTCCTTCTCCTGAATTTCCAATGCTTCTCTCATTTCCGTCAAGTACATATCATAAAGGCCTCCCCACTTATCCATACAATCTTTTGGGACTTGGATACTCTAACATGGAAGCAGCCTAATCTCTGAAACAAAAACATCATTCAAAGTTGTTGTATTACATATATAGAAAGCTCTTTAAAACATATAAATACACCTGTATAAAAATTGGAAACTCAGATATCTCCACATATCTGAATTTCATAAAAGAAAGGTGGGCTATGTTTCTTTTCTCTTGTAGTACTGGACATATCACTTGCAACCCTGGAAAGATGGAAAGTATTATTTTGACCCCTTCGTAGAAGTTTCTAAATAGAGTTTATTAATAGGTGACATGGCTGTCATGCCAAATGATACCATGCAGTGGCTGCGCCATATTTAACGATATACGGGTTGTTGAAGGAATCGACCAAGCAGGAGCTTATGCTTCATTGCTTGCTGTATTATTTAATAGCTAGACTTGTGTTATAAGCTTACAATTTTGTGATGTAAATAGAGTTAGGCTTTGTAATTAAAACATTTTATTTTGGTTAATATATCAGTTGGCTTTTTGCCAACCTTCAAAAAAAAAAAAAATTCTAAAATGTTATGAAATACCTTTAAATCTTGTAGAACAAAATCAAGCATATACCAACCAACAAGTCAAGAACAATTTTCCTTTATTTGCTTACCTTTTGTGAAATTTGGAAACTAGAGCAAATGCTTACCGGTCAATTGAAGTTTTTTGGCTTTGAACGACTGCACCTTATCATATATCAAACCGAGTATAGATGTAGAGTTATACTCAAAATCTTTCTTATCAACCTTCAAATTGTGCTTTCGTAGAAGCATAAATTGTGCTTTAAGAACTTGGATAATATCTGACCCATTTGCACCCCTAGTTAAATTGAAGGACGAAGATTAATTCCATTATTGCTTCAGTAAGAACTAGCCTTTGGTCTAGTGCAGCGAGCTGCTAATTTAAGTTCCCAAACTTAGAACGGATCATTTTGTAATTCTCATGTAAATATGCCTTGGTGATGTCCAAAATTAAAGAGTTACTGTAGTTTTGGAGCAAAATGCTTTATAATTTATTGTTGTGCTATTCACCAAAAAAATTTACGAAAGTCCAAAATTATTAAACCAGTGTACGGTGACTCAGGCTTGTACACCCACATGCATGTACCCCTACTGATTACTGAAAAAAAAAAACAAAGATCGGATCAAAAGCACTTAATCTAACAAAAACCGGCTATTGAACAAACCAATTGCACAAACTTATGCAAGTTAGAGTGGCGTTTGAATTAAACCTGAGGTCCTCCCCTTTGGAAAATTTTCTCATTGGCCCTTTGAAATTGCATCTACTATTTCTTATTTACAAGAAACTCAACTCAATTGCTATCTAAATTGAATAAAAGGAGCAACTAGATGTTGCGTTATTTTGTCTGAATAGGTCTTAGATAAGAATCAAATATCCCATTGTTCAAGCAAATGTTGTACCCACAAGGGAACTCAAATTTTCCATTTACAACTTAAATTATGCAACTTTATTTAACCATGTTGTGATCACTTCTTGGTTTCACATTTGAACATCCAATTGTTTTTATTCAAGTCAAAAAAATTTAAAAAATTCAATAACACTCGGCTAAATAATTTAGATATATGCGGAGTTAAAACTTAAAAGTTTGAAAATGTGTTAGTATTCAGCAATTTAAATTTACAATGTAATGCACAAAGAAACTAATAAATTGGAAACAAGGAGATTAAGGTATGTACCTGCATTGGAAAAACCACTTCGGCAATTATTTGTAGCTCCACATTGTATTTCTGTAGTTACATTTTTACCTTGAGCTGAATGCAGTTGAGCTTGGGTAATTTCATCCTCTACTCTGTTTTTTCACACCTATGTAACATGGCACATGTTGGCAGCCAATGTTTGTGTATGCACGAGGCTTCCGTAAGAATTTATACAAAGATGGTTGCAAATGAGAACCTACCTAATTGTGAGAGTCATTGAGAGAATTCAGAAATTGGAAAACCATAGAGCACGAAACAAGAAAAAATTAGGCAGAAAAAAATTATAATGATGCTTACTTGAGAGAGTCAGAGAGCTCTGCCCAGGGAAAGTCTCTGCCCGTCCCGATAAAACTCCGGGATTTCTTCCAGAAAAATAGCTTTGGAAATCTCAAGTCGTTTAAGGACAGTGAGCATCACCATTGTACGAGGTAATGACTGCAGCAAGCTTGCATTACACATTGACAAGTTCTTGAGGGTACTGCTGTTTTGTAACAACCACTGCTCAGGCAGGGCCTCAATCGCTGAACACTTTTCAACTATCAGAGAACTAACAAATATTTGGCATCTAAATGGTTCAATTAGAAGGAGACAGAGGTGATCAATTTCCAATGTTCTGATTTTCAAAGAGACCAAGGTGTTTCCTGGGTTGACAGTATATATATATGTGCTTGTTGCATAGATGAAATGTCAATAAACTTGTCACATCCACGGATAGACAGTAATCTGAGCAATGTAAATGAATTTTCAGAGGATGGGATATAAGTAATATTTGCATGGTTTTAATATAAAGACTGGTGAGTGTGGAGAACTGTGATGCTGACTCTAGCAATGGCACATCAAGTTCGCCACAGTTTCCCATTATAAAAGATACTAGTTTCACAGGAAGGGAGATGCTTTGGTTAACAACTGTTATCAGCTTTGGGCTTCCCTTAATAACTAGATGTTTTAGTGACACAAATTTCCCAAATGCACCAGTTGGTAGCCAAACTAGATTCTCACAGTATTTTATGGTTAATTCCTTGAGACCTTGTAAATGTATGCTTTCTTGCTGCATAAATTCATTCAATGCTATTAATTTGGGACATTTGGTAATCTCTACTACTCTAAGTGATGATTTCATACATGATGGTGGTGGAGCTGTAATGCTAGATCCATGGTGCATATCAGGGAGTTAAGACCCACACTATTTACTACAAATGAAAAGAGAAAAGGAATGGCAGGAATTTTGGGCAGGTTTGGACAATCATAAATTATAAGTTCTGTTAGATTTGGAAAGCCATAGCAACTATGTGGTCCTGCTCACATAGTTTATATTATCTTCTATATGTATCGAGCTTTGGTATGGTATGAATGCTTGTATCATATTTAGGGACAGTTTTATTCCTTTTCTTTTCTGGTGTTTGCTGATAGCTATTTGTGAAGCAATTAATCAGCTTAATTTTTCAGATACACAACAGCTTCCGCTCAAAGGTATGTTCAGTTCATCATTTTTTTTTGCAGCAACTGTCATAATTTAGATTTTGTACAATGAATTGAATATAATAATCATATTTACAAGTTACTACAAGTTCGACTACCATATAGTTAACTGTCAATAAGTACGGTCTGTATTCATTAAAAAGTGGGTTATCCCTTATCATATTTGTTATTGTTGGGAATAAATTGAGATAACAGAAAAAACTCACAATAATTTCATATTACTCAACTTAGATTATTTACACATACAAGAGACATGGTATAAATACTAGAAAACTAATCCTAATTTAGCATCCACTACCCTAGAATTATGGTGCTATAATTAGCTTACAGCTACACCCACTAACTCTATTACAGAGACTTACCAAAAATAGAAAAACGTGTTTACACAGACAGTTATAACAGAAGACAAATTTAGCGCCTCTGACGCGGGCCGTGTCACTCTCTACGCGGGCCGTGTCACTATCTACGCGGGCCGTGTCCCTATCCATACGGGCCGTGTGGGGACACCTGATGACTTGGATTATTTTCAACACTCCCCCTTAATCCAAAGTCATCTACATCCATCATTCTTCGACACCAAACAAACTTCTTCTGCTCAATCAGGTCTCGTATGAACTGGATCCGAGTGTCTATGTGCTTTGTTTTGTTGTGATGCACCGGGTTGTTACCAATTGCAATTGTCGACTGATTATCACAATAGAGTATTGTTGCGCCTTTCTGCTCACAATCTAACTCTTCCAATAAGCGCCTTAGCCATACACCTTGGTATGCTGCTGATGTTACTGCATTGTACTCAGCTTCTGTGGTTGATAGTGCAACTGTTGACTGTTTCTTCGAACTCCAACAAATTGTATTGTCACCATAGAATAACACTTGCCCGGATGTGCTCCTTCTATCGTCAAAAACACTTGCCCGAATTTCTTCTTTCATAGCTGTGACCCATTCTTTCTTGCCTGCGGCTTCTTCAAAGCACTCGGGATCTTCCACCATCAGCACTTGTGGTGATGAGTATAATTCTTGCAAGGTTTTGGTCTTTTGCTGTGACTGTGGGTTGATTCTTCTTGTATAAACTCGCAGTGGTGTTGGTATGTCTTCATTTTGCTGAGGCTGCTCACTGTTTGTTTCGAATTGAGGCTGCTCGGTGTTACTGCTGTCTGAATTGAATGGTACACGGACCGTATCAGAGTCCACACGGACCGTGTCACCTTCATGCGGGCCGTATCGGATGATGATCCGGGTCGTATCAGGTTCTACATCTTCTCTGTCAGCTACTGGTATGTTGTTTTCTGCCATAGACCAACTCCAGTTAGCATCTTCATATTGATAGTCATCTTCTTCAAGATCCTTCTTCTCTGTGTCAACTGTGTTATGACCTCCATCATTACCAATTATCGGCATCAGGTCAGTTTCAATATGTGACGGATTTGTATGGTTTTTCTCCTCAGCAAGTTGATCACAGTCGCTTTGCCGGGCACTATGCTCCAATTTGTCATCTCTAGTCATGGAATCACGTTCCACTATATTGCCCCCCATCATGGCATCAATTCCTGCCTGATCATTACCCATCACATGCTTTGTTGATGAATCCTCGATTTTGCAAGTGCAGCCTTCGAATTTGATCGCATACCCGCTCTCCATCATTTGGCCGATGCTCAGGAGGTTTTGTGCAAGTTGTGGGATGGAGTATACATTGTGTAGATACCATGTGTTGCTTGCGGTTTTGACAGCCACCTTGCCGATTCCTTCAACTTGAATTTGTTTGTCGTTGCCAAGTCTCACAGGCTTCTTGTATGACTCGTCCAATTCTTCGAAGAGATACTTGTCACCGGTCATGTGATTAGAACACCCACTATCTAGGAACCAAACTTGGCTTGCTTCTGTATCCTGTACGGTCCGTGTGTTTTGAACACGGGCCGTGTCAGTCATGGTACGGGCCGTGTCAACAGTTTTCGTCATGAAGAGCCTGATTTCGGTGTCTTCTTTGTTGCCTTTCTCCTCTGCAACGTTGGCTTGCTCTTCCTCACGTTTCTTCTTGTAACAATCAGCCTGCACATGGCCGAATTTGTGACAATAATAGCACTCCACGTCTTGACCTTCTTCTCTCTTTTTCTTGTAGCAATCGGCTTGCATATGCCCTTTCTTGTGACAGTAGTAGCATTCTACATCTTTCTTCCCTCTGCCTCTGCCCTGCTGTTGGCTTCTTGAGGAATCGCCCTTGGTATAGAAAGCTTTTGTGTCGTCCTTCACTTCTGATCGGTTGATACGAACTTCATGAACTTGCAGTGATCCCATCAATTCATCAAACGTGTAGGTGGACAAATCTTTGGATTCTTCGATCGCTGCCACCACATGATCAAACTTGGTTGTTAGGCTGCGCAACACCTTCATCACAACCGTTTTTTCTGGAAGATCTTCTCCACAGCTTCGGATTTGGTTGACTATGGATGTGACTCTTGTGAGAAACGCTTGAACAGATTCGCCTTGATTCATGTTCAACGTCTCGAACTCCTGTCTCAAGCCCTGCAACTTGATAGCTACCACCTTGGAACTTCCCTGAAATGCGATTTTCAGAGTAGACCAGGCCTGATTTGCAGTTTCTGCTGCTGCAATCTTCGCAAACACCGTGTCAGCAACGGCTTGTTGAATGAAAAACAGCGCCTTCGCATCGCGCTTCACTGTTTCTGTTGGTGTAGGATCAGGGGCTGGTGCTCCCTTCTCTACCAATTCCCATAGTCCTTGCGACTTGAGCAAAGTTCGAATCTTGATGCTCCAGAACTCATAGTTGTCTCCCTTGAACAGCGGAATCGAGGGATTCGATACATTCATGTTCTCTGCCATGGTCGGATCTGCCTTGATCTCTCACCTTTGGTCAGAACTGCCTTGATCTCTCACCTTCGGTCGGATCTGCCTTGATCTCTCACCTTTGGTCGGACCTGCCTTGATCTCTCACCTTCGGTCGGACCTGCCTTGATCTCTCACCTTCGGCTCTGATACCAATTTTGTTGGGAATAAATTGAGATAACAGAAAAAACTCACAATAATTTCATATTACTCAACTTAGACTATTTACACATACAAGAGACATGGTATAAATACTAGAAAACTAATCCTAATTTAGCATCCACTACCCTAGAATTATGGTGCTATAATTAGCTTACAGCTACACCCACTAACTCTATTACAGAGACTTACCAAAAATAGAAAAACGTGTTTACACAGACAGTTATAACAGAAGACAAATTTAGCGCCTCTTGACGCGGGCCGTGTCACTCTCTACGCGGGCCGTGTCACTATCTACGCGGGCCGTGTGGGGACACCTGATGACTTGGATTATTTTCAACAGTTATGGCAACCAATGTTTGATGCCTCTGTTCAAGATTTTGGTTTGATAGCTTGCATTCGGTCTGTTTGTGACATTAGGTACACAACTCGGAGATGAAGGCAACATTAATCCAACATTAATTAATATGCAACATTAATCCAATTCACTCATTACAATATTCTTATTTAATTGAGTGCATATATATCAAAGGTCTTTCAATTGAAATACTTAATTAGGCCCTCTAATTTGTTGATAGAGAGAAATAATATTCGTTATTACAACATATATACTGTAACACCATGAATAACCACAAATGCTATCCAATTTTACTGAAAATACATATTTAGTGACACCCTTCTTCTTCTTCTTCTTCTCTTTTGATCCTTTTTCTCTGTCTCTATGGCCTAAGCACCTTTGTTCTTGCTGAGTTCAACTCCTTGGTAACATCTTTGATAGAAATGCGCTCTTTTGGTGACTCTTTGGAGCAAAAAAGCCCGCATTGAATTACTGAAACCAAACAACTATAGACATTTTCAGGTGCATACAGATTGTCTTCTACATCAGTTTTAGAGAATAATTTGTTGTCGACTATGTCCATGACTTGGTCAGGGAAAGCCATCTCAACATGCTTGTGAAGGCTCAAACCATCTCTGATTCTCTCATTGGTGGGATTAACTCCAGTGAACATCTCAAGCAGAAGAACGCCGTAGCTATAGACATCTCCTTCTACCGATGGTCGACCACCCATCCCATATTCTAGACAATGAAAAGTTAATAGTTAGAGCCCTAAATTTAGTACAAAATCATAGTGTAACTATTACTCTACGTATTACAATATTCATCTAGTCTTTCAAATTTGGGCTCACATGATCAGGCATATATTTGTGTATAATTTTTCAGATTATATAGCCGAAAGCAGAAAGTGTACATAGATAGTAAAAGTCTCAATCATATCAGTATAAATGAGGCAACAAATATTCTTGCCTTTAGCCTTGCCAGTAGAACAAATTTGGTCAATTGTTTCTTGGAACCCTAATAAAGTAGATGAATAATTTTGTTGTAGGAACACACTAAAAGAAGTACTTCTCAAATAATAAGCTGTGCTATACCTGGAGGAATGTAGCCAATAGAACCTTTGATTCCACTTGTGCTCGACATTGATTGAGAAGGCATGATATCCCGTTGAACCAGAAACCTTGCTAATCCAAAATCACTGACATGTGCAGTCATGTCATCATCCAAAAGTACATTACTAGGTTTGAGATCACAATGCACGATTGGTGCAGGTACATGATAATGGAGATAATCTAAGGCTGCCGCCACATCAAATGCAATGTTCAACCTCTGGACAAAGCTGAGGCTTCTGAATGGCCGATCAGTACATGCATTTGGATGCAACCATGTTTCCAAGCTACCATTTGGCATGAACTCAAAAACCAAAGCCTTGAAATCATTACCTTGGTGGTCTATGCTAGAGCACAAGCTCAACACTTTTATAAGGTTCCGGTGTCTCACATTTTTTAATGCCTCACATTCAGAGAAGAAACTTCTAGAAGCACTGTGTTTCTCAAGGTTTAGCACCTTCACCGCAACGGTTGTCACATTCTCGAAGCTCAGTATGGCTTTGTAGACTTCTCCAAATGCACCTCTTCCAATTAGATTTTTTGAAGAGAAGTTTTCAGTAGCTCTAAGAAGGTTATTGTATGAAATAGGCTTTAACCCATATTTCACAGCTCTATCAGATTGTGGATTGTTTCGAGAGTTCTTTCTAGTATAATAAATCACTAACAAGCAAATGACTGCAATTATGCAAATAAAAGAACCAACAACAGAACAAATGAGCACCATGTTTTCTCGAGAGTGATGTTTCTGTGTTGGAGGTTGTGAAATGCACTTTGACAAATGCATTTGAGGTAGTCCCCCACAAAGCTTTGAATTTCCTCTTACATCTAGACCACTGATATTCTTGAAAATGCCTTTTTCTGGTAATTCTCCCTCGAAATTATTGAATGAAATATTCAAATATTGCAAGTTCAATGTACCCAAGAATTCAGGGACTCGACCAAAGAGCGAGTTGTTAGAGATATCAAGGACTTGTAGCCCTGTTAGATTGCCCATGCTAGTTGGAATTGTTCCTTGGAACATATTGCTATCAAGATAAAGGGTTTCAAGTTCCTGGCATTCATCAATTGTGCTAGGAATCTCTCCATGTAACTTGTTATTCGAGAGACGAATTAATTGTAAGTTTTTCAAGTTACCAATTTCTGTGGGCAAGATGCCAGTTAGATAGTTGTGTGATAAGTCCAAACTGACAGAAAGAGAAGGAAGACTCGTGATTTCTTTGGGAATTTCACCTACCAACTTATTATTTGAAAAATTTAGGAATTCTAAGATTTTCATGTTACTTAATCCCGGTGGTATACTCCCTTCTAATGCATTATCTTCTAGAGCTAGCTTGGTCATTTGGGTGAGGTTGGCAAAAGTTGCTGGGATTTGACCAGAAATCATGTTACTACTCAGATCTAATATTCCCAATTTAGAAAGATAACCGATTTCTTCTGGAATGATGCCACTTAGCAACATTCCGCCTAGTCCAAGCCAGTTTAAGTTATAGAGTTTTCGGAGATCATCTGGTATGCTTCCTGAAATTGGGTTAAAATACAGTGAGAGATGAAGAAGACTAGTAGAAAGGTTTGTTATAGAACTAGGCAACACTCCATGTAGTTGGTTCAATGAAAAATCTAACACTTCTAACGAAGTACAATTGGTCAAAGCATCCATGAAACTCCAGTCATGTGATCCCTTGGCTTCTAGTTTATTATAATATAAAATAACTCTTTGAAGATTTTGTAAGGATCCAAAGCTAGATGGTATCACGCCACTGAAGGAATTATTTTGTAATTGAATCTCAATAAGAGCAGAACAATTAGATATGGATAGTGGGATCTGTCCTTTGAGTTTATTGTAATAAAGGTATAGATAATTCAAGTTTGGTAACGCATTGCATATATCAAAAGGAAGGGTTCCATGAAGCTGGTTAAAACCAAGTTCTAAAGCATACAATGCTGATAGGTTGTAAAGGGAGTGTGGTATTTCACCCAAAATGTTATTATCATAAAGGTTTAAAAGCTGAAGGTTTTGAAGCTTCCCCAATTCATCAGGGATGTATCCACTTAACATATTTTCGGAAAGATCCATATCTGTTAAACTTTGTAGATTACTCAAGGTATGTGGGATAGAACCATATAATTTATTTTCGTCAAGAGTAAGTTGCAGTAAGTTAGTAAGGTTACCCAAGCAAGGTGGGATGCGACCAGTAATATTATTTTGGTCAAGATAGAGAATTGATAGTTTGGTAAGGTTACATAAGGTAAGTGGGATAGAACCTGTGAAGTTATTATAGTAAAGAAAAATATCTGATAGGTTGGTAAGTTTGCCTAAATCATATGGAATATCGCCATAAAAATGATTTTGGTCAAGATAAAGATGTATTAGGCTACTAAGGTTGCCCAAGGTGGAAGGAATTGATCCTGTGAGATTATTGACAGATAGTCGTAATAATTGGAGATTTGGGAGGAGGCCGAATTCCAATGGTATGCCTCTTGTGAGGAAGTTATTCCCCAAACTAATATATTCAAGTTTTTTGCATTGAGCTAAGTTAGCTGGTATGGTTCCATCGAGATTATTATATCTCAATGAAATAACTTCTAGATTTGAACAATTACTCAGAGTAGATGGAATGCTACCATCGAGCAAATTCACACTCAAGTTGACAAAAACTAGCCTACCCAAGTTTCCGATCTCTACTGGGATGCTTCCTCTCAGCTGGTTATCAGAGAGACTCATTCTTTGGAGGAACGTGAGGTTTGCTAGAGATGGAGATATATAACCTGACAATTGTTTGGAGTCAAGAACGAGAGCAGTCACTCTATCGGAATGGTGCCGGCCACAAAAGATTCCTTGCCATTGACAGTGGTGCAGTGTCTCGTTCCATGAGGAGAACACTCCAAATGGATCGTCATGTATTTGGGACTTGAAGGACAAAAGTGCTGATAGATCAGTTTTACTAGTGCTTACTATGGCAGCAAGAGAAAATGAGAATAAGCTTAAGAAGAGAAAGATAGTGAGAACGTTATGACAGCGTTCCATGATTTGTGTAATGTGGGCAATGGATTTCTCTCTCACAGAATGCTCTTCTTATACTTAAAAGGGAGATGTATGGTGTGAAAGACATTCTAGTGCATAATTTTCTAATAAGCTAATAAATTAAGGGAAGAAAATTATTCATACTCGTCTTATACATCGATCTGATACAAGTCTGATAATCATGTATGTAAACGGATTTTGACACTCTTGATAAATTAAAAGACAGAATGACTACAGACCTCTAGTTGGTGTTGACCTTCAAATGACATGCAAAATTTTCCAGGCTAGCATGGCCCACAATAATAAATTCAAGGCTAGATCAGATCAATCAAAATATATTGCAGACAGGTACGTACTCTTGGACGTTTTCCCGTGGGACGAAGACTTTAAGTTTAAGAGTAGACCGCGTCTCTTATTATTTTTTTTTTTATCCAATTCAACCTTTCTAAATTATGTAATTTGCAAAAAAAAAAAAAATTTCTAATTATGTAATTTGCTACGAAATGGAGCTGCAATATATTTTAAGACAACAGTACTTTCATGTAATTTTCATGTTATGGAGAGTGATGCAATTGAATTATTATTAGAGACAACTTTTGTTTTATTTTGAGATGGTTGGTCAACTATTATAAGAGATGTAACTTTAATTATATTTTTTGAGCAATTTAAAAAAAAAAAAAAAAAGGATTGCCAATCTGTAATCTTCTAACCTTCTACAAATTAATGTGCACGGTTTTCTAATTAATAAGCTAATAAACTAAGGGAGAAAAAAATACTCCTATCCACCTTGTCCATCCGATTCAAGTCCGATAATCATATGTAAAGAGATTATTTCTAACATATTCTATCAATTTTTTTCTTATGGCAATAAAAATAGATGAAGTATCTTATAATTTGAATGTACTAAACAAACTACAATAATTTTTTTATTTACGCAGAAGTGACTTTTGAAATGAAATTAATAACTGAGATACAAAATATTTTTATTTTTTTTTCTAGTAACACACTAAGAAATAGTGAAAATTTTTTATAGCCAGAAAAGATCTATCCTGAAAATGTTTGGTAATAGTACTTCTAGTTCATCTAAATTATAAGATACTTTATCTATTTTGTTTGATATTTTTTCTAAAATATTAAAATTATAATATGCTCTATCAATTTTCAAAAGTTAAGAAAAAAATCTATTTAAACAGCCGAAACTTTGGACTTCCAAATTTTTAAATGTCCACAGTTTGAGATTGCGGAGTGTCCACGGTACGTTTGAGATTGCGCAGTGTCCACCATTTGAAAAAAGTCACCGAATAAAAAATATAAAGCAACTTGTAATAAATTATATCTTAGAAAAAGAAACATACCTACTCCTCCATCTTGTTTGTCACTCATCAATTATTTTAAAATGGATGATTCGGAATACCAAAATAGCAAAATAGTCCATTGGATGAATCCAATAAGAGGTAATAAAAATCAATTGACTATTTTATTATACAAAAAAAAACTATATTAACATGTAATGTTTTAGATAAAAAAATATTATAAATAATTTGATTTAACTAATGTATTTTTGCATTTTTTTATAAAGACTGAACATCAAATCTTTCTAAAAACTAAACAAATTCAATAACTTGATTTCTGTATATGTTAACACTCATAATCCAAAACCATGTTTTTCCTAAGAAACCAATATGTTTTACATATTTTAGTATTTTTTTTCTACTTTAACATTATGTTCGGTTCCTTTTTAGAGTTATTTATGATCATTTCATTCGATATTTATTATTACCAAATCGAATAAATTGATCCTGATTATAATATAAACACATCTAATTTTTTTAAGCAACAATAATATATTAATCATAATGGCAATAAGTTTGTACTTGAAAAAACAAAGTAATACTCATTTGTCCATATTAAAAATATAAACTCAATTAATTTATATCAAAATTCCTTTAAGTTTTGCCTCTACCAAATTACGATAATTACATAAAAATTTAGGCTTCAACGATTAAAATTTCAAGATTAATAATTCTGGAGTACAATAGCCATCCTTGAAAGGCACCCATTAATACATAAAGCAATCAATAATGGGTTATATATTAGAAAAATAGACATACCTACTCTGTGCACTCTTTGATCTTTTAATTATTTTAAAATCGATGATATCAATATGGCTGAAATTTTATTAATATCCAAAAAAAATATTAAATTTAACAATCTAGCTAACTTTGGATAAGAATTTTAAATATGCCCAAACCGACAACTTAACAATTGGTTCTAGCTTCTAAAACTGATGAAAAAAATAATCGGTTCATACCCATACAAAACCGATGAGAAAACGAGCAGTTCCTAAAACCGATGATTAGACTATCGGAATTATGCTCCGCAACCGATAGTTATTTCATCAGTTCAAAGTTTAAAATTTGTAATAAAAAAAAGAGAGTGTCTTCTATGGACATAAGGACCTATTTGTAAAATGAACATATTTTTATTTTCAAAGTTCAAACAGTCGATCCGAACCATTCATCTTGTTCTTCATATTAATATGTGCTTGGAGACCAAATTTTATATTTTTCTGAATTTTTTTACTATTTATTAAGATGGGTAAAAACAATATCAAATTCAGACCATTGAATTTTGTACCCATCTTAATAAATAGTAAAAAAATTCAGAAAAATGTAAAATTTTGTCTCCAAGCACATATTAATATGGAGAATAAAATGAATGGTTCGGATCGACTGTTTGAACTTTGAAAATAAAAATATGTTCATTTTACAAATAAGTCCTTATGGACTCCATAGAAGACTTTGTCAAAAAATAAGGTTCAAATTTCTAGCCTACACAGAATTCAAGACTGGAGCAGCTCAACATTTAATATTTTTTAATAATCATCTCTTTGACTATTTGACTCTGACAATATTTTTGACTAATATTGGCCTTTGACTCTTTGACTAATATTTTTACCAATATTTTTTACTAATATTGACTCTTAGACTCTTTGTATATCTTTATATCAATCCAACCTGTGCCAATACTTTTTACTACTAATCATAGGTTGCAGGACCGCAAATTTTTTGAACGGTTTTTAAGTTCTGAACCGATGATCGTTCGATTTTCTTATCGGTTTTGCACGGCATCCAACCGATAATTTTCTTATCGGTTAAGAAGGTCAGAACTGATAATTTAATTATCGGTTTGGGTAGATTTTGAATTCTCCCTATAGGTTGGATAGATTGTTAAATTTAATATTTTTATTGGATATTAATAAAAATTTCGGTCAATATGGGCAAGGAGATGTATCGTGTGTTAAAGCCTGGCCAATGCTTTGCAGCCAATGAGTGGTGTTTAACTGACCATTATGATGCAACAAACCCTGTACACAAAAAGATAAAGGATGAGATTGAACTTGGGAATGGCCTTCCTGATATCAGAAGCACTAAACAGTGCATCCAAGCTGCCATTGATGTTGGATTTGAGGTTAGCCCGCTAGCAACTGAGTACTAGTTAATATTTGTTTCTTTGTTATTTCCTTTTGATGGCATTTTAGGGGCTTATTTTGTTGAGTTTTAAGCTTCCATGTCATTGGTGTATGCTGCCGTAGAAGATTATATACTGTTAGATACCTGTACATATATTCCAGTAAGTTGGCAGTAACAGTACGCAAATAGTTCCTATTTAGTATTCCTGTTAAATACCACACAAAGATAAAACATATGAGAAGTGTTTTAGTTTCTTATGTAATTCTATCTTATTTGGTTAAAGGTTGTTTGGGAGAAGAATCTTGCGGAAGTTTCTCCAGTGCCCTGGTACTTGCCATTGGATAGGAGCCACTATTCTCTTTCTAATTTTCAATTGACTGCTATCGGCCGCCTCTTTACTCGCACTTTGGTACAATGCCACATAATCTATTTCTTTTCTAGTTGGTTGTTATTTGCAAATATTTTCCTAGTTTTTTATATATACAAATAGCATCACACAATTGTCATACATCCAATTAAAATCTGGCACATATTGACTTCTTTTTTTCATTTTTCTTTTTATTTATAAGGAGATGAAACAAACTTTTGTTTATCTTTGTTTACAGGTGAAGACATTGGAGTATATAAAGCTGGCACCGGAAGGGAGTGAGAGAGTCTCATCCTTCCTAGAGAAAGCAGCTGAGGGCCTTGTAGAGGGAGGAAAGTAAGTCTTTAACTTTGATTTTGTAGAGGGAGGAAATTATGTCCTTCATAGTTGTTGTAAATAATTTATGTACTCCGAAACAGTATTGAAATATTATGGTACCTCAAATAAGAAGTATCACATTGCAGCCCATTCTTTTGAACATTTCACTATATATCATTCACCAATCTGGATGTTTTGTGAATGTTTTATATGCTTTTGTGAGACAGCAACCCAGGGAGTTGTTTTTTCCTGGCTGCCAACTAGTACCTGTAATTAACTATTTCAAAAATGAAATGGGCTTTTAGTCTCCTTTTTTTTTTTTTTTTTTAAATGTCATTCACCAATCTCTCCTCAATTATTCGAGGCGGCTTTCTTGCACTTCATTAGTTTGATCATCTTTAAGAGAACAGAAATTGAGATGTGGAATACACTAAATCAGTTTTTTAATGATTTTTTTCCTCTTAATGTTCAAACATTGGCACAAATGCACTTTGTCCAGGAAAGAGATCTTCACACCAATGTACTTCATTGTCGTCAGGAAGCCTCAGTAGATTTGTTTCTAGGTACTATATATTGTAACAAAATTCTTCTTGTAAAAATTCCACAGTATATAAGTGTATAACTAAATGTCTTTAGAAACAAATAGAAGACATAAAATTCTAAAATAAAAAAGTGACATGGTTGTCTACTGCAAGGTTATCAAGCTCCATATACAAAGCTCTTCTTAACACACTTTCACTTTATCATTTTTTTTATTGACTACAATATTTTTTAAGGTTATAATTTTGACTACTATTACAGATACATAATAAGGCACGACTGAGCCTTGCTCTTATTGGACGCAGTTAAATTAAGCAAACAGAAGTATGAAGAACAACTCATATTTGTTTCTGTTGTGTTAATTTGTTTGTTGAGAATCATATATATTTTATCTTGCTAAGTTTCCTTGAGATTTATAATGTGATCAATGAATTTGTTTTGTGTGCAGTACTGATAAATTTTACTTGCTCTTTTGTAGTGGTTGTTTGGCACGTTGCTCTTTTTTTCTTATATCAGATTTTGCTCGTTAGGTTGTCATACACTAACAGAATCTGAATTAAATCCATGGTTGGAAGAAAAACTACCTTATTGGTAATATAATGTGATAAGCTTACTCCATTCAGAGTCGTTGACACGAATTTAAACACACCATAGCTCTTGCAAGCGCTTCTTATCCTATCTCTGCGGGATTACCGACAGGGATAATATATGGACTTCGGTCAGTTTAGTTGCACTCATTTGTGCCGATTTTTTTATTAATCGAAATAAAATAAAATAAATATCGAAAAAGGGGTTAGATGCTGAGTTTTTTCGAAAACTAATAAGGACGTTAAATTTTTTAGCGTCCCTACGGACGTTAATTAAATTAACGTCCGTGCTAATTACAATCCCAACTAATCTAAACTCTGGAAAAAAAAAAAAAAAAAAAATTTCAGGGACGTTGAATTTTTCAACGTCCGTGAGTCCGTGAACAGTAACGGAAAAAAAAAAAATTTCAGGGACGTTGAATTTTTCAACGTCCGTGAACAGTAACGGCCATGAACAGTAAAAATATCCGTGAACAGTAAAAAAATTTAGGAAAAAAAAATTATGTTTGATTTTGGTTAAATAAAAAAAAACTTAGAAAAATTATATTTCAACTATAAAAACAATAATTTATTTTTCAACTAAAAAACAATAATTTAGTTTAGTAATATTTTTTAAAATAAAATTTAACATTATAGATACGTTTATATTTTAGATATTATGTCTATCAATATAATGAGATTTGATTTATGTTTAGCTAAATCAAATGACTTGAGAAATATGTCTATGTTATCGGATACATAGATAGTCTACCAATTAAATTCCAATTTAATGCAATTAATTATTGATTAATAATGTACCAACATAAAACCTATATTTATATTTAATTTAATTTATAGAGAACTTCATTATTAATTTATTAAGAACTCCATTACATCAAATGACTATATTATGTTTTTTAGAAAAACCTAAATTTTTTTTTTTTGAGAAGTACACTAACTATTGATTAATAATGGAGTTCTCAAGTCATTTGATTTAGCTAAACATAAATCAAATCTCATTATATTGATAGACATAATATCTAAAATATAAATCGTATCTATAATGTTAAATTTTATTTTAAAAAATATTACTAAACTAAATTATTGTTTTTTAGTTGAAAAATAAATTATTGTTTTTATAGTTGAAATATAATTTTTTTAAGTTTTTTTTATTTAACCAAAATCAAACATAATTTTTTTTTCCTAAATGTTTTTACTGTTCACGGATGCTTTTACTGTTCACGGATTTTACTGTACACGGCCGTTACTGTTCACGGACGTTGAAAAATTCAACGTCCCTGAAAATTTTTTTTTTTTCGTTACTGTTCACGGACTCACGGACGTTGAAAAATTCAACGTCCCTGAATTTTTTTTTTTTTTTTTTTCAGAGTTTAGATTAGTTGGGATTGTAATTAACACGGACGTTAATTTAATTAACGTCCGTAGGGACGCTAAAAAATTTAACGTCCTTATTAGTTTTCGAAAAAACTCAGCATCTAACCCCTTTTTCGATATTTTTTTTATTTTATTTCGATTAATAAAAAAATCGGCTCATTTGTGTAGTTGTAGCGAGTACTTCTTTGTGGGATTACCAATGCGATAAGTTAAGAACACAAAAACCTCTTCCCACCAAATATTATGGAAAAATCTTCTTGACAGAGAAAGCATCAACAACTCTTTGCGTGAGTATTATATCCCCATACCCCATAGGTATCATCTCTGTACGTAAAGGCACAAACAATGGTACGTGCTTGCAAAATGCGCACCCGCCATTTTGGTGGGTACTTATTGCGTGCCTATTTTTCTGCATGCACATTTTTCTGCATGCCTATTTTTCTACATGGGTGCTTTAGCTCGTGAGTATTAACTGCGTGCCAAATTTTCAACATGCATATTCAAATCTCGTGGGTATTATCATCTTGCGTATTTTTCTACATAGGTGTTTTCGGTCGTGGGTATTAATTTTGTGCCAATTTTTCTAAATGCATATTCAATCTTGATTGTTTGTGTATTATCAACCTCACGTAGAAAATTTCATTTCTAAAATCGCTATTTTGTCCTCTCCGATCGGTTGATTTTGTTGGCAATTGTTACACCCCGAAAATCCTCATCGTGACAGAACCTGCCGTGAATATATAATTTCATATATACTTACAAGACATTTACGATTTAATAAAAATATATATACCAAAAAAAGTAACATTACAACTCATTGTAGTAGTAGAAGGACAAAATGTCTGGTAAAACTAAATATACAAGTATCTCAAAAAGATCCATGGGATACGACTTAGAGAACTGTACAACAAAATAATATGCAATATCTCTAGTTGGTAGACAAAACAAAAGCAAATATGGTATATCATATATGCATATACATAAAAGCCTACTACTCGTGTGCCTCTCCAAGATCGCGATATCGAAACTTGTAAAAATCCAAAAGAGAAGCAGATGAGAAATAATAATAATAATAATAATAATAATATCTCCCAGTGCGAATTTGCCACAATCAGGCTAATGGACTAGCATTTGATTTAGTAGCAAAGACACATGATCTTTATGTAGGAAGTCATGGATTCAAAAACCAGATGAAAGAATTTCTTTGTTATAATAGCAAAAATTAATATTAAATAGTTAAGTAACTTAACCTCCAACTTTACTAAAAAAAAGTTCCATTAAAATCAACATCTTCTTCATACTCCCAGAGTTCGAGTCTTATGTGATTTTCCGCGCAGTGCATTAAAATTTTATATATGGTTCACAATTATATTAATCAAGAGAAACCATCAACAAACGTTAATACATTTTAAGTACTGCGTGCATAAATTTTGATGTACGAATAAATGTGCAAGAATTAGTCAATCGTAGAAAATAAAATATATATATAAAGAGAGAGAGGTTGGCTAAGCTCAAAGCATTTCTTTCTAGCCTCAGGAATAAACAATTCGGTTCTATGATTTTCAAACTTCAAACGGTCGATCTAAATAGACATGTGTTTAATCTATATTAAAATATATTTGGAGACTAAATTTTATATATTTTGGAATTTTTTTTACTATTTATTAAGATGGTTTGAAAATCGTCGTTTATATTAAAATTCTGCACCATTGAAAAACAACGATTTTCAAATCATTTTAATAAATAGTAAAAAAAAAAAAAAAAAATATAAAATTTGGTCTCCAAATACATTTTAATATAGATTAAACACCTGTCTATTTAGATCGACCGTTTGAACTTTGAAAATCAGATAACCGAATTGTTTATTCCTGAGGCTAGGAAGAAATGCTTTGAGCTTAGCCAACCTCTCTCTCTCTCTCTCTCTCTCTTTATATATATATATATATATATATATATATATGGGATGGGCTATGGTGAGTTGTGAAGTAAAACAACATTTTACTTCACGCTCGTATTCCAATTTGAAAGTCCAAACAACCGATCCGAACAGCTGAACATTTTCTTCATATTGAAATGTGCTTGGAAACCAAATTTTACATTTTTTGGAATTTTTTTACTATTTATTAAGCCACTTTGAAAATGGTAGATCCGGATGAACAATAAAAAACAGTAAAATTTTCTGGACCATTGGATCAGCGATTTTCAAAGTGGCTTAATAAATAGTAAAAAAATTCCAAAAAATGTAAAATTTGGTCTCCAAGCACATTTCAATATGGAGAACATGTTAAGCAGTTCGGATCGGTTGTTTGGATTTTCAAAATGAAAATGTGGGCATGAAGTAAAAATGACCTCTTACTTCACAACTCACCATAGCCCATATATATATATATGACAGGGCTACGGTGCTACGCGTAGCATAGAGCACTTCTGTGCAACGGCTCAAAATTTGAGTTTTTAAAATCCTAATGGTCGATCCGAACCGTTAAATGTGTTCTCCATATTGAAATGTACTTGGAGACCAAATTTTACATTTTTTGGAATTTTTTTACTATTTATTAAGCCACTTTGAAAATCGCTAATCCAACGGTGGCTTAACCAAACAGTGAAACCGTTGGATCAGCGATTTTCAAAGTGGCTTAATAAATAGTAAAAAAAATCCAAAAAATATAAAATTTGGTCTCCAAGCACATTTCAATATGTAAAACACATCTAACGATTTGGATCGACCGTTAGAATTTTGAAAATTCAAATTTTGAGCCGTTGCACGGAGGTCTCTATGCTACGCATAGCATATTAACCAAAACCTTTATATATATATATATATATATATATATATATATATATATATATATATATAATTTGCATGTCAATACGGCATGCATGCACGTGTTTTAACACAAATTCTTAGTATTCTTATCGTAAATACTATCGTCGATAATTGCGTTATTATTGAAAACAACAATTTATGTTGTCTTACTCTCAACAATATTAATATTTTGCCCTCGTAGATACATATTTTTATAGTGATAAATGTTGACCCATGCATGCTTGAAGCATGCCAGATATATAAAAGTTTTATAACTTGCAGCATGTGTAACACAACACGTTTTGTGTGTCAAAATACAACACTTGACATGTTTAAATACAATAAAGATGATAAATAACTTTCACATTTTTCGAATGAATGAACATGTTATTGTTGTGATTAAGGTGTCATAACATTTATAAATTTAACATCCTTATTTTTTATGTATACTTGACAATATATCCAACGTATGATATCTAAATTTGATAAAAAAAAAAAAAAAAGATTTATTTTCTTATAATTCTAGTTTTGGTTCTCATTAGATAAAATATTGGAGGGAATTAAATATTATTCTTTTTTTTTATTTTGTTCATCTTCTTTTACAATTATAATTTAATTTAGTTCTATCATTTCTACTAATTTGTTTAAATTCATGAGAAAATTAAGATTATCACATAGAGTTAGTAGATGAAAGAGTTATTGTGAAAAAGTTAAAATTAAGAAAAAATATTTTTCGGGTATCAAGTAAATTAAGAAGAATGATATTGAAAATTCCATTACCAATGCCTTAAAGAACAATGCCCATGAAGAACATGTGGTGAGTCTGTTGGTGTTGTACTTGTTCACCACAGTACTCTTGCCAAATACTGGTGGGACTGTCCCTTTGTATTTGTTCAAGTACGTAGATCATCCTGAAAAACTGAAGAATTACAACTGGGACTAGCTGTGTTCAAGTTATTGTCTAATAACATTTCCAATTGTGTTTCATGGTGCCAGTTGCAAGAGACTGAAGGTGGTTTATATAAACCAGAATTAAGAAAGAAGAACGAGAAGGGGCCATATATGCCAGGCTGTTGTTTGGCCCTGATTGTAAGTAATTTTGAACTCAGTACTTTCATTTTTGACAAATTATTTTACATACTTCCTCAGCACTTTTTATAGTATTATTAGTAAGGTTCTGACTTTTCAATAACTGTGTTTGGAGCTTTTTAAAGTGTGTTTAACAGTATCCATAGTGTGGCTTTACAATATCCATGGTTTGGTTTTACAGTATTCATGCTGTTGGGTTTGACTTTTTTCTTTCTTTCTATTTTATAGGTGTGGTTCAAACTAGTTATAATTAATTTTCACAAATCTTCAAACTCGAGCATTGAGGTGTATCAACCATTAGAGTATGAATTTTGCCCCCGTGGGAGTGCCCTGCCCGTGCCCGTGCCCGTCCTGCCCGTGCCCGTACCACGGGCACCCACGGGCACACGGGCACGGGCGTTAAACGAGCCGGACTTGAATTTTTTTTCCCTGCCCGTGACTGCCCGGCCCGCCGTGCCCGTGCCCGTTATTTTTTTTTTTTTTCGAAATTTTTTTTGAAATTTGAATTTCAAAATCTCCCCCTGGGCCCCCGCCCGGACCCCCCCCTCCCCCTCCCCAGCCCCAGCCCCAGCCCCAGGCCCCTACTCCCCTCCCTGGCCTCCAGCCCTCCACGCAGCAGGCAACACAGACAGCAGGCAGCAATTTTTTTTTTTTTTTTTTTAAATTCAAATTTTAATCCCTCCAAACAAACATCTATAAATATACACCCATTCCTCTCAATATTTTCATCTCTCATTCTCTCAATCTCATTATTTTTATTATTCTCCAATTTTAATTTTATTATTAAAAAAATATATAGTTGTTTAACAAATACGCAAACGGAATTACGAAGGTATTCTCGAAGATTTTCCTGCGAAATTAAAAAGGTAACATTAATTTTTGTTAGATTACATTTTGTTAGATTACATTTTGTTAGATTGAAATATTGAATGTTAGATTTATTTTTGTAGAGAAATTTAGAATTTAAATTGAATGTTAGATTTATTGAATGTTAAGTCATTAGATTTGTTAAATTTGTTAAGTAGTTAGATTTGTAGTTAGATTTATTAAATTTGTAGTTAGATTTGTAGTTAGATTTATTTTTTAGAAATGTGAAGTAATTAGATTTATTTTAGAATATGTTATAATTAATTTCGAAATTCGGATTTATTTTTAATAGGTTAAAAAAAATAGGTTAGATTTATTTTTTGGAAATGTGAAATAATTAGATTTATTTTAGAATATGTTATAATTTATTTTGAAATTCGGATTTATTTTTAATAGGTTAAAAAAAATAGGTTAGATTTATTTTTTAGAAATGTGAAGTAATTAAATTTATTTTAGAATATGTTATAATTTATTTTGAAATTCGGACTTATTTTTAATAGGTTAAAAAAATAGGTTAGATTTATTTTTTGGAAATGTGAAGTAATTAGATTTATTTTAGAATATGTTATAATTTATTTTGAAATTCGGATTTATTTTTAATAGGTTAAAAAAAATAGGTTAGATTTACTTTTTTGAAATGTGAAGTAATTAGATTTATTTTAGAATATGTTATAATTTATTTTGAAATTCGGATTTATTTTTAATAGGTTAAAAAAAATAGGTTAGATTTATTTTTTTGAAATGTGAAGTAATTAGATTTATTTTAGAATATGTTATAATTTATTTTGAAATTCGGATTTATTTTTAATAGGTTAAAAAAAATAGGTTAGATTTATTTTTTTGAAATGTGAAGTAATTAGATTTATTTTAGAATATGTTATAATTTATTTTGAAATTCGGATTTATTTTTAATAGGTTAAAAAAATTGGTTAGATTTATTTTTTGGAAATGTGAAGTAATTAGATTTATTTTAGAATATGTTATAATTAATTTTGAAATTCGGATTTATTTTTAATAGGTTAAAAAAAATAGGTTAGATTAATTTTTTGGAAATGTGAAGTAATTAGATTTATTTTAGAATATGTTATAATTTATTTTCAAATTCGGATTTATTTTTAATAGGTTAAAAAAAATTGGTTAGATTTATTTTTTGGAAATGTGAAGTAATTAGATTTATTTTAGAATATGTTATAATTTATTTTGAAATTCGGATTTATTTTTAATAGGTTAAAAAAAATAGGTTAGATTTATTTTTTTGAAATGTGAAGTAATTAGATTTATTTTAGAATATGTTATAATTTATTTTGAAATTCGGATTTATTTTTAATAGGTTAAAAAAAATAGGTTAGATTTATTTTTTTGAAATGTGAAGTAATTAGATTTATTTTAGAATATGTTATAATTTATTTTGAAATTCGGATTTATTTTTAATAGGTTAAAAAAAATAGGTTAGATTTATTTTTTTGAAATGTGAAGTAATTAGATTTATTTTAGAATATGTTATAATTTATTTTGAAATTCGGATTTATTTTTAATAGGTTAAAAAAAATTGGTTAGATTTATTTTTTGGAAATTTGAAGTAATTAGATTTATTTTAGAATATGTTATAATTAATTTTGAAATTCGGATTTATTTTTAATAGGTTAAAAAAAAATAGGTTAGATTTATTTTTTGGAAATGTGAAGTAATTAGATTTATTTTAGAATATGTTATAATTTATTTTGAAATTCGGATTTATTTTTAATAGGTTAAAAAAAATAGGTTAGATTTATTTTTTAGAAATGTGAAGTAATTAGATTTATTTTAGAATATGTTATAATTTATTTTGAAATTCGGATTTATTTTTAATAGGTTAAAAAAAATAGGTTAGATTTATTTTTTTGAAATGTGAAGTAATTAGATTTATTTTAGAATATGTTATAATTTATTTTGAAATTCGGATTTATTTTTAATAGGTTAAAAAAATGACAACCCCTCATCGTGAATCGGTGGAAAAACAAATCGAAAGAATGTCGACCGAGCTTTTTGGCCCTGCGGTCCTTGTCCGCCCCGATATGCCACATAATTATCCACAAAATTATGAACCCAATTATCAACTCAATTATCAACCAAGTTCCTCCCAAATACCACCATCTAATTATCCACTTAATTATCCACAAAATTATCAAAGAAGGGATCAAATGCTAGATTTAAATTGTCAACAACCACCTCAAATGACCACACCGTATTATACTTCAAATGATCCAAACATGTTTATTCCACAACAAGTACATCAACCGATACCACCGTATGCACATGGAGGCACTTCTTCTGTAGTATCGAGTCAATTCACGGACACTTCCCCTATAAGAGGTACTCCTTCGACAAGTCTCCATGAAATTCAAGAAGAAGATGTCTCTCCCTCGACAGAAGAAGTGCCCCCGCAAGAACCAGCAGGAAAGAAGGCGAAAAGATGGCCCGAATACAATAAACCGTGGTTGAAATACTATGATTGGACAAGAGATGAGCAGGGCACTATGCAATATCTACAATGTAAGGTAAACAAATGTAACAAGAGTTATGTGTATAAAAAAAAGGACGGTATGAATAGCTTTAAGAGACATGCCGAAGTGCACGAAAAAAAGGATGAACAACCAAGTGAAAATGTTGGATCGAGACAAATCCAAACCCTATTGAACACGGATGGTACTAGAACCAACCCAAAATTCGATGAATAAAAAATGCTTAGTGAATTGGCTCGGTACATTACCCATAAAGAACAACCAATAAATATGGGTGCTTGCCTGAGTTTTGCCCGGTTGGTCATTCGGGGGTGTGCTCAACCAATGTACAAGATGATTCATCATAAAAAAATGTCTAGTGAAATAAAAAACCAGTTTACCAACAGAAAAGATGATATGAAAGCTACATTTGCATACCAAAACAATAACGTCTCAATTACCTCCGATATATGGACTGTTGGTAAACATGGACTCGGGTACTCTTGTATTACCGGGCATTGGATGGATGATAATTGGGTATTACAAAAGAGGATATTAAGTTTTCGAGTGTTGGAATCCCCGCACACTGCAAATGTAATTTTTAAATCAATTATTGAGGTTTTAGAAGAGTATAACCTTAAGAGACATATGGATAATAAGATTTTTTCTATCTCATTCGATAATGCTAGCAACAACATAGCTTCCATTGAGATTTTTAAACGGTCACTAAACCCGATTATGAACGGTGAAATGTTTCACCAAAAGTGTGCTTGCCACATACTTAACCTCGTCGTGAAGGCAGGTCTTAAAACAGAAGCCGTAAAGCTATTGATAATTAAATTTAAAGATGCTCTCAACCACATTGTTTCGAACCAAGAAAGAAAACAACGGTTTGCGAGATTATGTGTCCACTATAATATGAGCAAGTTGAAAGTACCTTGGGATATAGATACCCATTGGAACTATACCTATAGGATGTTACACTGATGTCTTCCTTACAAAGCTGTCATAGGGGAGGCTTTGAGAGGCTCAATCCCCGAGGGATTGGCATTGGAACTCACCAATGGAGAATAGGAGCAACTAGAAAGGCTTAAAGAGTTCCTAAAAACCTTCTTTACAGCAACCGTTCAACTATCCTGCTTGTACTCACCAACGTTGTTTAAGTTGCTCGAACATCTCTATTACATCTCCAAGATATATAATGATTTGGAACGAGCTGAAATCAATGATAAATCTCTCACACCGATCGTAGATGCCATGAAACAAAAATTCCTAAAATATTGGGAAGATGTACCCCTCCTGGCCGTTATCGCAAACTGCCTCAACCCGGCATACAAGAAGTATTACACGATCAAATTTATTGAAAGGTACAAAGATTATCTACATTTAGACAAAGACCAGGGGTGGAGGCATACGTGGATTCGAAGTTCGATGAGATGTTTCACATATACGGCTCAAGAATGAGTCGCAATGAAAACCTGTCTTCGTCCCATGCGGGCCCTAGGTATAAATAAAAATATACATGTATTTTTAATATTTATTATTTATAATATCTACATTATTTGTCTGCTAATTTTTATTTTTATTTTTTAATAGTTCCACTTCTAGGAGCACTAGCAGTGGTGGATTGTTAGCAGATTTTCAATCGGAGAGCCAACCGCACACATCCACAAACGAGATATTGAGCTATATGGCGATGCTCAATGAACCTGAAAATGTTGACGTCGTTGGGTGATGGAGGAGGCATGCAAGGATCTATCCAATCCTGGCGATGATGGCCCGTGATGTATTTGCCGTGCCGGTGTCAACCGTCCCTTCCGAAAGTTGTTTTAGTTCGGCGAACAGGATCCTCTCCGATAAACGCAGTAAGTTGGGTCCACATGTCTTTGAGAGACTTGTGTGCTTAAAAAGACTGGATTGATCTTTGAAGAGCGCACACAACATCTCGCCTCAACAACAATCATCACCCGAAGCCAACATTGAAGAGAGCTGTACTGGCGAGGCTAATTCGGATTCAGATGGTGCGGAAGAGAGCAAACAATGGTATAGGAATGCGAACTTCTAGATAAATAGTGTCGGTATATATTTCTAACATCTTTAATCTTTATGGTTATTTTTTAAATTATAAAATTCTAAATATTTCAATTAGTTTTTAAATTATTCATTTTAACGAAAAATTACTAACAAAAAAAAAAAGTTAGAACTCTGCCTATGTTATTTTACATAGCCGGTCCCAAGCCCGGAATAAAAGAGGAGGGTAACTTTTATTTTTTAATCTATTGTTTTAAAATAAGAGCTTAATTATTTTTAAAGTAATTGATTTAAGAAATTTTTAATTTATATTTTATTTTAACAAAAATTATCGAGTTACAAGTTTACAACCATGTCAAATTAATTTAAATTTGTATGAATTTGAATTTATAATTTATTGGTATGAATTGGATTTATAATTATTTACAATTTGAATTTATAAAAAAAACAGTAAAAAAAAAAAAACAGAAAAAAAAACAGTAA
This sequence comes from Carex cristatella, assembly GCA_024447775.1. Taxonomy (NCBI): domain Eukaryota; kingdom Viridiplantae; phylum Streptophyta; class Magnoliopsida; order Poales; family Cyperaceae; genus Carex; species Carex cristatella. The sequence continues at coordinate 5,232,432 of JAJHPF010000008.1, read as the reverse complement.
AAAAAAAAAAAAAAAAAAGGGGCCCTGCCCGGCCCGTCCTGCCCCCGGACCCGTGACGGGCACGGGCATTAAACGGGCAGGGCAGATTTTTTTTTTTTTTTGCCCGTGATGCCCGGCCCGTTGTGCCCGTGTGCCCGTGACGCCCGTGCCCGTGCCCGCCCGTGCCCTCCCGTGCCCGTCCGGCCCTGCCGGGCCCGTGATTGATACACTACCAACCATGAATTCGAATTGGCAGTAGTAGTTTAAATAAAAAATTAATTATAACATGTATAAATTTCCTTTTTTGGTATTATTTTAAATCAGATCGTACCAAAAGATTTATCTGCCAAACATCTCGAGAGAAGGAAAATCAAATATTTACACTCCGTATGGCCAGGAATGAATACAGCTGGCCTCTGAAGTATTACTTCAGGGAAGAAAAATTTAAAACTATTGAAGGCGCAAGCCTTGAAAAGTTCATTGAAGAAAATAATCGGAAGTTAGGCGATCTCTGCCTGTTTGAACTCCCTAAAACTGCAGATCAAATTTGCTTTATTGTTCATGTCTCTCGAGGAATATGAGATTGAGTTGAGATTATTGTATGAAATTGTAATATGATGGATGATTGATTAATTTTTCAATTGGACAAATTCGATATATATTATATCAATGCTAAGAACGATTTTAAATGTAATTTTATTAAATAAAAAGAACGAGAATTACAATTAAAATTTGATTTGACTCAATTTGAAATTTGCTTAGTTGATCATCATAAGTCTTTAAAACTTGATACAAATTTGATGCACGCCTACGCGCGCACGCACGCCCGCCCACCCACCCCCACCCACCCACCCACCCACCCACCCACGCACGCACACACACACACACATTTGAAGTAGCAATTGGGATTCTCATTTTTAGCCCCTTAAAAACTTTTCATGTAACAATTCTCAAACTCACTCTAGATTACCTTAACCTTTTCCTCATTTGAAGTAGCAATTTTTAGATTTTTATCCAAATACTCAATTGCAACAGCAGCATGTAAGGCAGCACCTATAGGTAAGCTTTTCTCATCAGCAAAGAAGTATGGGGAATGAACTGAATGGACTTGGTCCACAGTCTCACTTCCTACACCAATAAAGAACATGGCAACTGGGATCTTCTGTGAAAAGAAGCTGAAGTCCTCTGCACCCATTATCGGGCCCATCAACTGGACGTTGGCCCCACCAAGTAGTCTCTCTCCTACTGCCTTTACGTGGTCATACATCAATATATGGTTTATCAATAGAGGGTATGGTATGAGTGTACTCTCCATGAAGTCTACACTTGCAGTGCATCGATGTACAGATGCTTGTGTTTCTATAATCTGCAAAAGAAACATTCAAACTTCCAAAATTTGGAGTAAAACAATTTAAAACCATTTTGATTCAGATTATTGCCAGACCGGTATTATAATTATGATGTGACGAGGCTATGATTCTTAGCAAAGCGCAGATCGGTGCAGATCGGTCCATGCTATGGATCTATATTTTTGTTTTCAAAGTCTAAAACGGACGATCTGAACTGCTCAATATGATCTTCAAATGAAAATGTACTTCGATACTCAATTTTACATTTTTTAGAATTTTTTACTATATTTCAAATAGGGAAAAAATCACTAATTTCAAATGGTTAAAATTCTTTAGCTCGGATGAATTTCTACCTATCTAAAAAGATAGTAAAGAAAAATTCTAAAAAATGTAAAATTCAGTCACCAAGCAAATTTTTATACGGTGATCATGTTTAACGGTGTAGTTTGTTTGTTTGAATTTTGTAAATGAAGATAGTGCTTCATAGCACAGATCATTTCGTGCTTTGCAAAGTATCATAGCCTCATTCCTTTTTATTCTATTTATTAATTATCATTGTCGGTTTTATCTTAGTTGGGCCTGGGCCTGGCCTTGAAAATGAAATTTGTTTATTGCTTGATCAAATAAAGGGAATAAAGATAAATTATGGAACAATACCTCTTTAATTCTCTGTTTAAGGTAAGAGAAACCTTCAGTTGTGAGGCTCCTAAATGTACCACCAAAAGTAGCAGTCTCAGGAATTACATTGTATGCTCCTTCTCCTGCTTTTACAAACCCGATTGACACCACCTGAGCATGAAACACTGGTACAATTTAACATGCTTCATATATTATCTGTAATAATCCAACTGATCAGTATGACAAACTTACTCTACTTTCAAGTGGATCAGATTCTCTAGAAACAAGTTGTTGCAAACCAAGAATTACAAAAGAGGCCGCTATTATTGGGTCAATGGTTTGCTGTGGTATAGCCCCATGGCCCCCCTTCCCCTTAATTGTAACATGAAACCTCCCAGCAGCCGCTAGACATGGGCCCGGCTTTGACTTGATGGTGCCCACAGGGGTATGAGGGTCCACATGCAATGCAAACATGGCTTCCACGTCTTGCAAAGCGCCTTCTTTTATCATGTGGTATGCGCCGGCATGGCCTTCCTCTCCCGGTTGAAAGAAGAGCTTCACTGTGCCCTTCACGATTCAAAAAGAAAATCAGGTAACCTTACGATGATAATAACACAAGTACTTTAAAGTTTCAACAAAGGACTTAAATTGTTGTTTCAACTTGTCTCCCATTAGTAACTAAATCACAAGATTAGTGATGTAAATACGTGACGTGACATGCCGTTTTATGTCATGAATAGTTACGTCGTGACCTAGGGCCATGACCAAGTCACCCCATGACCACACATGTCATGTCTTGGTCACATTTAACTACTTATTTTTATATAATTTAAGTTAGTTTATTTAAGATTCGTCATTGGATTAAGATCTAAGGGTTCTAATCACGCGTGACCACATGATGTGTCGTGCTATGATCAAACCTTTCACGTGCCGTACCGTGCTAATTTTTCAAAGATGGTCACATCATGCAAGTCACGGCACGTAACTGGCACATGTGCCATTACGTACTGTGACATACCTGATAGGGTCATGACATTTACATCCCTGCATAGGATTTTCAAAGGCGGATGATTTGAACAGCCATTAGAATCAAACATGACAGAACAGTTTTAATTAAACAGTTGCCTGATTCTGATCAGTTTTGACCAAATTGTTTTCAGCTTGTAAGGACAGTAACACACCATATCATGTACTTACAGAGCATCACTGACAGATTGGCCGTAGATTCTTTTATTTTGAAAATCATTTGAACAAATTTAGTCAAAATGGTATCTTAGCAGTGGTTTCGACACAATTACAATGAATTTGAAAATCATTTGAGATGGTAATTACTGGTGTTGACGTGAAAATCATTTGAGACACAATTACAATGAATTTGAAAATCATTTGAGATGGTAATTTGAAAACCACAGCCCAGATTTTGAAAATTATTTGAGCAAATTACATCATTCATGCTAGGATTAATTAATTAACTAAAACAAAAATCTGAGATGGTCATTACTGGTAAGAACAAGTACCTTGAATTGATGCTTGTGTTGCTGGAGAAGGCGAGCAGCACCTAGAAGCATGGTGACATGTAAATCATGGCCGCATGCATGCATCTTCCCATCGACCATGCTCTTAGACTCCCATTCTACCTTTTCCTTTATTCAGAAGCATAAATCAAACCGGAAATTTCAGATTTTATCTACATCACATTAAATTCTAGTTCTGATTACAAATAAATTAAGGGAAAAATTCAAAAATTCCCATTGACATCTGTCTTTTATGGCATGGTCCTTTTCAAACAATATATATTTGATATTTGCCATGCTGTTATCATGGATAGCTATGCAGAACTCGAAAAATTGATGGATAACCATGCAAATGGCAACAATTTGCGACTAGGCTGTTGAGCTTTGGAAAGGGTCAAAATGTTGTAATTTGACTTCATGACTGATTTAAAATTTGATCTTTCGACTCTCAAAGCACCTTAGCCTAAATCTATCTTTGATACTTTCATGGTATTTTAGGGGTAACATCAAATACCGCAAAATTAGGCTCCATCACGTGGCCTTCTACAGAATCTTCCAAATAAAAAATCAGAGAGATTCAGTTCCCCAGTACTCATTTTAAGTGGTAAAATGCGAAAATATTAAAAAAAACAACAACAAAAGCTCCATTTTGGGGGAATCACTTGTGTATCTTATAATTGCAAAGTATTTCAGAGTACATGATTCCATAAGCGCACAGCATCCAAACCACACCTGTAAAGAAAGCGCATCCATGTCAGCGCGGAGTCCAAAAACCGGGCCTGCACCGGACCCAATCGTCGCCACCAGACCGGTCTTGGCAACCGGCCACGTGTACTCGATCCCAAGCCGGTCCAGTTCGAACCGGATCAACTCGCTGGTTTTGACCTCCTGAAAAGCCAATTCTGGCCATTGATGCAGTTTTCTCCGGGTAGATACCAGCCAATCCGTGAACTCGGCACTGTGCGCCAAGTCTAGCAAAGAACTCGACGTAGGTAACGAGGGAGCAGGGGTGAGAATTGCGAGAAAGAAGAGAGAGAAGAGGAAGCGAGAAAAGGTACGAGATGCCATGAAATTGACATGGTAATTGGAAAATATGTGAGTTCAATAAAAATCAAAATTGCACTTGTCTTCACCTGAGGTAACATAAATTTTGAGATTAGATCAGGATCGTCAAATCTGGTTTGTCACAAGGAGCCTTGCATTTTACCTGGCCCGGATTCTGATCGGACGGTCTGAATCTAAAATTGAAAATTCTGTTACCACAGAGGATGATTACTCGTGAATTTGACAGGTTAAAGGGGCCTTTGAGCCAATTGGCGTTAGTTTATTAGCGGATAATTGTTTTTGTTGCGCGTGTTCAAATCACAGTGGCAAATCAATTATTCCGGTGAGGTCAAAAATTCATGATTCGGGAATAATTTGTGTATAATTCGAAAATAATTCGATATTATTCGGATCAGAGATCTCAGTTCTGTAACGGAGCAAAAATTAAAAAAAATAACAAAAAAATAAAATTCTGGTAAAAATTCGATAAAAATTCGTAAAATTCGGGAATAATTCGTAAAATTCGCCAATTATTCTGGAATTATTCGGTCAACCGAATAATTCGGCGTTTGGTTCGGCATCACCAAAAATCCAAATAATTCGCAAATCTTGTTACTACGGTTCAAATTCGATTCTTTTCACTGATTAAGAAATGGTTGCTTAATTAATTGTAATTTGGTAATGAATTTGTGTGAAGTGACGAAAGCTTAGAGAAGGGAAAGTTGAATTTGTATTCAATGTGCTATATCTGCGGCAGGGGCGGACCCGGGGCAGTTGCTCCCTTAGATTTTGAAATTCAGTGCAGAAAAAGGCTTGGTTTCATCTTGCCGCAGATACAGAATTTTCGATTACTTATTTGAGCTTGCCATTAACTGTAGCAAAGCCGAATAGAGCCTTGTTCATGCCTTTAATTGAGAAGTTGGAGTCTAAATTGGCGGGGTGGAAGGCGAAGTTCATCTCAAGGGGAGGCCGAATCCAACTCATCAATTCGGTTCTCAGCTCTGTACCTATCTACTTCATGTCATCTTTCTTCTTGCCGAACTGGGTAATTAGTAGGCTTGACACAATTCGAAGGAGATTCTTATGGGGTCAGTCAGCAACAAAGAGGGGCATTTCTCTACTCAACTGGGAAGAGGTTTGTCTTTCAACAACTAATGGAGGGATGGGGGTCACCAATTTGAAATTCAGGAATTGGTCGCTATTATTACGATGGTGGTGGAGACTGTACTGTTGCCCAAACTCCTTATGGTCTCAGACAATTGTATCAATAAGATCAATTACAGGTGGCCAACATTTGCACAGAATCTGGATGGGGCGGGGTTCATTCTTCTGGCAACAGCTCCTTAAGATTAAACCTTTATTCCAGCAGTGTACCACTTGGGAGGTCGGTACAGGGGCAACCATCTCTTTTTGGTTTGATTCTTGGACATACCCAACAATGGCGTCGCAGGATACCCCATTACCGTCCAATCGAAATTGGTCACTACAAAGGGCAATTACAGAGGGCCTCTACACCAGTTTCACTTCTTAGGAGAATTCTGACAAACTGGTTTGGCTATGGAGCAAGAACGGGGAATACTCAGCAAAATCTTGCTATGCCGTCTTACTTTCAGGAGGAAAGACTGAGTGTCCATACCGGTTCATCTGGGCTCTCAAAATCCCACCGACAGTCCGAGCATTTGGTTTTCTACTGGTAAAAGAAAAACTTTTGACCCATGACAGAATGTTAGAACGTGGAATAAGTTGTGATTTGGGGTGTGTAGTCTGCAACACACATACGCTGGAAACCCATATGCATTTGTTTTTTCATTGTGCTTATGCGAGGGTCTTTTGGTCAAATCTAACCTTTCTGGTGGGCTGCAATATCATCCGAATGGGAAACTCGATTCAGAGTATTGTGGCAAAATTGTGGAACTCAGGGGGGACACGCACAAGAAGAAGGCAATGGGCAAGTTTCTTCTTTGCAGCATGTTGGCATCTGTGGAGGAATAGAAACAGCATCCTGTTTGAAGGTAAAGGAACGGATCCAAGATGTGCAGCGTATCAGGTGTACCATCAGGCAACGTTGTGGCAACGGTTTTGTTGAAGGGAAAGACAAGGAGTTTTTTTTTTCCTTGTTTTCTTGTTTTCTTTTTTGAGTTGTAATTTAATAATTAAACCTGAGTTGTAAATGAACGGTAGTAAATGATGTATCCCACTGATAGCCACTATCAGTCTTTCAAAAAAAAGATACAGCCCCTCCCGCAGATACAATAATTATATTAGCGAGGGAACTTACTGGTGTGGTCCTCACAAAGCGATAACAGAAGAGGAATTAATTAAGCAACTACTAAGTGGTCCCCATTGTGCAGAGCTGGACATAGGCAATGACAATTTAACTGGAGGCGAAATAGCGTAGGTTGTTTATTTCACAATAGAGGCGCATTTTCGCCCAACCTTTGGATTAATCTCTCTTTCAATTCTACGGAACTATGCGTGTTCAGATTATCAGAATCTGAAAAATCCGAACTGCTGCTATATATAACGGATCCAAATCTCTTAAATCCGAGATTTTAAAAGATCATGAATAGTAATTCTAAAATTCCTGAAATCTAAGATTCAACTATTGAATTGTTTCGAGATGTGTACACAGAAAAACTAGCAATTTTGAGATGCGTCCACAGAAAAAGTTGGACGGCTGGATCTTGAATTTCAAGAATTTCAGAGTTACTATTCATCAATTTCGGATTTCAACAGATCTGAATCCATATATAACCATATGCACCTGTTTGGTCGCACTATTTATATAATAACCCAGATTTTAAAAGTGATTAATTAATCATTAATCATAATTAAGGCTTAACTTAAACACATTTGATATATAATTAAAAGTTTGAAAAAGATTAGAAAACTTTTAGTTTAAATGTAAAACAAAATAATAATAAACAATTAAGAAATAGTAACTCAAAATTTTTGAAGCAAGGTTACGAACTTAAAAAAAATGAGATGAATTGGAAAGAACAAATCGAAACAAGTTAATAGAAAATATAAACGTAAAATAATTAGAACATTTGAAATCAATCAAATACACAATTATCAATTAGACTAATTTGAACCAATAAATAAAAGGAATTAAATTTAACAAATAAGGTCACTGACATGTCGGTCCCACTGCCAGAACCCCAACTCACATAAGTGCACACAGCATCTTTCTATTTTATTTTTTCTCCTTCTCTCTTCCTAAATCCACCCACGATTATTTTTGGTTATTCCTTGATTCCTTGTCTCTTTCTTTGATTGGTCACTTCCATTCCAACCTTTCTTCATCGTTCTCTCACCCGTATTGATTACCAATCGCACCACCATCCCTCTCCTCTGCGGAATCGATCCTTACTCTCTCCTCCGAAGTCAATTTTGACGACTTTGTGCGACCCCTCACCCCTACTCTGACAGCTCCGTATCTCCTCCTGTCTTTTTGCACTTGGAAATGGAAGAGTCCAAAAAAATAAGAGTCACAGAACTTAGAGTTGAAATTTCCGATTATATTTTCTTTCTAATTTATTATTTTTTTGTTATTTACCATTTTTTTGGGACATTTTTTGAAGTACATATATGAAGTCTCAGATTTATGATTTTTTTGTTATATTTTAATTTTTTAGTTAGAATGTTATTAGTGAGTCCGACTAGTCTATATAACACTAACTCTAAAATCTATCAAATCAACTTCAAACGGTGAATCCAAACCGACATACTTCATTAGTTGTGTCTTTACATACCAAATTTATAATTTTTCAAATTTATTTAGTATCAAGCCAAGCGGTCAAATGTAGAATCTTTGAATGGCTCGTTATTAATGTAACTAATAATATGTGATGTAATTGTAATTGTTGCTTATATTGGTAAATATAATGTTTTTGGTATGATATGTGTTGTATTTTAATTTATATTGAAATTTAGTTTAATGTTTTTTTTAGTATTTAGATCTAGGTTGTATTGGATATTTTAAAAAATATCAATTATACATGGTTTTTAAATTAAAAATCGTGTAGGATTAATGTTTTTCATACACGGTTTTATTTTAAAAACCATACATTATATGTTTTGACCAAAAAAAAATCAGCAAAAAAAATATGAATTAACACGGTTTTAATAATAAAAAAAGAGTGTAATTGATTAGTGTTTTCATACGAGGTTTTACTTTAAAAACTGTGTATAATCGTTTTATGTAGTAGTGTAACACTATATGAGGTCACTAGGATAATGATATTAGATATTTGTATAGCCATTTCTCTTTTCTTTCTGCCACCTGTTACTTCAGTTTGTTTTAGTTTTAATTCGGGTCTAAATAACTTCCATAATGTAGATTTGTAACATATCAACTATCCATTTCAATCTGAACTGTCATCAATAGGTTTATTCTCTTGTTATATTTTCTGAGTTTACTTCCCAGTCAATGGTCGGATCGAGGTGATGCAAAGATAGAATAATTAATGGTATATAAAGATTTGTACTTGGCGACAAGAGAAGACCTTGACTAAGTCAACTATCTTTTAAGCCCAAGGAATAAATATTTTTACAATAACATGAAATTTTTCACCAGAAAACCAGACTGAAGTCATGGGAAAAAAATATTATAGCTTACCTTTTTCTAAATTTTAAGCCAAAGTTACCCAGTCTACAAGTGAATTTATATCACCTGAGGTAACAGAAATTTTGAGTTTAGATCCGAACCATCCAATCTTCTTTTGCATGAATATTAAAGAGACGCCGTGTGTTTCACCTCAGACTGGATTGGCCTAAATTTTGATCGGATGGCCCTGATCTAAACTTAAATATTCTGTAATCTCAGAGGATACAGATTCGTCTACAAATTATTCTACCTTGACGAAATATTCCGAAATTTACATACTGTGAGAAAACTTTTAAACTGACTTGTTTGTCCCTTCTGAAATGAAATCAGGGGCATTTTCCATTATATATGACTTGCATTCATGAGAATTATTCAAAGTTGTAGTTATTATTATTATTTTCTTATGAATTCTAATCTAGATTTAAGTCATGTTTTGGGTAGTTAAAGATATGCATATACTGTACAAACTAAACTACCTTCTTGGTGACATTTTTCATATATGTAGGGGCCTAACTGCTTATCTTTCAATATCCCAGTCAAGTTCAAAATTCAATCCATGGAAAATTATATAAGAGGTTGGAAGAATAGTATGTCTGTATCCGTATCTTCTCTATAGTTTAGAAATAGCAATAACTTGAGATCTCAGTTGGTTCTGTCTTTAATGGCCGCTTCAGTACTGGCTTGTCTTTTTTTCATCTTCTTCCTTCAGGCCTACTTCTCCAACTCATGTACCACTACACTTCCATGTGATAATTCTATTCAAATTAAGCCTCCTTTCATCTTCCAATCAGATGTTACGATGGGTCTTATTTGTCCGGGTTATGTACCGATTGGATGTAACAACAGTACACCATTTCTTTTATGGCTTCCCAAGTCATTACCATTGAAAAGCATCTCATACGAAAACAACACCATTACCATCCAAGATCCTTATCTTAGTAGTTCTTTGAGAAACTCTGGCTGTCATAATCTTTATTTTAATTTTTCTAAACCTATTAACGTGTACCGTGGGATGTATGATGTAACAAATAGAAGCCTTTCTTCTGTGAGATGTGACCCTCCTGATCATATACAATCACTACCCAAGATATTTGGAAAGGATTACAACCTTAGCTACTCGTCGTCTCTTGGTGAAGATGATCATTGTTTGAGGCCTAATAATTCTCTTGACCCATCTTTTGAGTCCATTTTCTCATTCAAAAATGACAGCCCACAGCTTACTCTGCTATCATCTAGTTACTCATATGATCTTGTAGCGCAGCCCGGTTGCTTTACAAACTGGACAGAGGTTTTTGATCCTGAACAAGATGGAAATAAAGGTTAGTACTTAGTAGCTTGCATTTTTAATCAATTTATCCTATTAATTTTCTTTTTAATCTTTTTGTTAATTATGGACAGTTCCATTTTCTTTTTGTAAATTTTCTTTCCCTTTTGGAATAACTAATGGGGTCTTGACATAACAGCTCTAATAGAGAAAATATACGATACTTTTGACTAATAAAGTAACCTTTAAACCTATGACTCTTCAAAATTATTACAATAATAGCTTACATTTTTTTTCTTTCTAAAATTTTCCTTTCAAAGTTTCCTGGTCTTACTTCCATGTGAAAAATTCCCAATTTTCCCATAAATATTGAAAATGATGGCTACCTTTTTCCTATAGTCGATTATTCCGTTCCCTTCTAAAATCAAATCAGAAGCCTTTTACTTCATGCCTAACTCAATGTTTAGCATAAGAATTTTATAACATTTTACTTCTAGTATAGGTATTCTTTATTGCTTTTAATCAATCTATATAGTTCTAATTTATTTTTACTGGAGGTACTGGTAGGAAATTTCCATTTTAATTTATATCCTTTCCAAATTTTTTGTCAAGCTTCTTGTCAAACAATAGGAAATTATTTGAGGTTATAGGAATATAACATAACTATTACGAAACTTCTCTCATTTTAGAAATAGCAACTAATTTATCCTAATTTGTTCTCTTTGCATTGGCCTCTGCAGAGTCCTTTTATTCTCTTCTTATTCTTCCTATTCCCCTCCCCTGCTTCCCTGTCTCATGTCAAACTACACCTCCTTGTAATAATTCTATACGAATTAATTATGACAATCAAGATCTTTCCTTGATATCAGCTAATACTCAAATCATCTTTTACCTAAGCCTTCTTTTTTTTCTTTTTCTTTTTATGATTGATGGCAAGGTGCCACAACAGTTATATTTATAAAAATAGTTTATTTACAAAATCCTAATTTATTTGTGCAGCTCCCGTACACTCTATACATTGGAGCTTTTAAAATATAAAAAACGGATATGAAATCCGTCACCACTAATTAATCCTAGACACTTGCCATCCACATATCAATCTCCAGTGAGATGATTAGTGGTGATATTTAGGATTAGTTATAATTAAGCCTATAAATATGTGTTGGTCATTGTACCTCTTACATTTCTTTCTTTATCCATATTGCAGAACGTCGCTTGGGAACGAGAATCATAATAGGTAAGTATCACTTCTGTTTTAATTAGTTTTACAGTAAAGTAAACAAACGAGCTGTATTATCTTTACATTTATATATGAAATTATGAATCTTTTTGCATTTTAGAAAAAGAGTTAAGATCTCTCTTTCATACAGGGCTTCAATAATATTCTGAGATATATAGTTTAAATATATAATTTAAAATAGTATTTGGTCTCGAACCCATCCAAACTAATCTATTACTCATTTTAGCATGGTTTCAATAATGTTCTCTGCTCCATTTCTTTTGGAGGAAAATTAATACTTTGAGAATATCAATTGGGATGAAGAAAAATTAGCATGGTTCCGTTGAAACTTCGATAAACCTACTCGGAAAGTCAACTTCATCTAGCTCATGGAATGTTCCAATTTTAAACATTTTACCTTTTGTACTCTATTTATCTGGATTCTCACTTTGGTTTAACAGGATGCGTTGTGGGATTTGCATTAATGCTTGCATTATGTGGTTTGTTACTTCTATTCTACAAGCGCAAGAAACTGAGATTAATCTCATCATCGTCAAAGCTTCTGGCACAAAGAGAAGTTTCTGATCAAGACTTTCATGACCCAGAGATGGTGGGGTTAGAATACACTCAGATTTTCTCTTACGAGGAACTTCGTGAGGCAACTGAAGGATTTAGCGAATCAAATGAGCTTGGTGATGGAGGTTTTGGCATTGTATATAAAGGTAAATACTATCACTTGTATATGTAAGGTAAATGTTTTGGGTGTTTTATTCAACATTGATCTCATTTATTAATATTTTTTTCAAAATGCTTTCTCAACCTTTTCAAAAAAAAAAATATTATTTTGGAGAAGAATGTCTCTGTTTTTACTCTTGAGTTAGCTAAGTTTGAGCAGCTTGGGTCTGATGCCCATCGGACTCAAACTGAATCCGATGAGTTCTACCACTGTTTGATCACTTTAAGATCCGTGTGCTATGCTTTAATATCCGTGCGCGTTCGTTTTAATATATGTGCGCACAGATCTTAAAGAGAATCAGACGGTGATGGAACCCATCGGGCCCACTTTGAGTCCGATGGGCATCGGACCCAAGCTCGTCCCAAGTTTGACTTACCTACTAAGGAATTTATATCACTGAGTTAACTCAAATTTTGAGTTTAGATCCGGACCGTTCGATCTGCTTTGGCACGAATATTAAAGGGGCTCTGTCCATTCCATCTCAAAATTTGAGTTACTTCAGATGAATCCTGACTCCTAACTTAGGGCATTGAATTCAATTGGAGCACTCATGATATATATATTTTTTAAAAGAAAGCATTTTTGGATATTAATGAGGTTGTTAATCAGTGATTAACAATTAACAATGGAAATTTCTCTAGGGATACTCAAGGATGGACGCATAATCGCAGTAAAGCGCCTTTACAAGAACAGCTACAAAAGCACCGAACAATTTATGAACGAAGTCAAAATTCTCTCTCGTCTCCACCACCAAAACCTCGTCACTCTCTTTGGCTGCACGGCCCGCTCCAGCCGGGAACTGCTTCTTGTCTTCGAGTTTGTCCCCAATGGCACTGTTGCCGATCACCTCCACGGGCCCCATTCTAGTGCAAATGCATTAACCTGGCCGGTTCGCTTGTCAATTGCTATCGAGACGGCAAATGCTCTTGCATATTTACATGCAGTTGAGCCCCCGATAATTCATCGAGATGTCAAGACGAATAACATATTGCTAGATGATGGTTTCCATGTGAAGGTTGGTGATTTTGGTTTGTCGCGTTTGTTACCATTGGATGTGACACATGTTTCGACGGTTCCTCAGGGTACTCCCGGATATGTGGACCCGGTGTACTACCAGTGCTACCATCTTACTGACAAGAGTGATGTGTACAGTTTTGGGGTTGTTTTGATGGAATTGATTTCATCAAAACAGGCTGTAGATTTGAGCAGGAGCAAAGATGATATCAACCTTGCTAATATGGCGTTAAACAAAATACAAAGGTGTCAGTTGGACGAGTTGGTGGACTCAGCTCTCGGGTTCAAGGCAAATTGGGAGGTGCGGTGCATGGTTTCTTTGGTTGCTGAGCTGGCATTTCGATGCTTGCAACCTGATAGGGAAATGAGACCATCTATAAAGGAGGTTTTGGAGACACTGAGAGTGATCGAAAAAGGGGACTATAATGGAGATAAAATGGTTAAGGAAAATATGATAAAGGAAGAAACTTATTTGTTAAAGGGTGAAACAAACTTTTCTTCAGATACTATGACTGATAGTTGGAAAAGCAGCTCTACCACACCTAATACTAGCAGATGAGGTATCAAGCTGTTCAATTACAACTATTTTAATGTTTGCTAGGGGGATTTACACATGGAATATATAGAGTAATGAAGTAATACATGAGAGTGCATCTGTACGATTGCGTGACCGTTGTACAGTTTTCATTTTTTGAAAAATATGTTTTGAACTTTTGGTTTCCAATACACTTCACTATTCTTGGTGTCTTTTAATTTTGTTGGTTGAGATAGTGACTTTTTTTGCATATTTTTTATATACTTACAATATTTTCCATTGTATAATATTTAAATGTGATAAAAGAAAAATACTCTTTTCTTACAATTGTTGTTTTAGTTCTCATTAGACGAAATATTGGAGGGAATTAAATGTTGTTTAAAAACAGTTGCCTGCTTTTTTTATCAGTTTTAACCAAATTGCTTCCAGATTCTAAGGATAGTAACGCACCATATCGTCTACTTACAGAGTGTCACGGACAAGTTGTCCCTACATTCTGGGGGGAACCAGAAAATTAAGATTAGGGGTCTGGATAAACAAGTGTTCTGTTTTTTCATATTTGTAAAAATTAAAAAATTGAAAAGGAAAAATCAGAAAATTTTCAATTTATATTGAAAATTGAATTTTAGCAAGGGTATTTAAAGATGGTATTGAAATCATTTGAGCAAATTTAGTTAAAAATGGTATTCAACATAGTTACTGGTAATAATAAGGAAGTACCTTGAGTTGATCTTTGTTTTGCTGGAGAAGGCGAGCGGCACCTAGAAGCATGGCCGCATGCATGCATCTTCCCGGCCACCTTGTTCTTGTACTCCCATTCTACTTTTTCCTTTAAAGTAGAAACAAAAATCATACTGAAAATTTCTGTTTTCATCTATATCACATTAAATTCCAGTTCTGATTACATATAAACTAAGGGCAAATTAAAAAAAAAAATTCCCATTGACATTTGTCTTATATGACGTGGTCCTTTCCAAACTATATATTTGATGTGTATCCTGCTGTTATCATGGATACCTGTGCAAAACTCAAAAATTCATGGCCACAATTTATGACTAGGCTGTTGAGCATTTGAAAGGGTAAAAAAATGTTGTAATTTGAGTCATTGAGTGATTTACATTTGATACTTTCATAGTATTTTAGGGGCATTTATAATAATCCAAACTTTGAAAACTCAGATATCATATTGTAATTTGAGGGTTTACAAGGGTTGACAAAATCTCCAAAAAAAAAACGGAGAGATTCAGTTTCCAGGTAAAATTGTGAAAATATTAAAAAAAAATAGAACTTATAAACAAAAGCTCCTGTATCTTATAATTGCAAAGTATTTCAGAGTACATAATTCCATAAGCGCAGAAAATCCAAAACACACCTTATTAAAAGGAAGCGCATCCATGTCAGCGCGGAGTCCAAAAACCGGGCCTGAACCGGACCCGATTGTCTCTACCAGACCGGTCTTGGCAATCGGCCATGTGTAGTCGATCTCAAGCCGGTCCTGTTCGAACCGGATCAATTCGCTGGTTTTGACCTCCTGAAAAGCCAGCTCTGGCCATTGATGCAGTTTTCTCTGGGTAGATACCAAACAATCCGGGAACTCGGCGCTGTGCGCCAAGTCTAGCAAGGAATTCGATGTGGATACGGATGGAGCAGGAGTGAGTATTGCGAGAAAGAAGAGAGAGAAGATGATGCCAGATGCCATGAAATTGACATGCGAATTGGGAGATGTTATTGAGTTTAAGAATTCATAATTCCTGTTGTAACAGAAATCTTGAGTTTAGATTTAGACCGTCTGATCTGATTTGGCACGAATATTAAAGAGACTGTGCATTCCACCTCTGGCCGGATTGGTCCGGATCTAATTTCAAATTTTCTGTTCCCTCAGGGAATGGGACTCTGAGGTTAATGAATCTAAATTGCGTTTATCGTAAATTTGAAAGGTAAGGGGGTTTTTAGTAAATTGGTGGTTTATCATTAGTTGGTCCTACTAGCAGTGATTCACCTTATACATATACAATGTGGTTTTTATACAGAAAGTCAGGCGCCATTTGAAAATTCACAGTATAACGCACATGACCAATTAAAAAATAAAATTACCTCAAAATAAATAAATAAAGAACTTCAGGAGCACCGAGCACATGGGTTCCGGTCCTAATTTATATAGGTCAATATTGTTATATATTAATTAATAATCGTAATGATTTGAATTTATTTTGATTAATTCTAATAGAAAAAAAAAATTACTATGAAACATAATATAATTCGAAAATATTTTAAATAAATAAATAAATATATCACTTAAAATACATCATGTATATAATATCATAAACAACTAAAAAATTATAATTATCAGTTCATTAGCTTATCTAGTACTCTTATTCAATAAGCTAATGAAACTTCTTTTATCCATATTTTCTAGCCCAAAAGAATTTCATTGAAGAAATTTTTATGCAGTTGGTACAACGAATTTCAATCGAATGTTACCTTCTTCAGTTAATTTTTTAAATCAATAGATTCTTACCACAATTTACTGAATAATCAATCCATTATTATTAATTTCTCTCTTCAATCTATGATTAATTTATAACAATTTGCTAAAATTCTTCTCCATATAGTAAATTTACAACGATTTAGCATTCATAAACCGGCTTACCAATGAATTAAATTTAAAATAAATGAAGCATAAGAGAGAACTTACTGGTGGGGTCAGAAAGCTATGACAAGAGAAATTAATCAAGCAACTACTAAGACTAGAGAAGGAAATTTGTCACGGCGTGATTAGTCACGTCACGTCACGTCACGTGTGTTAACTACGTGACGTGACTCGCGTGACGCGTAACGTGATCATTCGCGTGACGTAACCACATTCTAGTGAAAATATACGTCACGTCACGTCACGCGAACCAGTCACGTTACGTCACGTCACGTGATCACGTTACGTCACGTGATCACGTTACGTCACGTCACGGTATGAAACATAGAGTATCCAATTTTTTTTTATATGTATAGAGTATTCAGATTTTTATTTTTGTGTAAATTCAGTGATATTGGTACTCATGTAGTACTGATTTTTATTTTCTTTAGCTTAGTCTAATGAATGTTTGTAATTTGAATTTTTAAAGTACTATCAGATGTAACATTTCCTAAAAAAAAAAAATATTTACAATATTATTTACTTATTTTATAATTTTTTTATATTTTTTTTCTAAATTTTCAACAATTTAAATTAAAATATAAAAAAAATTGACACGACTAATTTACGTCACGACACGTCACGTCACGTGTGATCACGTCACGTATAGTCACGGCGTGACTACGCGTGACGTGACCATTCACGTGACGTAACCATCCGCCACCATTTTGGTCACGTCACGTCACGTCACGTGACCAAATCACGGCGTGTTTGTTACGTCACGTCACGGCGTGTCACGTATTTCCTTCTTCTCTATACTAAGTGGTCCCCATTGTGAAGAACTGGGCAAATGCATGACAATTAAACTGGAGGCGAAATAGCAATTGTTGTTTATTTATTTCACAATAAAATCGCAAGAGTTTGATTGATTTCAGAATCACATGTAATTTTGTGATTTCATCACTTCTTTTGTTGCATTGATACGGGTACGGGTATCGTGTCGGATACGATACGGATACGGCAATACGATAATTTTCAAAAATTCAGGATACGATACGCCGATTATATATATTATTATCTAATATTTAATTATGATATTTAGATTAATTATAAATTCATAATCATAACTTGAACAAATTTGTGAAAAAAAACACCTAAGGCTTAACTTCAAGTATACATTATATAGGATAGATACTAGAGCTTGACACATAATATCGTGTAGTACAGTGGTAGAGTATTTTGGCACTCAACCATGCAACGAGGGATCGAATCCCGCTGAAGCCGAATTTAATTCAATCCTTTAAAAAAATCCTTTAAAAAAAAATATGATACATAGAATATTTGGGCCTATCTGACAGGATCAAGCCGTATCAGAGACCGCCCGTATCGGAGACCGCATCAAGAGGGTAGGTACACACCAGCTCACCCGATACGCTATCTGAAACGTATCACCCCTATTTCTATTTAGGTTTTTAATTTGGTTGAATAGGGATAGAATTAGGTTATAATTATGGTATTACTCCCTTTCTAAATTGTGGTATGTTTCTTCCTTTGCTGAACTTCCTTTTTAGTTGCTGAAAACTTTTATCTTTTCTGATTGTGCTTTGTTGGATGCCTTTTTTTTGTTGAATTTTCGCATGTATGAACTATTTTCTTTGTGTTGAACATCAATAATTGTTTTTATGTTGAATTGAGGTTAAGGTCAGTATTGCAATCGTGACTTAGTAGGTTCTGTTCAGGGTTTTCATTATGACATGCAATGTTTAGGGTTATAAATTGGGGATTCACTGCATTTTTTGGTTTACTGTTATAATTTTTGGTTTAGGGTCTACTGCCAGTTTTAGGTTGAATTTTTTTTCATGTAATGTTATTGAATTATGAACAGACTAATGACGATATCCTAAAGCCAAATTTAGGGTATTGAGTACTAACTACAGTTTGTTTCCTCCAAAATCAGATGCACAAGCGAAAAATAAAAGCTCCTCCAACGACAAGAGAAATTGGTCTGAACTGCCACACGACATTCTCCGTCTCTTCTCCAAAAGGCTACCTGATATCTCTGATTTCATACGCTTCCGTGCTGTGTGCAAGACTGGGCAGTTATCAACCTCAGTCAATGATCCTCCCCCACAACTACCCTGGCTTCTGGAGCACCGCCAAGACCCTGAAAAACATCATGAAAATGCCATTATATGCTTCTACTACCTATCGTCTGATAAAGTTCATAATATCTTCTGTCCAGGTTCTTAATTGTCATGCCAAGCTCAAGGCCCCGCATGCCGCTACTTGCTTGCCTCTCACTTAAGCAGTTTCCAGATGTATCTCCTTAATCCTCTTACTAATGAGCAGATTTATGCCCCTTGGGTTAATGTCTGTGGGTTCCCCGACTATATTGGTCCAGATCCAATAAAAGACGGTGATATTGTGGTTATTTCACCGCCTGCAAATTATATTGCACATGATGAGATTGAATTTATTAGCCGATACAATATGATGGCTTTTTGGAGACCTAAGGCTGCTGATTGGGATTATGTAGAAGGGGTCGGCAACAGTGGCAATGCATTTTGTATGGGACAATACTTTAGCAATGACCAAAAAACTGGTATTACCAATGTTATTGATATTGCCACAAAAAAAATTGGCTTATCAAGTCACACCACCAGAGGGCTTTAACCCTCTTCTAGAACGTTGCACAGTTATGGTCAAGTCAGGAGAAAAGATCCTTAGGTTGTTTCAATATTATGAGTGTGAGGAGTGTCACTTTGATATATACTGTCTTTATTTCGGTGATGGAGAAGCGAAACCTTGTTGGGTGAAAATCACTGATATCGGTGACCAAATGTTGTTTCTGCAATATTATCATGGGTTATCGTTCTTTGCGAGTAGCTTTGCTGGATTCAAAGGGAATTGCATTTACTTCTTAGAAGCCATGAAATATCTTTGTAGATACAACATAGGAGATGGTACAACTGAGGTGCTGCCTTGCCCTTTGGATTTAGTGGAGACTTGGTTTGTGCCTAGTCTGGTATAGCTCTCCGATATCAATTATGCATTAAGAGTCAAGTAAGTTTAACTGAGTATTAATTTAGCTTTTTGTTTAATGTGTTAGAAATTTAGTTCAATTGTTCTAATCAGGCTGCCTTCCTCTTTTAGCGATTGGTGTTTTTGCAAAGTTATTGTAGTATTACTAATTTACCTATTGACTAGTATTTAATACCACTGCTTGAACTTTACAAATCCATTGGTGGATTGTCACTGCTGCCAGTTAGGTTACTTTAATTCTCACTCAAGGTTATTATATTAGGATTTATTTCGATTCTGACTAATACTTTAATATGGTGAAATTTGATATCTTGTAATCATTGACCATGTTCGGTACTTATTTCCATTTTATATATCTAAATTATGACCTTGATATGTTGTATGACCGGCTACGATAACCTTCCAAAAAAGGGATGCATAGGAGACTTTGGCATGTCTATTTTATGGGCAGGTAGAGACAATAGATAGTATTAACTCAGACAATTTTATTTTGGATGGGAAGAAGCCAAGATTTTTTCCAAGAGTGGCATTCAATCTCTGACATTATAGAGTTTGCTTATACTTTGCCTAAATTCAAAAGAATAGCCTTTTTAATGATGATGAGTGCAGTTTGTTGGTGTGTTTGGTTACACAGGATTGAGTTAATATTTTCAAGCACCACAAAAATTAAAAGTAATAAGATTTTTATTTTCATGATATTGGCAATGATTTCTGATTGGACAGGTAATACCGAGCAAGCTGTCAATGACGGTCTCAGAAGCTTTTGGGTCTAAAAGGAAATAGCAAATTACTAGTTTGTATAAAAACATATTCCTCTAATATAGTTGTAGGTGGGTGTTTAGCCAAATAGATCAAAGAAGGGCTAAATTTTGGATATGATAGAAGCCCTAGTAGTTTGTAGTTTGCAGATGCTGATGATAATATGTAAGGTCCTGGACAAGCAATTGTTTTTTTTTAAAAGTGAATTATCCTCTAGACCATTGTTTGAATTATTTTGTACAACTTGATATAAGATAAATGAAATATTATCAGACAATAGCTAATTACAATACAAGAACAAATAAAATTATACCTGTTTGTCGAAATTTTCTGAATTTTTTTTATTCAACCCTGGTGAGATAAAGTGCAAAATAATCAATAAAAAATAATTCCACAACCCAAGCTGGTATAAACAACAAACTCAATTATTGGTAGAGTATTTTTTTTTTTTTTTGTTAGTTAGTACTGTTTGTTCATTTTCTGGTTTTTTTCTTAAGGGCTACTGTACAGTTTTTAATATTGTACAGTAATAAGGCTGTTGGTTTCTAATTTGTCAAAGCTGATATGATGCTGTAATAAGTCTATGATGTTGACTGTGATTTTTCTGGCATGATGTTAATGGTGCTGGACCGCTGGTTAGGGATGTCATAGTTTCTCACTTCAATAAATTATGGTTGTATTTTTCCTTTTTATGTTTTGGTGATATCTTAATTATACACTTGTGGAATTACAAGGGCTTTAAGCCTTTAACAATTCATGGGGGAAGCATGGGTACAGTCTCCCTTTGTCTAGTTGTAATCTTGTAATATTTGTCAGCAAACTTTGATATATATGAATGAATGCCTAAGGGCCAATTTGACAAAAGAAACTCTAATTAGTTTTTGTAACCAGGTATCGTGCCAATATTAGCAGTTTTATACGGTTATAGAAGGTTGTCATAACAGGTGATATCTCATATTTTTGCTCCTTTTTTTCATCAGATCATTGGTTGTGTCTAGTAGCTTCACATTTCTTAAATTAACAAATCCATGACCTGTGTTTTAATTAAATATGCCATATAATAACTTTGCAATCCTTGATTAAGGGGCTCAGGAGCATGAGCAGTTGCCACGTGAACACAGAGGATTACACTTTTGCAAAGAAAAAAAAATGCAAAAAGAAAATACTTCTTGTTCAAATTATTATAAAGTTATATTCCATCCTATCACACTTTCTGGCGTGTGCGTATCATCTGAGATATCTCAACTTTTGCGTGACCAACGTGTCCGGTGTCTATTCCAGGCCAGTGTAGGGGGGCAGTATTATTTGTGCTTTGAGATTCATGCAGAACGTATTTGAACGGTTGAGATTTCCCAAAAAAAAAAACACGCAAA
The DNA here is from genome assembly GCA_024447775.1 of Carex cristatella. Taxonomy (NCBI): domain Eukaryota; kingdom Viridiplantae; phylum Streptophyta; class Magnoliopsida; order Poales; family Cyperaceae; genus Carex; species Carex cristatella. The sequence continues at coordinate 5,210,748 of JAJHPF010000008.1, read as the reverse complement.
AGTTGAGATGTCTCAGAGGATGTGAATTCCTTCTTGGCCGCCGTACTCAATAGGCTATGAATGTTATGTGGTAAAATAGGGGTACAGGTACAGCAATATGATTCCAGAAGTGAAAACAGCTGACTGATTAAGCCAGGAAACAGTATTGTGGCCTGTGGGTCAATAATTCAATATACGATGTGAGTCCATATCCTCTGAGGTAACATCTAAACAGAAATATTCTGTTACCTTTGCTGATATGAATATATATATGTTCTTTGTTCTTGACTCCTTGAGTTTGGAAAAGAACATTTTTTTTCTCTTTTACAATTTTTCTCCAAATTCGGAGATATATGTGTTTTACATGTGTATAAAAAATGATATATATAGACTATATCTAAACAGTTTTATTTTAACAGTTAAATTTTAAATTTTAAATTATTAAAATTTTAAAAATAAAATAATAATAATAATAATAAAAAGATCATAAAAATGCGACTTGCTTTGTATGAGTTAAATTGTTTTTTTTTGTTTTTTTAGTGAAATGGCCGTAGGCTTATGAGTTAAAAACTGTTTAAAGGTCACCAATCATGCATGTTTTAAATACTTATCCAGAATGCACATGATTGAGTCTTCTAATTTTTAATTCTATACAGTTGACAGGTGGTAGTCATAAATTAATAATTTGTTGGGACCAGGAGACAGCTCACAGAGATGCCATGCATGGAGGCCAGTGTTTTATATTTCAGAATATTTTATTTTAAAAATATATATTACATTTTTTTTTTATAAATACTAGAAAGATGAGTAAAAAATTAATCTCATAAAAAAACTGCATCAGTCATGCGGTTTCTTTTAGGTACTGAGGCAGAACTAGCTTGACTTTCAAACTATAGGGATCGAATATATATAAAAATCAATTATATAAAAAATTTCTTCATAAAATGAGAGATCAATTTTACTGTACCATAACATTTTATTTAAAATTATATAAAAAATTAAATATAAATACAATATATTTTTTAAAATATGACAGTCAATTGACCTCTCATATCTTCAATGTAAATCCGCTTCTGTTTAGGAACTTTAAGAAACTGTATCAGAATAGTATATATATGCAGATTTTTGTTCTTAATCACAGAAATTGTATGATTTGTATATATACAAACTTTAAAAAACCGCATTATCTTTCCATATCATGAAATTTCTTTTCATCTTTCTAGTTATTACAAAATATTTAATATATTTTCAAAATACAAAATTCTGATTTCATTTGACACGAAAAAAATTAAGTAGTGCATGCCTGTATAGCAATTACCTCATCCCCGTTACGTCATTTAACCGTACATGCTGCCGTCATTTATGGCCCTATTGTTTTCTTTCTTCAGTATTTTTTGTTCATATACTAATATTTGTCTTCTGTTCATGTATATATATATTGGTAATTCGAAAAGTTCCAAAAAATAATAAGAAGGTCATTATGTACAAAATTATATCAAATGAATTCAAAACATTATAATTTTTGTATGTAAATACATTGCTTATGTAATAAATTAGTTTCAATGGTTTGGATTGACCATTGAAAGTTAATTTTTGAAGAGGTGGCACGACATGTCACTATGCTACAAGTAGCATGCTAGCATTATTCTTCTTTTAATTATTTCGTTTCCATGAGTTGTACAAATTAATTAAATTTCATATAAGGCCGGAGAAGGTTTATTATGGCCCAACGGATTTTGCGATGGTAGAGTCAGACTTTTAAACTATGAGTTCAAACAAATGTTAAGAATTAATCATATAAAATTTTCATACTGAGAATGAAATTAATTTACTGACATTTTACTTTAAATTATATATATAGAAAATCATATATGAATACAAAAAAAGTGTAGTCAATTGAAGTACACATCTAATTAAAATATTCATTAAGAAGTCTATTTTGGAGTGGATTTGTGCATCAATGAATCAGAAATATTCTATTGAATGACAATTAACTGTGAAATCAATATTATTACTGCTAAATAGTGCTAAAGTCCCTATTGGTAATACTATCATACTCGAGTCAAACATAAAAGCACGTACTCACTAAAAATTTATCATCTGAAGATAATCTCCAACTTAAAATCTAGTGGCAAAGACAATGTCCTCTTGTGAAAATGTCGCAAATTTGAAATTCAAATAGAATATCCTATATTGGATAATTAGTTGGCTTGATCATCAATATTTACTAAACACACACACACACTAATATTTTCTTTGAAAACGGGAGCGGATCTACACTTAGCCCAGGGGATGCTAAGCCACCCCCATAATTTTGAAATTTGTAATCACATATGTAATATGTTGAAATTTAATTAAATTTTTATTTCCTTGAAATTTTTATATAGTTCAACCCTCCTCATAAAATACTAGATGCGTGATTATAGTCTAGTAGTTAATACTCTATTTTGTGCTTGAAAAGTCTTAATTTTGAATTCCACTAACCACAAATTAACACAAATTAATACTGATATATTCATTTTAAGTTTCAGGCTTCCTAACTAAATTTTCTAGAATTTGCTTAAAAATGCAATGAATGATCATGTATTCTTGTTGCGATGATCAATCACAAGTGCAGTTGCAACTGTCTTCTGTACGGTGTTGCTATACATTAAATTGAAGTTAAGGAGGGTTTTAAAGGCAGTATATATATATATATCAATATGCGAGCACTGAACTTAACCAGTCAATAAAATTCTCTCACGAGTAATCAATCTTCTTAATTTTATAGTTTATAAGGGGTTGAATTGAACGTGTGCTCATTCACATCACAATAGATGCATTGAAGGATCAATTCAAACACAGGCTTTTATTCATTAGTAGGTTCTCAGAGATCTATGTCCAAGGTTACATTAATTATCATTTATGACCTCTAGATTTTTTTTGTTTTTGTTTTGATCCTGACATCAACTTCTCTTGTAATTAATTATTTATCCTGTCCAATGTATGGGGGACTTTTTACAAATTCTCTTCTGATCTTGATGCAATATATGCAAATTTAATTTGCAGAAACTTGAATTGAAGGTTCAAATCTTTTGTGAGAAACGCAAGACTACCATTCTGACGACAGCTGCAAAAATAGATGGTAAGTCAAGTTAATTAGTTGAACAAAGAAAAGGGTTTTTAAATTATAAATAAAATTGGCTTAAACAAAATCCTAAATTATGCTGATCTTCTCTTGAAGTATGTTCCATATCATTCAAAATTATGCAGGAGTGAACTCTATTTCTCTGGATGCCGATAAAGAAGTGCTAACAATAACAGGCACGGCCGATGCGGTGGAGGTGGTGCGGAAGTTGAGAAAGGCCAAAATCTGTGCTGAGATTATAAGTTTTGGTCCTGATAAAAAGGAAAAAAAGGAGGAGAAGGAAGAAAAGAAGATTGAATGCAAGCCGCCATATTGGTGTGGCGTCCCGGCGTATGTCTACTACGAACAATATCCCGAAAACAATTGCACTATTATATAATTATGCTCCTTTTATCATCTCTCTTCTTCTTTTCATTTCTTTTTTTTGTGTGTGATTTAGATTTTCATTAATATATACACCCTCACATGTAATGAAAATTAGTATTCAAAATATAAAATACAAAATAATTACTTTATCCATACTTTGCCTTATTGATACCATAAATGAGTTTTATTAACATTACGTACTACCGAGAGGATCTACTACTTTAACCCTTCATTGCTCTTAATCATACATGAGTGAAAAAAAATAATAATAATAAACACTTCTCATTATTAATCGAGACATATTATCAAACCAGCACAAGCCAAAACATAGTTGAAGAAAAAAAAACTAAAAAAAAATACAAAAACCAATAAAAATTCACTCAATGAACATAACAAGAGATACGTACTGCTGACAAGATTAAACACACCAAACCTGAAACCAATACTTTATTTGATTCAATCTAACCATTGTTCAAATTGACTATCAATTGCAAGTCTCCTTTAGTCATTGCAGCATTGGTACAGCACAAACTTCTCCATTGGCTTCCTGCACTCAGTACACACCACCCTCTCCTTGATCCGACCAGCATCACCTGGAAGAATCAGCCTGGTGCAATGCTCGTGAGTGTGATACGGTTCGAGAGCACCTCTCAGTGCTGGGAGGAACCCCTCAAGCTCGACATTATCCTTCCATGTTTCAAAATCCCCGAGACACTCCAGCAGCTTCCTGCCTTCATACCTGACCAGGTCAAGCGACCCATGAGAGATCACCGCCCAGGGGTGACCTCCGCTATCATAACTAAGCAGCGACATGACCTCGAGCAAGATCTTGTCATTCTCCAACCTGTTTAAAACTTCAGGATCACCATGATTTTGTCCGGGAACAATGGCACCATTGTGACTAGGAACAATGGCACTGTGGCTAGAGTTTCCAGGATCAATGGCACCGTGACCTGGGAAAGTGCCGAAGCTTTTGTCGTGTAGTTGCATCTTAGAGTGGAGCATGCTTTCGAGGCGTACCCAGAAGAACCACACCATGGAGGTGTCTTCCCAGTAGCCGCTGAGCTTCTCTGCAGCGATTGTATTCATGACCTTCTTGACACGCTCCTTCGGGTTGCTTTTGCCGACATAGATCATTTCAAGGGGAATCTTCACTTCCTGGGCTATTCGCCGGAGAAGGGGTGTGAATTTCCTGATCCAGCTGATGTCCTCGCCTCCATATAAGCATACAAATCGCTCGTCTTGTATCTGTTAATTAATGCATGTACAAGTTTAATTACCATCATCATGGCATCATGCTCTAGAAAATATATTAAAGTAAATCAGATGGATTGAATATAAAGAGTAATTAAGAGAAAAATTATACCGCTTGAATTATTAAGGGATCAATATCATCAACAAGAAGTTCGAGACGCCATGTCTCTGCCTTCCAAAGAGCATCCTCTCTGGCACTGGTAAATGGGAATGCAAGGCTGCCCCAAATCCACATCATGTGCAAGGCATTTGGGCACACAACTTTACCTTGTGGATCTAAGACTACCAACATGGGTTTCTTGTCAAAGCGCCATGCATAGCGAACATAGCGCACGACAGCTGGGTCAATCATTGATGGGTTGTGGGGGTAGTACCATGGCATGTTTGATGCCATGCGGTTGTACCTCTCTTCTCTATAGTTGATGCATGCATGGTAACAAGTTAGTATGAATTGAACAATCAAATAAAAGTAAATAGTATTTAATTAACTATTTATCATTAAAGTATTACTAATATTACTACAACAATCAAGTATAGAATGCATGATGATTATGGAAATCTTCCATATTAATGAACCATAAAATGCCTGCTGTTGAAGTATATAAAAATAATATATAGAAATTTGTTGGGCAGCGTACTTGCTAGAATCCCATGGATGATGGCGATCTACTATAGGCAACCAAACGACCTCATAACGACGCTCCATCTGTCCGCCGTGAGAATGAGAATCATTATAAATTTGAATAAACACAAAGAGCTCCTCATGGCTGATATCAAGGTCAGACACGAAAAGCATAACAATCTTGCGCCGAAGCACGTCAACACCAACACGCTTCTTGGTGGAACCATCAATTAGTGGGTGCTCATCCTTGGAGTAGAAGAGTGCGCGAAGGATCTTCATGTTGTCTATGTGCACCGTCTCAAAGAGATGAACCAGGGCTTGGTATGCCTCCAAGTGTTGCTTCTCATCTAGTCACCAAAATGATATCATGAAAATGTGTTTTTTCAACTAACTCTGTTCATGTAAAATTTGTATGTTTAGTATGAAAGTCAATTTTACACCCATAGCAATTTACTCTAAAACTATATATATAGAAAATTATGTTGTAGTATTTGAATATGAATGGGGTGAATTGAGTTTCAAGCACTGGTCTCCTTTTCATCACTAAAGATATTAACACACAATAAAGGATGGTTTAAGATTCAATATGAAATTAAGGTAGTCGAAACTGAACCTTTTTTTCTGATCAAATCATGTTTTATGTATATAGCAAGTAAAAAACTAACAATTGATGGTTACCTTTTTATTACATCTTATCCCTAAGTACAATGCCTAAACAACAACGGGCACTGCTACTCATTACACGATTTGTGTTGTGGAGAGAATCAGAGAATGCTGCTCCAGAATTTTTTGAGACAGAGACAAAGGAATAGAGGAATTGGTGGAAGAGATAAACTGGCACAGTACACATTCCTCATAATATAGGCTGCTGGACCATTTTACCAGCATCTCAGGGAAGCACTTGCTCACTAACAAGGGTACTGACAGCGATGGGTGGTACCGACATATACTGGTACAGACTGGGAGAGTAGGGAGCGGACTCACCGGTGGACCAGGTAAAGAAATTCAGACAAACTGGTAACCAAAACAGGGGGGAAATACACAGATGCACCGTACCGGTCTGGTATCAGTATCACTGGTACAAAGGAGGAGAGACTCGGACGTTCTACGTATCCTTTTTAAATAAAGAGTTTTCAATCATTACTCTAAAACTGGCTTTTTGCTCTTTTGGATTTTTTTTTTAATTCAATACCCTTCATTTACATTCATCATTTGTTTTAGTTTAGGTAGTATTTCTTTTTCAAGGCTCAACTGTTTTGAGCAAATTCAATTTTTGTAAACAGTCGATACAGACTCTGTAACCACATTTCCAATTATCAATTCAATGTGGGCAAAGAGCCATGTTTTTTCTCAAAAAAAAAAAAAAAAAAAAAACATCTTATCCCTAAGCAATCTTAATTTTGCAAGACTTTATGTTCTCAAAAATAATGTTGTTCTACTGACCGATATGACGGCGGCATTGGTCGAGTTGCTTAGTGAGGTGGCCTTGGATGTTGTTTATTTTATGAGCCAAGCTCGAGAGCTCCCACGCCTCGGTGGTGGAGGATATGTAACTACAATTACATCAAAGAAGAACAAAGTAAACATCTATCTAATTCACAGGCAAACATTTGGATAAGCTACACAATTAATTTATTGAAATTACTCGCGACCGAGGCCAATCAGTCCAGTGATCTGAGATTCACATGCTACAATGCTCCTGATAGTCCAGTAAACTGCAGTTGGAATATGCGTCAGTGCCACCTGCATTTCGGGGGATTCAGCAGTCAAGTACTCAGTCGGGAGCTCGTTGAATTCAATTATGCACCAAGTCAAGTCCAATATTGCCTTGACCAGGTTGTTCACAGCATCAAACCTTTTAATTAAGAGCATGAAAAAGTCATTTAGAATCTTGTTCTAACTAATTGATTGGTATACGAAAAATATTTTGTTCAGAACGATATTAAAGTGTATATGGGCTGACTTTTAATGGACTAGGCTCCATATGGGCCATTTGGCCCAAATTCACCTCAATGCAAAATCAAAGTAGCTTTTTGTAAAACTCGTTGTGCACTTTGTCCAGCAAGTTGCTAGTCCTTCCCCTTTTCTTTTACAAGTACTTTATGTAGCATATTACACCAAATAATTAACCACTACAGTTATAGCATAATGTTGAATTTGTACTTTTAGAGTTGATTGAAAATAGAAGAACAGTGAAAGAGTGCAACTTTAAAGAAGCTTGTTTTTTATTTTTTTTATTTTTATTAAAGGGTCCATTTTTTAAATGCTATTTTCGAGAATTAAACCTGTGTCTTTCTAAAGAGAGATGAGAGCTTGTGCTATTGCACTAAGCCTGCAGTTCTTATAGAAGATTGATTAATAGAATAATTAAACCTTGGTTTGATCATTTCGTGCCCAAAGATGTCGTGGAGCTGCCTTAGCACCGCAATGGCTTTGGCGAGTGGATTTGTTGGGTGGAGCTGCATGGTAAGCCCGAAATTACCATAGTTGACAGCAAATGCGGCCAGGGCAAGGACCACTTTGGCATCCCAGTCGAAGGTCGACAGCATGTGCAAGATCTCCATTGACGTTGCATGCGCATCGGTGCTGCTTATGCCTGAGCACCTGTATGATAGCTGCAATTGACGACGGATTAAATATTAGCTAATATGAAAAAACTATATTCTAGGCTTCCAAATTAAAGAAATTAAACATTATTAATTTTTTCGAGGGCATTGCGCCTCCGATGACAGTAGGTATTGGATTTAATAGAATTTTTTTTTTTATTTTTGACTGCTAAAGTTTATAATTTTTATAATAAATATTATTATTAGCCCCCTCATAAAAAGAAATTACATGACACTTATCATTCAACCCTTCAATATGAAATTTCCTTCAATAGTTAAATAGTGACTATTTTTTGTTAGATTTAATTACCTCAGAAGCGATCTTGTGAATAGTATAGGGAAGGAGCTCAATTTGGTCAATTTGGTGCACCTTATCTTCCAGCAATTCATTTGAAGCATGGGGTGTCTGTCATGTTGTGAAGGCAAAATACCAAAAGGAAAGAACCAAAAATTCATTATAATCAGAACCCCAATAAATTAATGAAGTGGCAGCTATAAGTAAGTAAATTCATCTAAACCTAATTTTAATAACTATCTGTGAATTATATATGATCATTGATTTTTTAAAAATAAGTTTGTTAATATTTTGATATTGAGTTAATGACCCAGATTTTCATATTTGATCCAACACTAACACTTACGGGCGGATCTACAACCAAACCAAAGGTGTTTAGCCACCCCATTATTTAAACTTTTTAACCATATGTATATTGAAATTTATTAGAATTTTTTTAAGTTTTTATATACTTCAGTCTCCTCATAAAATATTAAATGTGTGCACTTGTAACTTAGTGATTAATTACAATTCCAACTTAACACAACGCCATAACATATGTAACATTTGATTTGTAAGATAACGAGCAATTAATACTGTAACGGTGATGGGCGTGGCACGGCGGAGCACATCCTCAACTACGCGCATGAGAGGCCTGACATCAAAATCCATTCCGTCAGGGCTGTGTGTCGCCTGAATCTGCTTCATCATGATGCTGTCATCAGAGGAGGAGAACATATTGTGTCGCTCTCCCCTCATACTCGGGTTGTGTGTATGGGCCATGGTACCATGCGTCAAAGCCATTAATGGAAAGAAGAGAAAAGCTTAAGATTTTACCAGGTGGTTTGTTAATTATCTGAGGTGCACTTGTTATAGTGCATGTGTAATATTGTATTATATATTGTTGGTTAATCTTGGAAACGTACCCTATTTATAGGAGTTTCTGTAAAGATGAATCCGGTTCTGGTATGATGCTTAATTTTGTTGCACTCTGTGTTTTGGTAAAATATGGATAATGGTTTTTTCCCTGGTGCTTCATACACATGATTTTGCATTTGATATATTTTAAATGATTTTGATGAGATAATTGATTATAACTGTTGATGACATAATTAGAACTTAAATTGTAGAGTTATATATATAGAGCAATTGCAAAATTTACGTACTAAAATAGCTAACTATCTAAAATCAGTATATCAGCTTGTAATAAATAATTACATGTACAGTTTGCAATTAGTTTGAGAAAGTTAGAAAACAATTAACTCTCAATTAAAAATGAAAATATATAACCACATAAATGGTATAAAATTAGAGATAATTTCTAAAGTTGTTGTTAAGGTAAAAGGATATTTTATAATTATATAAATGAAGGCACTCATAGTGAATAAAGCATTAAAACAAGTGGCAACACAGATAGCCTCAAAGCAAGTGGAACAGCAGAACCAAAAACCTTATAGATTGATAGACAGAGATGAAATTGAAGCCAGGATAGAACAATTGCTTTGCTTCATGATCAGGTTTTCTAAGATTTCTTTTGGGTATAGCCACTAGCCCGCATCATATCTGTGGGCCCAAATGTTATTGGGTCGGATTCAATCAAATTGGATCGTTACTATGTTAGTACAAATTTTATTAAGGCCGGTATCTAATTTTTACGGTATATTTACTTGAGTAGAACTAGGGTGAGTACCAAGCTCTTTTGTACTCTTAATTCTAAAATCTATCGAACTAACTTTGAACGACGAATCCAAACTGTTGAAATTCTTCTACCTTACGAGTGATGCGTACTACATGTGAAAATTTTAATGTTTCGCATTAATTTATTATAAAGTCAAGTGGTCAAAAGATTTCTTAAAAATGAATGCATTAAATTTAATTTAGAAACTTCTAATTTTGATCACTTGACTTTATACTAAATTAATTTGAAATTTTAAAATTTTCATATGAAGACGCATCACTTGTAAGGTAGAAGAATTTCAACAGTTTGGATTCGTCGTTCGAAGTTAATCCGATATATTTTAAAGTTAAAAGTACAAAGAGGCTTGGTACTCCTAGGAGCATCCTAGTTCTACTCTATTTACTTAGTATCTTATAAAATATTATTCAAATTCAAATAAAAAATTGATGATGTATTATTATTATTTTTTAGGTAGGATGCGTATTAATAAATTTGAGTTAATTTAAAATTAGATTGGTCATTTCTCATAAAATCATTGAACTCCATTATTAAAATTTTAAAATTATATATTTGATGGAAAGCAAATGCTATCAAATTGGTCCAAATTTGATACACTTACTATTTAAAACATACACATTGCAATTACAATTTTCTAACTTTAACAATATTTTTCGAGATTTCAAATGAGCTGATGATCGAGATGTCGCTGTAACGACTGGATTTCCTCTGGATTGATCGTCTGCCATTGGATTCTCCCAATGAGCACGAATCTTGAGAGTCGTTACAATGGTTAACGTTGCTTCAGCCGTTGCAGACAGACATTACAACGCCTATTATCAGTGATATTAGCTGTTGCAACGGTTGATGGCGAGCAACAACATTTTTCCATATATATTTGAAATAGCAATGTATTTCCATATATAGGTATGTTTGGATGCAGTGAGAATAGCTAGAATAGAAAGCTATTTAAAAATAGCTACTATCGGAATAGCAATGTACATCTAATGACATTTTTGCTATTCGAAATAGTGAGAAGAGCTGTTATTCTCTATTTTTTTGAAATGTTGGAATAGCTACTATTCGAAAGTGTGAATAAAAAAAAAAATGTTTATAACCATCAATACAGTTCCGAAATGATAAAATTGACACCACTTATTTTATTTCTACGTCGTGACAATTCATTTGAGACCCCACTTGTCTATTTTTTTCTCTTAATAAGCATCTTGTTAACACTATTATTTATCAGTTACAACTATTCATTATTCCAAATATACAATCCAAACAACATTTTTACTATTCCAAATAGCACTATTTTCACACTATTCTGAAAATTACTATTTTTCACTATTATTATATACTATTCTAAATAGTAACTATTCTAGCTATTCTAAAGTGCATCAAAACGTTCCATGTACCATATGAGATGTTAATTTGTGGTTCATACAGAGCCGTCGGACCACGCCCCGTCTTATTTCTCCCACTTTCGTGTTGTTTATTTTAGGTAGAACATGTACTTAGAAACATTCTCAAGTTACAATAATACTCTTTATTTAAAATTATATATTGATATTTATGTACGTGTCAGTCTCGTGCATAATATTTGTTTTCAAGGAAGTTTCAAATATGCATCATGAATTCATTTGTTAAATTTTTAATGGTGCCTTTTTAACGCTCTTTTTTCCAAGGTTTCAAATTATGCAGGTCCAAGGTTGGGATCTTTTAGGTCCTGTTCGGCTACAGTCCAAAAATGGAAATAGACACAGGAACGGGTAAATAGTAAACAGCATGTTACTGTTCATGTGGGAATGGACACAAGAAAGGTTTCAAATTTTTAATGAATGGCAGCTGAACAGGCTCTTAAGGAATGGGGAAAGAAGGAAAAAAAAAAAATTCCTGGTTCACTTTGAGAGTTTATTAATTGTGAGAACGTTAAATTTTTTTAATGCTCCCACCATTAATTACTTTAGCTAATATGAATTCTACATAATGTAGTGCCCATTGGTCCTGATGTTTTAAGAATATATATGTTGCTTTTCTTTTTTCTCGACTCCTTGAGCTTTTGGAAAAGAACAACATTTTTTTTTTTATCTTTTACAATTTTTCTCCAAATTTGGAAACATGTGTACAAAGAAAATGATATATATAGACTATATCTAAACAGTTTTATTTTAACAATAAAATTTTAAATTTTAAAAATAAAATAATAATGAAAATATCAAAAGTATGTCAAAGCATTTTAGCTCCTCTCTACTTTCAGTTCTTGAAATTTTTTTGTTATAATTTGTGTTCATAAATCTGTGTGACTTGTTGTGCATGAGTTAAACTAGATATGTTATTTTTATCCAATTTTCCAGTTCTGATTTGGTATCGAACTGGATTCAAACTGGATCAACCTGATCCAATTAATTTGGATATGATATGATACCTTCTTTTGGCTCAATAGGTGGCACGGCGATTGTGCCATTTACTGTTTATATCCCAATCTATTCAAAATAGTCATGGATCTAATTATTTTGGTAGCTGTCGCTCTTACCAATTTCACTTTAGCTTTTCAGTTTGTAAGACAACTTACAGGGGTCTTACTTTCAGAATGGACCGACCTCCACCTCAACATTATTTCTAATTCTTCTTTTGTACTCACCACTCAATCAGACCTAGTAACTTGGAGATGGACCTTTATAGGTTCCTTTACTGTTCGCTCTTTATACTTATGGCTTGGATATGGGGGTATGCCTAACAAGACTTATGATTCTGTTTGAAAGGCCAACATACCCCTCAAAATTAAAATCTTCTTATTGTTACTTAGACAAGATAGAATACTAACTAAATGCAATTTAATTACAAAAAAATGGCAAGGTGACATCTCTTGCCCTTTTTGTGGTTTACCATAATCGACTACCCACCTTTTTGTTATGTGCTCTTACACTTCCTCTTTATGGTCCTGGATTGCACACCACAATGGTTTTATTTTTTATTGTGATATCCTATCAAACCTTTGGTGCTTAGATACTTGTATCACAATTAAAGATAAACTATTAGTATAATTAGTGCGGGTGCGCGACCGTATGGAATATATGGTTTGCTAGAAATAAGATATGTTTTACTAATGTTATTGTTCTTTCTCTTCAAAGTATTGGTACCTCTATTATTGCACTTGCTTTCTACTGGTGTAAGGTTAAAAATAACGATATATTTTTTTTAAATTAACACTAATTTTTTCCTATGGATGTTACTTTTATGACTCAGCCAAACAGCTCGATGTACCAGTCAGCTACAAGTACCCTGGAAAGGGGAAGCTACCAGCAGGACTCTGAGGGAGACCCCATACTTGGATCAGGCGAGTCTGATCTGTCTGCGTGTCTTCATGATCTTGATGATATTGCTGATATTGCTGACGCTGTGACTGCCATAGTTCCCATTTCTTTTGACTCAATTTCTGTTGGAGTTTCCTCTTCTGAGAGCTGTGCTAGATCTATGTAGTTACCGCTATGGTTTTAGTATTTTAGCTATTTTTTATTGCTGGTTGCATTTAGGTCCTTTTGTGACAGCTAGTTGCTATATCTTAGTGGCTTTGACGTCTTTTGGTCTTTTGTCAGTCTATATACTGTTGTAAGTTCATTTTAGTTTTTGTTTTTAATGGCTACCAAGTCATTGAAAACAAATGGGCAATACCTCCACTTTATTCAAAAAAAAAATATGCATAGTTTACAATATATAATTGGTTAAATTATGAATACTGTTACAAAATTAATAATTAAATAGGTGATTCGGAGCCGATATTATAATGAATAGGATAAGAGTTTAATTTAATTATGTGAATCATAACCGAATCGAACCCGATATCTTTATATAACTATATATAACCGATACAATACTATATTACTATTACAACTCTTTATAATTAATTAATTAATATAAAAATATAGATTAATAACTATATAAAGAAAACCACTGTAACAATATTTAGAAAGCAAATATTTATTTAACTCGTGCACCTAGAGCTGAAAACGGAGCTGGATAATCCGCTCCGAATCCGAGCAAGATCCGTATCCGGATTAAACAGATTCGGATAATTCCGGATACGGATCCGGATAATTTCTGTGTATAGCCAATTGTTCCGGATACGGATTCGGATAATATCCGCGAACTCTAAATGGAACGGATATCCGCATGTATCCGAATTCATTTTATTTTGGTATGAATATGTTTCGGACCCGCTACCCATTAATTTTTTCAGACCCGTTTCATTTTATTTTGGTATGAATATGTTTCGGACCCGCTACTCGTTAATTTTTTCGGACCCGTTATTTAAAAAGAAAGAAAAATTTTGCTTCCAGTGGGATTCAAACCCATACCCTATGGTTAAACTTCCAAGTTATAAACAACTACACCACACTACTTTTTATGTACTACTTCTTTATTTTCTTTATATATTATATGAATGGAATATCTTATATCTCTCTTCTTCCCCATATCTTATATCTCTCATCTTTCAAATATCAATCTCTCCATCAACTTACAATTATTCATTTATTTTCATATTTAAACTTTAATAATTATTATTATATCTTAAAGTTCATATAACTCAATTATCCGACAATTATTCGTTCTGAATCCGTATTCGTATCCGCTCTGTATCCGTATCCGTTTAACGTGAATTTGGTTTTACATTTTGACATCCATTTGCTATCCGTATCCGTATCTCTGTATCCGTATCCGCTTATTAAAATGTGGATGTGGATATGGTATCAGCATTATCCGCTCCGAATCCGCTCCGTTTACACTCCTACGTGCACCTCTAGTTAAAAAATGTTAATTAAAGTCATCAAATCAAATCATGCATGTTTTAAATAATTATACAGAATGCACATGATTGAGTCTTCTAATTTTTAATATGCACGTGATATGATTGGTAGTCATATATAATTTGTTGGCGGCAGGAGACAGCTCACAGCTGGATATAGATGGAGTACAAAGTCATGTATGTCCTTGTGATATATCTTCATATCAAACCATTTAATTGCATGTAGGTGCCGGGGTATTTCATTTCAGAATATTTTACTTTAAAAATATATATATTATTTTTTATAAATACTAGAAAGGTGAAAATTAAAAAAATTAATTCCTGTGAGAAAACTGCGGAAATTTTTATTTATAGGAAATGCAAAAAAAAAAAAAAATGAGAAATCACAGGGTGAAATTTTAAAAATAGAAAGGCAAGATCACGGTTTGAAGTCATGTATGGATGCCGAATCATACAACAACCTTTGTAAAAAAAGAAAAAAAAATTATATACGCGGAACTCCAAATGAGAACAAAAACTCGAAAATTATTTTCTAAATGCGGAATGTCAAATTAGACATAAAAAATTTTAAAGGAAGAGGAAGTGATAAGGCGTAAAAAAAAAAAGGATTGCTCATCTGGAGATAGCAACGGGAGTAAAAAAAATCTCAGGGGATGGGGGGATTTGGTGTTCCACTTTTTTTTTTTTTTTGTTTATCCGATTTATTGTCTAATTAAATTGGAGTCCCACTTTCAGAATTTTTTTTTTCAAATTTTTTTTGTCTAATTTGGCATCCCACTTTTAGATTTTTTTTATTTTTTTGTTACAGTGGTTGCAGTATGATTTGGCATCCCGCAGAGATGTCAAACCATAATCTTGCTTATATCGCGTTATTTTATCTACATTTTCGACTGAATTACGTACCAAAACCTATGTCCAAAACAGCAAAATTATGTTTATTACATTGATTATATGTAGAATGTGGTACTGCTGCGCTTTTGTTCATTTTATTATAGGTAAGTCGAAGAAAGGGTGAAATCCGGCAATCTAGACAGGCCACATGGGCCATGCAACATCTCACACAGACCGTGTCATACCCTACTCGACCCCTCACACGAGCGCTGCACAACCCGGACAGGAGACACAGGTACACAGTCCGTACAACATCTCACACGGACCGTGTCAGACAAATCCGGCAGTTAATCTAAGTTTTCATATTAATGCCTAATTAAAGAATGACGGTTATGGGCAATAAAACGACGACCCCTTGGGCCAGAAAGGAGGCAATCGGACAGAAAACGAACCCTAGGAGAGTTTTACAACAACTGACTTGGAGACGAAGTAGAGAGGAGGAATCGAGAGAATTCCGACGAATCTTCTTCGTGTTTTCGGTTTTTGTCATGAATTGTTTATCTTTCTATTATTATTATGTTTTAAGAATGATGTTTGAGTAATTTTCTTAGTTTCTTGGGTTATGATGTAGTCGAATACTTTGTTTACTTACTAGTTGTTTGATCATGTGTGATATCTTGTGTTTGCTTGTTTGCGTATGATTTTAATTGCTTTTCTGCATTGTTCGATCGTTATTTGGTTTTTACAATTAAACTTGGTCACGTCTAACAAGGTACTGCGTCCAATTCTGTCCTTCAACCAGACCAAGTATTTGAGGTAAGTTGATGAACCGAGAGGGAAGACTAATCAGTAACCGAGAGGTGAACGTTTCAGAAATCGAGAGATTCTGAATCCCTATAGTAACCAAACAAGTAACTTAGGTCATTCAAACCAATAAACGAGAGTTTAGGTTAGAACCCTAAGAGGATTGAATTGTAATTCCATGATCGAGTTTATTAAGCCAACAAACGAGAGTTAAGGTTTAGAGACATCAGGTATGGTAATTTCAACCTACACAAATCCAATCAGCACAGAAACAGACAATTGCAGTTTCACTCGAGTCCGACACGGACCGTGTAGGAGACTACACGAACCGTGTGACATGGGTCGTGTACGAGAGTACACAGGTCATGTCAGATAAGAGGCAGAGTTGTAGATGAAATCAGAAACCCAGGAAATGCTTATTTTAATTAGTGTTAAAGTTTAGTTTAATTTACTTGCAATTTAATCATTCACTGTTATTGAAACTTAAACAACCAACTCAACCCTTTTCAACACTTCTAGTCTTACAATAAATTAAGTAAAAATCTAGTTAAGCTATTGAACCGTCCTGTGAATCGATACCCGATAATACCAACGATAGGATTGTACACTTGTAGTCTGATCTAAAAGTAGAATCGAGATTAAAAAATATAGCTTACTGTACTAAAACTTTGTAGTACACTTTTGTGTGAATACTTGCTTTTCCTATTTTAAATTTTTCCTTTTTGTATTTTCTATGAATAAAAGTTTCAGAAAAAAACAACTAGATCAGTCATGCACAGGCATTTCTTTAGGAACTTTAAAGAAACTGCATCAGAGTTATATATATGCAGATTTTTATTCTTAGTCACATAAATTGTATGGTTTGTACATATACAAACTCCAAAGAACCACATTATCTTTCTACAGAATGAAATTTCTTTTCACCATTCTAGTTATTCCAAAATATTTAATATATTTTCAAAATAAGAAATTCTGATTTCATTAATTGGCACGGAGAAAAATTAAGAAGTGCATGTGCTTGTAGCAAGTACATCATCCCCATTGCGTCATCTAATCGTACATGATTTCATTTGACACGGAGAAAAATAAAGACTATATATCCTATGTTCATATACTATATATATTTTCCATGCATATATCTACTGGTATTTCAAAAAGTTCCAAAAAATATTAAGAAGGCTATTATGTACAGAAATATTTCTTTTAATTTCTTTTCCATGAATTGAACAAATCCATTAAATCATCTTACGAAATATCCAGATTCGGTGGTGGAGCCAGACTTTCGAACTATATCAATCATATAAAATTTTCATTAATAATAATAATAATAATAATAATAATAATAATAATAATAATAATAATAATAATAATAATAATAATAATAATAATAATAATAATAATAATAATAATAATAATAATAATAATAATAATAATAATAATAATAATAATAATAATAATAATAATAATAATAATAATAATAATAATAATAATAATAATAATAATAATAATAATAATAATAATAATAATAATAATAATAATATTAATAATATTAATAATAATAATAATAATAATAATAATAATAATAATAATAATAATAATATTTTGCTTAAAATGCAGTGAATCTTGTATTCTTGTTGCGATGATTAATAATAAAGTGCAGATGCAGCTGCTCTCTGTAAGGTTTTGCTATACATTAATTTGAAGTCAAGTCAACACCTCTTGAAAGGCAGTATATATGAGAGCACAGACCTTGAACCAGTCAATAAAATTCTCTTTTAATTTTATGTTGTATAAGGGGTTGAATTAAATGTGTGCTTATTCAGATCAATAGATGCATTGAAGGATCGATTCAAACACAGGCTTTTTGCATCTCAACTCGTTGCTCAATATTCATCAGTAGTTTCTCAGAGATGTCCAAGGTTATATTATTTCTCATTTATGACCTTCTAGATTTTTTGTTTTGTTTTGTTTTGTTTTGATCCTGACATCAAGTTCACTTGTTTTAATCCTGACATCGAGTTTTTACAAATTCTCTTCTGATCTTGATGCAATTATATATGCAAATTTGCAGAAAATTGAATTGAAGGTCCAAATCTTGTGTGACAAATGCAAGACTACCATTCTGACAACAGCTGCAAAAATAGATGGTAAGTCAAGTTAATTATTTGAACAAAGATAATGTGATTTTAAATATATGAAATTGGCTTAAAAAAATACCCTAATTGCACTTTGTTTCTTATGATATTTGTATCGGGTGTGTGTGTGTCTTCTTCTATGTTTGGATGAAGTTGAAGTTAACCCAGAACAGCAAGCATAGCTTACTAATCCAAGTTAATAGGTATTCCAAGTTTTGAGCGGATTAGTAAAAAAACAAGAATAGCTCACTAATTCGGGTTAGCATTGCCCATCCAAATGCAGAATAGAGAAAAGAATAACTGCTAATTTGAGTTAGCGTGCTTTTCTCATTTTATCCAAACATAAAGTATATATGTTTCATATCATTCAATATTGCATGGCTAGGCTATTTAAATTAATATGTCGCAATTATGTAGGAGTGAACTCTATTTCTTTGGATTACGATAAGGGAGTGCTAACAATAACAGGCACGGCCGATGTGGTGGAGATGGTACAGAAGTTGAGAAAGGCCAAAATCTCAACTGAGATCATAAGCCTTGGTATTGAGAAAAAGGAAGAAAAGGAGAAGAAGAAAGATGAAAAGAAGGAAGAAGAGAAGATTGAATGCAAGCCAATGTGCTACTGCCACTGCAAACAGCCGTACCAGTATGGCTTCCCACAGACTGTCTACTATGAGCAATATCCCGAAAGCAATTGCACTATTTTATAATTCTATGTATGCTTCTTTAATCATCTCTCTTCTTTTCATTTTTTTGTTTCCATTTTGTTGTGTGATTTAGATTTTCATTAATACACCCTCACATGTAATGAACTAAGAGTAGAACTAGGGTGTTCCTGAGTTCCCCAAGTCTCTTTGTGAACTCAATTTTAAAATTTATTGAATTGGCTTCAAACTACGAATCCAAATCATTGAAATCCTTCTACCTTATGAGTGATGCATCTACATGTGAAAATTTTAAAGTTTCGAATTAATTTAGTATAAAGTCAAGTGGTCAAAATTTTAAGGTTTATAAATTAATTTTAATGCATTCATTTTTTGGACGCCTTTTGATGACTTGACTCTATACAAAATTAATTTAAATTTTAAATATTTTGCATGTAAACGTATCACTCATAAGGTATAAAGATTTCAACTATTTGGATTTGTTGTTTGAAACCAATTCGATAGATTTTAGAGTTGAGTTTAGAAAGAGACTTGGTGAAGTTAGGAACAACCTAGTTTTACTCATGAACTAAATATAAATACAAAATAATTACTTGTTTAGTTTTTAAAACAAATGTTTGTTTGGGATGAACTCTTTAAAAGAGATCCCATGCATGTTCAAACTCCAGCGCGGGCCAAAGTGCTTCATTGATTGAATTTAACAATGCAAGCATAATATTAAACTGTGTAGATTTAGTGCAGTAGCATGAGTAATCGTCTCTCTTCTAAAATGACATATATATTTAGTTCTAAAAAATAACATCTAAAAGATGCTAAGATATACCGAAACCCTTCAATAAAAAAAAATTGCATACACAAAAGTGTTGAGCTTAAAAAAATACCCGCAACCATCAAACTATATATATATATGCCACCACCTGCACCCCCTACAACAATTGCACTATTTGCTGATTAAATTTAATTATTTCCTTTTTCCCTCTCTTCTTTAGTTTTCATTATATTGTTTTTTTGTTCATTGTTTGCATTTCAAACTTTGTCATCTCAAATATATATAATTCGAGTATAGAAACCTTACCCAGTCGGCATTTTTTACGTATATAAAAAAAATATAAAAATATGGTTATGCTTAAAATAGTTATACAATTATATATGTCTTGTTCTGAAAATTTTATCTCACCGTATTCTATTTCGTGGCTTTACTCCTCATAGAACTGATTTTATATATATGCAGGTAGGTATCTAGCTAGCAAAACTACTTAAAAAGCTAAACAAATTCATAGATCTATATATTTACAAGAAGAACCCATGCAAAACTAGAAAACAAAATTCAAGCCAGTCTTAATTTCTTCCATGGTAATGCATGTGATTTTGTCGTACGTAATAATGAAGAAGAGACATCTAATTAAGAAGAAATAAATGTTCAAAATTAACACAATTTAAAAAAAAAAAAAAAAAAAAAGACTATACAAACTATATATTACGTACGGTACCATGAGATTAATTTGTCATCGACACGATCATCAATGTCACAAATATATATTTACAAATTGAATATTCATAACATTGTTCCTTGTTTTATAAAACTAGATATAATTTCAAGCATTGAAATCAGTTTAAAAAAAAAAATTGATTATCAATGTACATTTCTTCCCTAATTACAATTAACCGTAAGGAATTTTTAAAATAACGACAATTGAAAAATATCATTCCATCTAATAGCATTAAATTTATGTTGTAGGTTTATATTTAATTATTCAATAAAATAATTTAAAAAAACTAAGCCTTATTTCATATAATTATAGAGTGAAAAAATAAAAGAAGGCTAAAATTTCCTAGAAATAAAAAAATTATAATTTTATCTATTTTTTATATACATCAATACTTTTTATTTTTTTATAAAATAAAATTACATAATATTATTTTATTTTATGATTTTTCGATTTCAAATTTTTTTAGTTTCGTACCTATGCGCAATAGTCCAACGCTATTGCAAGTAGAAATTTTGTCTATGGGATCCAAATCAAAAGAAGAAGAAACGATTGCAAATTGATTAAGACGGGTATTAATTGACATGTCTTACGGTCTTCGTTGTATTTATATATCATTAATTGCTTGAGATCATACAAGAGAGCAATAAACACGCAGCAACCGCCGAAAATCATCCTCTTTTCTTTCTTTTTTTTCACATTACAGTTTGTATTTTCTATTGCAAATGTTGTGTTTTCATTCGTGTTTCTAGTGTCGATCTAATCTTTAATTTGTACATGTTGATATAATATCAAATTATAGTATTTATTTTATGTTGAAGTAATAAAAGCACCGATCGAAAAGGCCCAAGACAAAGACATGTTGAATTCCTTTGACTCTTTGATGTCATTCACCATCCAAACAGTCGTCAATTTTGACTTATGAAACATTTTTTTGTCAATTCAGCAACAACCTTGCAAGGGTCACTGTGTATTATATACTTGAATCATTTTAATTAATTTCTCTAATTTCTAAATCAGATTTAAACAGAAATAAAATAAAAACATTAACACTCAACAATTTTAGTCAATTATCAGTTACAATTTGCAATTTAATTCATTCAATTGGATTGCAGTATTAAATTGGTAGATGACAAAGGTATGCAATTTAATTTTTAAGATTAGACAGACCAACTTATTTATACTACTTCATATATTATCGATTTTAAAATTTCATAGGTAAGTAATTGACACCCCTGTTACATAATGGCTCCGCTACAATATCATATATCTACTCTGAGTTCCTTTTAAGGTCATAGTTCACTATATGTGCATAAAAGTTCTAGATTAAAGTGTAGTAGCTAGCCAGCTATTGTTATTGATCCTGATTTCATTATACTGTGTGTGTGTGTTTCTTTTTTTAAGTTTTATACAGTACTGTTATTGTTATATGATCTTCAAATTAGAAACAACTATATTTTGTATGTGTTTATTTGAGTTATTTTTATTTTATTTTGATTTAGATTTGGGTTATTTGGATTTACTTAATTTATTTTCCTTTAACAATTTGTTGTTTGACTTTTACTTTTAAAACTGATATCTTTTAAGTTTAATTTATTTTTAGCTCAAATATATAAGGTCATATCGATTGCTTACAAGTTGTGAATACAAACACTGTTACATTGAATTAGGGGTGCAAACAGATCGGATATTATCCGACCGTATCCGAAAATTAAATACGGATATCAAATATCTGAATATCTGTACGGATACGGATATGGTTTTTAATTTTAATTATCCGTATCCGAATAGTAGATATATAATATATATTATTGAAAAATTAATGTTATTCACTGTTATAAAAAGCGGATAGCCGTATCCGTATCTGTTTAATATCTGATCCGTATTTGTATCCATCTAACATCCGATCTGTATCTGTATTTGAAAAATAAAAACGGATACAGATATGGTTAATTTTACCACTATCCGATCCATATCCGATCCGTTTTCACCCCTAGATTGAATTCACTTCTTTTTCCTCCTGCCTTCCAGGAATTTCAACCAGTAGTCAATAAACTACAACAACCATGCACCTCTCAAAATAAATAGACCCATGTTGCATATCATTAATATTTATGATCAGCAGGGGGTACCAACGTATGTAGTAACTCAACGGAAGTTTCATTCATTGTGTTTTGCCTGGACTGCAGATCAGTAGGTTTGATGAGATTCATGTACTTTTTTGTTTTAATTCTCGTACAATCTCAGATCAATTTTTGTGAATACAGATTTTAAAGCGGATTGGACGATCCTGAATCTCATCGAACTCAAAAGTACATCTCTGATGCCCACAGAACTTACTCTGGTCTCTTTTCGTGACATACATCTCTTCTTTCATATGTGTTTATTAAGTTAGTGATGTCCATTAATATCATTAATATTAGATAAATCACCTTAAGCATATTTATAATTATCTCGCGATCCGTGTTTAATTAATAAAGGTACCCATTATAAATAATTTTATAGTGGCATCATTTATGAATTATTTTATTCATTTATCATTGTTATAATTAAATCTAATTTCAATCTCAAGTGCATTTTATTTATTTTGGGCCTAGCTCAAAGCCCAGCCATATTTTATTGTCTTAAATCCAAAAGACGGAAGGCTCAATAGAGCACTCCCTGTTTTAATTAAATTTTCTTCCAGACCATATTTATTCTTCTTTCAACTTTTAATTTCTCGTCTTTCCAGTATAGGCCCAAAGGCCCATTTTGCTTCTTAATTTATTAATTAGCCCCAAGGCCCACTTAATTTCTATCCTTCCGTTAAAACCGGTCATATACTTCGTATTTTACATTATTCACTTTAGTCCCTCTGACATGATTAATTTACTAATTTAGTGAACTTTACAATTCTCGACTCTCGAGGCTATGGTCTTTGTTTTGGTTCGTTGACTACTTGACTCATGTCGCGCCAAAATAACACCTCTTTCTTTATACGACCAAAAGCTTGGTCCAACCATGTGGGTCCCACATTCAGTTACTATTCCAAGTCCACGCTCTTGTTTATCCGTCGAAGTTTCTTTTATTCAGAGAGCAAAGGGGAGAAGTGTACAGAGAGAGTTTGAATTGGATCGGATCTGATTATTTAGTTAAATAATTAAAAAAAAAATTAAATATTTTTTTTTGTTTACATGTTTTGTTATTTAAGTTAAATAATTGAATTTGACTGAAGAAATCTTTGTGTTTTTGAATTCTCTTGTTTTATAAAAATAAAATAAAATTAATGTAGCTGAAATTGATACCATATTTAATTTTCTTTTTTGTTATTAGTAATGTGATTATATATGTGTTACTTCTTAAATGAATGAGTTTTGATGTTCTATTTACATGTAAAATATATTAAAATTTATTATTATATTAATATTATTTGTTAATTACCCGCTATTATTTTGTTACTTGATAATTTTGATAATTTTAATGGGTAAGAATAAGGTAGGATAAAATCGATTCTTAATAGATCAGAATAAGGAGGAGGGATCCACTTATAACATTTGTAAGTTACAACATCTTATAACAATTCGGTTTATAATTTTAAAAGTTTAAACAGTCAATTCAAATTATTCAATAAGATATATATTTAAATATGTGTTTAGAAAAATATTATATTTTTTGAATTTTTTAACAATTTATTAAGTATTTTACAAAATTGTTGTTTTTCAGTTGTCCAGAATTATCTAAAAACAACGGCTTTTAAAATATGTAATAAATAGTAAAAAATTCAAAATATATAAAATTTTATCTCCAAACATATTTTAATATATATATTATGTTGAACAGTTTGGATCGATTATTTAGACTTTTAAAATTACAAAATAAAATTGTTGTAAGATGATGTAATTTACAAATATTGTAAGTAGATTCCTCGTCAAGAATCAATTTTTAGATCCTGTTCGACTGCTTCACTGTTTCTACAGGAAAAAAATTCAGTTCAATTGAATTTTTTTTTCCACACAAATAGTAATTTTTAGTTCAATTTCCGTACCATGCTCATTTCTAATGACCTACCGAATAAGTCCTTAATGAATTCTTAATAGATGAATTCTTAATAGGTATGAGTTTGAAAATATTTTTACCGTCCGTACCCATTGACACCCTATGCACAGAACTCTCAGATATAGAAATTATCCCAATTTCAATTCTTACTTATCCCAACTCTGGCTTGTGAATACTTTTCAAACGACAAAATCATGGAATTGGAGAGAAATGCAGCTCTTTCCCCGAAGCTTCGTACCTCCTCCCAGATTGAATAGAGTAGAAAAAGAAAGATATTGATGTGATGTCACTGTTGTTTTTTTGTTATATTATATCAGAGTTAGGTTTTAGCTTTTGCTTTAGGAATTGGGATTATGAATTGAGTAGAACTAGTGTGCTCTAGCAGTATCGAAGTTTTTTGGTGTTTTTAATTTTAAAATTTATTGGATTAATTTCGAACGACTAATTCAAATTATTAAAAAATTTCTATCTTACGAGTAATGTATTTACATGTGAAAATTTTAAAATTTCAAACTAATTTAGTATAAACTAAATTAATTCAAAACTTTAAAATTTTCACATATCGCTCGTAAGGTAGAAGAATTTCAACAGTTTAAATTTGTTGTTCGAAGTTAATTTAATAAGTTTTAAAAATTAAGAGTGCAAAAGAGCTAGGTACTCTTAGGAGGACCCTAGTTCTACTCTTATGAATTTATGATATGATAATTGCTTGTAACTTTTACACACTATGGTTGCATTTGGATGAATCAAAAATAGTAGCAAGGATAGAGCTATCCTAAAATTGAGTAGTTATTCCAACATTTTGTAGGAATCGTAAAATAGTGAGCTATTCCACAAAAGACAAATAAAAAATAGTGACTATTTGCTAATCCAAACACACACAAATACCGGATAGTAGTTTGAAATAGTGCTAATCCGGAATAGTAGCTATTCTTCACCCATCCAAACACACCCTATAAAACTTAACCTTGTTTTAGCTAAATAAAACTGAGCATCGGCCTTTTTACTCAATTTTGTTTTCATCAAAGCTCCTTCCCAGAAGCTTCGTACCATGCACATTATCAAAGCTCCTTCCCTGAAGTTTCGTACTTCATTAGCTCCTTCATATGCCATATATATGTAATAAAAACATTCAACTGGACTCCCTTGTATTGTCAAAGCTCCTTCCTGTATGCTTTTCCTTGCTAATATTGCATGGAAAGCAAGTCACAAGCAATGGACAAGGTGATCGACGGGGAATGTTATTGTCAACGATTACTCCATCATGATATAATTTCATACACTATGCTGGATTTGTTTGCTTTTTACATCATTTTCATTATCGGGCGTTGGATCGACAATAAACTAGTGAACAGATTATTGTTCCTTCCTTCCTTACTTTTGCCATTTCTGTTTGCATATTTGCTTGACAAGTTACTTCCAAAATATATTACTCTCATCCTCTCTTACATCTACATCTCCGTTTGCAAATTCATACCGAGCATTCTAAAGATTGACTTCTCTCTAGTAACTAAAATTTTCACAAAAATAATAAAAACAATGGATAAGCTTTTATATCTCCTGATCCTTTCACGTATAATGGTGAAGCTTCGTACCTCATTAGTCTTTTGTTTAGCTGCATCCCGACCTTAGATTAAGAGAAGGAACCGATATCGATGCATGCCAATCTATGATTGACCGACATGATCGCAACCCCATAAAGGAAAAATCGATCCAATCGATTTCTTCGAAGTCGTCGAATCTGCTTTCCTTTGATAATTATCATCAGGGGTTCCTATTTCAGCTGTTTTTCATATCTATTTTGATTGTTACATTGAATTAGAATCTTGATACAGTCGATTTTTCAAATGGTTAGCTACTGTTAATTAATGTTGCCAGTCTGAGGCACTCGATTACAAATTCAGGGTGTAATTTTGATGCTGCGAGATATCCTGATAACACTTTATCTTGTAACTTAACTATGTTTTTGCAATGAAACGGTCTTTGGCCTTTTATTAAAAAAAAAAAAAAATACAGTCTATTTCATAGGTTTGCTGTGTAAAATACGGAGATTACTCGTTGTATGTTTATTTTATATTGATCAATTCTATGGTAAAGACTAGATAGGGAATTTCCTGGAAGTTTACATGTCATGACTAGTGGAAAATGTACAAATATGATCGGTCAAATCAAGTCATCAGGATTGAATTTGAGTGCGATTTTGATCCAGGCGATACTGTAAGTTCGGGTAATGAGGATCGGACTTTCCGACTTATGGCCATAACAGCCAGGGGCGGATCCAGGATTTTCGCCAGGGGGGGCAAAAAAATATCGAATCGGGTTTAAATAGCTAATCGGATTTAAACCCATTAACTAATTGGGTATTTGATAAAAAATAATGTTTTAACTTGTACTTTATAATGATCTGACTTGTAATTTATGATATTCTGACATATATTTATAATTACCAATCATATTTTAAGAAATTTATTTTATTTTTAACTATAAATTAAATCCGAATTACCAATTAAACATTCAGAGGGGGGCAAAAAAATTTCCAGGGGGGGGCAAAGCCAGTCCGAACCGATAAATCTCCACTAAAACTCGAAATCCAGAGGGGGGGCAGCCACTTACCTCCTACAATTAGACAACTTATTTAAAAAGAAAAAAAAAATGTGGTGCAACATCTTCTCCTTTGGACTCTTTCAGACTTGAACATGATTCCCTTTCAATCCATCCCACCAATTTCAGCTTCAGAGATAGAGCTAGGACTGTTGCCAGTGTACCATTGGTTTGATCGTAGTTTACTGTTTAGTTCAATTGTGCTTTTGCTGGTCTGTAATAAATATGGCTATGGGTGTTAACATCATGTTGGTTGTATATATGTGCTTGGGTCTCCAAATCATATATTTATGAAGCTTTTGTGAATTCCAATTCTGTAGGTACCCGAATTGAATTGCGTCATGGACTCAAAAGACTTATTAGTCTTTCTTTGGTCGTTGACCTCTTGACTCATATCGCGCCCAAATAACATCTCTTTATCCAACCAAAAGCTCTGTCCACAGCACTATTACCTATTCAGTGGATGATGCCCACATAATTTAGCCTTTATTAGTTCACCACCAGAGTAGAGAGCGAAGAGAGCTAAGGGGGGAACTGCAGAGAAAGAGAGAGGGTTTGAATTGGATCGGGTCTGATGGAGTCGAATTCGGATCCGACGGGTGTTCCGAACGGATTGATGAAATCGGGTTCGGTTCCGCCACCGACGAACCCGATGGTGACGCCACTGTTAACGGATCTTTACCAGTTCACCATGGCATATGCTTACTGGAAAGCTGGAAAGCATCTCGACCAATCCGTGTTAGTTCACTTTTTTATCATCATTTTTATTGAAATTAATTTTGGGATTAAATTGTTGCACCTGGTCCTTGTGAGTTGTGAATGTATTCGAATTTGTAATCAGTTCTGATGCCTTGTTTTCAGTCTTGTGCTTCTAATTCCATTTTGCAGATGTGTAGAAATTAGCAATTATATTTGGCAAAAAAAATCCTTGTATTGCACATGAATTTTTTTTTTGTTTAATCGAGGCATGCATGAAGTTGTTCATTGTACTTAAAAAGTAATTGTTCATAGGAATGCCTACTTAACTGAATCATTGTACTTTTTCTGGTGCCTGTGTGCAAATTTGGTGTTTTCCTGTGTTACATGTGGAAATATATTTTTTCGGCACTCCTATTCATGTAAAAGATAACAATGCAAATAAATTAAAGTATATGATAGTGCTTATTGTTGAAAATTCTTAAATAAAAAATTCACACTTCGTCTAATTATTTGGTTAATAAACTGTCTTTTTTTCTTTTTTTTTGGCAATCTAAGAATACCATTAATTGTGTGTGCATACATGCAAATCATAACTAAAAGGGCTGGACTCTATCAAAAGTTCATATGATAACAAATTATGAGAATCTTAGTTGCAGCATATTGTTATATATAGTTCAAAATTTATCTAACTGATATTTGTTTTATGATTCAGTTTTGATCTGTACTTCCGAAAGAACCCCTTTGGAGGAGAGTATACTGTTTTTGGTGGCCTTGAAGAATGCATACGCTTTATAGCTAATTTCAAATTAACTGAGGATGAGATTGCATTTTTGCGCTCTTCTATGCCTACATGCGAGGTTCAATTATCAATTGATATTTTATATGGCATATGTAAATAATTGCCACTTAATATCATGTTATGTAAGATAAGTCCGATATATATTTCTGTTAATATTTTTGCCAATTTAGGATGGATTTTTTGAGTATTTAAAAGAAATAGACTGCTCAGATGTGGCGGTATATGCTATTCCAGAAGGATCTATTGTGTTCCCAAAGGTGCCTTTGATGCGAATGGAGGGTCCAGTTGCCGTAAGTTCACTTGCCTTTTTGCTTATTTCTCTTTCTTACTGTTAATGCATATTCACTTATTTATTAGTTTTTTTTTTTGTTATTTTATATTTTCAGGTTATACAACTACTTGAAACTCCCTTCTTGAGTCTAGTAAATTATGCATCCTTAGTAACTACAAATGCAGCTAGACATCGTCTTGTTGCTGGAAAGTCCAAAACTTTACTTGAGTTTGGCCTTAGAAGGGCCCAGGTACTTTTTACCATATACCCGTAAGTATTGTAAATTACATCAGTAGTTACTTGGTCGTATCAAGTGGAAAGAAATTGAGTTCAGAAAAACCTTGTGCTTAGGGATATAGAAACTAAGAACTCTAATATGTTCTGAGAGAAATGATCTTATTTCTATGAAGAGTGAGGCTATGGTACTATGCATAGCGCATAATGGTCTGTACTATGGATCAATATCTCCATTTTTAAAGTCCAAACAATCAATCTGAACCGTTCAACATGATCTCAATATAAAAATGTACTTGTAGTTCAAAATTTAAATTTTTTTAGTATTTTATTACTATTTGTTTACATAGGTAGAAAATCACTTGATCTAAAAATTCTAGACCGTTCAAGAGTAGTGATTTTCTACCTATCTAAAAAGATAGTAAAAAAAATCTTAAAAAAATGTAAAATTTAGTATGCAAGTACATTTTCATACAGAGATCACCTTGAATGGTTCAGATCGACTATTTGGACTTTGGAAACAAAAATATTGATATGTAGTACGGACCAATCTGTGCTATGCATAGTACCATAGCCTCACTCTTCTGTGAAATACTTACTAATTTAATTTTACTATTTTGTTTATCCAACATTGAAATTAGGGACCTGATGGAGGAATAAGTGCCTCAAGATATTGCTACATGGGAGGATTTGATGCTACGAGGTTTGTACTTATTTATCTGTTTTACATGCTTTTTTTATTTTGTGAAAAGCATTAACAGAAGTAGTCACGTAACTATTTTGTATCCAATGTGAAAATTTGAACAGCAATGTTGCGGCAGGAAGGATGTTTGGGATACCGTTGCGTGGGACCCACTCACATGCCTTTGTGAGCTCGTTCATGGTCAGTTCGATTGCATACGCGTCTCTGAACAATTTAAATATAGTGAATTTTTTCACAGTCGAGTCCTGGAAAATTTTCCCTTTGTTCCTCGTATGTTTTCATGAAAATTAATGAGGAATAAAGAGGCTGTTAAAGAAATTGAGGAATAGAGGAGGTACAGATGATACATGTGGTATTCTAGAAATGTATACATCACCGTTCCATTTATGATTGGTTTGTGCATGATATTTTCTCACAGTAGAGGGTGATATGTTGATGTTTTATGGGGTTTCATCTCAGTTGCAATTGTTTAGGAGCTACTGCTGTAGTTTATCTTAAAGCAGGGTTACTTCAATATTGGTGTTTTATGTAATTTTCCTATTGCTCAGGGTCTTGATGAAATAGTTGACAGAACCCTTCTGTCTCATGATGGATCAAACCATTGTGAAGATTTTGTATCACTAGTGGAGAATTGGCTCGATAAAATTCAGGTTCGAATTTTAATGATTGGAGGTAGTACAATATGCAGCCTTTAATGTTATTTTGGGTAGCTTGCATGAATTATTCCTTTTTTTTTTCTTTTAGAAATTTTATCAGTTATTTCAATGGTATTAGTATATGATTTGCTCTTGGTTCATCAGTTCAGTAATTTCAAAGGCTAATCCATTTCAGGGGTTAAAATCGTCAATTGGTTTATATGGAGAAACAAACAAGAGTGAGTTGGCAGCGTTCACGTCATATGCATTGGCTTTTCCACATAATTTTCTTGCACTTGTTGACACATATGATGTAAGTTTTTTATACTTATTATACAAAATGCTTAGCTTGGATTTTTTATTTATTTTGTTACCGCATCAGTCATACTAAGTAGTAAATTGTTACATGTGTAGGCTTGCACTTATTGAATTTTTTTTCCAAATTATTAGGTTATGAAAAGTGGTGTGCCAAACTTTTGCGCTGTTGCCTTAGCTTTAAGTGATTTGGGGTAAGTTTTATGCCTCTAATTTTCAATATTTTCATTATTTTGAAACAAGTCCTTTAAGCTGAGTTTTTAGCAGAAACTTGTACAGATTAGTCTTCAGTGATGCAGAAATACAATTAATAAACTAACAGCTATGATAGTAAGGGAAGCTTCATATGCACACATGACAATTCGTAAAATATGAACTGTACCCCAATAAAACTATAATTATCCAAAGTATGTGGAATATATTTTCCAATATCACTTCCTCTCCAATTTTTAAATAATCAAAATCTCCCAACAATACGAGAGATGTAGTGTTAGGAAGGACTCATGTTGGTTATTTTCTTCGCTTTCCTTTTCTCTTTTATTGTCCTATTTAAATATACAACTTTATTATTCAAAATTTAGAAAATTTAAAAATTGAGGATTTGAAATCGTAGGTATAAAGCAAGTGGAATTAGGCTAGATTCTGGCGATTTGGCCTATTTATCTTTACAGTCTAGAAAGTTCTTCGCTGCAGTAGAGAGAGAATTTGGAGTGGCTGGGTTTGAAAAAATGATAATTACAGCCAGTAATGACTTAAATGAAGAAACTATTGATGCCCTAAACAAGCAGGTATGCCTTTTTTTTACTTAATATTTGTAAATAGACCCTGTATTTCTTGTTTAAAGCACATACTGAGTATTTCAAAAATAAAATTGACCCCCCCCCCTCCCCCGCCCCTTTGTCTTTAATTTGATAATTGTAAAATAACTTTGGACATATTAAGTCCTGTCTATGCCTTAAAAAATATTTTTCCTCTGAAACTGAGTTTTTTTTTCATGTGTGAGAATATTGGCATAGATAACATTTCCTGTGAAGAGATAATAGACAGTGAGAAAATAGTAGTTGTTTTCACAAGTTTATTCCAATAGGATATGTTTTCTGTCATGTCCTTAGAAATGCCTATTTTGCATAAGTGATATCTCGACAAAAAAATGCCCATACTGTCCATACTGTACTCCTGAAATATGAAACTAAATCAATAATTATATGCTCTTATCAGCAATGCTGCATCATATTATGCTTCTTTTTATTTATTTGTAGGGGCATGAGGTCAATGCATTTGGAATTGGTACAAACCTTGTAACATGCTATGCCCAACCAGCGTTGGGTTGTGTTTTCAAATTAGTTGAGATCAGTGGCCAGCCTCGAATCAAGTTATCAGAGGATGTCACCAAGGTACTTTATCAGTACTTCAATTGGTTTGATTGGTCTTCTATAGTAAACAAGTGTTCTGTAATTTCATTTTATGAGGAGGGCTAATAGTATAATTTGTAAAAAAATAAAATTGTTGAAGGACAAAATTCAAAATTTTCAATTTTTATACTTGATGCGGTGGTTTATTCTTTTCCGTATATTCTGACAGGTCTCGATACCATGTAAAAAAAGGTGTTATAGGTTATATGGGAAAGAAGGCTATGCTCTATTGGATATCATGAGTGGAGAAAATGAACCAGCTCCTAAGGTAACATTTTTTTGCTATAAAGTCCTTGCCTATTCTTTATTTTGGAAATAAGCCCTAGGCTCCTCCTTTGCTATGTTGAAAGTTCAAAAATTAGTATACAGTTTGTTTGTCTTTTTAATGTTCGCTCTACTTTGTGCTTGCTAATATGAGGATCTAGTTTAATGAAAACGGCAATTATGGCCTTAATTAAGTTTGACAATTTGTATCTTAAATAACAAATCGAGAATTGCTAAAATGTAATGTTTTCTTTTTGTTTGTTTCTATTTATTTGGAGAATGAAAAAGGTAGGAGAGAGGATATTGTGCCGACACCCCTTCAATGAATCAAAGAGAGCATATGTTGTGCCTCAACATGTAGAAGAGCTACTCAAGTGTTATTGGCCTGGAAATTCGTGTATGTGTTTCTATACTTACTTTTTTGTTTTAATATTTAATTTTCTTCCTTTTTAACATTTTTTCCTAATTATCTTATCTTGTTACTTTTGGTTTCCCAAATGTAAGCCTTATGTTTGTCTAAGATAGTATAACCTTTTTATACAAATTGAAGCAAATCTAAAAATTGTATGGCTTATAGTTGAGATTTGATACATTTATTATTTATGTGCTCATTTGCTTTCATTTTGTTTTTAAATTAGCAAAAGAAAGGGAAGAACTACCATCCATTAAGAATATAAGAAGGCGGTGCTTGGAACAGCTCGACCAAATGAGACCTGACCACATGAGGATACTAAACCCTACTCCTTACAAGGTATTTCTTTTTTCTTATGCACATGTTTATATTAATTTTCACAATGATAAATTGTAATTTGAACTTAACATATTGTTTAATGAAATCATTTTCAAAGTTCAAACAGTTGATTTAAACCATTTGACATTCTCTCCATACGAAAATGACTAAATATTACATTTTTTTAGAATTTTTTTTACTATTTTTTGGATAATTAAAAAATCACTATTTTTGAACGGTCTAGAATCTTTAGAACTGGTAATTTTTTACATATTTAAAAAAAGTAGTAAAAAAATCCTAAAAAATGTCAAATTTGAATGACAGGTACATTTTCATATGATGATCATGTTTAATGGTTCAAATCGATCGTTTTTTTTTTTTTTTTGGTTTCTCAAATGGATTGTTTGAACTTTGAAAATTGAAATATTAAATTCTTGTTTTTTGGTTTTGTGGATGTACAAAGGACAGATCTGTTTTCTAACTAAAAAATTACAAAAATTCATTCTGGGCTAATAACATTAGTAAATTAATTTCTTGAATCAGGTTAGTGTAAGTGCAAAACTATACGACTTCATCCATTTCTTGTGGCTCAGTGAGGCACCAGTGGGTGAATTGCAATGAGATGAAATATGCACAGGATTTCAGGGATGGAGAAGAATAAAAGGCAATGCTTTAAATAATTACATGGATAAGTTCTGTGGATATTCAGAGAAAAAAAAAAGAGCATGAAACTTTGTATTATATTTTTGGCGCAGTATTGTAGATAAATAGCCGAACATCTTACAACGATCCTCTTTATTGCTTGTATCATTTTCTTAAAATAATTTGGGGATCAGGGCCGAATGAGTAATTTCAATGGTATAAGTTGAATTCTTGTCAAATCCAATCATAAAACCATAAATTGCCTCCAAATCGCCTCTAAAATGACTTCTCATTTTACGGTTCTTTAACACTCTGATCGAATCACAACAAATAAGAATTCAATAGAATAGAAAAGAAAAGAGTAGAATAAATATAATTTTGAATTGAACCTTTTTTTATCAGCTAAATACTTTATGTAGAGTTAATTCATTCTTAGAGATTTTATAATTATACTCATGTTTCTTTGAATTTACAAATATTGCTATCAAGTCTACCTTCTAGGGTCCCAATTTGCAAGAAAGAAATAGTAAAAATAACACCTTAGACAGTGCAAAGAAAAAAAAAAAAAAAGAGAGGTGGAATTTTATCTAGTCGGAAGAGACGAGAGGTATCACTGTGTTCAATCTTAACAAGAACAAGCACAGGAATAAGAGCAGGCCAGGCAAGGTTGTGTTGTCTTTGCTTTCCGTTCCCTACGATTTTAGTCAAATTCCTTGGTTTTGGCTAGAAATTTCCTATGCAATTTGGAGGAGGCAGAAAAGTTGCATGAAGTGAAATCATTTTTCTCATTGTCTCCGGTTCCGATCAGGTGACTTGGTAGAATTCTAATTTTATTTTGTGTTTTACCTGATATTGCTCTGTTCTGATCAGAGTGTAATTCAAATCAAAATAATTCTAAAACATTAGATTTAATTTCTTTTCTTTTCTTTTTCATGGAGGAAATCCTTCCGTTCAGAACAAATTCAGAGAAATTTACTTCGCTGATTACCTTACATAATTTTGAGATAATTAGAATAGTATTGGTACGACCAATGCCCTGTCTATACTGCTCCATACGCGTTAAGATTAGTGTGTCAAACTAAATTATAAATTGTTAAAACTTATGAACGAATTTTGACACGAATCTAACGGTATGATACGAACACAAGGGCCTCCGCTCCCTAAATAAGCAATTTGTGGCCCAAGAAAAGGTGAAGGAATTACAGCCCAACCCAAGTAAAATTGGGTTAGTACCTATAAAGTAACCCAAAATTTGAGGTTAGATTCGAACCACTTCGGAGGGGATAATGCACGCTGATTCTTTAATATTCGTGCCAGAGCAGATCAGACGGTCTAGATCCAAAAATAAAATTTGTATTACTTTAGGGAACTGAATTCAAGTTAAAATGATAAAATCAGGATATTAATCCTCCTTTTATTTTTATTTTTTTTATTACTTTCCGACAAGCTTTTCTCCCGCGCTAGCCATTAAACCAAAGAAACCCCTCTCTCTCCCCCTTTTTCCCCTTTCCTCTCGAAAGGCGAGGTTTTGCCAATCGGAGGTCCGTTCCTGCGATACTTCTCTGCAGGTCTCGCTCTCTCTCTCTCTCTCTCTCTCTCTCTCTCTCTCTCTCTCTCTCTGTTTCTCTATGTGTTGCAGTGTGTGTGTGTTTATCTATTTTTTTTTTACTGTAATTGTTGACCAAATACGATCTAGTGCGAGGCGAGGTGAGGAGAGAGGAAAGGGATAGTGGTCACAGTAGAAAAATTAATGAGATTCTTTCAGTTCCCTTTTTGCGATACTACGACATTAAGGTTTCTGTGGTACAATTTTATAATTTATTAGCTTAACCATCTGATTTCCTTTTGGTTAATTGGGGTTGCCTTTTTCCTTATTGGTTAGTTTTTGTCCTAGGGTAACCTTAGCTGGTTCATATCAGTAACAGTCTAGGCTATTTTTTTTTCTTATTGAAATCTGAGGTAAAATTTTATTGCAACTTTGTAGCATCTGAATTCAGCTCCAAAATCAAGAGGACCAGACTTTGTAGAAACTATGCAATGCTACTGGTAAATGTGATATTATGAAATTTAGAGTGGGGGGTATGTGATTTCGAGGTTTTTGTTGGGTGTATGAAATTCCCCCTTTCTTCTTGTTATTATTGAAACTTGAGGTAAAATTTCGTTGAAGCTTCATAGCATCTGAATTCAGCTCCAAATCTAGAAGGGTAAATATGATACAATTTTACTTCAAATTTTGTAACGGTAGATATGATATTATGAAATTTAGAGGGGGGAATACATAATTTCGAGGTTTTATAGGGGTGTATATGAAATCCCCCCTCCTTTTTATTATTGAAATGTACTGGTACAACCATACCAGGCCTGATTAACCATTAACAACAGGTAGCATTTGTGCTTACAGGTGGTAATGGCCTCAACACCACACGCAGAGGGACAAGCGTCACTGTCAATTGAGGAGCAGAGAAAAATATATTCGGAATTTGAGGCAAAGGTGAAAAGAACTGTCTACATTGAACACCTCTCTCCCCAGGTTATTGAATCTACTTTTGCTTCTCTGCTTTTCTGTCTTTTGTGACTTGTTAGTGTTTTTTTTATTTTTTTAGTATAGCATATGATTTTGTAGCAGTGGAGTTTGTAAATATGGCATATGGTTCATGTATGGTACAGCATAAAAGAGCTAAGGACTTACATGCAAAAAGGGAACAATTTAAGAATTGATTTGGCAACTTATAGAAGCACCATTAGAAATCTCAGATATCCCTTTTGGTTTTAATATACCTTCTTTTAATATGTTGTACCTTTTTCTGATTTTATATCAGCTATATTATTTCCAGTGAACATTTCTTGAACTGTTTCAAGTTTGATTTTTTCTTTGGTCGTCCATCTACCATTAGAAGTAAAAACAATAACAGTTAAAAGTATATAAATATTCTGACAAAAGTTTGCACATTCAAAAGCCTGATAGGGAAAATCCAAAAAAAATAAAAAGAAGGCAAGCACAATTTTTTCTTGTGTTGAGAATTTACTTTTGAAAATAAACTCACAAGGTAATTACAATATCACTTGCGAAAGAATAAAACTTGTTCATTTCATTTCCACAAAGGTCACAGATGCAGTGATAAAAGCTGCTTTGGGCCAAGTGGGCCGAGTAGAGACCGTCGATTTCCTTCCCAACCAAGTGTTTCCATTCGAAAACTTGGCCCAGGCGGCACTAGTCGAAATGGAGAGCGAGAAAAAGGCCAAGGCTGTGGTCGAGACACTTACCGACTTCCCTTTTATGTTGTCGGGCATGCCCCGTCCCGTTCGGGCCAAGCAGGCCTGGCTCGAATTGTTCCCTGACCGGCCTACCCGACCTGGGAAAAAACCAATCGAGTTTCGGTGGGTCGAACCTCGTGACCCGGATTCGGATAATATCAAGAAACTGGAGTTGATGGCAAAACGGCACCAGGCTGAGAGGATTGCACTTATCAAGGTGATGTGATTAAAAACCTCCTTTAGGCTAATAAATATTAATTAAAAAGTTGTATGTATTTTTATTACTAATTTTTCATATTTTAATAAACAGTTGAGCATTGTGTGGAGATATATAAAAATGGTATCCAATTGTTATCAAGGTGATGTAATTAATAATTTTCTTTAGCACGGCCGGAACTAGAAAATTTAGATGGGTGGTGCTCTAAAATTCAAAATTTTAAATGCATAATGCATTGCCGGGATTGAGGGTGCAGGATCTGAGTTTTTCTTGACTTTTTGGCTATATCACCCTTACAGATTTTCTGTGGCACACAGAACCATGTCCGTGGTATTCTTTAGTGTGTTTCCAGGCGGAATCCCTGCCATGTCTTGGCTGTCAGCGTGTTAACTTGCATCGTGCACATGGCTGTGTCTGACACCCGTACGGCTTGTTTCTAGGTGTGTCAGTGCAAAATGGGGGGTAATGATTTTAACAGGTGAGTTTTGGCTTCATACAGCACACAAATCATATGCAGTGCGGTTTTGATTCAATAATCTGTTCATTGCATGAAGCAAGAACTGCTCTGTTAAAATATTTACCCAAAATGGGGCTCTATGGGGTTTTGTTTTTGTCGATTGATTTGACATGTAGTAATATGGTAGGGATTAATATGATGAAAATTTAAATGTTCTTGAGACCAAGACGGAATAATAAAAGAAACCAGGGACCAAAGTGGGAAAACAGTAACAACACTACTATGATGACTTGTATAATTTACTTTGTAGTAATAACATTGTACAGCCTAAAGATTAAGAAATGATATATTTGGAATTGTAGGCACATCTGGAGGTGGAGGCGAAACTCGCAGAGCAGGAACAAGAAGCACTGACAACTGACTACAAGAAATATGAGATTCTCGACAAGTCTATGCATGACGGCACCATCCCCAAACTCGCCTCTTGTTACGACATCAGTCTTGCTGAAGAGATCTAATTCCCTCTCCTTTGTTTTTTTATTTCTTGTTATTACTTTCATGGTTGTAGAATGAGATTTGCATCATCCTTTTTAACCTGGCACAAATCTTAAAGTGGACCCCCCCCCCACACACACACACACACATAATCCAAATAGGCACCCGTAGTTCTTTGGGGGTTTTAACTGTGTATATGATGAGAAAGTTTAACCGTGTAGATGATGTTTGCTTAGTATTTCATGATATCTGTAACCAGCGAAACCTGGCTGCTAATGAGCAACGATAGATTGAATGGTTTGTGATTTACAAAAGATTCTGCTTGTGAAATTAAAATGAATTCACATCACCTAAGAAAATTTTCTATCTATGAAAATTGTCATACATTCTTAAAATTGCAAATGAAATTACCACCTATAATTTGAAATTAATATGGAATTTTCAAATTATCAATGTAGATGCACAACTATAACAAGCCATAATACCTATTGATCGAATCTATTCAGAAGATCTTATCCAGATAATCTGATCATATCCAGATCATAATATTTCAGGCATACAAATATATGCAGTCCAATAAGACTTAATCCATATTAATTAATTAAGGTCTAAAATATCTGACTTGTAGGACATATTTCTAACATTGGGGGCCAGGACATTTCCCTAAAAATTATGGTATTAACAATTATATATGGTACTAACAATAAGATCTTATAGAAAATCTGAAAATTCTACTGTGCATTCAACATTTATAGTAGATACAATTCTTGTAGTGCATATATTTAAAAAATAATAATGCAATTTCAAGTGCAAGTTTCAAACAAATTAATGCAGATAATTTTAATTAATTATATTTATAGTACACAACTATAAATATTGCTGTGGGATGTATGTTTTGCTTTCCTTTTGTTCTTGGGTATCATCGATCCCTAAGCAATCCTATATGTAACCTTTTTATGTTTCGAAATGAAACGGACATCTGACTTTTTATCAAAAATTTATAGTACACAAACACAACACATAATGTAAATAATGCGAGACATATTTTTCAAAAACTTATATTCATAATGCAAATATATATTGTTATTTATCAAAAATTATATACATAACACAGACGAGCTTCAAACTAATGTAAATAATTTTAATTCATTACAATACACATTATATTTTGTAAATAACGCCAATAATATGTACTTTTAGAAATAAATTATCAATATATGTCAAACTGAATAAACTAATTAGTTATCCTTAAAATATTCTTCCTATATTTTCATTTAAAATAAAATTCATTTTTTTTAATAATGTGTGGTGCAGCTTTCCTCAAAATATATAACATCCGCTCAAGTTTTGCCACTTGTTCAATCACTTTGCAAAGGAATACAAACAAAATTAAGAATAAATTTAATATGTGACCAACACGATTACACCGGAGATTTTTATTAATCGAAATAAAATTAAATAAATATCGAAAAGGGGGATAGGATTTGGGTTATGTCCAAAACCCATAAGGACGTAGTGGATATCAACGTCCCTGGAACGGAGACCGTTATATACATCTGGTCTCGCTAATCAGGAAAAAAAAAAAAAAAATTTCTCAAGGACGTTTCCACCATCTCCGTCCCTGAGCCGCGATAAATCCGGAAAAAAAAAAAAAAAATTTCTCAGGGACGTTTCCACCCTCTCCGTCCCTGAGCCGCGATAAATCCGGAAAAAAAAAAAAAAAAAAAATAAAAATTTTAAAAAAATAAAAATTAAAAAATTAAAAAAAAAATAAAAAATTAAAAAATTTCTCAGGGACGTCACAGGCCCCAGGGACGACAGTGATTATTCCGTTCTTGCCGCAAATTTGGCGATTCCTGCTCTCGGCCCTACTCTCGGCCCTCGGCGATTCCTACTGTCGGCCATTGCCCTCCCTCCTGCTAATTAGGTAATTATATTTTTTAAAACTAAAATAAATTAATTTTGTAATTGATAATTATTTTTTTTAAAACTGAAATAAATTAGTTTTGTAATTGTGTAAAAAAATTCTAAAATAAATTAGTTTGGTAATTGTGTTTTAATAAAATTGATAAATTAGTGTTGATATCTAAATTTATTAATTTGCTAGATGTGTTTTAGAAAATTGATGAATTAGGGTTAGGGTTTAATAATTGAGTATTTTTAGACTTATTTGATATGGTTTATCAAACCCTAACCCTAATTCATCAATTTTCTAAAACACATATCTAGCAAATTAATAAATTTAGATATCAACACTAATTATCAATTTTATTAAAACACAATTACCAAACTAATTTATTTTAGAATTTTTTTACACAATTACAAAACTAATTTATTTCAGTTTTTAAAAAAATAATTATCAATTACAAAATTAATTTATTTTAGTTTTAAAAAATATAATTACATAATTAGCAGGAGGGAGGGCAATGGCCGACAGTAGGAATCGCCGAGGGCCGAGAGTAGGGCCGAGAGCAGGAATCGCCAAATTTGCGGCAAGGACGGAATAATCACTGTCGTCCCTGGGGCCTGCGACGTCCCTGAGAAATTTTTTTTTTTTTCCGGATTTATCGCGGCTCAGGGACGGAGAGGGTGGAAACGTCCCTGAGAAATTTTTTTTTTTTTTTAACTTTTTTTTTTTTCCGGATTTATCGCGGCTCAGGGACGGAGATGGTGGAAACGTCCCTGAGAAATTTTTTTTTTTTTTTTTTTCCTGATTAGCGAGGCCGGATGTATATAACGGTCTCCGTTCCAGGGACGTTGATATCCACTACGTCCTTATGGGTTTTGGACATAACCCGAATCCTATCCCTCTTTTCGATATTTATTTAATTTTATTTCGATTAATAAAAATCCCGGCGATTACACAGATTAGACTTTTTTACAAGTGATGTTAGGCTAATGATTATGTTGCATGTGTGAGGTGCGCTAATTAAGAATGACTTTCACAGCGTACGAGATCCCTTAATCCCTTGTGAAGCAAATAAGAGAGATTATATTTTTGATGCCATATATATGGACGTTCATACATATATGTGGTGCTTAATTCAAAAATTCTGATTGGAAATTCACTACTGTTAATGGCACTAATTTTTAGATACTTTATCAAGTTCGGCCATTGTTAATGGCACTAATTTTTAGATAGTTGATTGTGTGGATTCGTTTTGTTCTTATGACACAAGTTTCTGTTGTTACTCTTACTTTGATTTTTTTTTTGTTAAGGGTCTTGATATAGTTGCAATGTATAATTTGGTTAATTTGAGTTAGTTTGACCTTGAGGGGAACCTCAGGTTTATACTTAGACCGACATTTTTTTATTATTTGTCGATGTGGTTTGATCATTGTATTTTAATCTCAGCCGGATGTTTATTTGTTTTTTTTAGTAATAGTAAAGATTAGAGATTAAGCCATCTAACTATTTAATATCTCTGTTATTATAACAATATATTTTTTTCATCTGAATTTTGAATCCACAATCTCTCACATAGAGATCATATGCCTTAGCCACTAGATCAAAAGCTAGTTCTCAACCGGATATTTATTTGGTATTATTGGATTTTAATTGGTGTTAATCAAGAATTGAGTTTAAATGATCCAGTTTTGGAGCTAGCATGCATATCCTAATGAAAATTAAAGTTGGACCATAGTGATCGATGTTGATTTTGGTTCACATAATACAGGACAGTTGCTTTATTAAAATAATAATTGATCCCTCTCAAGAGACAAGAGGCACAAGCAAGAGACGGCTTTCCTAAATGCGAATATAAAAAGAGGAAAGATGATTACTTGTTTATGTTAGAAAATCAAATTTCCCTCCCTTTTTTATTTGGAAGCTGATATCAGTACCCGCGCTACAGTATCCTCACTGTACCCGCGCCATAACTTCCATAACTGTCATAACAATTGGGGGGATCGCAAAATCTGCAGGACTAAATATTTTCCCAAAGTATTAATATCTG
Organism: Carex cristatella; assembly: GCA_024447775.1. Classification (NCBI taxonomy): domain Eukaryota; kingdom Viridiplantae; phylum Streptophyta; class Magnoliopsida; order Poales; family Cyperaceae; genus Carex; species Carex cristatella. The sequence continues at coordinate 5,168,396 of JAJHPF010000008.1, read as the reverse complement.
TACACGGAAGTATTTATACCTATGAACTGAAATATTTATATCTATGAGATGAACAACTTTTACGTAAATAATTATTTTTTCATCTATATTTCTCAAACGTACCCGCGCCATAAATGCATGGTGGGGACCACTCAAACTAGATGGGGGTCCATACACGTTTTTAGAGGTGGATTTTTTTTCTCCGTTCATTTTCGTCCATATTTATGACGATCTATGAGGAATTTTACAAATCTAAAACCACTAACGTCTTCTACACAATTTTCTCTTTCAAATGAGATCCATGATGACGTACTTTCGAGCTCGTTGTCAAACAAGTATTTATACCTACACTTGTAGTATTTTTTACACATGACACTGGATGATATTTGAAAGTATTAATATCAAGTACTCCAAGTATTTATACCTATGCATTGTAGTATTTATACCTATGTGGTCAACTATTTTTGTTAGAGAAATGTTACAAGTGCTTTTTTACATATGAATATATTACACTGTATAACATCTGAAAGTATTAATATCAAGTAATACAAGAATTTATATTTATGCACTGAAGTATTTACATCTATGTGGTCAACTATGTTTGTTAGAAGAAGATTGACGCATGGACGATTAGGGAAGGTTGATGCAGGAATGCGGGGTCTCCATTACTTCATTTAAAGAAGGTTGACGCGGGGACCATTAGGAACTAAAAAATGAAGTGATCATATCAAGTGACGCCACAAGTATTAATATCTTATTTTGTAACTATCAATTTCTTATCTTGCAAGTATTTATATTTATAAAGACAGATGCTGGACGAGTGTGGGGACTGAAAAGGGGGGGTCTAAGTAATTAGTGGAGACCATAGTACATTATGCCTTTAATGTACAGTGCGGATACTGTAGCGCGGAGATGAAAATAATTATTCTTTTTATTTACAAGCTGTGTATATATCTCTGACCTTTCAATTTATAAATCAGTAATCAAAACTGATGGCCAATCAGTTTTGTCAAAATCTCTGTACTTTAGTAAAAATAAGCAGTTCACTTATAACAGTTTATCTCAACTATAGTAGCGAAAGGTATATCATTTTTTATAATATAGGAAATGAAAATTTAAAACTTGGATGCAAATCAATTTTTGTTTTATCTGTTCCTGTTTACTTTCCGTCAAATTTAAATTCACAGTCTCTGAGTTATATCAAACTATGAATGTTTTGTTTCCTTTCGACAATCCCAACTGTCCATCAGTTTTGATTACTGATTTATAAATTGAAAGGTATATCATTTCTTTTTTGACTGATCACCAAAGAAGAAATGAATAACCTTGATATCACGAGACCATAACTTTATTTTTGTTTATATATAGTAATCATATTACAATAGCGCTGCGGAAGCGTAGTGATTTTAATCTACTGATGATATTGTTTAAAGTATACATATTGGTTTAAATTCGAGGACGAAATTTTTTTTTTTAGAGGGGAAGAATGTAACACTATACAAAATGCGTATATAAAATTAGTATCTGAAAGTAATGTACTAAACGTTTGAATGCATACGAGTAAAATAATTAAGTGAAACTAAAGTTAAATATGATAAATTGATTGTCTAGAAATCTATTTAACTGAGATAAAGTTTGTATAATGAGATACATCGAAACGAATTTCTGAAATTCAGAATTTACACGAAATAGATAAATAGAAAATTAATACCTGTTAATATTTTTAATATTCTTTTAAGTAATTGGACTAATTTACAAAATTTGTAAACTTAAAGGATAGTTATGAGAAAATGCAAAAAATTAACAAAATAAAAAACATGACCACCGTGGCACTTATGGGCACGTGGCACATACTGGTTAAACACCTCACCTTATGTTGGGGTCCCCTCTCTTTCTTACAGAAACAAAAACGAAAAGAAAAAGAAAAAAATAGTGGAGTCATTTCTCCCTTTCCAATAGTGACGAATCCTTGCTCTATATTTCTGCGAACCCTTGGCCGTTGTCTTAAATAACGGCCTAACTTGGCCGTTGTTTTAGTTAACAGCCCACGTTTATCTCTCCATCCGCTAATAATTATGTGCTAATCCGGCTGTGATTTTAAATAATGTCCATTGTCCGTGATTTTGGATAACGGTTTTTCCCCTTTTCGCAAAAATTCGGAAACATTCCTTAATCACGATATTTATTTAATTATTTTCCTATTAATAAAAAAATCGGCCATAATCCCCGCTTAACTCTTCCACACTGAAATCGCATCCTATGCGGAGTTTTCAATCTGCAGAGCTGTACAGTTCTTTTAAATTGGTCCGTTTGTTTTTGATTGGACGGACGAAATAAAATTTTGATACGAATTTTAAAGCAAAATTAATACTGCCCCTCCATCATTCAAGCATTCACCAGCTGAGATTAAATCTGGGCCGTCCGATCAACTCCGCAGGAGAAAAACTCCGTTTAGGATACCAAATCACTCCTCTTAAAAGGTGAGGGTTTTGCCAAATCGGAGCTTCCTACGACACTTCTCTCCAGGTTTCGCTCTATGTGTGTCAGTGTGTGTGAGTTTATCAAATTTTTCTCTAAGATTCAGCTCCAGACAGGTGTAGAGGAGGGGTGGGGAGGGGAGGGGAGGGGAGGAGACGGGAGGTGACAAATCAAAATTTCACCTGCTCCAATGAAAGGAGTGTGCGTGGTTATTTCACTCTAGATGTGCGGAAATTGTCTCTTCCGAGTGGAGACGAAGGAAAAGAGGACCCACATGAAAAATTTACGGAATTTATTCTTTTTCCCGCCATCCGAGTTCACTCTTTTTGCTTTCCCTCCAAAACCAAAAGTGATTTACATTAATTGCGATTTAGATTCTAGCTAGGATCCGCGTAACATTCACTTTTGCAATTAATATTATTTTATGAATGCGGCCGTTTGCAATTAACTACTAATTTCAATTTGACAACTGTCTTGCAATTGCAAATGCATTGCATTGATGGAGATGCTCTAACAGTGTAGCGAGTCACTAACTCTTCTACTTTGCCTTGACCTAGTACTTGTATTATTCATAGGCTGCAAAAATTGTAACTCTGTGAATGCCACGTAGCATCTATCATTCTACAGTACCGGAGGGGACTTCAAGTCAAGATCTACTACGCTCTATTCAATTCAGCCAGCCATCTCTGTGTTCTATCCATCTCTTCTCTTTTACAAACACATTCAATCTATCTAGCAATCTCTGTTTCCGACTCTCTCTGATCTCTGATCACTTTCCAAACTAATTTCTGCATTTTGCTTATTCATTCTCATTTTTCTTGCTTATTAACAAACCAATCTCTGCCTTTTGCTATATTCATTCTCAATCATTTCTCTCCACCACCAATTTGGTACGTGTTTACAAAAAAAAAAAAATCGAAAACAAAAAAACAGTAAAAAAAAAAAAAAAAGCGGCTTTGTGGAAGCTGCCGCAGTACAAGAAGAAGAAACTTCAAGATGGCTTTTTCAATCATTGCAAGCCTGACTGGTCCTGCTATTTCGACCATTACTGAGTGGGCGGGGTCTGCTGTTGTCGGGGAATTTATTAGCACGGGGTTTTCGTACTTGCGTGAACATGTGTTGCCAGCCGACAGCGAAGCCGAGCTAAACAGGCTACAGTTTAGGCAGGCTATTGAAGCATCTGAAGATGTGCTGGATGAGTTGGAGTACAAAGAGCCGGAGGATATGGTGAAAACCCGAGATGAGGCGGGTGGATCCACTTCAAGTTCAAAGAAGAGAAAAGTAAGTGCTCTCAATGATGATATGCTAGAGAGGATGAAGAAGGCTCTAACAATAATGGACCGGGCTGCCTCTGAGACAGAGCGTCTCGTCCGACATGCGAAGAGGCTATGTATCCATGATCTTTCTGAATCACAGCAAGGAACCGGTAAACATGGGTTGGAACAGGCAATCGAGTATGCAAAACAAGCGGTGCAAGAAGACAATGAGGGGAACTACATCAAGGCGTTCCCACTGTACATGAACGCGCTCGAGAACTTGAACATGCACCTAAAGTTAGAGAAAAACCCTAAAATCCGAGAGGCGATCATGCAAAAGTTCACCGAGTACCTCAGCCGCGCTGAGGAGATCCATGATCTTTCTGAATCACAGCAAGGAACCAGTAAATATGGGTTGGAACAGGCGATCAAGTATGCAAAACAAGCGGTGCAAGAAGACAATGCGGGGAACTACATCAAGGCGTTCCCTTTGTACAGGAACGCGCTCGAGAACTTCAAGATGCACCTAAAGTTAGAGAAAAACCCTAAAATCCGAGAGGAGATCATGCAAAAGTTCACCGAGTACCTTAGCCGCGCTGAGGAGATCCGCGCCATCCTTGATGAGGGTGGATCCGGTCCGTCTCCGGCGAACGGCGATGCGGCGACCGCCACAAGGCCTAAATCCAAACCGAAGGATGGGGAAGGAGGAGATGATTCGGAGTCGGCAAAGCTAAGAGCGGGATTGAACTCGGCGATCATTACAGAGAAACCGAATGTGAAGTGGAATGATGTGGCAGGGCTGGAGAGCGCCAAGCAAGCGCTACAGGAGGCTGTTATCTTACCAGTCAAGTTCCCTCAGTTCTTCACTGGTATATCTCTGTTGAAATTTTTGGTTCTAGCATTATTCTACGAGTTAATTGGGGAAAGTTGAGCACTTTATTACTGAGCCAAGTTTGTTGGTATAGCTTATGGTTTATCAATCCTTCTTAGGTTGATCCATTCACCTAGGTATATGCATACTCATATTGATGATTAGCTAATTGTAGTTGCAACTTCTGTTAGTTACTTATTTTTGTCCTGATAAAATAAGTCCTTCAGTGTTTTCATTCTTTGATTGTTGTTGTGTATCTATATAAACACTTGGTATATTGGAATGTCATAGTGTGTCACCACTAGGCAATTATAGTTAATTAAAACTTACTTTTTAGGTAAAAGGAGGCCGTGGAGAGCATTTTTGCTTTATGGCCCACCAGGAACAGGTAAATCCTATTTGGCCAAGGCAGTTGCAACCGAGGCAGATTCAACTTTCTTCAGGTTAAAAACATATTTTGGATTTCGGAATATGACTTGCTCATTCTAATACTAATGATATCAGAAGATTTATTTTTTAGAGACTATTCCCGATCAATTTGAAACGAGCCTAAGGGATTTTTAGGTTTTAGTTTCAAATGCCATTCTTGTATCGGGCGTTACTTGCATTGGAAAAAGGAAAAAGTAAAAAAAAAAAAAAAAAACTAAGTGAATGGGAATTATTTATTATTTATTTCTCAGTTGTTGGCTAATCATGTTGTCTATCTTTCTGTGCAGTATATCTTCGTCAGATCTAGTTTCAAAAGGGATGGGTGAAAGTGAAAAGCTAGTTGCAAACCTTTTCGAAATGGCACGTGAAAATGGTCCATCAATTATATTTATTGATGAAATTGATTCTCTGTGTGGTACGCGTGGCGAAGGCAATGAGAGCGAAGCCTCTAGAAGGATCAAGACTGAACTCCTTGTACAGATGCAGGTGAGAGCGAAGCATCTAGAAGGATTTACATTTGAACACTTTATTTAGTCGTGGTTATAATATTAGCTTAGTTAACAGAGCTGTTATCAAGGTCCACTATCGCATATCAGTTTGGTTTATTAATCAGTTTGGTTTATTAATCATAATCCAATGCCTTAAACTCTGTGAGGCTTATTACAAAAAAACTAATTGCTGTTTCATAAGAGATAATAGTGCAGATCACATCCAACATTTATAATAATTTGCAGTTAATGTCTCACGTTTTCTGGGTATTTTGGTTAGTATTCTCAATTTTGTTAAAAAAATTTCGACTCAAAACAGAAAAAAATGTAATGCCTCATTGCTATTTGTCTCACCAGTAGTTCTGGGATCTGCAACAAGTCAAATGCGGTTCAGTTTTTATTTGGGGAAAAAATAGATTACTAGAAAGGAGTCAAAATGGTAATTGTACGGCATATACTTTGTACATAGTATTGATCTAGTTGGTCAACTCCTGCAAGTATCTCAAAGAAAGGTGTCACTAGAAAATGTGAGGAATAAGGGGTTTTACTTGCTAATATTATAACATTTTTAATTTTTAATTTCCTTTTAAGTTAGCCATGTGTTGGCATTTGCTTTACAGGGAGTGGGGCACAATGATGATAAAGTACTCATTCTTGCCGCCACAAATACACCTTATTCTCTTGATCAGGTTGAGCTTTTATTGTCAGTTATGTGTTATACATTTTTTTGTTTTTTTTTTTTATTTTCTGTTTTTCATCTTCAGCTTTAATTAATATTTATTAATTTCTTATGGGCAGGCTGTTAGGTGGCGTTTTGATAAGCGTATTTATATTCCTCTACCCGACCAAAAGGCTAGGCAACTTATGTTCAAGGTTTATTTTCATGCTACAACAGTAGTTCATTTCATTTTATACAAACTTAAATGCGATAGGGTTTTCATATGGTAGTCAAGGTTAATTTATTGCTTAGAACATAGTCTTTCGACAAAACACTCCAAGGACTATCTAAGTCGAGTGCTGGTATTTTTACGTTGTACCTGATAATGCTCCATTGATTATCAAAATGTTGTAAATTGCTTGTGGCACTCCTATACGTTTATTTGGATACGAAACAATAATAATGTTGTTACTACTATTACAAACCTTTTATTTACCAGAATGTACACATCTTAATTGGCAGGTGCATCTTGGAGATACACCTCAGAACTTGGTTGAAAGTGATTTTGAATACCTAGCAAGCAAGACTGATGGATTTTCTGGTTCAGATATTGCTGTTTGTGTGAGTACTAAATTTTGCTTATCTTTCATTATTACGTTCTTACTTACTGGTAGGAAAAAAGAGGCTATTACATTCTTACTTTTTTGTACTCGACTCCTTCAGACCATGGTGAAGAAAAGTATTAGGAAATGGCCCTTGACTTTCATAACTGATTCATGCAAACTTGGTAACCAATTTTTATTTGTATTACTGCTGTCTGACTGCAATAACCCAACTAAGTTGCAAATGAAGTAAATATATATGTAAGTTATAATTTGCAGGAGAGCTCATTCTTTTTCCTTGATATTTTATCTTTTGGTAAGAAGGGACATAAACGTCATTGCTAATACTTGTGTTTGCGTGATCAGGTTAAGGATGTGCTGTTTCAGCCAGTACGCAAAACACAAGATGCCATATTTTTTCACAAGACCCCCGATGGTTTGTGGATGCCATGTGGGCCCAAACAACCAGGTGCTGTTCAGACTACCATGACGGAGCTTGCTTCCAAAGGTCTTGGATCTCAGGTGCTGACACGCATGCACAAGTAAATGTTGGTTAAAACCGAATTAAAACTGTCAAACCAAAATTTTATTTGGTTTTAAAAATCTAATCGAACCAACCAAATTAAACATGTCAACCGAATAACAACCCAACCAAAAAAACTAAAGTAAATTTTGGTTTGTTTGGTTGAACGAACCAAATAAGAGAAATTAAAATTCAAAAGGTCAAAACTTAATACATACACAAATACATTTAATAATTATAGAAATAAATATCAAGATGTATATCAGTTGAACTAGAATAAGAGAGATTAAACTGAACCAAATATAAAAAACCGAAGTAATTCAAATAAATATCAAGTAAAATTCAGTTTGTTTGGTTGAACCGAAATAAGAGAGATTAAACCAAATAAAATATAAAAAATGGAAGTAATTCAAAAATTCAAGTGAACCGAACCATTTTAACTGAAACCCAACCATTTAATCCAAAATTTGTCAGTTTGGTTGAAAACCAAATAAACCAGATCCAATCAACCCCCCCTAAACCTGAGATTAATAGCAACTAGTTTTAGTCTAATTTCAATTTTGTTAAATATATATTCAACAAGGGATGTACCCTGGTTACCTGTCTGCTTTGTACTTTAAATTTTTGTTTGTGTACTAGATTAATCCTCCCCCAATTACGAGGCACGACTTTGAGAAGGTGCTGGCTCGGCAGCGGCCCACTGTCAGCAAAGAGGACCTTGATGTGCATGAGAGGTTCACAAAGGAGTTTGGCGAGGAAGGTTAATTTCAATTTTAATAATTGTACAACTGTTCCAAAAAAGGTAGAAATTGTATATATTTTTTTACTGAGTTATTATTGTGTGTTGGGACCTTATTTGTATTTGGAAGGGACATGTAGTTGCTCATCAAATCGAATACCAAAATTTCCTTTCAGTGGTCTGACTCGACCCTTTGCTACTTGTATCTATTTCACTCATTATCTTGTTATCAACTCAGGAAATTTCTTGGCTGCTATTCCTTATCTTCTGTCCAGAATAATGAATATATGATTTCCGGTAATTGCATTACCTGGGTGATGTATTGGCAAATTCCCCCATTTACGTCTATATTTTTACATCTCAGGATATTATCGTCTGAGAGAATGCATATTACCTCCTTATCTTGGTACAGTATGATATATCGATGAATAGAAGAATACCTTGGGCCAAGCCCTGTGTAGATGTATATGCCTACATGTGGGTTCCTAGATTCGATCCTAGGAGAATTTTTTTTTTTTTTGGTAGAAAATGATAAAAAAGAAGAGAGGGAAACAAAAAGAATATAGGAGTTCTATTATTGATAGAAAGATCGGTACAAATTCTACCGATCCAAGTGTAGTGTCACGTGGCGACTTGAATTTCTCTGCTTTTCTGTCTTTTGTGACTTGTTAGTTTTTTTTTTTTTAATGTGTAGCATATGATTTTGTACCAGTGGAGTTTGTAAATATGGCATATGGTTGATGTATGGTACAGCATGAAAGAGCTAAGGACCTACATGCAAAAAGGGAACAATTTAAGAATTGATTTTGGCAACTTATAGAAGCACCATTAGAAATATCAGATATCCCTTTTGGTTTTGATATACCTTCTTTTAATATGTTGTACCTTTTTCTGATTTTATATCAGCTATATTATTTCTAGTGAACATTTCTTGAACTGTTTCAAGTTTGATTTTTTCTTTGGTCGTCCATCTCCCATTAGAAGTGAAAACAATAAACAGTTAAAAGTATACAAATATTCTGACAAAAGTTTGCAAATTCAAAAGCCTTATAGGGAAAATCCAAAAAAAAAAAAAAAAAAGAGAAGGCAAGCACAATTTTTCTGGTGTTGAGAATTTACTTTGAAAATAAACCCACTAGGTAATTACAATATCACTTGCGAAAGAATAAAACTTGTTCATTTCATTTGCACAAAGGTCACAGATGCAGTGACAAAAGCTGCTTTGGGCCAAGTGGGCCGAGTAGAGACCGTCGATTTCCTTCCCAACCAGGTGTTTCCATTTGAAAACTTGGCCCCCAGGCTGCACTGGTCGAAATGGAGAGCGAGAAAAAGGCCAAGGCTGTGGTTGAGACACTGACCGACTTCCCTTTTATGATGTCGGGCATGCCCCAGCCTGTCCGGGCCAAACATCGAACCTTGTGACCCGGATACGGATAATATCAAGAAGCTGGAGTTGATTGCGAAACGTCAGCAGGCTGAGAGGGTTGCACTTATCAAGGTGATGTAATTAAAAATCTACTTTAGGCTAATAAATATTAGGAAAAGAGTTGTATGTATTTTTATTACTAAATTGACGGGATGCTTGACCTTTGGTTTAACTCTAATATGGCACCCAACTTTTTTTTTCATATTTTAATAAACAGTTGAGCATTGTGGAGATATATAGAATGGCATCCAATTGTTAGATTAGAGTGATGGGACAGTTTTACTTGTTGCTGTGTAAATTAATTGTCCATGTCGGTGGCGTGTCAACACGTGTCGTGCACATGGCTGTGTCCGGCACAGGAACAGCTTGTTTCTAGGTGGGTCCATGCAAAATGGCTCTATGGGGTTTTTGTCGATTGATTGGACTTGAAGTAGGTATTAAACATGATGAAAATAGACTGAAATGGAACATTAAAAGAAACTAGAGACCAGAGTAGAAAAACAGCAACAGAACAGGGATGACTTGTATAACATTAAAAGAAACTAGGGATCAATATGCTGTGTCAATGAATTGACCGCGTCATGAATAAAAAAGTTGACCAAGTCAGCAGCGTGTCATTTCGAGTTGTGCTCATGGCTGTGTCTGAAACAGGCACAGCTTGTTTCTAGGTGTGTCCATGCAAAATGGCTCTATGGGGTTTTTGTTGATTGATTTGACATGTAGTATTGTAGTAATATGGTAGGGATCAATATGATAAAAATTTAAATGTTCTTGAGACTAAGACGGAAGATTAAAAGAAACTAGGGACCAAAGTGGTAAAACAGTAACAACAATACAGTGTATAACTTACTTTATAATAATAACATTTGAGAGACTAAGTATTAAGAAACGATATATTTGGAATTGTAGGCACATCTGGAGGTGGAGGCGAAACTCGCAGAGCAGGAACAAGAAGCACTGACAACCGACTACAAGAAATACGAGATTCTCGACAAGTCTATGCATGATGGCACCATCCCCAAACTAGCCTCTTGTTATGACATCAGCCTTGCTGAAGATATCTAATTCCCTTCCTTTGTTTTTTATTCCTTGTTATTACTTTCATGGTTGTAGAATGAGATTTGCATTGTCCTTTTTAACCTGGCACAAATCTTAAAGTGGACCCCCCCCCCCCCCACCCATAATCCAAATAGGCACCCGTAGTTCTTTGGGGGTTTAAACTGTGTATATGATGAGAAAGTTTAACTGTGTATATGATGTTTGCTGAGTATTTCAGGATATCTGTAACTAGCGAAACCTGGCTGCTAATGAGTAACGATGGATTGAATGGTTTATGATTTACAAAAGAGTCTGCTTGTGAAAATTAAAATGAATTCACATCACCTAAGAAAATTTTCTATCTATGAAATTGTCATACATTCTTAAAATTGCAAATGAAATTATCACCTATAATTTGAAATTCATATGGAATTTTCAAATTATCAATGTAGATGCAACTATAAGAAGCCATAATAGTATACTCAACTGAATTAAAATACACCTTTATGTTAGTATCACAAAATTAAGTACATAATAAAAAAAGGACTCATATGTCTGTAGACAAGGATATGACTGATATTTATGTGAAACGATAGCAAGTCTGTTGTGAATATATTTTTTAAGATTTCAAGGCGCCAAATCTTCTTCATCAGAGCCCCCATCCAAAAATGACCCAAGTGATTTACGAAGGATGCTGAATGATTTATCATCCTGTTCAAATTGAACAAAATTCAATTCAATTCAATTTAACAAAAATATACAACTTCATAACAAGGTGAATTCAGGTTATAAACATATATATACATGCTGCTGCTTTTTAATTTCTTCTTCAGCACTTGCTACCTTCTCCTTGCATAGTTTCTCTAAATCAGACAGAGTGCTCTTCTCTTTTTTCCCTGAAAATTGAATAAAAAAAATGATGTGATTTTTATTTAAAATGAATAACTAAATAGATAGATCTCTTCTTGAGTTGCTTTATTCTTACTTTGTTGCTCATATTTGGCAAACAGTTTCTCCTTTTCACCTTCATATTTGTCAAACATCTCTACAAAAAATGAAAGCATAAGTTATTAGAACAAAAACAGATCAAAGAAAAAGTATTTTGTTTTGACAATATTACAGAAAACATATCGTTCCATTTGCACAGTGTTGATTTTATGATTTCTGAGAAGGAAATTTCTTATTGAACTAAAAAAGGTTATTTTGTTACAAGTTCCTACTTCCATTTATACTAAAAGCTATTCTAAGTTACCGTTTGTACTATTTTCTACTTATGGTAATACGGTACACATTACTGTTTATTTTATTTCCATAAAAATGTATTTCCTATTTAATTTATTCTTGACCTCTTGATCTATGATGAGCGGCTGAGATCAAATCTTCTTCTTTATTTTCAACACACAGCCTTGCTATTTTCAAAATTAGAAAAAGAGATGAGCAAAGGTACCCTTGAAAGATTGTAAAGAGGCATCTTTTTCTTTCGCAAATTTCTCATATGCTGCTTGAAACTTGGCATATTCATTCTTCAGTGAGCTTTCACCTACACCAATCAAGTTCATATTAGCTCAATATTTAACTATATATACATTACATCACACCATTTGGTTGCACAATGGCTCCGGAACAAACGATTTGATATTAGCCAATCTTTATCTCTCTCTCTATATTATGACCTCTTTAGAAACTAGAAAGCTTCAATAGGGACTTCAAGAAATTTTGTCTGAAATAGTACAAAACAAGGAGTTAGTGTCAAATCAGGATACATTAAATTCAATTCAGAACAAGTGATTGAGTAATCTTTGCAAAAGACCCCCTTGATATCAGGTAACTGAAAAAGACCCTTGCTTCTAATTTGTTTGAAATATTTCAGACAAAAAAATATTCCTTAACATATTAAACACATTTTTTTTTTAAGTTTTCAATGCAAAGCAATTGTAGGAGCTTTTGTAAAGTTCTTTTATTTTTTCCATTCTAAGTTAAAAACATAGCTTACTAGAAGCAAATAAATAATTGTAGAATCAGTAGCAACAAAATAAAGCCTAAAATTAAGACTACAGCTAACAAATTGTTTTCATGAATTGGACACATTAATATATAATTACGCAACGCAAGACAAACAAAAATATGACTATTAATTCAATTTTACCTGTCTTCTATGAAATGCATATAATCTCAGCTAAAATTATTAAAAGATAACTACAAAAGTTAGAAGGCATGCATCCAGTTAATACACAAATATAGTTTTTTCACCTAAAGATTTTGTCAGATCAGACAAGGATCCAATTTTAATCAGGATGATTCACAAATTGATTTGAGGAACTTCCCTATAATTGCAAGAATAATTTGAATAAAATAATTCAGATAAGTAGGCAGAATACCAAATAACTGAACCAGTTCAGTAAGGATCAATCAAAAACCAGTACATCAGTGATGGTATCACCCATGATTTGTCTGTCAACATCATAAACCATTCTGATCTGAGTTCTAATTGTAACTTCAGATAGCTTCTCAGAAATTGGACGCCTATATTTTTAGATTATAAAATAAACTGATTATTATCACACAAAAGAATTTTAATTTAACATAATAGTCATATTGGACACCTATATCTTTAAATTGGATGCCTCCATATAAGGTTCGGTGCCCCATTTTCATCACTTTACTGTAAACGAACGCTTCAAAATAATATTGTTCGACATCATGCGTAACCCTTTTTCACCCCTTGTTTAAAAGGCCTACAAAAATGTGAAACTAATATGAAATTTTAATAAGTGTAAACCTAAACTTAGAACAAGTGAGTAAATATCAAAACAAAAATCAAGGAGATAAAAATAAATTGAACTTCAACCTGGGTATATATAATGTTTCAGTCCATTCTAGTAATTGGTATATACCAAGCAAATTTTCATTAAAGCTTCATTTACACCACCAGGCTTAATATTTAGTGATTTCTAAAAATACTGCAGAGAGAAATCCAACTCAGTTAGAACATCCATTTGAATAAAAAAGAATGTAATACACAATTTTCCAATAGTGAGACTTAGAACGTCTCTTATGTGAGACAATTTGAAAGCTTATACTCTGAAACAACAGCTGCCTTTTTCTGTTTTGCTAAAACAGATTCTAATGCTTGCAAAAGCCAGTTGGCGGCTTCAACTCCATATCCTGTCTGTATACTCAAAATTCATATTTGAATCAGTATGTAATTTACATTTCTGGTAATTGGCAGCCTCTGTCAATCGTTCAAAAAGAATTAGTATGAATTCTCTCGAAAAATGTGCAACTCCATATCCCGTCTGTTATTTACTTTCTTATTTAAAGAAGTCTATGAACTAGAAAGCACATTTATTTCTTGGAGCAAGTAATCAACATAACAATAACACCACTACCTATTTTCATGTTTTGCTGTTATTCTCAACATTCATTTTTCTAAGAGAAAACAGAACTACCTTAATAAGAGTACGATAAAATTTCTCCAGCACCATTGTATCATGTCTGATTCCAGATGGTAGCACGTTCGATTTTGTACTAGATTTATCTGATACAGTAAAATTCCAGATCAAAATATTTATTCTGAAAGCCCCGACATTGCTTGAGCCCAACAATAGAACTCCTACAAAAAAAATATATATATATATTAAAGACAAGTTTAGAATTGGAAATATATTAAAGACAAGTTCAAAATTGGAAATATATCTGTTGAACTGGTTTCCAAAATTAGAAATATATTTGTTGAACTAGTTGGGGGATTGATTTGTGGATGATGGCTTGGGAGCCAGAACATTTCCCTAAAAATGATGGTATTAACATCAGCTCTTTGTACAATCGCCTTTCTGCTAACAAACTATTTTATCATTACAAACAACAATTTAACAAAATAACATATAAACCCGCGTGCCGAACACGGGCTACAACCTAGAAAGCTGATATCAGTACCCGCGCTATAGTACCCGCACTGTACCCGCACCATAACTTCCATAACTGCCATAACAACTAGATTGGACCGCAAAATCTGCAGGACTGAATTTTTTTCCCAAAGTATTAATATCTATACACGGAAGTATTTATACCTATGAATTGAAGTATTTATATCTATGAAATTAACAACTTTTACGTAAATAATTATTTTTTCATCTATATTTCTCAAATGTATCCGCATCATAAATGCATGGTGGGGACCACTCAAACTAGATGAGGGACCATACACGTTTTTAGAGGTGGGTTTTTTTTCTCCGTTCATTTTCGTCCATATTTCTGACGATCTGTGAAGAATTTTACAATTCTAAAACCACTAACGTCTTCTACACAATTTTTTCTTTCAAATGAGATCCATGATGACGTACTTTCAAACTCGTCGTCAAACAAGTATTTATACCTACACTTGCAGTATTTTTTACACATGACACCGATGATATCTGAAAGTATTAATATCAAGTACTCCAAGTATTTATACCTATGTATTGTAGTATTTATACCTATGTGGTCAACTATTTTTGTTAGAGAAATGTTGTAAGTGTTTTTGACAGATGAATATATTATACTATATAACATCTGAAAGTATTAATATCAAGTAATACAAGGATTTATATTTATGCACGAAGTATTTACATCTATGGGGTCAACTATGTTTGTTAGAAGAAGATTGACGCATGGACAATTATGGAAGGTTGATGCAGGAATGCGGGGTCCCCATTACTTCATTTAAGGAAGGTTGACGTGGGGACCATTAGGGACTGAAAAAGGGAGTGATCATATCAAGTGACGCCACAAGTATTAATATATTATTTTGTAAGTATCAATTTCTTATCTTGCAAGTATTTATATTTATAAAGGCTGACGCTGGACGAGTGTGGGGACTGAAAATGGGGAGACTACGTAATTAGTGGGGACCATAGTACATCATGCCTTTCAAGTGCATATATTTAAAAAATAATAATGCAATTTCAAGTGCAAGTTTCAAACAAATACTGATAATTTTAATTAATTATATTTATAGTACACAACACATAATGTAAATAATGCGAGATATATATTTTTCAAAAACTTATATTCATAATGCAAAAATATATTGTAATTTATCAAAAAAAATATATACATAATACAGACGAGTTTCAGACTAATGCAGATAATTTTAATTCATTACAATACACATGCATTATATATTGTAAATAACGCCAGATGTACATTTTTGAAAAATGTGAGAATAGCTTTTATAAGAATTGTCTACGTACTTTTATGGCCAATATATGTACTTTTAGGAGTAAAATTAGGGTGTTCCTAAGTTCATCAAACCTCTTTGTGCACTCAACTAAAAAATCTATCGAATTGGTGTCAAACGACGAATTCAAACAGTTGAAATCCTTCTACCTTACCAGCGATACGTCTACATGCAAAAAAAAAATATTTTTTAAATTAATTTTGTATAGAGTCAAGCGGTAAAAAAATGTTCAAATAATGAATGGATTAAAATTAATTTATAAACCTTCTAATTTTGACAGCTTGACTTTATACTAAATTAATTCGAAAGCTTGATATTTTTGCATGTAGACGCGTCACTCATAATGTAAATGGATTCCAACAATTTAAATTTGTTTTTTAAAGCTAATCTAATAGATTTTAGAGTGAGTCGCAAAGTAGCTTGGTGAACTTTAAGAACACTCAAGTTTTACTCTAATTTTAGAAATAAATTGTCATTATATGTCAAACTGAATAAATTAATTAGTTATCTTTAAAATATTCTTCCTATATTTTCATTTAAAATAATTAAAATTCATTTTATTTTTTAAATAATGTGTGGTGCAGCTTTTCCTCAAATATAATATCCGCTCAAGTTTTGCCACTTGCGCGCTGAATCACTTTGCAAAGGAATACAAACAAAATTAAGAATAAATTTAATATGTGACCAACACGATTACACAGATTAGACTTTTTTACAAGTGATGTTAGGCTAATGATTATGTTGCATCTGTGAGGTGCGCTAAGAATGACTTTCACAGCGCATGAGATCCCTTAATCCCTTGTGAAGCAAAAAAAGAAATTATATTTTTGATATATATGTGGTGCTTAATTCAAAAGTTCTGATTGGAAATTCACTACTGTTAATGGCACTAATTTTTAGATACTTGATTGTGTGGATTCTTTTTGTTCTTATCACACAAGTTTCTGTTGTTACTCTTACTTTGATTTTTTTTTTTTTTTAAATTTTGTTCTGATTAAGGGGCTTGATATAGTTGCAATGTATAATGTATAATTTGGTTTCAGCCGAGAACTAACATTTGGTTTAGTGGTTAAAGCACATGATCTTTATGTGAAATATGATGAGTTCGAAACTTAAATGGAAGAAATCCTTTATTGTAATCATTGACCTCCAACCTTCGTCAAAATAATTTGATTTGAGTTAGTTTGACCTTGAGGGAACCACAGGTTTATACTTGGACCGACATTTTTTTTATTATTTGTCAATGTGGTTTGATCATTGAATTTTAATCTGAGCCGGATGTTTATTTGTTATTATTGGATTTAATTGGCGCTAATCAAGAATTGAGTTTAAATGATCCAGTTTTGGAGCTAGCATGCATATCCAAATGAAAAGTTGGACCATAGTGATGTTGATTTTGGTTCACATAGTACTGGACAGTTGCTTTATTAGAATAATTAATTGATCCCTCTCCAGAGACAAGAGGCACAAACTAGAGACAGCTTTCCTAGATGCTAACATAAAAAGAGGAAAGATGATTACTTGCTTCTAGAGAAGGAAATACGTGACACGCCGTGACGTGACGTGACAAACACGTCGTGATTTGGTCACGTGACGTGATGTGACGTGATCAATTTTTTTTTCACGTGACGTGACTAAAATGGTGGCGGATGGTCACGTCACGCGAATGGTCACGTCACGCGTAGTCACGCCGTGACTATACGTGACGTGATCACACGTGACGTGACGTGTCGTGACGTAAATTAGCCGTGTCAATTATTTTATATTTTAATTTAAATTGTTGAAAATTTAGAAAAAAAATAAAAAAAATTATAAAACAAATAAATAATATTGTAAAGATTATTTTTTTTAGGAAATATTACATCTGATATTACTTGAAAAATTTAAATTACAAATATTTATTAGACTAAACTAAAGAAAA
The DNA here is from genome assembly GCA_024447775.1 of Carex cristatella. Classification (NCBI taxonomy): domain Eukaryota; kingdom Viridiplantae; phylum Streptophyta; class Magnoliopsida; order Poales; family Cyperaceae; genus Carex; species Carex cristatella. Next base: position 5,150,770 of record JAJHPF010000008.1, on the reverse strand, counting down.
TAAAAATCAGTACTACATGAGTACCAATATCACTGAACTTACACTAAAATAAAAATCTGAATACTCTATACATATAAAAAAAGTTTGATACTCTATGTTTCATACCGTGACGTGACGTAACGTGATCACGTGATGTGACGTGACGTGACTGGTTCGCATGACGTGACGTGACGTATATTTTCACTAGAATGTGGTCACGTCACGCGAATGATCACGTCACGCGTCACGCGAGTCACGTCACGTAATTGACACACGTGACGTGACGTGACGTCTCGTGATGCCGTGACAAATTTCCTTCTTTACTTGCTTCTGTTAGAAAATCAAATTCCCCTCCCTTTTTTATTTACAAGGTGTGTATATATGTCTGCTTTTTTTCTTTTTACACGTGCCGTCACCCATCAATCAAGGTGCCATTCTAAAATAGGAATTCGTATCCTCTGCATGAAACTTTAAAAGAATCTTTTGAGTTAATGCATCTGTACTCTCCAATCAACTTTAAAATACGTGCCAATAAAATCTGCACTAATATTAAAGACCCCCTATTTTATGAAAATATATAAATTTGCTACAATTAATTCGGGATCCAATTAACAGTATCCTGAAATTCCTATAATCTCGAATCTAGCCGTCGAATTTTTTTTCGAGAACACATATCGAAACAGCTGATTTTTTTACACGCATCTCAAAATAGTTTGATATCTGGATTTGAATTACATAAATTTCATAATCATTGTTCACTGGTCTCTAATTTCAGCAAATTCAGATCCCTACTATAAAGACATGTGTCAGATTGACTTCGTTTAAAATCAGACGGTCAAAATGTATTAACTCAAAAGATACTCTTTTGAATTATTGCAGATGATGCGGACTCCTAAAATAGAGTCTTCATGTGTAGAAACCCAACTAATGTCTATATTGTAAGTTTGATATGCCTAAATTTTATACAAATATATTTAAAACTTTTAATAAATTTAAATATCACCATAAAACTAAACTATCTGTATGAATTCCAGCTCAGATTATATGTCGGACCGGTTTTGAATGAGACTTTGTCCAAAACAAAACCGTTGAGACAAAAAACTCCACCTAAAATTGTCTTAATTTCACCTCTCATTTCCTTCTTAATTATTAATTGCGCACAAATGAGAACTATCATTTGGTCTAGTGGCTAAGGCACATGGTCTCTATGTGAGAGGTTATGAATTCGAAACTCAGATGGAGAAAATCATTTGTTATAATAACAAAGGTATTAAATAGTTGGGTGGCTTGACTTCCAACTTTACTCAAAAAAAAAAAAAAAAAAAGTTAATTGCGCGCAGACTCTGCACAATTTTTTTTATTAATAGAAACCCTTTGTAAATGAAAGGGTAGCGACGAGCAAGAAGGAAATAATTAATTGTGAAACTTATTTTTTTTTAGAAAAATTAATTATGAAACTTATGTATTATTAAAAAGGAGGGATCACTCGAACAAAATAATTATATATTTTGACAATCATGAAAATTGATTTTAGAAAAAAGATTCAAATAAAATAGTAAATGGAAACTATATATATATATATATATATATATATATATATATATATATATGAGGTTGGCTAATATCAAATTGATTGTTCCTGAGGTCCCGTACAATTAAGTCATTTTTTAATTTTCAAAGTCCGAAATGTTGATCCAAACCGTTAGATATGATCCCTATATTAAAATATGCTTGGAGACCAAATTTATATTTTTCTGAATATTTTTACTATTTATTAAGTCACTTTGAAAATTGTTGATCCGATGGTGGCTTAACCAAAAAGTAAAAACATAAACCACGTTGGATCAGCGATTTTCAAATTGTCTTAATAAAGAGTAAAAAAGTTCCAAAAAATATATAATTTGGTCTCTAAGCACATTTTAATATAGAGATCACATATAATGGTTTGGATCAACATTTTGGACTTTGAAAATTGAAAAATATTTTAGTTGCACGACACCTCAGGAACAATCAATTTGATATTAGCCAACCCCTCTCTCTCTCTCTCTCTCTCTCTCTCTCTCTCTCTCTCTCTCTCTATATATATATATATATATAGGACAGGGCTACGGTGCTACGTGTAGCATAGAGCACTTTCGTGCAACGGCTCCAAATTTGAGTTTTTAAAATCCTAACGGTTGATCCGAACCGTTAGATGTGTTCTCCATATTAAAATGTGCTTGGAGACCAAATTTTACATTTTTTTGAAATTTTTTTACTATTTATTAAGCCACTTTGAAAATCACTGATCCAACGGTGACTTAACCAAACAGTGAAACCGTTGGATCGTCGATTTTCAAAGTGGCTTAATAAATAGTAAAAAAAATTCAAAAAATATAAAATTTGGTCTCCAAGCACATTTCAATATGTAGAACACATCTAACGTTTTGGATCGACCGTTAGGATTTTAAAAACTCAAATTTTGAGCCGTTGTGCGGAAGTGCTATATGCTACGCGTAGCATATTAGCAATTTCCTGTGTGTGTGTGTGTGTGTGTGTGTGTGTGTGTGTAGTGATATTATACCATGCTTTGGAAATTAAAGTTGGTGTTTTAATTTCTGCCCATATCTTCATTTTTAAAGCTTAAATAGTCAATCCGAATTTCTCAACATGTTCTTCATATTGAAATGTGATTGGTACATTTTTTGAAAGTTTTTACTATTTTTTATAGAATTTTTGAAAATCAGTATTTTTCATATGAGCTGAGTCAAGTTTGGACTTTATTTAGTTTAGAGTCTAACTCAATATGATTTATTGAGCTGTCCAACTCATTAGCTCGATCATGAACCGACTGTCTCATTAGCAGGCCTAATAATACTACTAGATTATATTTCTGAATTAATATAACGACACCGGCATGATATCCTGATATACTTTTGTCTTTTTTGAAGCTAGCTAGATCTCATTCACCCAATCATATTACTCTTTGTCTTCTTTAAGCTAGATCTCATTCACCCAATTATATTACTTTTTGTCTTATATAAGGGCACCCTCGTACGTAGCTTGCGACTATATATGAAACCAGAAAACAAACCAAAACACGAAACATACCTCTAATTCTCTATCTATATCCACCTTTCACTCCAAATGGACCCGGAGATCCAAATGACATCAGATGCAGAGGTCCCGGAGCTCGAAGTTGAACATGTCATAAAGGGCCCGGGGACCGATGTTCAAAGTTCATCATCATCAAATTCTATTTTCCGTGCCCCAAAACACATTAGATATGGTCGAGAATCGGATTTTACGCCTAAGGTGGTTTCTATTGGGCTATACCACCATGGAAGTGAAAACCTCCTACCCATGGAAGCTACAAAAGTCCGGTGCATGTCGGACCTTCTGGAGAAGAAGCGACCAGCTGGTGTAAGTAAGATCGATCAGGTGCCTGTCGACCCATTTATGAAGTTTGAAACCCGTGCCCGTAGTTTCTATAAAAAAAAATTCCCCAAAATTAGTGATGTTAAATTTGTTGAGATGCTAGTTCTGGATAGTTCCTTTATTATCCGAATAATGCTATCTTTCTTTCGAGTGAAGAGCATGAAATTTCTAGAGGTGAACATGAAAGAGGTAATATCCGACTTGCTTCTGTTGGACAATCAAATTCCCCTCTTTTTTATTAACGAGGTGTATTACTTGGCTTTTTCCAAATGAGCCCGATACCAAAATTAGAGAGGTGGTTGAACATTTTATATGCAAATGCTTGGATTTGCCATGGACAAGCAGTGGTAATTATTGGATGTATACCCACTCAAACCATTTGCTCGACTTTTATTGGCAATCCGTGGCATGTCATGTACCAGTAACTGCTCGAATTTTATGGAAAAAGCCTAGGAGATTCAGATCGGCGGGACCCAACTGGACAGATAACCGCGGTGTGAGAAAGTTGATAGCGAATGCAACTGAACTTCACCAGACAGCAGGTATACAATTTTATACCAACGGGTTTCAAATAAAAAAAAAATATATAGGTCATGATCTAGTTGAATTTTCCAAGGGCAAGGGCATCATGCGGATGCATTGCCTAAATATTGACCCAAGTATGGCGACCTTATTAGTAAATCTCATCGCCTTTGAGCACTCCATGTCACCCTCCTTACGAATTATTAGCACCTACATAAAAATTATGGATGATCTCACTGATTCAGAAAAAGATGTGGAGTTACTCCAAAAATTTGGCATTATCTATAACACCCTGAGGAGCCACACAGAGGCAGTCACTTTCTTCAATGATATTGGGAACCTTTGTTTGATCGATTACCACAAAATTCATTTATCCGACTTGTTAAGAGATGTGCAGAACTACTACGAGTCAAGATGGAACCGTAGTTTGGCGAGCTTGAATAATAACTACTTAAATAGCCCATGGGCGATCATTTCAGTGTTCGCAGCTGTCATCCTGCTAATTCTTTCAGTACTTCAGACATACTACGCTATCGAAGCATATTACAACCCCAGGAAATAATTAGCTATCAGTTTCCATGTTTTTACAATTTGCTATCTTGTTCTCCTAATCTAATATTGTTAATTTTCCTTTATCCTTTTTTCGTTTGATTTGGTTTGCTTCCCTATGTATCGCAATGATTTGATTTGGTTTGGTTTGGTTTGCTTCCCTATGTATCTCAATGATGTTCACAATTTGGAGTTGAAATTGTCATTAATGTACTATGTTGGCATGTTGCTCCCCCTCTCATTTATTATATATTTGTAGCTCTCATTGTAGTTTGTTATTCTTGTGGTATTGTATATATAAGCGTAGAGCACTGTACATATGGCGCTGGTTTTATTTTACAAAACAATAAATCAATTATCTTAAAAAAAAAATTGTGGTGGTGATAATTAACACTTAATTTAAACTGGTTGCAAGAACAAAGCTCTATAAATTTCACCTGGTTCTGGCTCCAACAAATTTAGACTAGGCCAGATACAGCATACCACCACCGTTAAAATTAAACTTTTGTTTCTTGCAAATAAGTATAGGAAAAATGTGGTAACATGTCGTTAACATTTCATAATGGTACATTGGTACATGATGCATGGTCTATCATCAAAACTGAATTAATGTGCATTTCTGATGCAAGATAATGGCCGTTTTTTTTCTTTTCATTTTAGTTTTCTGTTTGTTTGGGTTGTTTTTTTACTCTTTTTTTTTCGTGCCTTTTTTCCCTGATACTTGAAGGAACGAGGTAGGAAAAGGAATGTACATAAAATAAAAAAAATTCCATATGTTTGTGCTCTGTAATTCTGTATAAGCTTGGTTATATATCCTGGTTTTGAAATTTAGGAAGTGGATATCGGGGGCATATCCTCTTTAGATTATAAGGGAGTCCGCTTTAAGATTTGTGTCTGGTTAAAAAGAATGATGCAGATCTCATTCTACACGATATGAACTAAAGTGGATATCTGGGTGTCAAAATGCTTCTGGCGTGGTTGGATATTTTATTATTCTCGTCTCTTGCAGATAAAAAGGGGTGTGAAAAATTGGAAATGGTTTTAAAAAAACTTTCGAGCAGAGAACGAAGTAGATTGAGAACTGTTGTGTGTAAAGACAATATTATTCATGTGAGAAGTCGCATGTTCGAAATACGAATGGGAGAATCCCTTATGGATATTAAGTAGTTTGATAGTTTGACATCTAATATTTAGTCAAAAGAACGGAGTAGGTCGTCTAATCAGTGCATATGAAAATTGATGTGAGCATGTGCGAATATTAAGCAGAGCACATCTTAAAACGGATCAGATAGTCATGTAGTTCATCGAACTTAAGTCTGATGCCTGTTAGACCTACTCCACGGTATTGGACCCTTAGGTAAGTAACGAGGGTAAAATAGTCAATAGTTCAAGAGATGTTCTCATCCGTAGCCTCAGGCCTTCAATAATTAAATTATTGTTTTTTGGTGTTGTGGATGAACAAAAAAAAAAAAAAAAAAAAAAAAATCTGTTTTCTGACTGATAAGTTACAAAAAATTCATTCTGTTCTAATAACATTAGTAAATTAATTTCTTGAATCAGGTTAGTGTAAGTGCAAAACTATCCATTTCTTGTGGCGCAGTGAGGCACCAGTGGGTGAATTGCAATGAGGTGAAATATGCACAGGATTTCAGAGATGGAGAACAATAAAGGCAATGGTTTGAAATAATTACATGGATAAGTTCTGTGGATAATTCAGAGCAAAAAAAAAAAAGATGAAACTTTTTATTATAAATTTGGCGTAGTACTTCTCATAGTGATAATTTAAGGAGCAATTCTCCTGATCCTAGTACATCTCATACCAGTATAAACAGTTGATATATATTTTGTAGATAAATTGCCGAGCATCTCAGAATGATCCTCTTTATTCCCTTTTTTCATTTTCTTAAAATAATTTGTGGGTCAGGGTCGAATGAGTAATTTTTTCATGGACATGATATCAAATTTGATCCAATGTCCTGTCTAAACAGCCGCGTTAAGATTAGTGTATAAATTTAAATTATAAATTGTTAAATTTATACTCAGAATTATTTGACACGAATCGAATGATCTGGTCCGGACACCAGGGGTAAATATTTTAACAGATCTAATTTGGCTTCATTCAGCGCACGATCCAATATCTAACACATCTTCATTCTTTAATCCGTGCGCTGCATTAAGTTAAATCTACTCTGTTAAAATCTTTACTCGATTTTCTAAATAAACAATTTGTGGCCCAAATAACGTGAAATAATTACAGCCCAACCCAATTGAATGTTTGTCTAGTTTCTCTAAAGTAATCCAAGTTTTTGTGGTTACATCATAACCGTCCGATCATAAGTTGAATGTACGGAGAGCCTTTAATATTCGTGTCAGTATAGATCAGACGGTTTGATCGATAAGTGACAAGTTGAGTTACTTTGGGAACCAATTCAGTACAAATAAGGATATCAATCCTCCTCCTCCCGCGCAGCGATTAAACCAACCAAACCCCTCCTCTCAAAAGGCGAGGGTTTTGCCAAATCGGAGCTTCCTCCGACACTTCTCTCCAGGTTTCGCTCTATGTATGTAAGTGTGTGTGAGTTTATCAATTTTTTCTCTAATTGTTGGCCAAATCCGATCTAGTGCGAGGTGAGGTGAGGAGAGAGGAAAGGGATAGTGGTCGCAGTAGAAGAAAATGAGATTCTTTTAGTTTCCCTTTTGGAGAATTACGATATAAAGGTTTCTCTTGGTTCAATTTAATAATTTATTAGCTTCATCATCTGCATTCCTTTTGGTTAATTGGGGTTGATTTTTTTTCCTTATTTGTTAGTTTTGTCCTAGGGTAACCTTAACTGGTTCATATCGGTAACAGTCTAGGCTATCATTTTTTATTTTTATTCAAATCTGAGGTAAATTTTTATTGAGACTCTGTAGCATATCTGAATATAGCTCCAAACCAAGAGGACTAGACTTTGTAGAAAATATGCAATGCTACCGGTAAATATTATATTATGAAATTTAGAGGCGGGGATACATAATTTGTGGGGTGTTCTTGAAATTCCCACTTTTTTTCTTTTATTATTGAAACCTGAGGTAAAATTTCATTGAAACTTCATAGCATCTGAATTCAGCTCCAAATCTTGAAGGGTAAATATGATACAATTTCACTTTATAATTTAGAAGGGCAAATATGATATTATGAAATTTAAAGGGGGAAATATGTAATTTTGAGGTTTTTGAGGGGCATATATGAAATTCCCCCTTCTACTTTTTGTAATTGAAATCTGAGGTAAAATTTCTCAAGATGACTAGAGTTGCTAGAAAAAGATACAATGCTACTGGTACAACTGAACCAGGCCTGATTAACTGCTAACAACAGGTAACATTTGTGGTTACAGGTGCTAATGGCCTCAACATCACAAGCAGGGGGGCAAGCGCCACTTTCAATTGAGGAACAGAGAAAAATATTTGCTGAATTTGAGGCGAAGGTTAAAAGGACTGTCTACATTGAACACCTCTCTCCCCAGGTTATTTAATTTACTTTTGCTTCTCTGCTTTTCTGTCTTTTTGTGACTTATGATTTTGTACCAGTGGGAGTTTGTAAATATGGCATTTGGTTGATGTATGGCACAGCTTATAGAATCTGATTTTATATCAGCTATATTATTTCCAGTGAACATTTCTTGAACTGTTTCAAGTTTGATTTTTTCTTTGGTCGTCCATCTCCCATTAGAAGTAAAAACAATAAACAGTTAAAAGTATATAAATATTCTGACAAAAGTTTGCACATTCAAAAGCCTGATATGGAAAATCCAAAAAAAAATAAAAAGAAGGCAAGCACGCAATTTTTTCTTGTGTTGAGAATTTACTTTTGAAAATAAACCCACAAGGTAAATTACAATATCACTTGTGAAAGAATAAAACTTATTCATTTCATTTCCACAAAGGTCACAGATGCAGTGATAAAAGCTGCTTTGGGCCAAGTGGGCCGAGTAGAGACCGTCGATTTCCTCCCCAACCAGGTGTTTCCATTTGAAAACTTGGCCCAGGCGGCACTGGTCGAAATGGAGAGCGAGAAAAAGGCCAAGGCTGTGGTGGAGACACTTACCGACTTCCCTTTTATGATGTCGGGCATGCCCCGTCCCATCCGGGCCAAGCGGGCCTGGGTCGAACTGTTCCCTGACCGGCCTACCCGACCTGGGAAAAAATCAATCGAGTTTCGGTGGGTCGAACCTCGTGACCCGGAGTCGGATAATATCAAGAAACTGGAGTTGATGGCAAAAAGGCACCAGGCTGAGAGGATTGCACTTATCAAGGTGATGTGATTAAAATCTCCTTTAGGCTAATAAATATTAATTAAAAAGTTGTATGTATTTTTATTACTAATTTTTCATATTTTAATAAACAGCTGAGCATTGTGTGGAGATATATAGAAATGGTATCCAGTTGTTATCAAGGTGATGTAATTAATAATTTTCTTTAGCAGAGCCGGAACTAGAAAATTTAGATGGGTGGGGCTATAAAATTTAAAATTTAAAATGCATAATGCATTGCCGGGATTGAGGGTGCAGGATTTGAGTTTTTCTCGACTTATTGGCTATAGCACCCTTACAGATTTTCTGTGGCACACAGAACCATCTCTGTGGTATTCTTTAGTGTGTTTCCAGGCTGAATCCCTGCCGTGTCTTGGCTGTCAGCCTGTTAACGTGCATCGTGCACATGGCTGTGTCTGACACCCGTACGGCTTGTTTCTAGGTGTGTCCGTGCAAAATGGGGGGTAATGATTTTAACAGGTTAGTTTTGGCTTCATACAGCACGCGAATCATATGCAGTGCAGTTTGATTCTATAATCTGTTCATTGCATGAAGCCAGAACTGCTCTGTTAAAATATGTACCCAAAATGGGGCTCTATGGGATTTTTGTCGATTGATTTGACATGTAGTAATATGGTAGGGATTAATATGATGTAAATTTAAATGTTCTTGAGACTAAGACGGAATAATAAAAGAAACCAGGGACCAAAGTGGGAAAACAGTAACAACACTACTATGATGACTTGTATAATTTACTTCATAGTAATAAGTAATAACATTGTACAGCCTAAAGATTAAGAAACGATATATTTGGAATTGTAGGCACATCTAGAGGTGGAGGCGAAACTCGCAGAGCAGGAACAAGAAGCACTGACAACTGACTACAAGAAATATGAGATTCTCGACAAGTCTATGCATGACGGCACCATCCCCAAACTCGCCTCTTGTTACGACATCAGCCTTGCTGAGGATATCTAATTCCCCCTCTGTTTTTTATTTCTTGTTATGACTTTCATGGTTGTAGTTCTGGAGTTCAGATCTGGTGCAGTACCTTTTTAACCTGGCACGAATCTTAAAGTAGACGCCCTAATTCTACCCAGTGCAGTACCCGGAGGATATGCACCTGTAGTTCTCTGGAGGGTTTAACTGTGTGTATGTTTAGAAAGTTAACTGTGTAGATGATGTTTTCTTAGTATTTCATGATATCTGTAACTAGCGAAACCTGGCTGCTAATGACTAATGATAGGTAGATTAAATGGTTTATGATTTACAAAAGTCTGCTTGTGAAGATTAAAATGATATACTATGGACAATTATAAGAACATCTATATTTATGAAATTAAATTGAAATTAATTTAAAGTTAATTTAAAAAGAACTGTACTCATGCAATTAAATTTAATTGCTTTTAGTATTTAGAAATTGAAAAAAAAAATTATCTATATCCTAGAATTAATTTCTGAGATGGATGAGTTAATATACATTTTTATAGTAATTTCATTAAAAGAAAATTTTCTATCTATGAAATTTCCATACATTCTTAAAATTGCAAATGAAATTACTACCTATAATTTGAAATTGTAATGGAATTTTCAAATTATCAATGTAGATGCACAACAATAACAAGCCATAATACTATACTCAACTGAATTAAAATACACCTTTATGTTAGCATCACAAAATTAAGTACATAATAATAAAAAAAAGACGCATATGTCAGTAGACAAGGATATGACTGAAATTTAGGTGAAACGAAAGAAAGTATATTTTGAATATATTTTTTAAGATTTCAAGGCGTCAAATCTTCTTCATCAGAGCCACCATCCAAAAATGACCCAAGTGATTTACGAAGGATACTGAATGATTTATCATCCTGTTCAAATAAACAAATTTAAATTTAAATTAAATTCAATCTAACAAAAATATATATACAACTTCATAACAAGGATCAGGCTATACGCATATACCTGCTGCTTCTTTATTATTTCTTCTTCAGCACTTGCTACCTTCTCCTTGCATAGTTTCTCTACATCAGACAGAGTGCTCTTCTCTTTCTTTCCTGAAAATTGAATAAACAAAATGATGCGATTAATATATTTAAAATGAACAACTAAATAGATATATCTATTCTTGAGTTGCTTTATTCTTACTCTGTTGCTCGTATCTGGCAAACAGTTTCTCCTTTTCACCTTCATATTTGTCAAACATCTCTACAAAAAAGGAAAGCACAAAAATAAAACCAAGTTATTAGAACAAAAACAGATCAAAGAAAAAGTATTTTATTTTGACAAGATTACAGAAAACATATCATTTCATTTGCACAGCCTTGCTATGTACAAAATTACAAAGAGAGATATGCAAAGGTACCCTTGAAAGATTGTAAAGAGGCAGCCTTATCTTTTGCAAATTTCTCATATGCTCCTTGAAACTTGGCATATTCATTCTTCAGTGAACTTTCACACTACAACAATCAAGTCAAGATTAGCTACATATTTTAACTATATAAATTACCAAAATATCCCATAGGGTTATTATTACCTCTTTAGAAAGCTTCAATAGGGACTTCAAGAAATTTTGTCTGAAATACAAAGAGTTAGTTTCAGATCAGGATACATTAAATTTAACTCAGAACAAGTAATTACATAATCTTTGCAAAAGACCCCTCGATATCAGGTAACTGAAAACTGACCCTTGCTTCTAATTTGTTTGAAATATTTCAAACAAAAAAAGATTCCTTAACATGTTAAACACATTTTTTTTAAGTTTTCAATACAAAGCAATTGCTGTTTTGCAAATAATTGAATTTGAGGAGCTTTTGTAAAGATCTTTTATTTTTTCCATTCTAGGCTTAGAACATAACTTACTAGAAGCACACAAATAATTGTAGAATCAGTAGCAACAAAATAAAGCCTAAAATTAAGATTACAGCTAACAATTTATTATTACACAATGCAAGACAAACAAAAATATGACTATTAATTCATTTTTAATTACCTGTCTTTGTCAGCCTTAGACTTGGCATCATCTATCACATTGCGAATCTGTGATGCCACACTGTTGTCAAGAAAACCCGATAATAGCTTGTCAGTGTTTTTACGGATGCTAATGTTAAGCCTTCTATACAATAAATATAATCTCAGCATAAAATTATTAAAAAATAACTACAAAAGTTAGAAGGCATGCATCCAGTTAATATACAAATATAGTTTTTTCACCCAAACATTTGTCAGATCAGACAAGAATCCAATATTAATCAGGGTGATTCATAAATTGATCTAAGGAACTTCCCTAGAATTGCACGAATAATTTGAATAAAATAATTCAGATAAGTACCTTCCAATTGTTTCTTCACTCTTCTTCTGGCCATCTTTCTGTGCCTTCTCTCTGATGCTATGTAAGGCTGATATGATTCCTTTTATATCACTGGAATTGATAAATACATCTAATGCATGTTTAATTTCAAGGATAGATCTGAAATTTGTCTATATAAGAGGGATAATTAATAAATAATCCAGGTAAAATTTTCTATCTGTTGTTTTAAAAATGATAAATGCTACTTTCTGATTTCAGCAGAGAAGAATCTTGCAATCAGTTTGGATTTATTCAGTGAGGAACTGACATGAAAATTACATAATCAGGAAACTTAAAGGTAATTCGAGCTAAATGTCAGAACATCAGGGTAAAACTAAGATCAATTCTACCATTGCTCCGGTGAATGAGCCAGTAATCCATTGAAAGAAAGAATTAAGTAAGACACAGCCATGCTTATTGCCTCATTCAAGAGGAATTGAAGCAGAAAGGATAAATTTTCCGAAGAAATCAACAGGTAAATCAATACATCTACTGGATAAAGGGGAATGAATATAAGAATGTGACCGAGTACCTGGAGATGTCTAGATCTGGATCAAAATCGCCAAGATCTTCGTCTCTCTGCCTCTTCTTCTTATCAGATCCAATCCCGACAAGGCTTTCTGCGCTGTTTTCCTTCGATCTCTTGTTATTTGCTCTGGCGGAAGCCATTTTTGCTCTTCGCTCGTCTCTTTCTTTTGCTCTCTCACTCTCCCAGCGCGAAATTCAAAATTTGAATTCGGACTTCAGCACTCAAGTCAAGAGAGCTTGGCGGTGTTCTATTTATAAAGTTGAAAAATTTAGCGAAGTTTACAACTTCATCCTTTTGAAGTCTTCTATTTTAAATTACAACCTTATCTAACTTTTGGATATTTTTTGTAGTAACGACAAATGGTGCAACCAAATAACGAAATTATATCCTCACCGTTTGAGTTCTATATATCAGCACGAATCATAAAGAAACCCCATACATTACTACAGGAGTACAGGCTAGTTCGGATTCTGAAACGACGGGTCAGATTTTTAAAAGGTAGGTGATGCAAAGAATCCGGACTTGATACCAAATTCAAAGGCGTATCCTCTGAGATATCCCAACTTTTGCGTGACCGACGGGTACGGTGCCTATTGGGTGCGTATCCTCTGAGATATCTCAATTTTTGCGTGACCGACGTGTCCGGTGCCTATTCGGGGAACCGCAGGGGGCCCAGTATTATTGGAGCTTTGAGATTCGTGCAGAACGTATTTGAACGATTGAGATGTTCCAAAAAGTCACGCAAAGTTTGAGATATCTCAGAGGATGCGAATTTGTGCCTATTAGGGGAAAGCGCAGTGTAGGAAATACGCGACACGCCGTGATTTGACAAACACGTTATGATTTGATCACATAACGTATGTGATGTGATCAAATTTTTTTTCACGTGACGTGACTAAAATGGTGAAGGATGGTCACGTCATGCGTAGTCACGCGCGTAACTATACATGACTAGGGCTGCTAATATATAGAAGCCCTGTTCAGGATCGGGCCCATATCAATTTGAAATTTATAAAGCCCATTCATGATCGGCCCGAAATCAAATTATCCATGCTCAAGATCATCCCATTCAATATTGTTCAGAACTTAGTTATGTTCAGAATTGAGTTCTGTTCGAATCAGGCCCGTTTCAATGAACCGGGCCGAACAATGGACAACCAAGCAATTCTAGTTATGAACAACCAACCGGGCCTAGTTATAAATAAACAAAAAAGTCAAATTTCAAACATAGCATAAATCCATTCAAATTTACTGGAGCATAATCTGTTCAGCATTTGTAATGGAGAATAATAAAATCCAATTTCAAACATAGTATGGCAGCATTTGTAAATCTGTTCAAATTTACATCACTTTGATCCAACAAAAAAAAAATCAGAGTACATCACTTTAATCCAACAAAAAGAAAAATATGAGTTCATCACTTGCAGCTTACATACGCTGAAAAAAAAAAAAAAGAATACATTACAAAGTCAGCATTTATATGTTAATTAAACTCCATTAGAAGTTTCAAAATAAATGAGATGAACATTACACACCAGCATAACAGTACCATTAGCTGCAGCTGATATTAAAATTGGTACATATAAGCCTAAATTCAGTACTAAAAAAAGGTCTCTTAAATTAATTTTTAAAGTCTAGTCTAATAGAGACAATTAAGTTTACTTGCTCCCATTCCAAAAGCATTTAGTGGCATCCCTGCATAGATCTTAGTAGCCTGCAATTATTAGGTAAACTCTTGATTATCAACAAATCCAAACTATTCAACAGGTTGTTCAAAGCCTGTTCAAACTCGGCCCGGTTGGTTTGATATCAACTGAACTGAACTTAACTTTGGGCCTGATTCATATAAAAAATTGTTCAATTTATGTTCAATTGTTGTTTGGCCCGCTTTGTTCATGAACAACCCTGTTCAATTAGCATCCCTATGCATGACGTGATCACACGTGACCTGTCGTGACGTAAATTAGTCATATCAATTTTTTTATATTTTAATTTAAATTGTTGAAAATAAAAAAAATATGAAAAATTCTAAAATAAGTAAATAATATTGTAAAGATTATTTTTTTAAGAAATGTTGTATCTGATATTACTTTAAAAATTCAAATTACATATATTCATTACACTAAACTAAAGAAAATAAAAATCAGTACTACATCAGTACCAGTATCACTGAATTTACACTAAAATAAAAATCTGAATACTCTATACATATAAAAAAAGTTGGATACTTTATGTTTCATACCGTAACGTGACTGGTTCGCGTAACGTGACGTGTATTTTTCACTAAAATGCGGTCACGTCACGCGATACGCGAGTCACGTTACGTGTGTTTACGTAACGTGACTAGTCATGCCTTGACAAATTTCCTTCTCTACAGTGGACCGGTCCGGTGTTATTTCTGTATTGAGATTCGTGCAGTACGTATTTGAACGGTTGAGATTTTCTATAAAAACACTCAAAGTTGAGATATCTCAGAGGATGCGAATTGACTAATACCATGAGACGCTGCTCTTGGGCCCCATACATTGACCCTCAAAGTCCCGACCTAAGTCAGACTTGACTAGAACGGACGCACAGATATAATTATATATTCATGGCTTATAGCGGGCCACGTCATCCAAAGTTCTAATCAGACGAGGCACAGAGTAGAGATCCTCTCTGAATGGAGAAAGAACAACAGTAGTGTGGCGAGAACGTAGACAATTTGTATATGATCCATTCAGTCGAAGTTATACGAAAAATTTCACAGAGAATCTTCATTCCCATAAAAATGTGGCCACACAGCTGTCTTCCTTTCCCGCCAGACTAATATCCATTCGCCAAACAAACACGGAAAGAAAAAGGATACTATTCTCTGAAGTAAATCAAATTTTGAGTTTAGATTGACACCGTTCGATCAGAATCGGGGCCAATCCGACCCTAGATGGACTGAACGGATGTCCTTTAATATTCGTGTTTATACTGATTGAACGGTTCAGATCTAAACTCAAAATTTGAGTTAACTGGGGTGAAATGATTTCGAAAAGGAGAACCACAAATAATCCAACGTCTCTCTGTCTCTCTTCTCAGTAACACTTCACTGCCTCCATGACCATGAGAGCTCTACGCTCTCTCACCTCTCCTTCCCTCCATCCAAACCCTAATCGTAACTCTACACTAAATCGCCTCCGCTATGATCACTTCTTCCTTGCTCGAGTCGAAGCCAGGACCGCCATTGCAGTAACCGGAGCTCAGAAGAACCCGAATCGATCCCACATTTCAAGGAAAAAAGTAGAGAAAGAGGAGAAAGAAGAGGAACCAGGTCAGGTGCGATGCGATGTGCAGGTTATCTCTTGGCGCGAGAGAGCGGTTCATGCGTCAATTGTAGTCAATGCTGACGTAGACTCCGTCTGGAGCGTGCTCACGGATTACGAAAGGCTTGCTGATTTCATTCCCAATCTTGTTTATAGGTATCATTTTGTTTAACTTTTTATCCTTTTTTTTTTTTTTTTACATTTTTGCAAAATGCCCTAAAATTGTTCAATTTTGGGTTTTGTAACAGTGGAAGGATATCATGCCCACATGAGGGGAGGATATGGTTAGAACAGAGAGGTCTTCAAAGAGCACTTTATTGGCACATTGAAGCGCGAGTAGTTCTGGATCTTCAAGAGATTCCCAACTCGGTAATTTGCATTTGTTATAGGTACTAAACTGAAAATTAAGTTGGAGGTTCTAAGATGAATTGTTGTGGATAGGTTAATGGCCGCGAGCTCCATTTCTCCATGGTTGATGGGGATTTTAAGAAGTTTGAAGGCAAGTGGTCAGTTATTGCCGGTACAAGGTGCCTTTCATCTTTTATTCCACTAATATAAACAATTTGCATCTTGAACCAGTATTTCACTATTAACTTGCCCAGAGCAACTGGTCTTGTACCAGTTCGATAAGCAGAGTTGAAAAACTTATCCAGATTGGGTATAAATTATACGAGTGAGGCTATGGTACTATGCATAGCGCGGATTGGTCCATACTATAGTTTAATTCCTCTATTTTCAGAGTCCAAACATTGAATGTTCTAGAAATTTTAGATCAAGTGATTTTCTACCTATCTAAAAAAATTGTAAAAATGTAAAATTTAGTTGCAAGTACATTTTCATATGGAGATCATGTTGAACGGTTCAGATCAACTATTTGAACTTTGAAAATGGAGATAGTGATCCATAGTATGGGCCAATCCGCACTATGCATAGTACCATAACCTCCCTCAAGTTATACAAGGGACCTGCATTTTGCATATGGATGTACAATACATTTGTATATCCTGAAAAAAGGGAGGTTCCCATATAATTTTTATTTTATTTGACAGTTACCAACATAGCCATGTCCTAATGTTGTTTCTCTTGTTGTTGTTGATTTAATTGAGTAGATCTGGCACAGCAAAACTATCATACGAGGTAAATGTCATACCTAGGTTACACTTCCCAGCAATATTACTGGAGAGAATAATTAGATCCGACCTTCCAACAAACCTCGAGGCCTTGGCATTCTGGGCAGAGAAAAAATGTGAAGAAATCGCCGATGTCAATAGCGACCGCATAGATCTGAAGGCGCCTGTCTCCAGTCTTAAAGACTTGTCGGGCATTAAAAAGTTGAATAGTGACGCGGGTGTCAAAGAGGATGGTGCATTAAACGGGAAAAAATGGGGTATATATGGAAATACTTGCAGGATCGATAGACCTTGCGTGGTGGATGAGATACATCTTCGCAATTTTGATGGACTTCTGGTAATTTCATTCTTCTAATAGTCTGATTACTTCTTGGAAACTCTGACTAATCAGTATTTACAAGAGTACCAATTACCCATGATCTTTGATAGAAATATATATATATATATATCATTTTTATCAGGACGATTAATTACTCTAGGTAATATCATTTAACTCTACAATGGAAGTTTTCTTGGACCGGTGTGCTCATTCCACTTCCTTTGTACAAAACTCTTTGATAAGCATTTAAGAGCTATAACTTGGCAATATAGGAATGGGTAGAAAAGAAGGAAGAAAGATGAGTGAGGCTATGGGACTATGCATAGCGCATATTGGTTTGTACTATGGATCAATATCTTAATTTCCAAGGCCCAAACATTCTATCCAAACCATTCAACATGATCTCCATATGAATATGTACTTGGAGACAATTTTATATTTTTGAGAATTTTTTTACTAACTTTTTAGATAGGTAGAAAATCACTACTTTTGAATAATTCATAATCTTTAGATCAAGTGATTTTCTACCTATCTAAAATAATAATAATTTTTTTTTTAAAATGTAAAATTTGATTTACAAGTATATTTTCAAATGGAGTTTATGTTGAACGGTTCAGATTGGCTGTTTGGAATTTAAAGTTGGAGATATTGATCCATAGTACGGACAAATATGCGCTATGCATAGTACCATAGCCTCACTCATGAAAGATTAAATTAAACTTAAAAGGGTTCACTGAGGATATGTCCTTTTTGGTCCAAATTTGTAGTTTAAACTAATCAACTTGTGTCATTGTTGTGAAATGCAGCACAAAAATGGTCTCTGTCTAATTTTTAGAGATCAAGTTAGTTGAAGGTTTTTGCAAATAGTCTATTTGCCCGAGACTCTCTAGTTTGTTTTGTTTTGTGTGGTTCTATTTGTTTAGCTTCAATACCAACTAAGAGACGGAACAATGTAGGAAATTATAAGTTACAAGACTGCCCCTAATTAAGATTGTACAAAATACCGAGAAGCATTAATGTAATTATCTCTTCTCTTATCTTTTTAAATATACCAAAGGAAAATGGTGGGACCCACAGATGTGTGTATGCTAGCATCACTGTGAAGGCACCAGTTAGGGAAGTGTGGAATGTTTTAACAGCCTACGAAGAATTGCCAGAGTATAATGTTCATTCATTCAGTGCATTACTTTCTGGTTTATCTTCCTAACATGAAATTTTTAAATTTATCGCTTAAGTAGGTTTTAACCCCCAATTATATTGAACAGGATTGTACCGAACTTAGCAATCAGTAAAGTCGTCTTTCGTGATAATAACAAGGTTCGCATTCTTCAGGTACGATGAATAATCAACCCCTCCCCCCCATATTATTCTTCATTAGGCAACGAAAAATTAGAACTTTTAATTTGTATGCAGGAAGGATGCAAGGGGTTATTGTACATGGTACTCCATGCACGAGTCATACTAGATTTGAATGAAGAATTAGAGAAAGAAATAAGCTTTGAACAAGTCGAGGGAGATTTTGACTCCTTTCAAGGGAGGTGTGTTAAATTTAAATTTTGACTACCAATTTATTTATTGTTACTCTAGAAAACACATATAGGGATTATTAATGTGATTTTTTAAAATTGTCAATAAGGATCATTATTTTTTATCCTGACAAGGTGGCGTCTAGAACAGTTAGGAGATCATCACACTTTACTGAAATACATGGTCGAGACAAAGATGCACCAGGATACCTTTCTCTCAGAAGCAATTGTTGAAGAGGTATGCAACAAACCTGTGCCTGCTAATCGTACCAGTACAGTCTAGCACCAATTTTGATGTACCTGATGGGTACGGTAGTAGTCTGAGATGGTGCCTGTTGTTATCATACAAGTTGATATCAACTAGCATGGCAGTTACATTGGCTGTTGTACTACAAGGCTTGTACCATTTTCCAACTCGTTGAATTTTTCCAGTCTTGGTTGGTATGGTTTGACAGCTTGATAGAAGGACACACTAGCAAATACATGTAAATATTCGTGCCTCTATTTTGGTCAGTACATGCTGATCTGAAGTTATTTTGTGTTTTTTTTTCATTTAAAATGAAACTGCATTTTCCCTAAAAATATGAAAAAGTTAGTGACAAAAGTGACTCATTCTCTAGAAAGAAGGTTCCTTATAATTGGCAAAAAAAAAAAAAAATACAAAATAATAAATAGATCTGTTACTTCTACAACCAGTAGTTTACAAATGCAACTGCTGTATTGAATTATTTTTTCCCCTCAATTCAGGTTATATACGAAGATTTACCATCAAACCTATGTGCCATCCGTGATTATGCTGAAAAAATTGAACTTGCCAAGACCGGGCCCATTGATCCTCCTGTTACACCAACCTCACATGATCCCGACAGCTTACAATTTCTCCAAAAGAGTCTTGCCGACCAAGTATCCATTTTCCAGCCCTCTAAAAGTGCCAATTCTCAAAGACCAAAAGTGCCGGGTTTACAAACTGATATGGAGGTGTTAAAATCAGAAATTCTAGGGTTCATTTCGACATATGGGCAAGATGGGTTTATGCCTATGAGAAAACAACTGAGGCAAAATGGAAGGGTGGATATTGAAAAGGCGATAACAAAAATGGGTGGTTTCAGAAAAGTAGCCGGGTTAATGAATTTATCTTTGGCTTATAAGGATAGAAAACCAAAAGGTTATTGGGATAATTTGGAAAATCTGCATGTAGAGGTACTACTATACCTTCCATATTTCTATATAGCTTTAATTTTTATATTTTCCGTTAACTATGAAATGTCCTAGCATGTTTGGTTAAAAATCTGTTAAAATTGCAGATTAGAAGATTCCAAAGAAATTGGGGAATGGATCCAACATTTATGCCGAGCCGAAAATCTTTTGAGCGTGCTGGTAATTCGAAATTTGAAAGTATTTTGTTATTTGGTCCACACCAAATTTGTAATTCAATGTAGTTTGCCTATTAATTAATTTGGAATCTTTTTTCCTTCGTGAGGCTATGGTAATTTGCAAAGCACAGATGGGTCTTAGGTATGGATTCATATAGTTGTTTTCAATGTTCAAACAATCAATCTGAACTGCTCAACATGATCTCCATATAAAAATATACTTAGAAATCAGATTTCATATTTTTCTAGATTTTTTCACTATTTTTTTAGAGAGTTAGAAAATCACTTTGATCTAAAAATTCTATACCATTTTTAATGTAGTGATTTTTTTTTTACATATCTATAAAAATAGTAAAAAAAAATCTAGAAAAATGTAAAATTTAGTCTACGAATACATTTTCATATGAATATCATGTTGAACTGTTCAGATCGACTATTTGAACTTTAAAAATGAAGATATTGATTCATAGTATGAACAAATCCATGCTATGCATAGTACCATAGACTCACTCATTTTAAAATATAATTTCCTTGTTACAAGCTTGATAGTTATAATTGCACAGGAAGGTACGACATTGCACGAGCACTGGAGAAATGGGGAGGGTTACAGGAGGTATCACGCCTCCTATCTCTCCAGTTGAGGCGAACCAAGAAGCGGTCCAGTTCTGACGAAGAAGACGATCCCCTTGATTATGAACTAGGCAACATTAATGGAAGCAAAGTTATTATGAACAAGGCGAGTTCATCTCAAGAAGCACAGAAATGGATTGCAAAATATCAAGATTTAAATATTGACTGATACACTATCTTAAAAGGAAGAAAGAAAAAAAAAAAAAAAAAAAAAAAAAATTGATCTTTTGTTGATAATGTATTGACATCTTTGTAAACAATGTTTTTTTTTTTTTCAAATGCGGTAAATAGAATTACGAATTTACAAAAGGATGTAACCTCTCATCTTTGTATGTTCATAATTAATTGTTCTTGGCCTAATTATAACCAGATAAAATGTAGGATAAAGAACACTAGGTTTGAATGTTTATCATCTCTTTTTAAAGACTTTCTTTTTTTTAAATGCTTGGTCGGGACTACAGGTATGAATTATATAAATGTGTTTCTTTTTAAAGAATTTCAAAACAGCAAATCAATGAACTGTGTTTACAAAAGGATTCCAGCATTTGCTTCCAAGACAGAAAATTACACTTTTCTTCATACCAGCTTTTTATTTTTATTTTCTTTTTATGTGGTCCTACGAATTTGTTTTAATTCTTCCTTGATAGTTTTTTTTAATCCATTAAATGATTGTGTATTGTAAGTACTAAAGCTAGGGATCTTATGTGGCAGCTATTGTGTAGATGAAGTTGCAGCGGGCTATCAACAGAGAGTTCACCGCTCTGATAAATTTACCCAATGCTTCTTTAAAAACCGACCAACACAACACATGTCCGATAGGACCGGTACACGCCATGATGGGTCCTACACCTCTTATTCCACCCAATTACAACACGGTCCACATTGACGTTGCTTTGTTTCCTCAAGGCGCAACTATGCAAAGGCGGATTTAATAAAGACTTATGCGGGTCAATTAACTCCCATTTTTTTTTTTTTAAATTTTTTTACTAGTATGTAATTTTATTATATTTTACAATAAAATATCATGAAATGGTAAAAATGACCTCCATTTTTTGTGAAATTTTTTATATGATTGACCCCCCATAATTCAAAAATCTGACTCCGCAGAAAAATTTTATATGTTTGACTCCCATAGTTCGAAAGTCTGACTCCCATAGTTCGAAAGTCTGACTCCATCCCTGCAATTATGCATGTGTCTGTGTGACCTTCTGTGTTGCAACTCCCTATCAGTTAACTCTGCATTCGCAACCAGAAAAGCAGCGAGTTACGGTGCAAATATTTCATGTAAAATTTCTGAAATGGTGAAAAAAGTGGACAAAATTTTGCTCTGACTTTATAGACTATATAATGCAAAAATTAATTGCAGATTAGTATAACTATAATTTGAACGTGTGTATCTTTCTATGCGATATATCGGTTTTGTGGTTTTTTTTTTATCAAAATGCTCATCTCATTTTTGTAAAAAAGAAAGTCCAACACTGGACATGTTTTGAAACCATTTTGACAGTGAATTGTTTTTTGTATGTGTTGTAGTTGATACATAAATGCAAAAAAGGTCTTAATGAATGCTTATAAGAGGAGGAGAAGGGTATTTTAGTCATTAATTATTTAGAGTGTTATTTTTACAAATTAATAAAGTTTGGAGTGGTATTTTGACAATTTTAAAGTTCGGGATGACATTTTCACAATTTGAAGATTTTGGAGTGACATTTTCACAATTTTTCCAAAAAAAATATATATGACTATAAAATAATTAATTATACTTTTATTTCTTATTTATGTCTACAATATATTTCTTGCTATTTAATATCAATTAATAAATGTATAAAATTAATATACTTTTATCGTATGAATTGCATATTCCGTTGTTTTCAACTAAATATTTAAAGAATTATATTTGATATTATTTGTTTTATTTCACATATTTGTTGTATGCCGTTGTTCAAATATTCTTTTAATTTTTACTAATGAATCTACAACTGGAAATGTTCCATTTCACATATTTACTCTCTAATTATACAAACAAAAAAATATATAGCTACAAAATGTTTAAATGAATGAACTAAAGCAGTGAAACTTCGCATCTAATTATATTTAATACCATTTATTTGTGTTCTTACAGAAAGGTGTGGTAGGCTTTTCACAGAAAAGAGCCATATATCTTCCATGTAATTTTTTTTTATAATAATGCAAAAAAAAGGTCTTAAAGCCTTAAAAGATTTAAAAATGCAAAACAAAATCCATACATCTTCCATTTAAAAATGATTTTTTTTATAAATATGCAAAAAAAACGGTCTTAAATTTAATCCATACATCTTCCATTTAAAAATGATTTTCTTTTATAAATATGCAAAAAAACGGTCTTAAAGCCTTACAGGATACGGATTATCCGCTCCGAATCCGCTTATTATTCGTATCCGAATTAAATGGATACGGATACTTGCGGATACAGATACGGATAATTTTAGTATATGAAAAAATAATACAGATACGGATACAGATAATTCCGTGAGGATATAAACGGAGCGGATATCCATATATATCCGGATTCGAAATTTAATCTTTCAGCAGCTTTCAATTCATTTCACTCTTACGAAATTCCAAAAAAACATACATATTCGTTTAAGTCCAAGAATTTTGGTAGAAAAATCATATAATCTATTAGAATAATGAATTGGTTCTCTGAACCAATAAGCAATTAGTCATGCATAGTCATCACTGTGCAACTTAAAAAGTCTATTAAATTTTTGTTAATTTAGGTAATTTAAAATTATGAAATTTAGTAGAATTACTCAATATCCGACAATTATCCGCTCCGTATTCGTATCCGTAGATTATCCATTCCGTATCCGTATCCATATCCATTTAAGACGGATATGGTTTTCAATTTTGATATCCGTTTAGTTTAAGATGGATATAGTTTTCAATTTTAATATCCGTTTGCTATCCTTATCCGCTTGTTGAAAAACGAATGCGGATATGTTATTAGCATTACCCGCTCCAAATCCGTTCCGTTTACACCCCTACAAATGCATGCACACAAAAAGGAAGGTCTCGCCGGGATTCGAACCCAGGTCGCCAGATTCAAAGTCTGGAGTGCTAACCACTACACTACGAAACCGTTGATGTCACTAGACCTTCTAATTACTATATATTCATAGCTAATTTCCTGGTAGATGCAGCAAACTAATGAAGAACAATTATTATTGAAGATTCTTTTGAATTGTCTACTTACATAGTTAATGCTAAATAAATTATAAAATATACCTGGCCTAATTTTTGTTGCTATTAATTACAGCCCGAGTGATATCTCTCAACCTAATATATATTATTTATTAAAATATGATCGAAGTAGTCACATCATCAGTTAAAACCGCAGAAAATTTCCATAAATATCTTCTCATATAATTTTGATCAATCATCAATGTCAAATTAAAAAAAAGAACTACACAAACTTGCGTAAAACACGGCAAGGCCACTTTTAAATATAATAAAAAAGCAATGGAATTATGATATGGAATCAGATAATTAATTATGTGTTGCATATAGAAAAATAATGTAAGGCTCCTAAAGTTCAATTATAATTCCTTAAGCCAATTTACATATAAATACCCAAAATTACAGAACCCCCTCCCTCTCCCAAAAAAAAAAAAAAAAAAGGCAAGGAAATTTTAATTGTATTATATAAAAGTACAAACTATATTTTTCATGTACAAATTTTGAATTAATAACAACAAGGTTAATTTCCTAATATAATAAATATTTTGTTTTCTAAATTGACTCATCATGCTTCACCAAAACAGAGTCCTCCGGTGACGTATCCATAGGTGGACCTGGTGTAAAAACCATGAATGAACCCGTAGCCTCCCCGTCACCTGCACCCGTAACATTCAGACTCGTCTCCAATGGAACTCTAGGTGGCGGGGCCCGCTCGACCTCCATTACCCCTTCTAGCATTTGCACTACCTTCCCCATTGATGGCCTTATTGAAGGCTGCTCCTGTATACACCAGAAACAAACCTTCAAAGCCCTTTCAATTTGCTCCATATCTAAATCCAAACAAACAACCCTCTGATCAAGTATGTTTTCGAAATCGCCCCTCTCAAACTCCTCGTAAGCCCACATTGAAAACTTCTTTCGGCCGGTCTCTTCTGACACATCGAAGTTTCTTCGGCCACTTATAAGCTCGAGCAATACCATGCCGTAACTATACACGTCGGATTTGGATGTTATTGGTAAATTTGCTAGCCATTCCGGCGCTAGGTATCCCCGGGTCCCGCGCACGCTTGTTAATGTGCGATTCCGGTGGTCCTTAGCATTTATCAACTTTGCCAATCCAAAATCCGAAACCTTCGCATTGAAGTTCTCATCGAGTAAAATATTCTCCGGCTTTATGTCACAATGCACAATACAATCACGACATTCTTCGTGTAGGTACGTCACGCCACGGGCAGTACCGATAGCTATGTTGAAACGGGTTGGCCACGATAACTGCTTCCCGTCCCCGAAAAGGTACGCATCAAGGGATCCATTTTTCATAAACTCATATACCAACAACCGATGCCTTCCTTCCGAGCAAAACCCTATTAAACGCACCAGATTTAAATGGTGAGTGCTACTAATAGTTGCCACCTCC
Source organism: Carex cristatella (assembly GCA_024447775.1). Taxonomy (NCBI): domain Eukaryota; kingdom Viridiplantae; phylum Streptophyta; class Magnoliopsida; order Poales; family Cyperaceae; genus Carex; species Carex cristatella. Next base: position 5,125,226 of record JAJHPF010000008.1, on the reverse strand, counting down.
ATGCGAAATTGCTTCTCGCCTTGTTCGATTCCTTCAAGCCGTTTCACAGCAACCGAAATGCGGTTCACAAGGCCACGATAAACCGTGCCGAACCCGCCCGATCCTAACCTTTCTTTAAACCCTCTTGTGGCACGGCTCAATTCCTTATAAGAGAATTGCACAGGAGCACCTGATGCGTACTCGAGGAGTGCATATTGACCCGACGGTGACCCACCATATTTCGGGCTATTGCGACAAAAGCACCACCATAGGCCCCACTCAAGCAAAACCAACCCGAAGATTGTACCGACAACAGCTACTACAACCACCCAAGAGCGTACCTGAGAGGATCCCCCATTTGACCCGGTTGATCCGGAGGGAAGCGGGTTCAGCAAGATAGGTGGGCACACCTTTACGTAAGATGTGCTAGGCAAGGTGGCCGATTGATACGCGCTAACAAAATCATCCACCTTTAAATAGCACAAACCGGATCCGTCACCAAGAGCTGTTGAAGCAACACACGATGGACCCGTTAAGCAATTCTGATGGCACGCAGTTAAACCCACAAAATATCTCTCACTGGAGACTTGGGGCGGGTAAGTTAAAAACTGCGTGTTATCCAATTCTAACATGGTAGAATTCGAGGGGCACTTGCTGAGATCCACAGTTCGCTTACAGCCGCCTCTCGGGTTGGATGGATCGATGAATTCAAAATTTTGGGAGGGACAGATGCAAATAGGAGATGTATTATTGTACGTGCACAAGCCGTAATTCCCACAATAACCAAAAACATTGCATTGCTCGGTTACGGCTGACCACTGTTCAGCTTCATTAGCGGATGATCCGGGAAATGCGCTGTAAGCCCGGAAATTACCATCACTGTCAAGCCGTAAAAACCGAAGCATGAAAGTAGTATCACCATAGTTATCGCTATAAGCAATAACCACGGTTGAGTTAAGAGACCCGTCGTAAATTTGAACTATGCCATTTGATTGTAAGGACAGAACTGGAGAGGTTAAGTTTCGGTTCTGCGTGTAAGTCGTGTTATATCCATTGTTGAAATACTCGATGTTACCGTTGTACTTGAGAGTAAGGTTTCCTGATTGTAGAAGAGAGAAAGAGTATGAATTTGAGGTGAGGGTTTGGTTTAAAGCGAAATTTTGTCCCGTTATAATAGTGTCCGCTGGGTGTTCGAAGGATTGCCACACAGAAGAACTTGAATTGTTTAGCACAAAGTTACCAGTATCAAGCAAGGATGCAGAGGTTACCCCTAGAGATGACGTGTCACTCTGCCAAAGGATGTTGTCAGACGAATTCTGAAGCACCAAGTTGCCTGATTGGAGGAGGCGGAGGGACCCGCCTGAGTCGACAAGCGGCGGGCCTGGTGGATTCCAGATTGGTACAGAGGAGTAAGTGATGGCGGGATAGTAGAGGTTAGGCGAGGTCTGGGGCGAAACAAAGGAGAGAACGAAGGTGCCGTTTGAGGAAGGCCATGAAGAGGAAGAGTTCAGTGGGGTTATAATTGAGCCAAGAGGGACATCAGCGGAGGTGGCAAGGAAGGTGATGAGAGAGAAGAGGAGGGAGAAAGTTAGGGTTTCTAAAACCAAAGGTCGCATCTTTGGCGAGGTGGAGTTGTAGAGAAGATAGATTGGGTAACTTAAATGATGAAGGTCATAAGAGAAGAAGAAATTAAGAGCAAAGCAGAGTAGACCGCTCTCTCATGGTGAGACTGGAAGAAAGGAAGTGAAAGGGACGACCACTGGGAGAAATATTTGATTAAACACGGTACAGAGTTTATCTGATAGACCAAACGACAATCTGAAGGAAAGTTCAACTCACTGCCTCTAAACCACGTGTACGTAAGAAAATCTCCAATAATCGGGCACTGCTGGAGTGAAAGGATTGAAGTACCTACAAAATTCTCAGTACACCTGGTCTTTCCTAAACCGTGCATAAGATGCCTACTATATTTTAGCTACCTTCTGTTCAATATTGTACCCTGTCTATGCAATTTTTGTTCTACCCAGAGACTTTCAGCTTAGTCGTCGGAGTTGGATTTTCTGTTCTAGATTCCTTTCAAAGTTAATGTTTCATTTCTCTGTTCAAGTTATACAACGTGGTGGGGCCCATTGGTCGGTAATGTTCAGTATAGAATATGTAAAAGAAGATCATAAGAGCGACTTCACTCGGGGTCCCTTTCATGTCTCTGCGATTTGTTGTCTTTTTTTATTAGCCGTTGGATGAGAGATACCGAGGGATTTGAACGGTTGCGATGAGAAGATGAACCAGTGGGGCCCAACAAGCAGGGATTCTACGGACATTGGTGGAGCCGTGTGAGTGGGTCACTTGGGTTGCAGTTGAAAAATATAAATGCGGAGGTCTTCAGTCAACAAAGGCGGTCTTTTGTTTGAAAAGTCAAACAATTATTTTCACTTTAGCCCTTTAAATTTTGTATTTTTGATATGATAGTATCAATAATTGCATATTCAATGGCTGGTGTCTGCTGCTGATAGTCCTCCTACTGGACTGCTGCTTGAATGGAAAATCAAGTGTTGATTAGGTCGCTGTTTTTGACCACTTAATAGAATCAAAATCACCATTTTTTTTTGTAATTTACCTTTGTTTCCTTTCTTTTGAAAGTTGTGTTTTTTCTTGCAAGAAAATTCCGAATACCGTGTCATAAGCGAACATAGACCAATCAAAATTACTGTTTTTTCTTGCAGGAAAATTCCGAATACCGTCCCCGTTTCACCTTCTCACTGTCATTTAAATAGGATGGACTAAACTATAAAAGACATATTATATATTTTTTTTAAATCTTCGCAAAAGCTGTGAAGTTGCGAGGAAAATCGAACTCTCGACCTTTGGATAACCAACAATTCTAAAACTTTTCTCCTAACCAACTGTACTACCTCCCCTTTCTCTAAAAGACAATATGTGAAAAGACAAAAAAAATGTGATCATTGAAAAATTGACCTTAATACCTCAAATGAAACTCTAAGCACTAAGTTATAAGTATATATTTGTTATTTTATGAGAGGAGGGGGCTAAACTGTATATGAACTTTAAGAAAATAATATACATGATTAAAATTTTAAAAATTATAAACGTGGTTTAGGATATACACAAATTCGCTCCTAATTGGCTCTTCTCTCTCTTGCTCGATTGCTATCGTCTCACCTCCAAAACTTCATGCCAAGAATGGAGGGGAGGAAGGGAAGGGGAGGCAATGAAAATTTAGTCTCTTATGATTTAATAAAAATTATAAAATTTTATAATTTACTTTCCTTATTAATAAAGTATTTGTTTAATTATTAGAGTAATAAATATGTCTTTGTTCTTGTTGAATATTATTTTTTCTCAAATTCAGTCCTTATCATAGTAATACTTTAGTTCCATCCGTATTTTACAAATTACACAGTACACAATGAATGCATTGATCCAAATTCATGTCCCTTGTGTGCATTTGCTTAATCGTTCAAAAAGTCACATCACATTTTTTTTTATTAAACGACATCTTTACAATAGGAAAAGAAAAGAAACCCTCATTTTTGGCACACAAATTTTCTGAGATAAACTGAAAAATTGTTCTAATAACGTAATGGGTATTGGGTAACATTTTTTTTCATCATATGAGTATTATTTAATTAAGTTTAAAAATTAAACATTTTATTTTATTATTGTAAACCCCCCCTCCAACCCCCCACCCACCTCCAACAATAGGGGCGGAACTAGAAATTTTTTTATAGAAGTAGCTGAAAATTAAAATGTAAAATTGTGATGAGTGGAATTTGAACTCAAGACATCTCAATCACAAAATAAAGTTTTAACCACCAGGCTACAACTAAATATTTGTCATTTATTGAGAGTGGCTAAACTATATAAAAAATTTAGAATAAATAAAATTCAATAAAATTTTCAAATCATAGGGGTGGCTTAGCCACCTTTGACTAAGTCTTAGATCCGCCCCTGCCCAACAACACACACACATCATTTCCGACTCTACTCCTCGACCCGGAAACAATTGAAATAACTGGCACCTCGTTGTCAAAGCTTATTAATAGCCATTATTCTTCAAAGAAAACTAACAGATTGGAACTTAATTTGCTAAACATAGGTAAAAAAAAAAAATACTTGAGGCTTTCATTTCCTATGTTCATGCCTATCTTTTGTAACAACTGTAAAAAAAAAAAAAAATATTGGTGACCTAACAATATGAACAATTTACATGTACTTAGCAATAGTTATCATTATTTTACCAAAAAAATTGTATGGTTCAAGTATTTTATACAAAATATTTAAGCTATCTAAATACCCAATAGTAATATAATTCAACCAAGCACCAACAAAGACAATTAAACGAACAAAAACTAAAATAAGAAAAAAAAAAGTTTATAAAGTCTCCAATCCATCCTTATAAAAACAAAAACAAGATACATATTCTGAAAACAAAACAATAAAAAAAAACATGAAGAACACATCTCTTCCCCTTTGCATCTTTGTATCTACTCTGGTTTTTTTCATTGCTCTTCCTAATACAATGACTCAAGAGGTGAAACCTTACATGGTGTACATGCGCCACCCACCCGAGGGCATGGACTCGAATGCGTACCAAATCGCCGCTGTATCTAAGGTTCTTGGAAGGTTTGTTATAGCCTTTTCATCCACAATTTTTATGAATTGAAATTGTTAATTTCCTTAATTGTTTCATTATCTCTTAATTTTCTAATGCAATTGAAGTTTTGAAATGTGCTTAATTTAATATGACACAATGTGTCAATTTTGATCCAATTCAAAATTGTTTGGTCACTAATAAAATAGTTTGATCATTTTAGCAATGTAATACAATATAATTAACCTTGATAGATGACCCATGTTGATATATGGATCCTATTGAAATGGCACATCTCCAATTTATTTTTTTAATTGGGGGGATAACTTTTGATTAGCATATGAAAAAAGAATAACATGAAATTAAGGATGTAAAACCGCTAGCAATGCTAGGAGTTGGTGCTGGAGGGTGACATGGCATCGTGCTATTGGTCGATGAGTTCAGGACAAAATTATTCTGAGTGATTATTAATATAACTTAATAAAAAAGTTTTTTTTATTATTTTTTATATATGAAATGGAATTAATTTCCTGACACAATTTTATTTGACAATCATGACCATCAACACAAGAGCTAGTCACATTTTACAAATTTAAAATTATTGCTATATTCTACATTCCCTTAAAAGATTATTCCTTATTGGTATATAACATGTGAAATTCACCATATATTTTGAAGATCACATTTTGACATTTTTTTCTTCTGTTTGATACATAAAATTTTGAACTTGTTTATTTTTTTAATTTTGCAAGTGAGGAGGCTGCTAAGAAGGCTATAGTTTATCACTATACAGATGTTGTAAGTGGATTCTCTGCAAATTTGACTCCAGAACAAGCTGAGGAACTCAAAAGTAAGTTTTAAACATCCTTTGAACTGTTTAAAATTTATATTGATTTTCTTTTAGGACACATTTAATTAGTAGTAGTGAGAATTTAGGTCAACCTATATATTTGATTGCTTGATTATGATTTGTTGTAAAAATAATTTGAACTATATTTAATTCATGAAATTATAAAGCTTATTTTGAAATCAAACAGTATATGTTTATGATCTATATGATACATATATTATGTCTATAAACAATAATGAGATTTGGCGTATGTTCTACCATACATGAAGGCATGAATTAAACAATATTTTTGGCATGAATTAAAGGTTCTTAATACATCGATTTGTTCAATAATATACATATAAATTTTCTTTTTAATTTTATTTGAAATCATTTGTAAAGATTGTAATAATAATGAGAAATCAAAATTAAACAGAAAGACAAATGCAGCTATCTCCCAAATAATTTTCTCTATTCATGTTATTATACACTATTATTAGGATGCACTTAGAAATGTAGAACTATATATATTATGAAAATAATTTCATTTTATTTTTTGCAGAGGTACCTGAAGTCACAAGTGTTAAACCTAGCGAGCCTTACAAGCTCTCTGATCCATTCCACCAGTTCTAAGCTGCTGCTTTTATTAAATATGTAATAATTAATTTTGTTTAAGTGTTGTTTTGAGGGTTGTTTAATTAACCACTTATTGTAATTTAGTCCTGAAATTTCCATGAGTATATATGGAGCAGGTCTTGGCAATTATCTCATGTTTATTTGCCATTTTATTTGTTCCTCAATATTATAATTCAATAGCATATCAGACATTTGTGTAGTATATATCTAAATTATTTTTATTTTTATTTTTAATTAGTATTGAAATTGTTCAATGAGTATTCATGAAAGTTTATTGAATTGACCAGACTTGAAGAATTTTAAAAATAAAGTTCAATTACCAGAAAGTAATAGCAATTTTATAGGTTACAATCACTATTAACAAATTTTTCTTCAAGTTTGTTTAGTTTCTGCATTTTAAATGGAGACTATAAATGGGTGTAAATTAGCAACTAATGCTATTTGTGTCAATTTTTTTTTTATAAAGATAGATTAAAGTTGAGCCTTCTAAATTCGAATGTCTATAAGAACTCTTTTGGATAATTTTGAATCTGCGACCTCCCACATGAAAATCATTGCGATTTACCAATAGATCAAAGACTAGTTCTTAATTATCTATGTCAAGTTTTAATTAAGAAAAGTTGATGAATAAGTTATTCAATCTATAAAAATTGTTAACTGAGGCTTAAGTACAATCTCAGATGGAGATTGTTTTTTTTTTTTGTGCTTTTGTTTGCAATGAATCCATTTTCTTTCAGGATAATTATTTTGCATCAGGATTTTTTTTCCATTTTTTTTTTTGGCAAGGTCAGTACCAGAGCGCTTATGTAAACATCTAAAAATGATTAATCCTGCTAATGACCATATAGAAAGCTAATCTAATTTCTTAATTTGTGCACAAATTTTTGTGCTTAATCTCAATTGGTTAGGTTGTAAGCAAAAAACCTATTCCATTTACTCCGCCTCCTATTACATATAGTTCATATTTGATTGCAGCTTAAATAGTAAGGAATAAGATGACTTATTTTTCAATAAAAAAAATAATAACTTATTACAACTTAATCCGGCATTTTTTTCCATAACCAAAAAATTAAATAATATAATATTAATAACCAAATTTTAAAAAATATTTTATCCATAACCAAACCGCCCAAACGTGGGGCGGTCCCTTTGTGCGAGACCAAACCGCCCCCCCGTGGGGCGGGTCCAAATTTTTTTTTTTTTGTATTTTGTGTATAAAATAATTATTTTCTCTCTCCAAAGTCACAATAATCCACTTACTCTTCTTCCACTCACAATAATCCACTCACAATAATATAAAATGATTATCAGGTTTTGTAATCGAATCGAATAGTTAAAATTCATCTAAGAAAAATGGTTCACAACATAAGTTAATTGAATAACTTACAAATATAAATACAATATTTATTGAATTAACTCTTCCTGCGTCCGAACAGACCAAGTCTACTTCTTAGGATTCTGGAAGTGGATGACGGCGCGACACTAGCAGTTGTAGAGCCCTGACTACTCCCTGAGTGGCTTCCCTGACTGGGTCGCCTGCTTCCAGAAGGTCCCGCATCGGCAACCACTCTAGCATTCTCTCTTTCGTTGGCTTCGTTTATTGCCTCTGCAATGCATTTCATTGAACATTAAGTATCAATATTTAAATTTAATTTCAAATCATTTTTAAGTTGTGTACGATCATCTACATACCTCTAATCTGTCTGTCAGTAGTAGAACGGTGAGCCTCATGTCCCACTCGCCGACCTTGCATCCTGTCCATTTCCATTACGCGCCGCTTGTGTTTCCTCCTCCCCTTCCTGATCCATTTCTTATCAGGAACCACTGTAGGTCCAAGGTAGTATGGCCACTGGTACTGGTTGGGGTAGCTGTGAAATGATGCTCCCCAGGTGTTCAGAAGGCAATCGGTACGGTAATAGTTGTCAACAAAGACGTCTTCAAGAAAATTCTGTTTTCGACAAACCGCCATAACATGAGAATACGGAATGCGAACTAACTGGGGGCCTTGGCACTCGCACGTTACTTGATTGTTCGCGCCTAAAACGACTCTATACTTGCATGCGCATTCATGAGTTTGTATAATGCCACTTTGTCCCACCACCGGTGGAATGATCTCACTTGGAACTTGCACTTCATATTCCGTACCTGTGCTGCCATATGTTACAACGTGCATGACAGAACCTTTTTCTCTGTGTTTTCTTAATTTCTCCTCTACTCTATCTGAGAATAGTTGGTCCCTACTCGCTAATACAGTGGCTTTAGCATGTCTCTCAACAAACCAAACATTTAACTTGTAAAATGTATCCTCCACCAGTGAAACCACGGGTAACATACGGCTCTGTTTGAAGACATTGTTTAACGACTCTGACCCATTAGTGGTCATAATTCCCCATCTCCAACCTCCATCACATGATTGAAATATCTTCTCATATGCTGACGGCTCCATCGGATCGCGCGGACGTCTCTTGCCCGCCTTCGCTAAGTAGGCATTTGCCTCTGGAAATGTCTACAAAAAATAGAAATATACCTCAGTGATACAAGTCGTGCAAATGTAAAAAAAAAAAAATAATTCATACATACTCTGGCAAAATCTCTGAACATATCTTCCATTCGTCGTGGTTGTTTCCTCTTGCAGCCAATTTTGAACCTGTCAGCAACCCATTCTCCGCCGCCGGTATTTTTGCACAGGTTCTCTGAAATGTGTTGCATACAGTACCTGTGCACAGACTCTCCCGTATTCGTGTTCCACCCATAGTTGAGGCTATTAAATACATGCTTGATGCCCTTGTGCTGGTCTGATATCACGCAGACGAACCTGTTCCCTATCACCTCTCTTCTCAGAAATGACATGAAAAAACCCCAATTTGGACTATCCTCATGTTGAACAATGGCAAAAGCTATGGGTAACAGCTGGTTTTCAGCATCATATGCACATGCTATAAGCAGAGCCCCACCATACCGGCCGGACATGAAGCATGCATCGATGCTGATCACAGATCTAACATATTGAAATGCTTCAATACATGGACCAAAAGCCCATGCTATGCCCTTGAATTGTACCTCACCGGGTGTATCGGTTGGTACATGCCACTGCTCGAACCCGGTTCCCGGATTTGTACTTGTTATGGCCATCGGCAATGGTGCGAGGAGATTGTACGACCCCCTTCCGGGTTCCGAAGCATCCGCATACTGCAAGTTCCCGACCCCTCCACAACCTATTGTAATGTGGGACTACATGTTCATAGACTCGTCCCACCGCACGAGCGACCTCCTTAATGCTCATCGCAGGGTCCTCCTTAATGTCTGTCATAATTACATCGGCAATAAGTGCTGCCGTCAGCGCACTATGATCTGATCTTCTTGACGCACTCTTGCAAGTGTGTGGTCCTTCGACCTTCTTAATTATCCATGTCTCTCCCTTGCCTTTAGGCGCGACAGACATTTTCCATTTGCACTTTGTATCCTTGCAAATTACAACATACCGTTTCCTCTCCCGCCTGGCCACTGTAAACTCCCAATTACCCTTCAAATGGAACTGCTTAACTTTGGTCGACAGTTCTTCTATGTTGGTGTAAAGCTGGCCCAAGCTAATCTCTTCATTGTATACAACGCGTGTCCCAAAAAAAAGAAATGTTGCTTCTTCAAAAGAAGTAGTGTCATTGAATGTCCTTACCGCGTGCTTGTCTCCTCGTCCCCTGATCGGAAATTTGTCTTCAATTGGAGGATGCATAATCTCCTCATCGTCGCCCTCTGATAATCTGTCTGAACCCCAATCCCCATCCCAATCATCACCAGTATCAATTTCCTTTGTCGGTATCTTATCAATATCATCAAAATCAATGCCTCTATCATTTCGATCGACTGTGGACTGTCTTCTAGGTTCAGGGGGGTTGTAGTTAGGTAATGGATCAGGTACTGATTGGTATCCAACCCGACCAACACATGACCGTCTTCTAGTTTCAGCCCGGGGTGCAACACTATACTCAGGTACTTGCAAATACCTATCTCGTCTCATAGGTTCACGAGGGGGTGAGTTCACATCCTGGTTGTGATCATAATCCAGGTTGTAATTATAATCCAGGTTGTTTTGGGTAGAAGGTCCAGCCCCAGTATCCAGGTTGTTCTGGGTAGAAGGTTCTCTCCGGACACCAACTGGTTGAATCGAAACTTTTTGGCAAAATAGGTCCATTACCGGGATTAAATTGGACTCAAAAAATCCGTACATAGCTTTTCATATATCCTGCTCTTCTATAGGATATTTTATATAGTAAGGTTTGGTACCGGGCGGTTGATTGTTAATTCGGGTACTGATTTGTACGGTAAATTGGACACGGTCCCAACCGGTTTGTTGCATTATTACTTCCTTTACTTCATAAATTGAAGTATTGACATTCACCTGAAAGCCGTAAGTCGCATCTTTCGAGTATTGGCATCCGAACCCTCCTTTCGTGATTTTTCCACCCAAGTACAATGCAATGAACATTTTTTAGTTTTTTTTTCTGACATTAGAAAAGAAATTTGTCGTTCAATATTAGTTTTTTTGTTTATTTATGAAATTTTTAACATTTAAAAAAAAAATTAAAAAAACCTTGGTCATTGTTGAGCGCATTGTTGATCGCAATCGCCTCAGAATCGCCTAAAAAATCGCCTCGTAGCACTGTTTGAGAGCAGAAGTCAGTTTGGAAGAAGAGTGAGTGGATTATTGTGACTTTGGAGAGAGAAAATAATCATTTTATACACAAAATACAAAAAAAAAAAATTCAGACCGCCCCACGGGGGGGCGGTTTGGTCTGCACAGTGGACCGCCCCACGTTTGGGCGGTTTGGTTATGGATAAAATATTTTTTAAAATTTGGTTATTAATATTATATTATTTAATTTTTTGGTTATGGAAAAAAATGCCGGCAACTTAATTATAAGATGACGTTAGGATTGAGTTGCAACAAAAAAAAAATTAAATCACCTTCAGGTAGATTAACTTATTCCGCATGTAAAATATGCCGTAATTATTTTGCATGTTTCCCTCTTCTCTTTTATCAATTTTTAAAATCATAATTTAAGTAACAAGTTCGAACCAAATAAAAATAATAATTAGACCACCTTAATTTAAAAATAACCAACTTAACTACTTTTAATTTTAAATAATAATCAAACATGACCATAAAAATAGATAAAAGGATACAGTAAAAAATAAAATCATTTTGACAATTACTCACCAGTCACCATTTAACTATATATCCACTCAAAGAGTTCACCCATTAAGAGATCATTCAATGTATTTGCCTTAAGACAAGTTGATAAAGAATGCATGCTGGAATCTGGAAACATCTCCTCTAGTCTCAAACTCTCAATCATAGTACTGTCTTTATCAATGCATAGTACTACAGTAGTGGAAATTTTTTATCCGTAGAAATAAAAAAGAAGAAGAGAGAGAACCATAAAGAGTACATTAAAATTTTAATCGGCAGTAAGAACGGTAAAACTCCTACCGATTCTAAAAAATCAAAAAGTTTAGACCGGTAAGAGTTCTACCGGTCCAAACTTTTTTTTTTTTTTTTTTTTTTTAAATCTGATGTATAGATGAAGGAAATTCTTTTATTAGATTTCTAGTAAAATATGAAAAGTTTTTCAAATAATAGATGTAATGTTTCTATTATATCTAAATTTTAAGATATTCTATTTATTTTTGTAAAAAGAATTATATTTTACTAGAAAAAAATGGAAGGAAAAAAACAAGCTGATTTTAGGACTGGTGGGAGTTTTACCGTTCTTACTATCCATCAAAATTTTGATATACTCTTTCTGTTTCTCTCTCTTCTCTACGGATAAAAATTTCCTATAGTAGTACCGTTGGGATTAATTACAGCCTGCCTGTCTGTTGTCGTACTACCTAGGAAACAAAACAAAGTGAAAGAAAGCAGCTCAGCTCTGGCCTGGAGCCTGTAAAATTTTAACTTTTACTGGAAATAAATTTGCTATGATCCAAATTTTATGAACAATAATTATAAAATTTCTGTTTTTTTAAATTCAGCCGTTTAATAAATTGTTTGCACGTATCTCAAAATAATTGATTTTTTTGTATATGAATCTCGAAACAAATTTGTTTGAGTTAGTTTGTAGATAATATATGATAATTACTATATATCAAGACCTCTGATTATAGATGCAAAATTTGACCAAGACACAATAATACATACCAAATAATTTTACATTATTCACTAGAGAACGAAGTAGGTCCGATGTACTCCAGGACCGTCCTATATGCTATACTATATGTGCATACAGAAATTGATGCGAATGTACACAAATATTAAAGCGGAGCGCACGGATCTTAAAACAGTCTATTCACTATAGTCATGTTTGGTTGTGGAGTAAAGTTACTCCGGATTAAATTTTTTATTTTGAGTTAAGACAGATTAAATTAATCATATTTGATTGGAGTCTGATAGAGTAAGCTAATGAATAGAAAGAAAATTATAACATAATGTTACTCTAATGATAATGCTCACTGCCGTCACATCGAAAATGCTACTTAATTTGCTCAAAGAAATCTCAGAATTGCATGCTTCGGTGATTTATAAGAAAATTAAACAGGATTAAGCTCTCTGATTCTATTTCAACCCCACCATGTAAGTGTTATTATGATTTTTTTTCAGCCTAAATTTTGCTTGTTTCGTGCTCTTTGTTTTTCCAACTTCTGAATCCTTTCAGTAATTCTTGCATTTGATTAGTCTCTCATTTGCAACCGTTGGTCTCTGTATAATTTCTAACCAATGACTCATGCAAAATACAAACATTAGCCCCACCAACAAGTGCCCCGTTGCTAGCTGTTGTATAGGTGTGGAAGTCCAGAGTAGGGATTAAATTGTGCAAGCTTCACTGTGATTTATTTATGAAGGTATAAATCTCTCCTTGTTTCCAATTTATTAGTTTCTCTGTACATTTTTTTTTTAAATTTAAATTTCAGAGATACACATCTCGATCTTCTAAGTTTTAACCCCGCTTATATTTAAATTATATAGCTGGTCCCAAGCAGGGGCGGATCCAGGATTTTCGTGGGGGGAGCAAAAAAAATATCGAATCAGGTTTAAATAATTAATCGGATTCAAATCCATTAACTAATTAAGTACTTAATAAAAAATAATGCTTTGATTTGTACTTTTCAATGCTTTAACTTGTAATTTCTGATATTTTAATCTATAATTCTAATTATTAATCATAATTGAAGAAATTTACTTTAATTTTAACACTTAATTTAACCTGAACTCAAAATTAAACATCCGGGGGGGGGGGACAAAAAATTCTCCAGGAAGGGGCAGAGCCGATCAAAATGTCCCGACTTCTGTACATTTGGGTCCGCCCCTGGTCCCAAGCCCAGACAAGAGGAGAAGGGTTATTAAAAAATTGGAAAAGTGTGACTTGAGTATGAGAAAATGTGAAACCAAAAACTGATCAGGACATAGCTAAATACAGTCACAAAATATAAGTTGCAAATGGAAAATTCTAAGGAACTTCTGGGTACAACGTACATTTGTTTGAACATTAAGATATTTGATTCATATAAGACCTATTGTGACAAAATAACGCATAATCTAGTTGCTCTTAATTTGTACTCAACTTAGATAGCATATGAGTTTAGATTATGCAAATAAAAAATAATAGTTGCAATTTCAATGGAGCGATGCACAAAATTTCCAAAGTGAAGGGCCTAAGGTTTAATTCGGACATCAATCTATCTGAAATAGTTTGTACAATTAGTCTGTTGAACAATCTGTTTACATTAATTGAAGTGCTTTTGATCTGGTCCTTCCGGTTTCATTTTGTGTTCAGTAGTGGTACATTTGCGTGTACCAGCTTGAGCTTTTGTACCCTGGTTTATTAATTTTGGACTTTGCTCATGATTTTATTAATTTCGGGGAATAGATTGTAAAGAATTTTGCTCTAAACTACGGAATCCTTTGGGGGTCTTTTATTAGAATGGATTTAAGGTTCCTTGTTTTTTTTTTTTTTTCTTTCGGTGATCTTTTCATATTACTGACTTTGGTCATTTTTCTGTTACATTTCTTTTGAATGTAAAAGTAGATGTAACAATATATTCTTTAAAGTTTCTTTTATATTTCTTTTTTATATTAAGGATTTGGTACTAAAACCGTGGTGATAGAGGAAGAGGATTTGAATTCCACAACCGAGTCTGGACCCTCTTTTTTGGGTCCGCCAATGAATTAGCGGACGCGGTATATATAAAATTTTCTGGAAAAAGTGGCGAAATGAATTTTTTTTCTTTCTAATATGGTATAAATAAAAATTTCGGCTCTTTGAGCAGTGCCAGCCCAACAAACTCAAGTGTTTATTAAGTCGAGATTTGTGTGATTATTCTATTGAACGGATCAGATTCCTTTTCACGTGTTATTCTGTCAATGCTTTCGATGGCCTGGTTGTGAAATTTTCTGTGTACCGAGCGGATTTATTGAGTTCACGGATTAAAAATATATGAGGTATGTCATCCGGTAAAGCTCCTGTGCTACAGAAAATCACTGAAGACGAGTCTTGAGGAATAGCAACCTGAACTTGAGTGCGTATCCTCTGAGATATCTCAATTTTTGCGTGACCGACGTGTCCGGTGCTTATTCGGGGCATCGTAGGGAGCCTATACTACTTGAGCTTTGAGATTCGCGCAGAACGTATTTTAACGATTCAGATATTCCAAAAAGTCACGCAAAGTTTGAGATATCTCAGAGGATGTGAATTACCTGAACTTTGGGGCCTTGGTGGGCTTCAGAGACTCGGCCCATGTGTTGGCCTAAATGGGAGGGGTTGTAGATCGTCAGATGGGACTGACTGATGAAATATAATTATAATTAATCCTTGTTCAATTAATATAGTCTTAGCGCAATTTTTGTGGTAAGTAGTATTGTGTGGAGTAGGGTGTTCAAATGGTCGATTCGGTTGAAACTCAAGTAAAATTATTAATTTGTTTTTTTTTTGTTTTTAAAAATAGAATCGAGCTGAATCAATTAAATTTATAAACCAATTAAGAACTGAACCAAACAAATAGAAATAAATTTAAGTTTGCTCGATTCAAACAGATGTAAATCTATTGGTACCATTATTAACGAAAAAAAAATACATTGTCATACCCAACAACTGAAGTTTAGATTGGTTTGGTTTAGCTTGGTTTAATGAAATCATTATAACCTCAATAAAATTAGAATCAAACCAATATAAACTGGTTGGTTGAGTTAGTTTTGAAAAATCTAAATTGAACCGATCCATTTAAAATTTAAACTGAAATAATTAAAAATTTCAGTTGAACTAGTCCATTTAAACTAAAAAACTGATCCACTTAATCTGAAATTTTCCAATTCAATTAAAAATCAAACAAACTGAATCATTTGAAAATCCAAAGGAAACTATAATAACTTTGATTACAATTTAGATATTATTGCGGATTTGTGGCTTTTTGATTATTGGATTCTTTTAAAAGATTTATTACTTGTAGAATTAATTAAGGCTGCAACTTTATGGTTGGTATGGCTTACCAGAAATAAGATTTGCTTTCAGCAAATACCTGTCCCTCCCATTAGCTCTGTAGGTTCTGTATTATAGTTTTAACTTCTTACTGGTGTAAAGCAAGACTTAATGATTCTTATTTTAAATTAACTTTGATTCTACATATGAATATTACTTCATTGAACCAGGCAGGCTCTTTGATAATTCCCTCAGCTCAGGATGCGGATTCCGAAGATGACGTTTTTCTTGGTTTAGAGGGGCCGGACCCCTTTGACTATATCCGTGATAGGGCTATTTTTTATTACTAGTTTCACTGCTAGTATTATAGCTTATATTGCTTCTTGTTTGCTTTCGTAGACTATTTCGCATTTTACTTAGGTTTTATGATTCATATTACTTTTAGGTGTTTTGTATAGTTTGATATTTCAGAGCTTGTATTTCGTTACTTTTGTATTAACATTTGAGTTTCGTAATGAAACTGGTGGTATCCCCACTTTATTCAAAAAAAAAAAAAATCCAAAGGAGAGAAAATGAGAAGAGGTGTAACCTCGGTGTAGTAAGGGCCTGACAGGTGGGCTGTCACTGTCAGTGACACATTTTATATTTAATTCGATGATTTGTTGTATTCATTCATCTAATTGTTATCAATTTGGCTTATTTAGTTAGATGATTAATGTTCTTTATTCTTCTAATTTATTTAAGTTTTTATTTTCTGTTGCTTATATAATGTTTACAAATTTTATTCATTTGTTTTCATGGCAATCATTGGAGTTTATTCAAGTTAAATTATTATGTTTAATTTAAAGTTTTAATTAATTGACTTAAAAATTTCAATTATATATTAAGTTTTTTTTAAATTTCCCATTAATTATTGTTAATAATTAATTAATCATCTAACATATGAGAGAAAGAGAGGTTTATCTATCAAGTTTGTTCTAAATTTCAATCATCTGCGTGGAAAAGAGGTAACCTCAGATTATGAAAAGAAAGGCTTCGAATTGAGCTCGATGGGCTACTTAGAATTCGGCACGACTCGGCCTTGTTCGAGTGGTAAGATTTGGGTTAGGGCCGAAATTGGGCTTTAAATCTGACTCATCTCAGTTGTCCAGCTCATTAATTTGTTTATGAGCCGATCCATCTTATTAGCAGGCTTTATTGAAGTTCCTGTCAGGTTAATATACTAGGTTTATCAAACAAACTTTTTCTCATTGGCTAGTGAAATTAAAGTATGCCACCCTCCTTCTTAAAAGATGTTATTATTAGTTTTCTTAGCCTATAAATATTTTTGTAAGATTACATTACTTTTATCGATCATTATAATGGACTCATCAATCCCTAAATTTCAAATTCAACATTTTTCAATTTCATTAGACCCAAAATAGTTTTTAACTCCGGATATAATTTTCTTTCTTTCTCGTTCAGTTTTTAGCAGTAAATCTGCAAATCAGGCCACTAAAAAGAACTAGACATACCACCCACCAATTGAATCAACAAACGAAGATTCAAAATGCGGCAACTGCTAATTTATGATATAATTGAGTATTTAATAACAATGCTTTAACTTATACTTTATAATGCTATTACTTGTAATTTATGATATTTTGACTTATAATTATAATTACCAATCATATTTCAAGAAATTTATTTTAATTTTAACTATAAATTTAATCCGAATTACTAATTAAACATTCAGAGAGGGGGGGAGGGGGCTGCCCCCCCTGGAATACACTGGGTCTGTCCCTGGATACATTATATATTTGTATCTAAATTTTAAATGACCATAATTTCTACTATGTATTCAGAAAGATCAAGAAAAGATGGAGAACATAGTGACCCATAGCACCGAGAAAGCCGACGCAATCAGAATTGTAAAGAAACATCGTTTATGACTTCAAACTTCTGTTGAAGTTTATGATCCTCAACAATTAAGTATTTTTTTGAACTAGAAACGACCCGTTAATAATTCATCAGGATATTTAACCAACTTCTTAATATAAAGTACAAATATTTTGAGATTTTTCTATTTATTTTTATAATTCTATACCATGGCCCGACTACTTTCCAAAAAAAAAAATTCCACGCTGATTTAATCTACGCAAAACCATTTTCCAAAAGGAAAAAAAATGTTTCACGCAGCTGCGTTGATAGGGGATCTTCTGCGTGGATCTGATATGCGTGGATGGTTGATTTTGGAATTAAAAAAAAGAAGCTGGTAATATGGTCAGAATTTTAAATATTAAGATGGTAACTAAAAAAATATCGGGAGATTTAGGAGATTTAGCTAACAACTTGTACACACAAATCATAGAAAACTCAACAAGTTTCTAATTTTATTGAAATTGATTGAAGGATTGGATGAAGTTTTTAAGCCAATTTACATGAGTACGGTTAAAATGTATTATTGGTTTTGTGTTCTAACTTCTAAATATACCCAACATTTCTATTTTTATTTTTAAAATTCAAACAGTCGACCCGAAGTTCAACATGATATTCATATTAAAATGTGTTTAGAGATCAAATTTTATATTATTTTTTGAACTTTTTTACTATTTTTTTAGATAGCTACAAAATTATTGTTTTTGGATGGTCCATAAATATTGGTTTTGTACCTATCTAAACAAATAGTAAAGTTCTAAAATATATAAAATATATAAAATAAATATTGATTTTGTATCTTTGGCAAATGCCTTAGGTAAGATAAAAACGGAATGAAAAACAGAAAATAGTAGTAGTAGTGATAAAGTAAGAATTAATCAAAAGAAGCAGAAAATATAAAATACAGTCTCTATGTACGCATCCGCTTGATTAGACCTATTTGAACCAAGATTGGAACTCTAATTTGACTTCTCTTGCCAGCTTCGAGTCTAAGCACATGTTAATATGTATATTATGTTAAGCAGTTTGAATTCTTCGAGTCTAAGCACATGTTAATATGTATATTATGTTAAGCAGTTTGAATTGACTATTTGAACTTTAAAAATAGATTAAAATAGAAATAAAGATGTGAGACATAATTGGAGCACAAAATGAATATTGCATTTTAACCCTCCTCATTTAACATTACTGTTTTGCAAAATAAAAGTTAGCAAGGAAGAAGATGATTGTTAGTTAGTCATTTTTACCAAAATAAATCTTGTGCTGTCATCACTATAATTTTAGTATCTAAAATTACACATTACGATTGATTAGAATACAAAAAATATATTAATCATAGTAGGATAGTATGAATGTGCTCGTTTGACAAGAACAGTAAATTAGTCATTTCATCTTAAAATTTAAAATGAATGGTATTTTTAATTTTTCATATATTAATAAAAAGTTGAATATTAAAAAGTTTTGATGATATGACAACACTTACTTAAATTTAAAATGAGAAAATAGACAATTTAAAATATTTCAAGGGTATACCACCAATTCTTATTATAAAGGATTGGTCAACTCAAGGATGTTGACTCACAAGTCACAACTTGTGATTTTTTTTTTTTTTTGCAAAGTCAACTTGTGATTTTCTGTGGGCTTCTATGAGACCATGCAAGTTCGGAATTCTCTAGTTCTGAATTTTAGCCTCCCTACTCAAATCCTGGTTCCGCTGGAAATAACCTAAGTTTTGACAGTGAAGTATGAATATAAACTACCTAAGGTCTCCATCTCTTGAGAGTTAGTACAAACTTTTTCTTTTTAAATTATCTTTCGTTGCTAAGCTAGCTTGACTTCTGAGTTCTGGCCCAGCCTAGAGATCGACAACTAACATTATTTTGTTTTGTGCATTAAAACCCTAAAATTAGATATTATATTACAAAAGTATGGAGAAGTATTTATTGCTGACAAATAAAGTTATGATGCTTTTCAGAAGGTCTTGAATTCAAATACTAATAAAATAAAATAATCATTTTGAATCCTGATTTCTTGAATTTTCTTTAGAATTTTTAGCCATTTTATTAGTCCAAGCATCAATTTTTATGTTAATTCAGCATAAGACCTTGCTTTAAACTTCTGAGTTCAGATTAAATTCAACATCCAACACAATCCTTCTCTAATCTCGTTTCCACACCCATCCTTCGCTGTTTTATTCTCTCTCTTTTAGTTCTTTTTATTAATCTTCATTTCTTTGGTAGGAAGGGAGATTATTTTCTGTTTTTGGGTTTTCCTGCACTTACTGTTTTTTTATATAGCTCAATTGTTTTGAGCAAATTGTGTTTTATTTTCAATTATGTTACAAACTTCTTGTTTTTACCAGTAATATTCAAACAGGGGCGTGACCCCCAGTTTCTTCCTCAAAAAAAAAAAAAAAAAAATCTCTCCCATGCCTACGACCATCTTTTCTGTTGACTTTTCTCCCTCTTGTCAATCTATTAGGTAATCATAGATAATCAACAGCCACTTAACATATAAAAACAATAATTAAATCTAATTACCTACCCCTTTATAAACTTCTCTGTACTCTGATTCAAGTGGAATCAAATCCACTGCACACTATCCGGAATAACAAATCATGGGAGGAAAGGATACAGAAGAGAAGAAAGAGGAGAGCAATGGAGCCGAGGGTAAGGTGTCCATATTCAAAATGCTCCAGTTCGCTGATGGCTATGACGTGCTGCTGATGGTGGTGGGGTCCATTGGAGCGCTGGCTAATGGCATCTCTCAGCCCATGATGACCTTCATAACCGGCCAGGTGATTAATGCCTTCGGTGGCGCCACCTCGAGTGACGTTCTCAATCGAGTCAACACAGTATGTTCCTTGTATGACTATTGCGTTATTGGATTTTTCATTTTTCTTTTTCAATTTATTTTAACAAGGGTGCGTATTCAATCCTGATTTTTAAGTTAGCAATCGTCTGTTGAATTTTACATCCTTAATCTCGCTACTAAGATGTTCTAGTTGAGTCTATCTTTTAAGAGAATTATCGTGTATCCATTGATGAAGATGTGAGCTTTGTAATTTCGCGTGTGCCTCTAGTTGACTAGTTGTTTCGACTTTCGAGTTAACAAAAATGGTGCTGCTTTAGGAAAGTTTGCCAAAGCAACCCTGTAACTTTAGTTAACCATATATATTATATATTTCTGCATGGAGATTCGTGCTAAGAGATGCTGCCCCCTATGTCCTTAGAGTGCGTATCCTATGAGATATCTCATATTTTGCGTGACCAACGTGCTCGGTGCCTATTCAGAGATAGCGCAGGAGACCAGTATTATTTGTGCTTTGAGATTAATTATTCATGAAAAAGTCACACAGGAAATATATTTCAACGGTTGAGATACTTAATATTTAAAATAACTATCAAAATTATGTCTCGTCCAAAACCTGCAGGATCTCCTCTGGCAGGACATAGCAGACATGAATCTCGAAAGACCTTTTTCCTTCTACGGGTAAAATTAGAGTCAGACCGGTATATACATAATAGGGATAGCTTGGTAAACAAAACACGGGATGGCTACTAGAAATAGACCCTTGTCAGTCAAAGACAGAGCACACGCATATTGATGGTTCGATCTCTTTCTCTCCAGGAATCTCCAGCCAGTTAGAAAAACAGAGCACACGCACACAAAAGTCAAGGAAAAAGATGGTGAAAAAGATGCAAATGCTCAGATCTTTGCTTGGAAGAAAAAAATTGCTTAAAAAAAATATTATTTTCAGCCAACAAGCTGAATATGGAGCCATGCGATTTTTTCTCGTCAGACAGAAATAATGTTTTTTGGAAAGGGGAGATGTGATATTTTTGAACCACCATACTAATTATCCTATCTCTGACTCTACTCTTCGACATCTCTTATACAACACTCTTGTCATGTTTGTAATTGCATAAAAATTAGCATGATATTCTAAATTTTTTGACATACACAAACACAATCGATCAATCATCAGAATATGACAGTAGTAATAGTAGTAGTAATAATAATAAATGCATATAATTTTGTCATAAACATTTCAACCAAAGTTATGAAAATCTCATTTTATTATAGGCTAGACCTCCACCTTTATGGTCAATTAAAGGAAGTTGGTAGGCTAGACCTCCACCTTTCGAATTCTAAAAAAAACGTACATAAAAAAAATAAAATCTACTTCTATTTTGTTGTGGAAGAGAGGTATCTTAATTTGGTTGAGAGTTGAGACTGATATTAATAACTTATTTTGCAGGCTGTGTTGAACTTTGTCTATTTAGCTATTGGAACTTGTATAGCGGCAACTCTACGTAAGTATTCTTTTATAATATTAGATACATATCATTATCTCATAGTACTTGATATTTATTGCTGGCAGATATTCAGTAGTACTGCATCTATGAAAAATGAAAAAGGAAAAAAAAAACACCACATATGCCTGAAAGGCTAGATAATTTCACCAAAAAAAAAAAAAAAAAAAAAAAGCAAAAACTAAAGAAAGGCTACATACATAAATACCAGTTTTACACTTCTTAAATATGGACCTTATCTGACAATATACTAGCTTTTAAGTTGCAAAATTGTGTTGAAGCTTCCACTTGGTTATTCTGTTATCTGTAAATTTAGATTGTTTATTAATGATAGAAGGAATGTTAATGTTTGATAGAGGTTGCGTGTTGGACTATGACTGGAGAAAGACAAGCTACCCGAATTCGGGCTATGTACCTGAAAGCAGTACTGAGGCAAGATATTGCATATTTTGACATGGAGATGACTACTGGCAAGGTTACAGGTCGAATTTCATCTGACACAATACTAATCCAAGATGCTATTGGTGAAAAGGTCAGATAAACTTTTCTCCTACTGCGTATTTTTGTTTTTTTTGGTATGTGTTTTACTAAAAGTTAAATTAATGACATATAATTCTTTTATTCATATTATCTAATTGTGGTATCATCAGGTATTAGATTAGATAGGATGCGAATGATAGTCTTGATGTACAAGATAAATGCGGCATGAAGAGATCACAGAAAAATTAAATTAACTGAAATAGTGAAATGATAGGGAGAAAGTGAGAAACTATTGAATTTTTTAATTTGACCAGTACTTAACCAGAATCCTACACCAGAGCGCCTAATTTAAGTTCCTAATACGAAATTATTTTCTTAGTAAAATAGAGGGTTTATATGTTTCTAAGCTTTCTATTCTCTAACAAAAATAATAAATTTTGTAGTTTTCTTGCAACAAAAACATTTAGGTGGGAAAATGCCTACAGCTAGTGTCAACATTTATAGGAGGATTTGTGGTTGCATTCATAAAGGGTTGGCTTCTCTCTCTTGTTATGCTATCGAGTATTCCACCAATCGTAGTTGCTGGTGCAGCTGCAACAATTGTGATATCCAAAGTCTCGAGCAAGGGACAAGCTGCCTATAGTGATGCTGGGAGTGTGGTTGAGCAGACTCTTAGTAATATGAAAACGGTGGGTACAAATCTTTTGATTTTTCTAAGAGCTGGTAGTACTAATGCAAAGAAAAGGCCTTGGCACCACTATGGAATGTGCATTGGTATATCCATTACCTACCTTTGGCTGGTACCAACATAAAAGTGTCTGCTTGACTTACTGTTAGGCATCACTCGTAAAAACTAAGAACGTACCAATATATATGGAGCAAAATTCAGAAGTACTAAACAAAATTAAGGTTCTAGAATCGATCTGAGGGCTGGTATACTGTTCATTTCACCTGTGTCTCCGTGATGCAAATTACTCGAGGTCTGGCTTGTCTGATAAATTTATTTCAACAAGTAACCTTAATATATTTCTGTACTCAAGAAGCAGGATACTGATTGCTCTGTTGTTCAATTGTGTTCTACTTCAAAAATATTAAACCCTAGACTGCAGAAAGAGTCTTATTTAAACCCAATTTAGCTCCAAATACCATTTGGTTCAGAAATTAGGTCCCTAGTTAACCCAAATTGGCCTACAATTATCCCTTCATATGTGATCTAATAACAAACTTCTATTTCAAAAGGTTGCCTCATTCAATGGAGAGAACAGAGCTGCCTCCTTCTATGACAAACACATAAGTAAGATCTACCAAGCCACTGCAAAAGAAGGTGCTGTTAACGGGTTTGGCATGGGATCTGTTCTTCTATTCTTCTTCGGTAGTTATGGTCTCGCCATATGGTATGGTGGTCAGCTAATTATAAACAAAGGATACAGTGGAGGCACAATTATGAATGTTTTATTTGCAGTAACGACTGGTGCCTCGTAAGTCTTGTTTTCCTTCTGTTATTTGTTTTTGAAAATTTTTCTTTCTGTTATATGTTTCTAAAGGTAAGATGTTGAAAACAAGATATAACTCTTGCGTTTTTGTACTGGCTTCCTTGCCATACCAGTCCTACTACCAAACAGAGAGAGGAAAATGAAAATTTTCTATGGATAATGCAAGCTAGCCTCATTGGTATGGAGCTGTGGTCCTCTGAAAAAAGAGAAAAAGATGAGCGTGCTGGATAAATCAACCAAAATCCATCTCTAGTTTTTCCATAAGCCATCTGTAAACTTGAATTTAGCACCCTAATAATCTCTCCTTTTTCTTTTACATATGAAATAAGGTCTTTGGGATATGCAGCTCCTTGCGTGACTGCTTTTGCTGAAGGCCAGACCGCAGCATATAGGATGTTTGAAACAATCAAGAGAAAGCCGGATATTGATGCATATGATGAAAGTGGTGTTACTTTGGAAAACATGAACGGTGATGTCGAGCTTAGAGATGTGTATTTTAGTTATCCTGCAAGACCCGAGCAGCTAATATTTAATGGATTCTCATTGAGAGTTGACAGCGGTATGTAGTGAGCTAATTAAACATATTGTGATCGGAAAAATCAGACAAATCAAATACTGGACCAAATAATTATGATACCAAAATTGAGTGTGTAGTAATGTTGAAAGGTTGTCTTAAACAAATTCAGTGATTTGACGTGAACTTTTTTAATGTTGCTTCTCCTATAATCAGGATCCCAAGTACTTGAATAATTTCACACCACTAGCCTAATAATAAAACCTGAACTGTTGCATGCAGTTATGCACTATACTTATTCATACTGAACCCAACAATTATAGTTCCAAAATTGAGTGTAGAAATGTTGAATTCTCGTTTTAAGGAAGTTTGATATTTTTGGTATAAATTTTTAAAATGTTGCTTCTAATATAATTGGATGCCAAATACTTCTCTTTTTACATATCATATTATTTCTTAGCTCTCTTGCAAGTAGTTAATCAATCATACTGGGAAGGATGCCGTGGGAAAACATTTGATAAAATCGATCTAATATGGAATTGAGGTTTGAATTTGTCACATAATAGGTACTACAATGGCTATTGTTGGAGAAAGTGGGAGTGGGAAATCCACAGTTATAAGTTTGGTAGAGAGATTCTACGACCCACAAGAAGGTGAGGTTCTAATAGATGGTGTTAATATAAAAACATTGAAGCTTGGTTGGATTAGAGAAAAAATTGGGCTTGTTAGCCAAGAGCCACTGTTGTTTATGACAACTATCAAGGAGAATATATTGTATGGAAAAGAGGGAGCCACACTAGAAGAGGTCAGACAAGCTGTTGAGCTGGCAAATGCTGCCAATTTCATTGACAAATTGCCTGATGTAAGTAACTCAAACTAATGATATATTTAATTCCTATTTTCTATTAAATATTCAAGTTTCAATATTTGTACAGTACACAACTTTTTAATAATATAACAAACCAAGTTTAACAAAATCTTTGCATTTGGTTTTGTAATTTTCAATTTGTTCTGCACAAATGGAGGTCATAGACTAAATATTCTACTTAAGATTAATTAACACAGCCAAAACAGATAGTTTATAACATTTTCTTCTTAATATCCTATCGGTCAAATAAGTTTCCTGAGTTTTTTTTCACTTAAAAAAAGAGTTAGGAGAGTTTTAAGTTGTTTAGATCTAGTTCTTCTGTTGTATTAACATAGAGAGCAAAAATGTCTCTAATTAATGACTGAAACTTCATTTTCGAATAAAAAAAATGCTTACAGACCAGATGATAAGTACTTCTTTCTGTCAATAAAAAATGAAATTTATTAATTTACTTGTGCATAAATTTTCTCTTCCATCTCTCCCATTACTCATTACAACCAATATGTTTATATTAATCCTGTCCAGGGGCTAGATACTATGGTTGGTCAGCGTGGGGCTCAACTTTCAGGGGGTCAGAAGCAGAGGATCGCAATTGCAAGAGCTATCTTGAAAAACCCTAAGATCTTATTGCTTGATGAAGCCACAAGTGCATTGGATGTTGAGTCAGAGAGGATTGTGCAAGAGGCATTAAGCAGAATAATGGTAGAGAGAACCACTCTTGTTGTGGCCCACCGTCTAAGCACCGTAAGAAATGCTGATTGCATCTCGGTCGTGCACGAGGGTAAAATTGTAGAACAAGGTGAATAAATAATTCTAATTCATTTTCCAAACCTTCAATATTTTCTCTTTTCTTCTGGGAACACCTCCATTTGCTTATAACTGCGAGTGTTACTAGAGGGTTTCCAAATTCTCAGCCTTGTCGAAGTGCAAACAAATGTTTACTATAAACCATGCTATTTGAAAAAAACAGTGTTTTAAAATGCTGCCTCATGGATGCATGTGCCCGTAAAAACGTGATAAAAATTGATCATAGATGCTTTCCCAATGTGCAGATATCAATATTTGGTTGCATACAACTTATGCGTCTGCATATATGTGGTCTCTGGTTATGCGCTATGAGGCTACAATTTTTTGTTTTCTAATAGGAACGAAATTTTTAGCAGGAAATGATACATTTAAATTTGATTTCTGTTAGGCACAAACCATTGATGTAGTATTGTACAAGATTCAAAATCATTATGTCAATTTTGATATTGGTATAAAAGATTGAAGATAATTAATTATTGTCCTTAATTTCCCTTAAATTTTTAATTATGCAGGTCCTCATGATGAGTTGATAAAAGACCCAGATGGTACTTACTCCCAATTAATTCGCCTCCAAGAAGCTAGTCATGAGCGAAAAGATCATCATCCTGTGTCTACAAGCAAATCATATAGCCATAGCGCATCTTTGAAACGCTCTCTCAGCCGTCGCTTATCAGGAGGGAGCAGCAAACACCTCTCCTTCAACCTTCCCTTCGCCCCTCCTGGTCTAACACCAAATGATGAAGATGCCGATGAAGGTGATGGCGATAAAACTGCCCCTAAAAAGGCACCGGTCGGTCGACTAATGAGTTTGAATAAGACAGAATTTCCTGTTTTAATCATGGGCTCATTATCAGCTGCAGCACATGGTGTACTGCTCCCCATGCTTGGATTGATCATAGCAAGTGCAATAGAAGCATTTTTTGAACCACCACACAAATTGAGGAAGGACACGAGTTTTTGGGCATTGATGTGTGTGGTATTGGGAATTGGATCTATTATTACAATACCAGTGGAGTACTTCTTGTTTGGTGTTGCTGGAGGGAAGCTTGTTGAAAGGATCCGGAGCTTGTCTTTCCGGAGCATAGTTCGGCAGGAGGTTAGCTGGTTTGACGATACTGGTAACTCTAGGTCAGTAAACTAATCAATTTTGATTATTCTTTTAGAGTTTCTTGTTGTTACAGACAGAAATGTTTTCATAATTAAGTTCCAACTCATTTTGTTATCTATATTCATAGTGGGAAAATCGGTGCGAGGCTTTCAATGGATGCTTTGAATGTTCGCCGACTTGTAGGAGACTCCTTGGCATTAATTGTTCAGTCCTTGGCTACTCTGATTTGTGGATTTGTGGTGGCAATTGTTGCGAACTGGCAGCTTGCCCTCATAATAACGGTTGTAATCCCATTGGTGGGTCTCCAGGCTTATGCACAAATAATATTTCTCAAGGGATTTAGCGCTGATGCTAAGGTTAGATACTTAGATCAACATTGCATTTCAGAATTTCATAACTTTAGATCCACATACTTATTTGACAGAACTATGTATGGGGGTATATATCATTTATTTTTTTGGTAAATATCACTTCCTTGGATGACTAGGACTATGAAGCCTAAGGTTAATTGACTTTCCAAATTAAAAAATGTGGACTGCTAACAGGTATGTTCCACTATCAGAGCTTGATTTTATAAGCCTGAAGAAGCAATATCATAGTTATTCATGAACAAGAATTAGCAAGGAAGAAACTAAATTATATATAGTAAGCCTTTCAAATTAGTATATGGTTCAACACACTACACAATAACAAGAGCAAAACATGGAAACCCAGAGAACATCTGCCCCATGATTTATTACTTTTGTTACAGGTGATGTATGAAGAAGCAAGTCAAGTTGCAAGTGATGCAGTTGGCAGCATCCGTACTGTGGCTTCATTCTGTGCTGAGAAACATATAATAGAGACATATAACCGCAAGTGTGAAGCCTCCATGAAACAAGGTGTGCGTACAGGCTGGGTCGGTGGCCTTGGTTTTGGTTTCTCTTTCTTGATGCTTTACCTAACCTATGCGCTCTGCTTTTATGTCGGAGCGAAGTTCGTGGAAAAGGACAAGGCAACATTCAATGAAGTCTTTAAGGTAATAGTTTCTATGATTTACTACTCACGCTGTCATAAACTTAATATTGCCAGTAATACATTTACTGTTGATCCTGGTGGTTCCTGCATATTGCTGGTAAGATTCATGCATGCCAGTAGTTAGAGCTAGAGCCTTGTTAGAAGGATTAACTTACTTCGTAATGGTGATCTTAAGACTGTTTTTCCAACAATATAAACCACGTAATGAAATTAAAAAAGAAAAAGCTCTTGACGTAAGCGATATTTAATTGCAATCGCTGTTTCCTTGTAACATACTATTTTCAAATTCTTGAAGTAATATATTTTTATTCGATTTAACAACATTTCTGCACCTTGGGTGTATCTGTGACAGTGGAGGGAATTTTTGTAGTTTTTACTTTTTATCATACTTTTAATTGGGAAATTTGTCAGGTCTTCTTCGCACTACTTTTGGCAACTATGGGTATATCACAAACAAGTGCATTAGGCTCAGATTCAGCAAAGGCACGGGAATCTGCAATCTCTATATTTGAAATAATTGATCGAAAGTCAAAGATTGACCCTGGTAGTGAAGAAGGACAAGTGCTAGAAAATGTAAGGGGAGATATAGAGTTGCGCCGCATCAGCTTTAGGTATCCGACTCGGCCTGATGTACCAATTTTCACTAACTTGTCTTTGAGCATCCCCTCGGGCAAGGTACATATGTTATGCTTCTCTATCCTGTAGTCTTATATTGTTAGGTACTGCTACTACATACAATTTTAAATGGAGGCCCAAATTAATTTGTACATATGATCTAACAATCTCTTGCTTATAATCTAGATATTATAGATAGTATGAAAAGTTTGGTCTTTTACGGAGATTGTGTCAATTTATAAAGATCTCCAAAATCCCAAAATTGGAAATTTCCACCTTTGGTCACCTATTATGTGCCTCTAAAATAAACAAGTAGTTTTTATATACTGTATACAACTTAGCGTCAAGACAATTTTTTTTATTTCCTATTGAGACTAATGTTAAGCTATGATTAATAAACTTAATATATATATATAGAATAAATCTGTTAGTATATATATATAATAAATCTGTTAGTATATTTGTTAATAATTCTGTTAGTATATTTGCAGACTATTGCTCTAGTTGGAGAGAGCGGTAGTGGGAAATCAACAGTAATTGCACTCCTTGAACGATTCTATGACCCTGACAGTGGTACTATCTTACTAGATGGAACTGAAATCACCAGGCTCAATGTTAGCTGGCTTAGAAAACAAACGGGACTCGTTAGCCAAGAGCCGGTTCTGTTTGATGACACGATACGTACCAACATATCATATGGGAAAGAAGGGGAAGTCACTGA
This sequence comes from Carex cristatella, assembly GCA_024447775.1. NCBI lineage: Eukaryota > Viridiplantae > Streptophyta > Magnoliopsida > Poales > Cyperaceae > Carex > Carex cristatella. The sequence continues at coordinate 5,095,847 of JAJHPF010000008.1, read as the reverse complement.
AGAAGAACTAATTGCAGTTGCTGAAGCATCCAATGCCCACCAATTTATTTCCAGTCTTCCTCAAGGGTACGACACATATGTAGGGGAGAGAGGGATACAACTATCAGGTGGCCAGAAGCAGCGTGTAGCCATAGCTAGAGCTATATTGAAAAACCCTAAGATTTTGTTACTCGATGAAGCAACAAGTGCACTAGACGCTGAGTCAGAGCATGTGGTTCAGGAGGCATTGGACAGGGTAATGGTCGGTCGTACTACAATTGTGGTTGCGCACCGGCTGTCTACTATCAAAGGTGCCGATATGATTGCTGTAGTGAAGAATGGAGAAATTGTAGAGAAAGGAAGGCACGAGATGCTGATGAGGATAAAAGACGGTGTTTACGCCTCTCTCGTTCAGCTGCGATATAATTAATATTACAGCATATAACAAAAACTGTATATATTTGTTGGTAAAAAGTAGTTAATTTTGTCCTATATTATTGAAGAATAAGAATCTTTGCTCAAATATTACTCATTATTAGCAACAAATAAAATAGCGTATAAGTGTATAGCTGTCACACTATTTTGGTATCTAGCTTGATATTAGCAACAGCTAGTAAATTATTGTAATTAAGACACAATTAGGATATAGATTACAGCCTTTGTAATTTAGGAAACAGTCTAACAGCTAGTAGGATTTTAGGCTATAAGTAATCATGTACAGACCTTGTAAAATTCAGAACAACAATCAATAAGAAATACTGTTCATCATTCTCCTCTCTATTCTAAAAATCAACATGGTATCAGAGTGGGATTAAAATCCTGACTCAATTCCGCAAATCAGCAACCAGACTGCAGCTAACGAGAACTGCAGCATCATCAAAAACCAAAATTAGTTCAGATTTGAACTGAAACTAGAAAAATCAGAAAATCAGCAACAAGCAAGCAGAGGGTCAGAGCAGAAGAAAATCCTGCAAATAATGCAACAAGCAACAAACAAACAAAAGGTCTAGAGCCAACAGAGCTAAAAGAAATCCATATTCAATAAGATTCTCTTTCTTATCAGTTTTTTTTTCTCAAAACCAGCAAAATTTGAACCTTATCTGTTCTTACCAGCAAAATCTGAACTGTTAACGGTACCAGTAACATGCTTTCACACCCAAAAAAAAAAATAGCAATCAGCAATCAATATTCACAACCCGCTACATTCTCAACTACTACCTCCTCCCTTCAATCTCCTTCTCAACTACTGGAAGAAGAGGATAACAAAACATAATTTAGAACTTAGAATAGAAAGAACTATGAAATTTTATGTCTCACTCTAAAATATATCTTACTGGATATATTTTCTATTATAAGAATTAGCTCGATTTTTTGACAGAAGTCTCGATAATATTTGCCGTAATTGTTCACATTATTGTTACTTTCGTTTCGGGACGATCATAGCAGATTTCAGCAATCCCCCACAAAAGATCGCCATTATAAATGCTAGCTTGACCAGGTTTGAGCTTACCAGTAGCATAATAACTTGTCTTTCCTATAACCTCACATTTACTATTAGCATCGGTGTCTGGTATACTGCCGCCGACAAGGGTGGACGCAGGATTTTTCTTAAGGAGGAACAGAAATCGGATTCAAACCCATTAGCTTCGCGACCTGTCCCTGGTAGGGCCGTGGGGGGGGGGCATTTGTTGAATCCTAAAAATTTGGGAATTCATTTAAGAAAAAATTTCGAATTAATTTCTTAGAAAATTGGTCGATTCAATATCTTAAAACCTATTTTTTTTTAATTCACAAAAATAAGATTTGAATTTATTGAAAATAAAATTCATGGTAATTTTCTACTCGTTAAACCAAGAATTTCGATATGAAGAACGTGAAAAACCTCCAAACGGTAAATTTTATATGGATTTTACAAGATTTAACGCACATTTGGGAGGGGCGGTTAATTTTATATGAAGAACCCGATCCATTTTTCTCTATTAAATTTCAAAATCCAGGGAGGGGTGGTTACCCCCCTGGACCAATGTGGGTCCCCCCTGCCTGCCAATTATCAGAACATGGAAATATTTTTTTCTACAACATGGAGCAATCTGATTTCAAGATAAAACCTATGAGTCTCCTAGCAGATCTATCTCTATAAATCTTAATGCCTAGAATATAAGGAGCTTCAACCAGATTAAGTACACGCATGTTAATTGAAGTGGCATCTCAGCCATAAGCGGAGGAGGTATTGAGGCTCCTTTTAGAAACCAAATGAATTATTTGACATGGAAATTGGGTTAAAAGGAATGAGAATATTTGGGAGCAAAAACAAAGATAGGCGTTTATCTTACCAATGCAAACTGAACTTGCAACTAATCAGTAATCACAACACAAAACAGTAGCACACAAAGCCACTTTAAGCAGGTCAAGTGCTATTCAGTATGAGGCACGGTCTGAGTCGTTTTGTCAGCATTAAAAATTGCATCCCAGTTTAAAACCATGGACAGTTTACAATTATAGTTTTACACTAATCTCAATATTGATCGAATAGGATGAACATCTGAACAAATTTGCTCCGGTGCCCATTGGACACCCCTTACTCCCATAATTAGGAAACACTTAGCATTTGTATCAAGTTGTTCCATTTCTGTTATCGTAGAAAACAAATTTTGTGCTAGGCAATTGGTCCCAGTTGACATAATTGTTGTCCTTCTTTTTCATTAATTGTTGTTCTTCCCATCAGAAGAATCATTTTGTTTTATTGTTTACAAATATTAGTGTTATCGATCCCTGAGCAGATAATTTGAAGGTAAGTGCATAACTGTTAATTTATTGTTTACTAATATTATTATATTGTAATTTTAATTAATTAAATAAAGTATTGTTATTCTAAAATAAGTGATTTCAGATGAAAAAATAACTAATGTAAAAAAATTTAACAAATAAATGTCTAAATTATAAATAATGATAGCTATATATATAAAATTCTTCCAGTTCTATATTTAATAGCATAATATTAGTCATGATCCTCCTTTATATTTGGGTAAAGCCATCTAAGTGCTAATATCTATAATGATCCTTCATCTTAGTTTCGAACCTACGACTTCTCGCGCGGAGAGCATTACATTTTATCGTTAAATCGTTAAATCAAAGATTTGTTCTCCTAAATCTTGTGTATTGTGTGTATTTCTTTTTGTTGTGTTGAGTCTTAAGTCTTTGCCCTCTTCCTCAACCATACAAGACCACCAAAAAGGGAAAAAACAAAACAAAACATGAACTCTCATCGACCCAAATCGATACTACATAATAATAAGCTCGCCATGGTGATGTTTTCTATACTTCTTCTTACAATTATTCCTTTAGCTAGTCTTACTATTGCGTATGCTATAAGCACAGAGGCATCACCAAAGGTCACAATTATAAATGCCAACTTGAGCCGGTTCGAGCTTACCAGTAGCAGCACACCTTGTCTTTCCTATAACCTCACCACTACTATGAGCATCCACAACAGTGGTTTGGTTCGTTACAGACTTGTATAACGACGTGGAGGTAGATTTTTACTACAACATGGAGAAATTTGACTCGGTAAAACTTGAAAAATTCAGTATTAAACCAAGAAGTACCCTCCAATTTAGTATTTCAAGAAGCGGCAACTCTACCATAAGTGTAAGTGTAGGTGGTACTGGAGGCATTGATGCTCCTTTTAGAAGATCAAATGAGACAAGATTTTTCGAATTGAAAATTTGGTTAAAAGAAATAATAGAAGGTGAATGTCATTCGTCATATCAATGCAAACTGAATTTGCAACTGATCACATCGCAAAACAACAGCACACAAGGAAGCTTTAATCCTGTCAAGTGCTACTAGGAAGCAGTTAGCAAGTTGTTCTGTTTTTATTCGTTACTTTATTTTGTAAGAATAATGCCCTGGAATTGTAGTTTGTCCTGGAATATATCAGAGCACCTATCAAAGTTCTTTTAATGGTTAATTTTTTTTCTGGTCTATAAGACTATATATATTACTACAACCTGTACTATTGAGAGGTCGTCTTTTGTGGTGTTCTCCTGGAACTTCAAATAAATGTTCAATTGCACTGGGATTGTCAATGGTACTCTCTTTTATCCTTTTACCTGATAATTATGTATATTTATTTGGTTACACATTTACCTAATTGGTAAAGAAAGTGCATGGATAAGAGTACTTTTATACGAGTATGGATATGATAATGTCTCCACCCGACACATACCATATGATCATTGACTACCCTAAATAGTAGACGTGATTGCACTTTTTCATCTGTGTTTTCAAGATTCACGACCCGCGCGCTGGAGGAAAAGAGAATGAAAAACAAATAATAACTTAGATTAGAAAAAATTATTATGAACTAACTTATATATGCTATGTTTTGTCCTTGAGCCCAAAAAATGTTCATAATATTATTGCTGCTTGCTAATATTCTGATGTTTTGACTTGATATTGTTTCGGAAATTATACAAACAATTTATCTGTTTGTTTTGCTGGCATGTAATATGAGATGTGGATAGGATTATGAATAAGTAGTATTGTTTTAGGAGACAAATAATGTGCCTTTTTAGGCTGCTTTTATAACACACATGCATTTTTTATTAGGGTCAGCGGCAAAGATTGCCGCTAACAAATATATTGATTAAAAAAGTTTAAAAAGTTATAATTACATAATTACACAATAGGTCTCATCCACTATAATCTAGCTTAATTTAACCTCTCTCAGCCCAACCCTAGCTATCTTGCAAACAAAGCCACAAGTAGCCTACTGTAAGTGCTCCCAATTAATTCTCCCCCACGAGACCTAAGTAAAACGTATCCAAAGTGAGATATCTCTTGTTGTATCATTTATTAACAAATTAATCGGTCTCCTTCTGTTGAAAAATAGCCTCCCATTTCTCTCTTTCCAAAGCGTCCAGGCAACCGCTGCCTAGACCACGCCCCAAAAGGACCGTTGCAGTCGTGATAGACCACTTTCCAACTCCGACTATACCCTCCATATCTCTATCCCTCCCGCCACATTGATGTTATATGTAGCCATGAGTTCCCTCCAAAAGCTCATTGCAAATGGACAGGACGAGATTATATGTTCCGTTGTTTTCTCGATTCCCGCAACACACATGCATTACTTAAGTTAAAAACTTTTTCTTCTAACTAAACACATAAAAAATTTAAAACTCAGAGGAAATTTTGAAATCCAATAAAATCAAACTCTTACATATTCCTAAATAATATACATGTCGAAAAATAAAATATTGATAAGCAAACAACCTTTTTATCCAACAGTACATGCAGAATTCTGTTGACTTTTAACTCCTTTTACAGATTTTAAAAGTATCATCAAGCTAACATTTAAATTAAACATTTTAAGAAGTAATTTCAAAAAAGAACTAAATAATATCTAATTAAACATGCAGAATTCTGGTAACAATTATTGTTTTCAACGAATCTCAATATGAATTGACTAGGACGAACATCAGAACAAAAATGCTCCGGTGTCCATTGGATACCCCTTGCTCCCATTAGGAAACACTTAGCATTTGCATGTATCAAGTTGTTCCTTTAAAGTGGCATGGAAATTGGGTTAAAAGGAATGAGAATATTTGGGGGCAAAAACAAAGATAGGCGTTCATCTTAATTACCAATGCAAACTGAACTTGCAACTAATCACATCACAAAACAGTAGCACACAAGACAACTGAGGCAACTTTAAGCAGGTAAGTGCTACCTGGCACACAAGGCAACTTTTTTCTATCTTATTTATGTTTGTTTATGGTTAGTTTATGACAAGCTTAACATTTTTTTATTCCTTCTTCCATTTGCAGAGGTTAAGGGCATGTTCGTTTGTCACGGGATTGTGCGGGATGGGATTTGATAGGTTCGGGAACCCACTTTTTTTATTTGCGGGAACCCATACTCATAAATATGCACGGGAATAATTATAGGAATGTACTGAATGAGTGTTCAGTCGTGCCGTGGGAATAGTTGCGGGATATCTTATTTTCTTTCTAAAATACTTCTATCAATAAAACAATTATTAATGAAATTAAATTAAATTAAATCAATTAAAGAATAACAGAACACTATTTCCATTTAGCTAAATAAATTAAATTACCATATAAATTATTTAAAATTAAATTAATAAAGTGATCATTATGGTGGTTAATACAAGATTACTATTTTGCTTAATTTTTTTTATAATAATATTAATTTTATTCATAAAATTTTAAATAATACAATTAAATAAAATTGATTAAATAATAATATTAAATAGATAAAATATTTCCAATACAAATTATTACTAAAATGGGTACAAATAAAATAAAAAAAGAAACAACAATTAAAAGCATTTAAAAAAATAAACATTTAAAAATATTTACAAACAAACAAGCATTAAATGTATGTGATCACAAAAATAAGAAAACAAACAAACATTTAACATATGTAAAACAAACATAAGAAATCAAACAAACATTTAAAATATGTAATAAAAAAAAAGAAAACAACAATTCAGAATATTTACAAAAAATAAACATTTAAAAACATTTAGAAAAAAATAAACATTTATTATATATAATTACAATAAGAAACCCACTTCATAATATTGGTTTAAAAAAATATTTAGTCCGAATCCGGACCAAATGCTTAGTCCCACAGTGGACAATTAAATTGAAAATAAATGTTTATATATAGAGTAGTTATGGAAAGAGAGAGACTCCCGTGCTTCCAGACATGCTGAGCTCCACAAAGAGCCACGTAAAGAGAAGAAAGAGGAGAGAGAGAGAGAATGGGAAGAAAATAATGTGACCTGAGTTTGATGTTTTTTGGATCCGTCTAATTGTATCCAAGGATTTGTACTCATTTTTTAACCAAACCAACTGTCATTTGACTGACGGAAATACTGTAACAATAAAATATCAATACTGCAACAAATAATATCAAATAGTATAAGATGAGATCATTTTTAAAATAATAACAACTTGCAACTTCCAACATCTTTGTACTTTGTGTATTTTGTACTTTCAAACTTGTTGTACTTTGATAGTTAATGACAGTTAACTGTACTTTATTGTACTTTAAAAACTGTCAATTTGTGTACTTTTTTTCTTCTAGAAGTATTTAATTTTTTTTTCAAAGTTTTTTTCTATCGTTCTAGAAGTTTTCAATATTAATTTTTTTTCGTATTTTTTTTAATTTCTCATTTTTAATTTTTTTTAAATAATCTCTAAAAATTATAGTTTCAAACTATCGAAATTGAATATGGTAAAAAATAGCTACGTAAACTGCAAAAACAACGACAAAATCTATATAAAATGAATATTGTAATAATGAAGTATGAAAACTGTAACAATGACGATCAAAACTATGAGACATCAAAACTATAACAAATATTATAAACAAACATAACTTTGTCCAAAGCATAGCCAAATTCACAATGATAAACTAACTAGAAAAATAATATTTTGTCCAATAAACATTCTCCAACAAACAACATTACATACTTTGTACAAATAACAAAATTTCTCCTTAGACTATAGATATTTGACGTTCATTGTTCGATTGCGTAAGAAGTTTCATCGCTAGAATAAGATACTCCTTTGATATATCTTCCTGCAATACAAAATATGACAAATCTTACAATTAAAACTATAAATATTACAAATAAAATAATACTGCAAAAACTAATACTGTAACAAATGTAAATCAATACTACAACAAATCTAAATATAATACTGTAACAAATGAAAACAATACTGTAACAAAGGTAAAACAAAACTGTAACAAATATAAACCCAATATTGTAACAAATCTAAACCCAATACTGTAATAAAGGTAAAACAAAATTGTAACAAAGGTAAAATAAAACTGTAACAAATGCAAACCAATACTGAAACAAATGTAAATCAATACTACAACAAATCTAAACCCAATATTATAATAAATAAAGACCAATACTCTAACAAAGTTAAAACAAAACTGTAACAAATGCAAACTAATATTGTAACAAATCTAAATCCAATACTACAACAAATCTAAATCCAATACTGGACAAATAGAAACAAATACTGTAACAAAGGTAAAACAAAACTGTAACAAATGAAAACTAATATTGTAACAAATCTAAGCGTGATTTGGTCGGGACGAAGGCGATCGCCGGAGAAATCGAGAAAATATACATATTGTCGATCTACAAATAGTCGATTTGAAGAAAACGAATGAGTAAATAGACAATTGCATTGGGTCAAAAATCAAAATAATGGAAAATCAGATCCTGAGGAAAAATTAATTAAAAAATTGAAAAAATCAGATTCTTAAAAAAAATCAAATCAATCAAAATTAAATTGGAGAAAATCAATCAATCATGCCTGGACCAAAGTTTGAGATGCAATATCGTGAGTGTATGATTTTGAGGCCTGAAATCAAAGCAAAATCGAAACCGTGGTTCAAAACTACTTCAATATTCGAGAAAATTGAGATATGAAATCAAAATTAAATCGGCTCTGAGAGGGATGAAGCTGTAGTGCGCCACCACTGCCACCTTCTTGATCGTTCAAGTGGTCCAGTACTTTGTCGTCGTTGCTGCCATTGATTTTAGAGTTTAGATCTAGTACTTCATCGTTGTCGCCGCGCGTCGCTCCTGTAAGCCTATTAGATAGATCCTGTAAATAGATGTTGTATACTAAAATGTTCAAATCATCTCTTCCTATCTTCGTGGTCGGAGCAGCAGCTAAGCCAGCGCCAGGGAAAGAGAAGAGAACGAGTGAGAGAGAATAGAACAGAGGAGAGAGAAGAAAATGTAGTAGATTTACTTGAGATCTCAGTTAGGGTTCCGACAACAAGGCCTCCGGCGAAGAGGTGGGAGAGAATGAGGCAACCATGAGAGAATTAAAAGAGAGTTATCGGGAATGAAAGTTGGGGGAGGTAGAAGGTGCAGGAGAAGCCAAGGGAAAAAGACAAAGATGATTTGATTTATTAATAATAGAAAGAAATATCTTAGTAATGGAATATATATATATAAATGGTTTAGTGGGCAGTTAAAACCAGTTGAGGGTTTATCCAAATTGGTGTGGGTAAAAACTGGGTACAATAGAATGGGTATGAAAACCTTTTCTCATGTTTTTTATCCCAGAAAAATGCACTAAAATAATTTCATTTGGCAACAATCCAATGGAAAATTTGAGGACAAGTTTGGTCCGCCGAACAGCTTATGGGAAAGAACTTTAGGAACTGTCCAAACCAGTGTTCTAAATAGCTATAGCGGTTTTGGACCTCATAAGCTAAGCTACGGAGTAAAACTGCGCTAATTGAGCTACGGCCGCTATAGTGGTAATAGCGGTCCGCTATGCTACATGGGCTTATTTTTCTATTTTTTTTTCAATTTAAATGGGCTTTAAAGTCAAAACCAAAATTAAATGGGATTGTTGTCTCAGTCTGACTAATCTAAAGAATGGCTGATTTGAATATGTAGTAAAATGATACTTAATATATGATAGTATGATATTTTGAATATAAAATGTATCGATAGTTTATGAATTATAGAATTAGGAATATTTTGAATGACAATTTGGAATTTGTATTAGTTCAATATGAATATTAGAACTTCTTAATCAATTTGGTGTTTTTGTTACTCTATGAGATTTTACATAGATAATGTTCATTATTAGTAGAAATATAAAATATAATTTAAAAGAAAAAAAAAACGCTATGTAGGAAAGCTTTCGTTATAGCTCCGCTATTCACTATAGCTTTTTTTTTCGTCTCCCCATTACGCCGCTATAATCGCTATTTAGAACCTTGGTCCAAAGTCAAAACCCATCAAAAAACCAGCAAATATTTGCATACCGAACGGGGCCTAAAAGTTGAGTATTGAATCGGTTTTTCACAAACTTGTAAAAGTGTAAAAAAAATAGCGTTTAAATATCTGTATTCGCATTTAATATATTCATAGATATGTTTTAAGATTCGTGCCAATTTATAGAGAATCCTATGCGAGTTGAAATGCCCAATTTATAGGATACTTAGCAAAAACTAATTGCCCTCTCCGGACTTCTGTTCAAAATTTGAGGTTAGATCTGGATTGTCCGATTTTATTCTGCACGAAGATTAAAGGTTCCTGCGCATTACAGACGTGGGTTGGGCTGGATTGGATTGAAATCTGATCGGACGGTTTAAAGCTAAACTCAAACGGTGCTATAGTGCAGAGGATGCGGACTCTTGAAACCCTAGGTTTGTACAATAAATAAATATACGGCCAAACCTCAAGATTCAAAACCCTAGGTTTTTGACGGAGGCTGCGAACCCTCTCGGAAGGAGGAGAGGTGCGCTGTCGCATCAGCCCCGGTGAAGTCGAGATCTGAATGAGAGCCACGTCTGGGTATACTTTTCTTTTCTGTTTTATTTATTCCGTTTTATTAAGTTCTGAAATCCGTCATAAGAAATTCGAATTCGTTTTTTCAAGTCTTCAGAAAATCCAAATGCAAATCCTAGATCTGAAAATCTGTTGACCTCTTTTCGTGATATCACAAACCTTTTTCTTTGATTCTGAGAGTTCTATTAAGGTCTTTTGTGATCTAATTGCAAGTCTTCTCAGACATTCCTATTTAATTGTTTGTATGTTTACTTTTGTGATCTAATTGCAAGTCTTCTCAGACATTCCTATTTAATTGTTTGTATGTGTACTTTTGTGATCTAATTGCAAAATGAAAGCGTGTAAAAAAAAATTATTGCAATTTAGTGTACAAAAAAGTTCTATTAAGGTCTTTTGTGATATAATTGCAAAATAATTCTAGTATTTTTCTTAGGTGTAAGAAAATCTATGTCATGAACCTGTGTTCGTGATCTCTTGAAATCTTCTTTGATCCTGAAAATTACTTTCATATTTATTAATTTCTTTGTTTGTTTTTAGTCAAGAACTTGCCTTACAAAAAGAGAGCAAAGTAAATTGTAATACAAAACCTAGCTAATACTAAAATTGGAAGCCAGGATGATCCTTCTGTTATGAACTAATATTTACTGGTTCGTACCAGTGTCCTCATTTCTCTCGATAGCCCTTTGTGTTTTTCCTGGTTTGTTTCAATCTTTTTGGGTTAAAGGTGAGTTTTAAGTTGGTGTAAATTGATTGTTGACTGCACCATTCTTATCTCTTATACAGCCCATGTTTGGTATTAGATACCATAATTGAATTATGGGTGGTTATTTATTATCACATCAAATCTAGCTTTTAACATCATCTTATTTTTTATTTTTTTCAGGAATATAATTTATCAGATGTGGCAACGTTGCAGCTTGCAACTCTTTATCCAATAGAAAAAATGGTGACAAGAAAATAAGTGCTGATTTGAGTGACATAGGAGAGAGAGAGAAGCATGCTTTCGGCATGAAGTTGACTACCTTGCATCTGTGACATGATAATACCCATGTAGATTGTACAGGTTATTATTGGGATGGTTCGAGCACATCTCGTGTAATGCAAATAAGTGGTGCCCATATTAGTGTTATGACAATGATCTATCTCTCTTGAGTCTCTCCTTATGATTTGTGTATACATGATTCATTTTTGGATGGTAGATTACCATTATCCAGGCAATAATGCGTTAATTTGACCGATATCATGTGCTCCGTCTCCTGCGCCTTTACCATGAGAGTCATTGTTATCATTTTTGTTGTATAATGTTAGCATCTCATAGTAAAGGCGCAGGAGACGGGACCACTTGATAATGGTTGAATTGTCGCATACTCTGTCTGGATAGTGGTGCTCTACTATCCAAAAACGAACCATATATATACACGAGTCGTAAAAATATGATTATTCATGAAGATCTGGAGAGAGAGGTTATTGTAATAACACCTATACGGATGCTAGTTAGGGTTTAGGGTTCCATGGATGGAAATATGGATGCAATCCATATAATAACTTGTATTATTTTTAATTAGTTTCTATATATAATATATTTTGTCTTTGTAGGGATGGGTTTTATTTAAAGGTATGTAAAGAATTGAATTTTTAACTGTTCAAAATTCAACATCTAACAGGCGTTGAAAATTAGGTCTTTTGCTTGTTTACCTTATTGGAAATGCGGGGCACCAAAACAGGATTAAATTTCATGTTTGGTGTCAAATTTCTTGAAAGATGCTGCTCTATTATTTATTTAGTGATCTATAATTTTTGCAGGATTCCCTGTAATTCTGCACTTGGTCATATATTGGAATCCATAAAACATTGTGAATTCAATATATATTGTACTATTATACTAGTGAATGGAATCACAATTAATTCTGAAAGTGGGGCCAAGAAAATCTTTAGCAACCAAACTTTTAATCGAAATCAATGAAAATTGTGATAAACCACAGAAAAAGGAAGAAATTCAGAGATTAAACAGAAAATAAACAAAATTAATTCATTACCTTCTTTTTTGGGCTTATAATAGCGGGCCCAAAGAAACCTCAATTCATGAAAAGACCGCACTTTTCTTTAGAGCAACATAGCAACATTAGGCCTTTCTCATTTATACATGGTTCTTTATATGAAGAAAACGTTTTATTAGAGGTTAACATTTTTTTCGTTCCTTCTTCCATTTACAGAGGTTGAAAGTTAAGTATTGAATCGGTTTCTCACAAACTTGTAAAAGTGTAAAATATAGCTCAAAGTATTCTTACTTGTGTTCAAAGAAAACAATTTGGCTAATAAATAATCCATTTGTAGATTACTAAAGAGAAGAAAATTCAATACAGCTACCTAACTAAAGGATTTTCTCTAATACACTTTTCAATAGTAAAATAATTTCATCATGCGACCTCATCAAAGCCTATGCAAGAAAAGATGGATAAATGGCTCCCGTATTCTGATATGACATCGACCAGGCCTCCATTGCCACCAATAGCTACCACCTGAAACAAATACACACTTGGTCAATTCGGCTAAAACCGAATTAAAATAGTCCAACCAAAATTTTATACGGTTTTCAAATTTTTAAATAAACCAATCAAATTAAACTTGTGAACCAAATAACAACCGAAATAAAAAAAATCGAATTAAATTCGAATTGTTTGGTTGACCAAAATAACAGATGAAATTTCAAAATGTCAGAACTCAATATATACACAGATACATTTAATAATCATAGAAATAAGATATATCAGTCTAGCCGAAATAAGATAGATTAAATCGAACAAAATATTAAAACCGAAGTAATTACAGTAAATATTATGTAAATTTTGATTTGTTTGATTGAACCGAAATAAGAGAGATTAAACCAAACCAAAAGTAAAAACTGAAGCAATCCAAAGATTCAACCAAACCAAATCATTTAATCCAAAATTTGTCGGTTTGGTTGAAAATCAAAATAAACCGGATCCGATGAACACCCCTACAAACCAATGTGATGATGTTTGGAACATATATTACTTATTCCAATACTTTTTTTTTAAGATAGTAGACTGTCAATTTGAAAAATTAATGGAAATTAAAAGAGCAAGTACCCCGGATGGATGAAGCGACACGGAAAATGGAGAACTAGGGGCACACTTCACTTGAGAAATAAGTGATCCATTTATAGAATAGCGTGAGAGCACAGGTTCTCCCCCAACTGCTAGAATCTGAAACCATATTCATGTCAAATCTCAAGCACTCGATGCTGGTAAACAAAATCAGAGAAAGAGGTTTTGTGTGTGTGTGTGGGGTGGGAGGGGGGTTAAACAAAACAAAAATGCATACTTCATTGTTATCAAACACGGCATCTTGAATAGGAGAAGGGCGTTCAATATTGAAGATACATTCATTTGATACCAGGCTCCAAACTGACAACCCTCTAAAAGAACCACAACCCTAAAAAGAAAGATACAATATTAGTAAATCACTAGGCGAGAGAGAGAGAGAGAGAGAGAGAGAGAGAGTAGTTTAAATATACCAGCCAACTTTCGCTTGGATCTACTGCAACAGAACTAATCCATGAATTTTGAACAGACTTGTAATTCTTGTTTGGACATATGACTTTAGTGCACTCTCCACTTCTACAATCTGTAGAGCATGCACAACACATATATCAATAACATAACCTTTATGCAATAAACTTGTATACAGTATAATAATTAACTAACCCCATATTCTGGCAGTTCCATCCTCTGAGCCTGTTACTATCTGAAGAGAAAAAAAAAACAGATTGATGTCTGAGAAGGTGAAATAACAACCAAATTGAATGGACTGTAAGCAGTGACTGCACAAAAAAAAGAAAAAAAAAAGAAGGCCCTAATTTAATATTAAATAGAAAAATTGGAGGAGGATAAGCTGACTACCTGATTGCTCAGTTTACAGACAGCAACACAGTGTAAATAATCTTGATGCCCCCGAAATACCATTTTACATTTACCAGTAGTCTGCATCACATGTTATAGTTGTAATATGAGAAGATGCAAATTCAAAATATTCGTACTAACAGTGCAATAGGTTCCAGTCTTTACACAATTACTAGGTGCTTTTACATTTACCGATCTATATGTCATGGCATGGGGGCAAGCGCATATTGCTTTTGATGTCAGGCTATATGCTCGACATAATTATAAGAGGCTATGGTACTTTGCAAAGTGCACATCCATCCATACTATGGATCCATATTTTCATTTTCAAAGTCCAAACATTTGATCCAAATCGTTCAACATAATTTTCATATGAAAATGTACTTGGAGATCAAATTTTATATTTTCTAGAATTAAAATCACCTAATTTAAAAATGTCTGGACCATCCAAAAATAGTAATTTTCAACCTATCTAAAAAATAGTAAAAAAATCTAAAAAAAGAGTAAAATCCGATCTTCAACTACATTTTCTTAAGGAGATCATGTCGAACGGTTCAAATTGGTTGTTTAGACTTTGAAAATGGAAATATTGATCCATAATATGGACCAATCTGCACTATGCATAGTAACGTAGACACACACACTAATTATAATACAGAACATCCACCAAATTACATTGTGTTAGGATATATATATAATAGAGAGAGAGAGAAAATGGGGTGTACGTACCACATCCCAAGCATATGCACATCCATCACCTGCAGCTGAAAATATGCACCCTTCCTATCCAACAAAACAAGTTCATTATGAGCACAAAATAACTAAACTTGACTTGTTCGAAAAATAAACAAAAATCAAACCAATTATTATGTAAAATTGAAACATTGAAAAAATTGAAAAGAAAAAAGGATTTGCAAACCTGTTGGTGAACAGCAATAGCATTGGTTTCAGGTATTGCATATCGGGCACCCCATGGATCCCTATACATAAAACATTGTCATGAAAGTACCGAATCAACTTAAATATATACACATTTATGGAAGCATTTATAACTGACAGAGGAAGGATTCAGTAAGGGTATGTACAGTAAACAAAGACGTACTCCTGTTGCCGGTTCACAATGTTTAAAATAGGATTGATTTGGTCACCTGTAAATTTTGAAAAAGGGAATAAGAAAGAAATATCACAATTCCTAGCAGTTGAGTTGTTGAAGAAAAAAAGAGCAAAGGGTTTGTTTACTACCTGGCTTGCAATTAAGCACATTAGTCCATTTCCATGCTTTAATATGACCATCATCACCGCCACTGTAGAAAGAAACAGAAACAAAAAGACATTACATATTACAAGAGGGAGGCTATGCATAGCATGGATTGGTCCGTAATATGGATCAATACCTGTGTTTTCAAAGTCCAAACAATTGATGTGAATCGTTCAACATGATCTCTATATGAAAATGTACTTGCAAACTAACTTCTACATTTTTTTTACAATTCTTTTTTACTATTTTTTAAGATAGGTAGAAAACCACTATTTTTGAATGGTCTAGAAAAATAGTAAAGTTCTACAAAATGTAAAATTTGATCGACAACATTTTTTTATGGAGATCATGTTGAACAGTTCAGATCAACTGTTTGGGCTTTGAAAATGAAAATATTGATCCATAGTACGGGCCAATAGCACTGTAACATGGGGGGGTGGGTGTTAGACCTGAACAATAAGGCATCAGTGTCATCTCCAAAGAATTGAAGATCGTAAGCAGGACCTCGGTGTCCTTGAATGATGAAAAGCGGGTCCGCTGTCATATGCTCACCCTGCCTTAAGTCATTTCAAATTTCAACCCAATTGGTAAAAATACAGTATTGAAACTACAGAAGCTGTACCAACCCATACCCAATAGAACAAAAAACAAGATACTAGTAAGATAGATTACACACTTACAGCTCATGTGATCGGGATTGTCTACTATCAAAATGCAATTGCTGCTGCTGTTACAAAAATCAGTCAGAATTATCAACATAGCAAGAATGCACCACGAGGAATGGAATTGGAATTCGCATCCCCTGAGATATCTCAATTTTGCACGAATCTTAAAGCAACAGTAATACTAGTACTGCCCCTAGCACAGAAGAGTGAGTGAGTTACAAGTACCTGAAGGGAATAAGCGGCGATGGAACCGTCACTGGAGGCGGTGACGACGGTGTCAGGGAGAGGCGACGACGGTGTCAGGTTGTTGGGGTTGAGATTGAGGTTGAGATTGAAGGAATCAGAGATGGAAGGAGCGAAAGCTGCTCTGAAAATGGTGCGGTGAGATAGACGCCTCTCTGAAAGCAACCTCCGCCTATACGCCGCCTCGTCCCATCTCCGTGCATCCCCCATGGAGCACCCTTTGTTTCCCGTTGTTCCGCCATTCTTCTCCATCGCCATGTTTTGCTCTCTGCTGTGTTGTGTTTCTTTGATTCGATTTGAAGCTTTGTTCGTGCTATAGTTGATTGCTATTTTACTGGGTCATGTCCTGGGCTTTGGGCTTTGGTTTTAACTTTTTGATACCACTACAGCACTCCCCTCGTTAGTATTGTTCTCCTCTACTCTTCATTTGGGTATATGTTTGAATGAGCCTAAGAATGGAAGTTATTCTAGAACAGGGACTATTTAGAATTACAATATGCATTTAAACAATATTTTTACTATTCAAAATAGCTAGAATAATTATTATTTTTATTCTTTGCAAATGTTAAAATAGCTATTATTTGAAAATGTGAAGAGAAAAAAAAAATGTTTTTTTCTCGAATTTCCACCAATACAGTCCTAAAATAATAAAGTTAAAATCACTTCTGTCATCTTCATATTGTGACAATTAGTTTGAGGCCCCTATTTGTCTATCTTTCCTCTTAATTAGCACATTGTTAACACTATTTTTTTCTCGATTACAACAATTTATTATTCCAAATGTATAATCCAAACAATATTTTGACTAATTTGAATAACACTGTTTTCACACTAATCTGAAAATCACTATTTTTTCTCTATTCTCATCTACTAATCTCAAATTTCACTATTCTAGCTATTGTAATTTTCATCCAAACGTACCACCGGTGTACCTCTGTTGAAAGAAAGAGGCTCTTATTATAAAATTATAAGAGTGAGGCTCTTATTATAAAATTATAAGAGTGAGGCTGCGGTGCTATGCATATCGCATACTAGTTCATACTATGGGTTAAGTTCAAACAATCAATATGAACGGTTCAACATTATCTTTATACAAAAATATTCTTGTAGAAAAAAAATTACAGTTTTTATAATCTTTTTTACTATTTTTTACCATTCAAAAATAGTGATTTTCTACCTATAAAAAAGAATAGGAAAGTAATTCTAATAAATGTAAAATTTAATTTGCAAGTAAATTTTTATATGGGAATATGTTGATTGATTCAGATTGATTATTCGAACTTTGAAAACAAAATATTGATCCATAGTAAGGACCAATCTACGCTACTGCATAGTATCATAGCCTCACTCTAATTATAAAAGTACTATGCATATTATTGATTACTCCACTGAGTTGCTACCAGTAGCATGCACTACCATCATTGCAGTAGTAAAGAAATAACAGATAAAAATATTTCTCACTACAAGGCCACAACCAGGATATATCTCAATAGAAATCATAACAACAAAAGTAGTAATGATGTTAACTTCAATACTGATTATTATTACTAACTAAAATACCAGGAGACATGCCAAAGAGCATCAATCCTTTAACAGACCAAAAAAAAAGAGTATTGTGGTACTTGAACTCTCTATTGCTATTACTCAAGCATTTGTTTTGTTAGTGGTCGGAGTCTTTTTTGTGGGGATGAATAGCTTCAACAATGGCCTCGATCTCTTCCTTTGCTCGTTCAAATATATTGGGGCCCTTGACCTTGCTGATTGGGGTGTCTTCATCGATATCCGCACTTGTGCCATGTGTCTCCTGCTTATGCGTCTTTGTCTTTCCATCCTTCCTGCTTGACGCTTCCTTTTCTGCAATGAAATAAAAAAACACCAAATTCAAGCTTAATTTTAAGAATCTAGACATACTTTTCCATCATCAGGGGCAAGAGTAAACAAAATATGAATATGTTTTCTATGATACTTAAACAATTCATGTTTCGAATATATAATAAGCTTTTTTATTTAGTTATGCAATGGACTATTTTTCATGAAGATGATAACTGATAGCTACTATGTTAATTGCTGTCATGTGACTGAATTTATTTAATTAAGTACAAATGTTATATCAAAAGGAATTGCCATACTGTGGAAATGTCAATAATGACTGTTTGGGATTAATTTCATACAAGTGTTTCGGATCCAATCAAAATCTCTCTTATATAAGGGTGTCAATTCGAAATATTTAATTTCAATTTGAGGGCTAATCCATGCCTATATAATACAAGAAAGAAAGATGAACATGAACCCTGAGAGATACACACAGAAAAGTAGAAAAATTTGTAGTTTACAATATTTAGTCTAGCCTCAATGCTATTTAGACCTATATTGACTTTGGATAATTAAATTTCAATTTGATAGGTAAATCCATGTTATCATAATTATAGAAAGACAAATGAACATGAACCCTAAGAGACACACAGAAAAGTAGAAAGTTTGTAGTTGAGTTACAATATTCAAAATCTACACTACCACAATGCTATTTAGACCTATATTGGCCCACACAATTCTTGTTCAAAACATAATCAATCTAAACAATTCACTTCTTCTTTTCAATAAAGATTATTTAATATATACATTTTTTTCCACTCTAGTGCTGAACAGCAACATAATTGTATTAGCAACTTTCAGGCTGGATATATACCAGTATACAATCAGATGCCTGAATCAAACACAATACAAATAATCTATTTGGAGAGAGAGCACAAACTCTTAAACTAGATTGAGGGTTATCTCTTCTACTGTACTGTGTGTGCGCATTACATTTTAAAATTTAAATTAAATAAACCCGAATTGAATCAATCATTCCGTCAGTAAATCAGTAGCAATACCTAAGGTTTGGTGACAATGGTGTTTGATTCAGGTATCTGATTTTATACAAATAGCTACGGTTTCTACAGCAAAGTAAACCAGTAAACAAATAGCTACGGCTTATACTGTACTGTGTATGCACATTACACTGATTCAGAGTTAAAATTTTAATTACTGAATGGGATCAATCCGTCAGTGAATCAGGGGCAATACCTAGGGTTTGGTGACAATGGTGTTTAATTCAGGTGTCTGATTTTATACAAATAGCTACGGTTTCTACAGCAAAGTAAACCAATAAACAAATAACAACGGCTTCTACTGTACTGTATGTGCACATTACACTGATTCAGAGTTTAAATTTTAGGGGGAATTTCACGTATACCCCTCAAAAACTTCAAAAATTACGTATTCCCCCTCTAAACTTCCAAAACTGACAAATTTACCCATTTTATTGTCTTTTGTATTAAAACTCATTTAAAATTAATAAAATACCCATTTTACAATTCATTAAAAGCATAAAAAAATTGTCATGGCTTCTGTCAGTGAATCAGGGGAAATACCAGTAAAAAATTGTTATGGTTTCTACATTAAACCAGTAAACAAATAGCTATGGCTTCTGTCAGTGAATCAGGGGCAATACCTAGGGTTTGCTGATCATGCTGTTTCTTAGGATGAGGATGGATTGCGCCTACAAGAGCCTCAACCTCTTCCTTGGCTCGTTCGATCAGATTCGGCGCCTTTACTTTCTCAGGAGATGTATTCTCATCAATGTCTTCACTCCTTCCATGCGTCTCCTTGTCATGAATTCGCATTCTCTCTTCTTTACTATTATTCATATTTTTTTTTCCCCTTTTCCTCCTCTCTCTCTGCTTCGCTTGATTTCTGTAATCGAGAGGAATTAGAATTTTTCTCCCTGTGGATTTTATAGCCAGATAAACTTGAAATAGAGTAAAATATTTCGGATGCACAGCGGATAACCTTGGAATTAGAATGGCATCCGATCCGTTTCACCTAAGGTAACAGAATATTTCTGTTTGGATCCAAACCGTCCAAACATAATCTGCATGAATGTTAAAAGGAACCCGTGCGTTTCACCACGGCCGGATTGGCCCAAATTCCAATCGACAGTCTAGATCTAAACAGAAATATTATGTTACCTCAGAGGATATAGATTCGGTGCTTGTATCCCTGTAGCAACTCAAAATTTCAGTTAGACCAGTGCCGTCCGATCAAAATAAAAATCAACTGGAGCTACTTAATATTTGCGCCGAACCTGATCGGACGGTAAGGATCCTCAAAACAAAATTGAAGGTAACTTAGGTTTATAAATTTCATCGGATGCATTCGCTCTCCTTCGGATCAACATCATTTTTCACAAGCAGGACCCAACTATCTCTTTTTCTCTGTATCTCTCTTCAAATAGAAGGAAATAGAAAGAGAGGAGAGAGAGAGAGATAGAAAGAGCAGAGAATTTGAAAATCACCTGATCTTATTTCCCCTGATATAAGGTAACATAATATTTCTGCTTGAAATTGGACCGTTCAATCATCATCTGCACGATAATTAAAGCAATCCCGAGCATTCTATCTCGATTCGATCAGACAATCGTGATCCAAACAGAAATATTATGTTACACCAGTGGATATGGATTCCCCCGTTTATTTATTTCGGCCATGTTCTCTTTTAACTGGTTTTAGAAACTTATAGAAAGATAAAATTTATAAGATGAAAACTTTGGTCATACAAAATTATATATAATCCAAATCATATGAAGTTATGGTTATATTAAAAAGTGTTTGATAATAATCAAAATTAAGATTATAGTAACTTTTACTATGTAATTATATTGTATATTAGAAAATAATTACCTAGTTTTATAAGAAAAACTTAATTATGTAGTTTTACGAAAAGAAAATGCAATTATTTTATAAAATATTAAGGAGGTTTCAGATGCCTTTTGTGCCTCCATTTTTCAAAACTTTAATAACTCAAAATATAAAACTTAAAAGTTAAAATACAACCGTAAGATATATGATCAACATTATTTTATCTATGTATGTGTAAAAAAAAGTATGATATTTCAATTTTGTTGTGTTTGCAATTATTAAAAACTTGTAAAAATGTATTAATATGGATAATTTATAGACATTTATTTTTCAACTTATTGATTCACATCAAAGCAAAATTAAAATGTGATAAATTTGTTATGAGCACGTAGTGAAAATCATATAGATCACAGGTTTTATTTTGATGTTTATGTTTTAAATTTTGAGTTATTAATGTTTCAAAAATAAAAACATGGAGGAGGTAGGCAGAGAAAATGAAGGCATTTGAATCCTCATCTAAAATATTTAATTATTGTAATAAGTCACTATGATTTGATTAACTAGAATATTTTTTTTTCTTTTCATGTCATCAACTTTGAAATATTTTTAATACAAAATATTATGTATTTCGATATTAGAAAATAGTTACATATTTCTATATATATTGTCTTTTCTATTAAATACAAAAAATATAGTCCAAAAATAATAATTATAAAGGAAATGTGATGTGAAGTTTGCAAGTAAAAATCAGCAGCATGTCATCTAAAGTTGTTATTAATATAATATAGTTTTATTCTAATTTATTTTAATTAATTTATAATTTTAGTATTGTTATTATTATTCTGATATAGTTGGAGTTGTTAACACTAACCTTTCTTCGTTATTCTTTCTTTTATACATTTCGGTGCACATTTTTAACTTGACCCTTTCAATTTAAAATCTATATTTATGCATGAAATTGAATGAGTTATTTTATGTTGATTATGGTTAGTATTATTATTTATGTTTGATTTGTGTGTGGAACTGCTCACTATGGCGTTTATATGAAAATGAATTTAGTGACTAGATTTCATTTTTTTTTTTTTAGAATTCTATTTTACTTTTTTTAAGATAAGTATAAAATCACTCATTTTGAATGCAAGTGATTTTCTACCTATAAAAAATAGTAAATTCTTTAAGAAATATAAAATTTGATTTCTGAATAAATTTTTATATATAAATCATAGTAATTAGTTTGAATTCTAAATTAAAAATATAAATATATTATGAATCAATGTATAGTTACAAAACCTTAGTAGGGTTAAAATGTTTCTACACCATTAAAAAACATTAATTTTATATCTATCTAGAAAAATAGTAACAAAATCTAAACCACATTAATCTATCTAGAAAAATATTAACAAAATCTAAACAATATAAAATTTGATCTCTAAGTACATTTTAACACAAATATTATGTTAAACGATTCAAATCGGCTATTTGACTTTAAAAATAAAAATATAAGATATGGTTGGAACTAGGGCTGGACAAAAAGTTCGTAGTTCGTGATTCGATTCGAGTTTGATTCGGAAAAGTTCGTAAAAAATTCGATTTGAAATAAATTGAAATTAATTCAAATCAAACTCAAATTGGACCTGGTTCGTTCGAAATAGGTTCGCGAACTATTCTAGTTTGAATATCAGAGTAACGTGAACCGTTGATTTGCGCTGATAACTTGTGTTCGCTGATGACTTAAAAGTTAAAACATAAGGCCGTCCAGCCATAAGTCATAACTCGTAAGTTGTAACCCTAGACAACTTCTACCTCTTGTTCTTGGCGACTACGATCACTCTTCCTTATCGCAAAAAAGTTCGTAAAAAAATCAAACTTGAGTTCATAAAAAATTAGATTTGAAATTAATTCAAACTAAACTTAGTTTAAAATTAATTCAAACTAAACTCAAACTGGAGTAAGTTCAATTCGGTTCAATTCATTTGCAGCCCTAATTAGAGCACAAAACCAATGCATTTTAACCTTTCTAACAAAACCTTTCTCCTAAAAAAAATGCCTTTGCATATATTATGGTTACACGCGGCTATATGTTGCACTTTCGGCCCGGCCCAAAGAATGTTTTTCTCTCGCGTCCTAGCTGACAATCGGGCCCACCCAGCAGGCGGTTAGGCATTCTTCTCTCTTCTCATTAATTATTTTTTTGACAAAACGTACATACTACATAGACACTACCCCAACCCCAAATCTCTTTTCCGATCGTCGGTCAATCAATCACATCGTTCCACATTTTCCTTTCCCTTTGAAGAATTGAATCGGTAAAAGATTGAATCTGACGAAGAATCAGTCAATCCAACGAAGAACAAAAGGAAGGAAGAAAGGAGGAGGGAAGAATTTGCGTAACTCAGACATAAGGTCAGTCTTAGGATTTGCAATCTCTTCTTTCCGATTTGAGGTTTTAGGTGGTTGTACTCTAGATCACTATTTGGAAGCAATTTTGGGGTTAATTTGAACCTCTTATACGTACTTAGCTTCAGGTGTTGATAGATAGATTTTTGAAACCCTAGTAACAATGCAACAACAGGCCATGGCTTGATATGGCAAGCTATATCCCAACAATTTTGAATTTGGACAAGAAAATAGAAACCGAAATTTAGGATTTGCAATTTTAGGCACTAGGTGATTTTTACTCTAAATCTCTATTTTGAAGCAAGTTTGGGGTTAATTTGAACCTCTTATAAGTACCTTCAGGGGTTGATAGAAAGATTTTTAAAACCCTAGTAGCAATGCACAACAGGCCATGGCTTGATATGGTAAGGTATATCACAACAATTTTGAATTTGGACAAGAAAATAGAAACCGAAATTTAGGATTTGCAATTTTAGGAACTAGGTGATTTTTACTATATATCGCTATTTTGGGGTTAATTGAACCAGTTGTGCTTGGTTACTTTCAGGTGCTCTAAAAATAAACAACTGGGGATGACATCGAAGCCTATAGTACTTGTCTTTCTCCTATTGGTTCTCATAATTACTTCCCAGTTTGAGTGGAGACAGCAGATCGAGGCTGACAGCAATTCAGTTGTTTCTCCAAAGAATAAATTGACATCAGAAAAGGAAGAAACCGTTAAAGAAAAAGTAAATTTCTCTCTCAATAACTTCACTTGTTTTGTTCTAGTTTACTGTTGCTAACTGAAATGTCAATAGTTTTGTAAGACTTGCCCGAGCCTTTCTTGGAGAATGGTGCTTAATTATGCATAAATATACTCTAAAGAGTAGATTTGGGGTTGTTTTTGGTGTAATTATTTGGACCCAAACGGGGATTAAAGTTTAGTTTTGATGGTTTGTTAAGGCTTGGCATAGCCTTTTGTTGCAGAATGAGGCTTAATTATGCATAAATATGCACAAAAATGTAGATTTATTGTTATTTTGGACATAAATATTTGGACCCAAACATAGATAAAACTTTGGTTTTGATGTCAATGATTAGCATAGTAACTCTCCCTATAAATAAACACTTTTATAAAATAAAACATGAAAAATACGTGAATATGTATCGCTAGGTTATTGCATCTAATTTGGGAAATTTCTATATATTATTTCAGGTCATTTTATCACAAGAGAGGAGTATCCAACAATTGAATGATTTAGTACAAAGCCTTCAGCTTCAATTATTACATTGTCGGGGTAACAACAACACTGTTCTAAGCTCCCAAAATGCAACAAGTGATGAAATTCCCGAGGTATGATCATGATTCTATACGAGATTAGGTTATAACATTTTTCTCAATGCAACTATCATGCGGTATATACTCTGAAAGCATTCCATATTTGCCTTTGAAATTTGAAAGCTCCATGGTTTTTTTGACAATTATGTTTGTTATTTGGTTGTTCGTAAGGGGCAAATGTGGTATTTTGGGAACCATGTGGGAATGAGTATGAAAGATTAATTTCGAAAAATCTAGGTTAGGAAAACATCAAGTGTAGTTTTGTTTGGTTAGTATCTAGGGATATATCTAATTTATGGATGGTGTATATTTGTGGTTCTGTGGATTGTATGTTCCTTTATGTGTAGTGAAAAGAATAAGCATTCTATATTCCTTTATTATCTGTAATTCAATCACTTATTAATTTTAATTTATATGCCTTCACACATGAAAACACATATTTCGATTTATATATTTTTATTTTATTTTTGTATTTGTGCTATTTGTTGCGTTTTATGACTGTGTACCTCTGAAGTGTTTACATGGGAATATATATATGGTTGAAATAGAAAGGCTAACCATAGATATTTTTAAGTCACTTCAAATCGAAAGCCTAACCATAAACATTTTGTAAGTCACTAGAAAAAGAAAGGATAACCATAAAACATTTTTAAATCATTAGAAATAGAAAGGTTGACCATGTAGCATAAAACAAAAAGAAATTTTCAGGCAGTGCACGCAACATTATATTTAGGGAGGACTGGATGGTTATACTTAGTTTTTTTTTTTTTTTTTGAAAAGATAATGCAAGTTGTACGAAAACAATACATTAAGTTGTTGGACAAAAATAATCCATTAATTTTTACTTGGTTACTTTGTGCATATAAGCCCGGCCCTTTCTCTCAAAGTACAAAAATTCCAGCCATATTGCTAATAAAAAAATTACTAATAGGTCCTTCGAAGTATAAAAAATCCCGAACTCCCATAATTATGAGTTCGTATCCCTCAGCTACCGAACCAAGTAAAATTACTCCCAGCCGGCTAAAAAAATAAAATTACTAATAGGTCATTCAAAGTATCAAAAATCCAAAACTCCCATAATTACGAGTCAAAAGGAATACTGTGCATCTTTAGTTATCTGTTTTGAGTTTGTGCCAGATTAAAACTAGCGACTCTGATCCTCATTCTACACGGTCAGATATTGCACTGGATCTGAATTCCAAAACTATACCAGCAATCTTCACTTCAGGATTATATCAAGGTAGTATATATGTAGCATCTGTATTTTGATGACATCATTGCAGCATTCTATCCAAAGCGATGGGCATTTTTTTTTTACAACATGTTACAACATTCGTTTAATGGATCTTACAACATGTTACAACATTCGTTTTTTTTTAAGTCCAAACAGTCGATCCAAACCGTTCAACATGGTCTCTATATTAAAATATGCTTTGAAATCAAATTTTACATTTTTTTTGAATTTTTACTATTTATTAAATATTTTACAAAATTGTTGCTGAAAAACAACAGTTGTACAAAATACTTAATAAACAATAAAATAATTAAAAAAATATAAAATTTGATCTCAAAGCACATTTTAATATAAGGATTATATTGAACAGTTTGGATCGACTGTTTGAACTTTGAAAATTACAAAACCGAATGTTGTAACATGTTGTAAGATCCAAAATGTTATAAGTGAATCCCTCTTTATTTATTTATCTACATAAACAAACAATTTATGCAGATCTGGATGTTGATTTTACAAATAATATCTATCCCATTTTACACGAATTTGCATGCTTGAGATATCTCATATTTTGCATGACTTTTTGAAAAATCTCAACCATTCAAATACATTCTGCACGAATCTCAAGCTCAAATAATACTGCCCCTGTGCTATCCCCGAATAGACACCGGACACGTCAGTCACGCAAAATATGAGATATCTCAGAAGATACGCACTCATTTTACACCCTCTAGTTTAGAATCAATATATATATATATATATATTTTTACATAAAGATGAACTTTAAGTTTATTAAATCACCAAAATTATTAACAAATAGTTTGGAATTGCAAATGATGGCAAACTATAAACAAGAGCTGTCGTTTTCCACTTTGCGTTGAAACAACAAGATAAATAGTTGCTTAATTTCAAGTTCAATACTTCAAAATATTTAAATTAAAAAATATATATAAGAAAAAGGTTTGAAAAGCTATTTGTCCTTTTCTATTTTCCTCTTAAGCAAACCAAAATTTATATATCTCTAGACTGAATTTCTAATATAAACTATCTAATTATTTGATTAAAACCTGCTCAACCGTTTCTGAAGACTATCAACAAGTTGTAAAAATTCAAATAAAATCCCACATTATTTAATACCTAGAATCCAAGATCAAATGAAGGGAAATCAATGTTGTCAGCATCAGCAAATAATACTTCAACAGTGCCTGCTGTTCCATCTGCCTTCTCAAAATCCTGCTAGAACAAAAATCAAAATAATATATGCATCAATCTGATACAATGTGGTATTTATTATCTTAGGATATTAGGATTCATACCAAGTTTACGCCTTCGCATCTGCCCTCGTAAGAAGCTGAGATGGTAATATCACTTGGCACTGCAAATTATTTGGTATTCATGAAAATAAAAGAATGCATAAATATAGGCATTAGTGCTAATTAAACCCCATAATGTCATGTGTCGACATGCTAACCCGATGAACTGTTGTGCATGCTGGAACTGCTACAATTCTCTTTGACCCTCATTTGCATTTCCGAAGTTTGGGTTCCTGATTCCCTATATCCAACAAAAAGTAAAAACATAACATAATGTTCGGAAATTTACACTAATCTAAATGGTACTATGCATGGCGCGGATTGGTCCGTTTCTCCCTATCTAAAAATAATAGTAAAAAAATTCTGAAAAATGTAAAATTTGATCTACAACTACATTTTCATATGGAGATCATGTTGAACGGTTCTGAGTTCTGACGGATTGTTTTTACTTTGAAAATAAAGATATTGATCCATAGTATGGACTAATATGCGCTATGCATAGTACCATAGCCTCAATCTTTTTCTGTTTATCTCATGGAGCCTGCAATTAATATCGTGTCAATGATATTTCTAAAATAAAACAGCCCACCTTCTGCACAAAAAAACTGATTGAGTATGCTTCAATTGAACAATTGAAGTTGATGATGACATAAAAACTGCTAAGTTTTTTTTTTTTTTTTAAACTGCTAAAGTTTTCACATGAGCAAATATAGAAAAAAGAGTCATGAAGCTTATTACATAGAAGGTAGAGAAGTCAAGGGGCGGTGATAAGCATTCCGATCTTTATCATACAGCCCTTGTACTGTTGGAAGTTTCTCTTCACCTATACTGTTATCAATTTGTATAAGGTGCGAAGAGAGATGAGCCTTCTTCGCTACTTGCATTGTCTCTCTCTCTGGCACTGCTGTTGGTTTCTTTAGCACTGACATTATCTGACAAGCTGTAAAAGTGTATAAATAGTCAGTATTTACTAAAGATTTCACAAAGTAGTTGTTTCATCCTGGGTGTTATAGGTTAATACACAGACCCATAAACCCTAAACCCTAAACCCTAACAAAAAACCCTAACAAAATATGACAACGTCATGTGATAAGTAAAGGAAGCACACACCATCTCGTCGAACAACAGTGATGCACTCCTTAGTGTTTATTGATTTTTTCATCTCCGTGCTGTTACCAGTCTCTATGCTCGTCCTCTTTACTTGTTCTTTCTTTGTTCCATACTCTACACCATCTTTTTAAAAAAAAAATGAATAGTCAGCCTGAAGACTTCACAAAAGTTGCTATTACCATCCTGGGTTTTATAGGTTAATTGCACAGACAACATGAACTGATACCAACAGAATATGAAAACATCATGATATTAACAAATAAGTAAAGGAAGCACACCGTCTCGTTGAGCAACAGTAACACACTCCTTAGTGTTTGTTGATTTTTTCAACTCCGGGCTGTTACCAGTCTGTGTGCTTGTACTACTTGTTTGTTCTTTCCTTGTTCCATAGTCCACACCATCTTTAAAAAAAAAATCTATATAAATATATATACAACAGAAATTCTTAAACATCCTCTTTAATAATTTTAAGAGAAAATTGAGTATGCTTCACAAAGTAGTTATCTCATCCTGAGTTTTATAATTAATTGCACAGACGACACAAATTGGTACAAACAGAATACGAAATCATCATGATACTAACAAAAGAGTGGGGCTATGGTACTATGCACAGTAAACAAATTCTTAAAAATGAAAAATTTGATCTACAAGTATATTTTCATATGGAAATCATGGAAATCATGTTGAATGGTTCATATCGACTGTTTGAACTTTGAAAATGGACATATTGATCCATAGTACGGACCAATGTGCACTATGCATAGTACCATAGCCTCACTCCTAACATAATATGAAAACATCATCTGATAAAGAAAGCACACCATCTCGTCTAGCAACAGTGATGCAATCCTTAGTGTTTGTTGATTTTTTCATCTTTGTGCTGTTACCAGTCTGTGTGTTTATATTCTTTACTTGTTTTTTCTTTGTTCCATACTATCTTAAAAGAAAATATATACACTAAAGGTTCTTAAATATACTTTTCGGTAATTTTTCTGACTCATCATGCAAATTTTTTTTTTATATTTTACTGCTCACTTGTAGGTATGCTTTTCATCAATGTTTTCATCTTTGTGCTGTTACCAGTCTGTGTGCTCATACTCTTTTCTTGCTCTTTCTTTGTTCCATAGTCTAGACCATCTTTTAAAAAAAATACAATAAAGGTTTTTAAACATCCTATTTGGTAATTTTTCTGACTGTACAAGAAAAAAAAATATAAAAATATATATTTTACTTCTCACTTGAAGGTATGCTTTTCATCAATGTCTTTGACTTCACAAATTGATTCAAAGGGCTCCTTTGATTAGAACCTGTATATACTACTCCATTTAAACACGCAGCTTATTCATGTTTATCCAATGGCATAATAGAAGTTGGAATACATTAAGATTCTTTGTGAAATTTAATATAAACCACATTCACTTTTTTGGTCCTATCTGATAAAAATAGGGAAGTTTTATCCATTTTCAGGGTTGGAACTAGACAATTTAGATTGAGGGGGCTAAAACGTAAAATGCAAAAATGTTTAATGTGTGGTATGTGGGATTTGAACCCATGTCTTCACAATCACAATGTGAAATTCTAACCATTACGCTACAAGCACACATTTCATATTTCATGAGGGGGGCTATAATGTATAAAAACTTGAAAAAGAAAAAAAAATTCAATTGAAATTCAATATATATAATTATAAATTTTAAAATTATAGGGGTAGCTAAGCACCATTTGGGTTGCATTAATATCTGCCCCTGCCCATTTTACTTGGGGACAAATTAACATTCAACAAATGAGCTGTTTAAAATGATTGTTCCAACCATACTTTATTTCTAGTATGTTTGAAGTAAGGCCGACACATATTTCAAACAAAAGTAGAATGAAGAGATGAAAATGACCTTCTTGACAGACACGTAGGTCATAAACTTGTACCATATATCCAGGTAACTCACACTCAGCACCGCTTTCTATACATTCAAATGACTTCATATGACGGCTGCCTAATATTTGACCATCTTCACTTTCCAAGGTGATCTAAAAAGAAAAAGGGTTAAAACGGCTTAAGGCAACTAAGACATACATTTACCATAAAGAAGAAAATAATCCATAGTAAAATAGTAAAATTCACAGTAGCAACCTGTTTTGTGAGTGAATTTGTAGCTTGGGAAAGTCGCAAGATGCCGTCATGATATGTCTTAGCCTTCTTATTTAGTTGGGTTGTGTATAAAACATTCCACTCTGCACTCATTCAAGGGCAATTCTGTGATAAGTCCTAATACATATCCTCCTTTGAAACAATAAATGTAGGTGCCCCATGAGAGATGGAGATCAGAAGTAGAATATATAGATGAATGAAGCTATGGTACTATGCATAGTATGGATTGGTTCATACTATCGATTAATATCTTCATTTTCAAGAATAGTTGATCTGAACCGATCAACATGATCTCCATATGAAAAATGTACTTGCAGACTAAATTTTACATTTTTTATAATTTATTTACTATCTTTTAGATAGGTTGAAAACCACTACTTTTGAATGGTCTAGAATTTTTAAAATCAAGTGATTTTCTACATATCTAAAAAAGATAGTAAAAAAATTCTACAAAATATTAAATTTAACATACTAGTACATTTTGATATGAAATCATGTTGAATGGTTCAAATCAATTATTTGGACTTCAAAAAATGAAGATATTGATCCATAGTACGGACCAATCCGCGCTATGCATAGTACGATAGCTTCAATCTACATAGATCTACTTTTGTATGCATGGAACATTTTACTCATCAGATCAGTAGGAAGCATTTCTGTGGGTAAGAAGAAATTGTCGTATGATACTAAATTACTGATTACTTTTAAGTTTTAACAAAACAAAACCTGGCACATGCACTGATAGCCAAGAAATTACAAGGGATATTAACCTTTCAAAATGGAATTGGTTCCTGGTCTACTAGGCTGAACAGAGGCTGCTTCCTTCCTGTCTGCACCGTGAACCGATGTCAGTATATAACTTTAGGAGTGAGGCTATGGTGCCTTGCAAAGCGCGGATAGGCCTGTGCAATGGATTCATATCTCTATTTTCAAAAGTTTCAAACAACCGATCTAAACCGCTCAACATGATCTCCATATGAAAATATAGTTGGAGACCTGATTTTACTTTTTTTTTTATATAGATTGAAAATCACTACTTTTGGATGGTTTAGAATTTTTTCATTAGGTGATTTTCTATTATTTAAAAAAAAAGTAAAAAAATTCTACAAAAATGTAAAATTCATATGAAGATTATGTTAAACGGTTGACTTTTTGTTGAAAACGAAGATATGGATCCATAATATGGTTCAATGTGTGCTTTGCAAAGTTCCATAGCCTCACACTAACTCTAGTCCCTTGATGTTACAATATAGCAAGAACTGATAAAAAAGAAGCTATTAACAAAAGTTAAAATGATATAAAAAAGGCTAATACTGTCAACAAAACCGTGGATAGGAGAAGTGGGTTTCTGAAACGGCTTTCTGACGGATGAGACTGAGCAGTTTTCTTTCTCAACTTTAATTGAGGAAAGACCAATGTCAACAATATGAGCTTGCATGATAAGAGTTCGGCCAGACTCAAGCACGTCATCTTTTCCTAAGACTTTGCTTTCTAGAAGCCTCTCATTTTCATCATATAGCTGCACCTGCTCCATTGCTACCCATTTATTAGAAGAATCATCAGCGTTGACCAAGTCAACTGGACCAAACGAGATTGATTAGGCTATTGTAAATTTGTAATTTTCTAATCCCATGTCTAAAATACACAATAGCTTGTACAACAGAAATCAATCAATGAGTATACAAAAGTATCATTTAGTCAATTTCTCTTCTCTCTGTATCTCTACACACTGTACCAAAGCGCATTTTGCACCGTTGAATGGAAACAACCATACAATTCACCACAGTTAACTCTCATTTGAAATCACAAATGTGCGGCGCAATTTCTAACCTGTTTTGCATGGGAACCAAGTTGAGAAAGTCGCAATGTGCCGTCATGGTACTTCTTTGCCTTCTGTGTTAGTTGGGTTGTATACAGAATGCTCCATTCTACATTAAATGCAAAGCCATGAAGAATACATCAAATGCAACAGAAGAAGAGAGATAAAAGGAAAAGACAAAGTTAAAAACCTTTAAGAAGTGAGTGTGGAAAAGATGAATTGCTTGATGGCACACCAGTGGTGCAAGGTTCAGCTTTCTTTCCTGCCGAAAACCAAACATTTAAATTCATACAGAAGATTAGCTTATGAAATGTTTTAAATTCATCAGTCTTTTGTATGAAACTTTATGATGTTTTTTTAATTTAGGTTATTCTAGAAATTGTTAGGGTTAAAGTTGCTTATGTGATGTTATAGGCAATTGTGTACCCACTTGGTACCATATTTTTCTTGTAGAAACAGTATGTTTGGTTTCTGGTAATGAAATTGGTAAACATTGCTCCGCTTTAAAAAAAAAAACTAAAACAGAAACCAAGAAACATTTAAGGGTGATGGTATTTACTGACCATTGGTGTTGCTTTCCACCATGTTAGAGACCTTCTGCAATGGTTTCCTATGGAAAGAGTTCCTCTTGCTTCCTGCACATTTTGGAATTTATACCAGTGAGCGCTAGCATGTTATCACCTTCAGAGAATGAATAACACAACCCGAAGAAGAAAAAAAAAAGATTACCATTTTGTTGTGCAAGGGGACTAACAGTAGGATTAGAAGAAAGGTTGACAGCATCGGCAATGTCAACAAGATGAGAATTCATGGTGAAGGATTTGCCGCACTCAACTGAGTCAGCCTTGCCTAGGATTTTGCTCTCTAACAGGTTCTCGCTCTCATCATACAACCGTACCTGAATGTGTTCATCCACAATTCAAGCACTCAATTGACTGTACTATGCATGGATACATAGATGGAAAAGTGAGGCTACGGTACTACATAGCATATATTGGTCCGTACTATGGATCAATTTTTTCATTTTTAAAGTTCAAAAAATCGATATGAGCCATTCAACATGATCTCCATACGAAAATGTACTTGTAGATCAAATTTTACATTTTTTATAATTTTTTTACTATTTTTTTAGATAGGTAGACAATCACTTGATCTAAAGTTTCTAGACCATTCAAAAGTAGTGATCCTACCTATTTTCAGAACTAGTAAAAAAATCTAAAAAATGTAAAATTTAGTCTGCAAGTACATTTTCATATGAAAATTTGATTAGTACGGACTAATCTGTGTTATGCATAGTTCCATAGCCTCACTCTACATGGAAATACTAAACGGTATATGATAGCAATACTATTTACTTACCTTGTCACCAGATGCACTAAGCTCGAGAAAACCATCGTGATAAACCTTTCTTTTCTGTTTTAAATGTTTTGTGTAAGTCACTCTCCATCTCCGCCTCTTGGTGTCTATTTCCATGCTCCTACAAATACAATTTGATTTTTGACAGGAAGTAATTAAGAATGCTAAAACCTTATCTCACCTAAATAAATGCCCAAATGCACTTATGCTAACCTCATCTCACCATTTTATTTGTGTCATTGTTCTTTCTGGAAAAAAATTTATATGAAATTTCACTATTCCGTTTCAATTTTGTTGTTAATCGATCCTCTTTTACTGTAATTTCGATTAGAGGAGGAGGAGATGGAGGAGTGACACAAGAAATTACGAAGAAGGGAGTAAGCTGTAACTGAGATCGATGGATCCCGTCTATTTGCAAAGAATGCATTATAGGCTCACCTCTCAATCGCCGCCGCGCTCCGCCACCCTCTTCCCTCGCTCTTGCTCTCTCTCGTCTTTTCCCTCGCTTTCTATTTCGGTTCCTAATTTTTTTTAAATATTGAAAAAAAAAAAAAAAAAACGCTTTCACATGGTGAAACCATTTCTCTGTTGTAACACAATATTTGGGATTAAATATGGACCGTACGATCAGAATCCATGCCGATTCTATCCGAGATGGAATGTACAGGGATCCTTTACAATGCAGATCGGATGGTTCGGATCTAAACTCAAATATTGTGTTAACTCAGAGTATATTAATGCCTCAGCCGGCTACTTATTGGGCCGAAGCAAAGCGCTTCTAAATATATTACGATGAAGTTGGGAGTATTTCTTGGGCCTCATTAGACCCAATAGAAGCCTTCCCCTCTTTTTTCTATTAGCCGAATCGCCAAAGCATTTTCTTAACTGCACCCGGTGCACAACAAACTGACATTTTGTACTTGTACACTGGTTCCTACTTCCTACAAGCCTAATCTAATTTTATTAATTTGATTTGACAATAAAATATCGTCCCTTTCTATTTTTGCATTTAAATTGCATCATCCGGAAGGAATAAAAATTTACATCCTTAAATTCGGTTTATTAAGGTAAAAATGTAACATATTTAATTGAAATTCATATGTGATAAAGTTAATCTGCACCAAAAATTAAATATAAAAGGGTGAGATTACTTTATCATTATTTATTCTAATTTTTTTAATGTTATTAAAATTCAATTTAAAATGATAATCTAACAAGCCTTAAAAACAATGATGTGATTTTGGCTCGTATATGACCACTTATCAAGCGATTTAAATTTTTAATAAACTAATTAACTTAATGATTCTTAATGCATCATCGAATAATATTTAAATGATATAAAATTTTATTCTAGGTCATTAATGTCGAGCAAAGTTTCTAGACATATTGATTTTAATTTCATTTTTATATGAACTGATTTCAAAAATATTAACAAATAATAATCAGTCTTTGATTTAGTGGCAAAAGACAGTGTTCTCCGTACTGAAAGTCACAGATTTGACATTCAAATGAAATCATTTTATAAACTTGATTGCAATTTTATTAATAAAATTCTGAAGTGAATATCTCCTCAAATAATATGATACATGACATTAATTAATTGTCAAATTTATCGGTGATTAAAATGTGATTAATATGAAAGATAGGAGGGATACATCATACATGTCATTGTCAAATTTATCGGTGATTAATATGAAAGATAATACATGTCATGGTCAAATTTATCGGTGATTAAAATGTGATTAATATGAAAGATAGGAGGGATACATCATACATGTCATTGTCAAATTTATTGGTGATTAATATGAAAGATAGGAGGATACATGTCCTGGTCAAATTTATCGGTGATTAATATGAAAGATAATACATGTCATGGTCAATCTTATTGGTGATTAATGATTCATGAAAGAATTCAAACAAAAAGTTGGATTATACAAACAATATATGAACAAGTTTACGGACGAAACTTTTAAAGGTAACAAGTAACAGAGTAAGAAAAGGCTTTATCCAAAAAAGGATTAAAGATTTTAACAGAGCAGTTTTGATTTCATATAAAACACGGACAATAGAATAAAAAATAGCATTGCATATGATTTGTGCACTGTATGAAGTCAAAACTGTTCTGTTAAAATCTTTACCCAAAAAAGAGAGACCACTAGAAGAGTGTGACTTGTTTAATGTAACTTCAGGAATGAATAAAAATAATCTTTGTGTGAAATTATAGAGGAATTGAAGAGAATGAAGATGTATATTCAAAATAGAAAAATAATATTAGAATAGAGAGACCCAATTAATTGACGTGTTGTAAATATATTTTTTTTATTATCAATACAATTAGTAGGCATTCCAGCTACTAAAACCTTTAAAAAATACTTTGTGTGAAATCTTAACTGTGCATATATTCTCGTAAGTGCAGCTGTACATTTAAAAAAATGGTGACTAAGGAGACTGTTTTAATTTCCTTCTTCCATTTGTTTTTTTTTTTCTGGATTTGTTTATTTTTTCATTTAGTATTTTTTCAAAAAGTTTTTGTAAAACTCTTTTTACTAAGCACAGAGAAAAGCACCTGCCTCCCTGATCTAAAATATCTGTCAAACTTCTTTAAAATAATTATAAAATTGAAATTTATTCGGATTTTTTATTGTCACGAGATTACATAATATGAAACTTTATGAGTACGAAAATCCACAAATTAATTTATGAGTACACATTCATAGATATGCACTAAAATGATTATGAGAATTGTTGTGAATTTTTTTTTTCTAAAATGTTTGCTATCCATACAATTATACATATTAATAATGATTAATATAATTAAATAAATTAAATTAAACAATAACATAACATAACAATAGTTATGAATTATTATTTCATAACATGCTTTTTGCTCGTAAACTTGTTATCCAATCACTGCTAACAATCAACATAACAATGCTTAATTTGCTTGAACTAAAATACACAATTAATAATTTTCTTATAATGAAAATTATTAAATGGCAATGGTTGGAAGAAAAAAAACACTAATGGTAGTGGTTGGATTTAATGAGATGGATGTTTTTTTCTTTTCTTGTTATGCACAAATTTTGTTATACAAGGAATTACGTGCTAATTTAATTTTCAGGCCTTATTGAGTAGTCGTTGGAAGAATTAACAAAAATGGTAGTGGTGGTATATAATGAGATGAATGTTTTCTTGTTCTTTTTTTTTTTTCTTTTTTCTTAAACTAGCTTAGATATTGCATTCAATGAAATGGATGATATTGGCTACTGAAAACAACCCTATTTTCCTCATAAATTTAAATTCGTTGTCTAGCTATGAACGAAACAGTCCATAAGTCGCTGTTTTCCATTGGCATCAAGCTACTTAATTAAGTACTAGTTGCATTTTTTAATTCAAAGTACATAAACAATGAAAGACAAAATTATTTAGAAAATTGCACAACTATTATCTATATACTAAAAAAGTACTCTTAGAAAGGTTTCACCTGCTGTCCTCACAAATCATGACAAGTCAGCCAAACGTGAAAAATTAGATCATGACATTTCTATATTGACTTACAATTTAAAACTTAAATGCCAAAATAAAATCGTGAAATATAATTTATATTAGAGCATGTTCGGCCGCTCCACTATTTCCGCGGGAAAGAAAAAATTCAATTCAACTGAATTTTTTTTTTCCACGTGAACAATAATTTTTAGTTCAATTTCCGTACCATGCTCATTCCCAATGGCCCACCGAACATGCCCTTATTTTTTTAAGCACACATAAAAGATCATGACATTTCGATTTTATTTTGCTTACAAAAATACACTTATGTGGATAAATTATGAACGTTGATATTAAACTTATTGAGTCATATAAAATAAAATAAAATAAAAAGTAATAATTTCTTTATGTACATGTAGAAGAAATGATATAGATAACATTTAACTATTTTATTTTGACATATAAATTTCAAATTTTATTATTAAAATAAAAATTCAGTTTAAATTGCCTTTTCCTCATTTGAAGGAGCATTTTTTAGATTTTTATCAAAATACTCAATTGCAACTGCAGCATGCAAAGCGGCACCTATAGGCAAGCTTTTCTCATTTGCAAAGAAGTATGGGGAATGAACTGAATGAACTTGGTCCATAGTCTCACTTGCTGCACCAATATAGAACATGGCAGCTGGGATCTTCTGCGAAAAGAAGCTGAAATCCTCTGCACCCATTGACGGCGTTGTCAGCTGGACGTTGGACCCACCAAGCAGTCTCTCTCCTACTGCCTTTGCGTGGTTG
This sequence comes from Carex cristatella, assembly GCA_024447775.1. Lineage (NCBI taxonomy): Eukaryota > Viridiplantae > Streptophyta > Magnoliopsida > Poales > Cyperaceae > Carex > Carex cristatella. The sequence goes on along the minus strand of JAJHPF010000008.1, from coordinate 5,057,755 downwards.
TACATCGATATGTGGTTTATCAATGGAGGGTATGGTATGAGTGTACTTTCCATGAAATCTACACTTGCGGTGCATCGATGTACAGTTGCTTGCGTCTCTATAATCTTCAAAAGAAATATGATTTATTTTAAATATGATCTATCTACAAAAAATAATAAAAAATTTCTACAAAATATAAAATTTGGTCTGCCAATACAATTTAATATGAGATTATATTAAGCGGTTCAAATAGACTGTTTAATTAGACTTTAAAAACAGAGATAAAAATATGATACATGATTGGACATAAAAATAATTAATGTCACATTTAACCTTACTCTTTTAAATTTTTTTTAGTTATCGTAGTCGTTCTTATCTTAGTTGGGCCTTGGCCGGATCTAGAAAATGAGATTTTAATTGCTTAGTTAAATAAAAAGAAGGGTGAGAACAGTAGCTTGCAATGGTCCAAATTTAATGATATTGTTAAGTTTGCAAATTGATTGCCTACCACACAGAGAACATCTTTCCTTTTAGTCTTTAGTGCATTGTGTTGGACTATATAAAAGTATAGAAATGATCTTTGTTTTGAACATGGCCAGCGAAAAAAATCAGTTAGACAGATTATGCTTCTTATAATTATCTCTCTTGTGCATTATTAGACAGGAAAAGTGCAACAAAAGGTGGCTGCTTCAACAGCCTTGTGGCTCCCGGTAGAGATGGATTTGATTCCTCTTGATAGTTGGCATCCAGACGATGTTACAGCCGAACCGGCAATGGGTGTTGCCGAGACTCAGATGGTGCTCTATGGCGAAACTGACTAGAAGATGGTCACGGGCACATGTGCCAAATTTTGTAGTTACTCATCTTAACCCCAGCCCTTATAAGTGGCTTAGCTTTAGAACTCACTGCACCTTGTTTTTTTATTGTTGGTTGCAACTTATAATAGTTACTAGGTTTTTATCTTTGTTTTATATACTGCATATGGGGGATATTGCACTTGATAGGCATTTATAGTTTTTGGAATGCTTTAGGGATTTTTGTTGTTACTGGTACTAGGCTAGGGTGAATCTTTTGAAGGTTGTAAGTTAACTTTTTTCTTAAATGAAATGTGCTTCGGCCTTTTTATCAAAAAAAAAAAGTTAAATAAGAAGAAATAAAGATAAATTATGGAACAATACCTCTTAATTTGATCCTATGTTATGTTTAAGGTAGGATAAACCTGATTCAATCTATCTAAAATTATTGTAAAAAAATGTAATATATTTGATCTACAAGTATATTTTTAATATGAAAATTATATTGAACAGTTTAGATTGACTATTTGAATTTTGAATACAAAAATATTAATCAATTGTATGGACCAATCCGCGCTATGAATATCATAGTCTCATTTTGGTATATAAATTACGAAGTGATCTTTTTAATTATTTTAGTTATCATTGTCGTTCCTATCTTAGTTGGGCCTGGTCTTGAAAATGAAATTTATTTATTGCTTAGTTGAATAAAGGAGATAAAGATAAATTATGGAACAATACCTCTTTGATCCTCTGTTTAAGGAAGGTGAAACCTTCAGTTGTGAGGCTCCTAAATGTACCACCAAAAGTAGCAATCTCAGGAATTACATTGTATGCTCCTCCTCCTGCTTTCACAAACCCGATCGACACCACCTGAGTATGGAATACATCAAAAATTTAATATGATCCATATACCTATGATGTAAAAAAATCACACTGATCAATACGTCACGGCACGGCATATATGTTGGTCATGTATCGTAATTCTTGTGTTTTGTGCTGTAACCATTTGTATAACGTGGTCATTTTTCAGAAAATTGCACGGTCCTGCACATGGCGCGAACTGATTTGATCATGACACAATATCGCTAGATTTTGATCTAATGATGAATTTTGAATAAACTAACTTAAATTAAAAAAAAAAATAGTTAAATGTGACAAGCCACGTTTGAACAAAACATGACTAACGTACTGTTACCGTCCATATCAATTTAGTCATAACACATCACGACACGTAAAAATCTAACTTGATTACAACATGACACATTACCCAATTACGTCGCAGCACGTATTTACATCCTTACATATATCAGTAATAAACCAAGCCAGTACAACAAACTTACTCTACTTTCAAGTGGGTCAGATTCTCTGGAAACAAGTTGCTGCAAAGCAAGGATTACAAAAGAGGCTGCTATTATCGGGTCGATGTTTCGTTCAGGTATAGCCCCATGGCCACCCTTTCCTTTAATTGTAACATGAAACCTCCCCGAAGCCGCTAGCAATGGGCCCGGCTTTGACTTGATGGTGCCCACCGGGGTATGAGGGTCCACATGCAATGCGAACATGGCTTGCACGTCTTGCAAAGCACCTTCTTGTATCATGTGGTATGCGCCGGCGTGACCTTCCTCTCCAGGTTGAAAGAAGAGCTTCACTGTTCCCTTCACAATTCAAAAAGAAAATCAGGTAAGGCCTATATAATAACATATATAAAAATACTTTAAACTTTCAAAAGACTTCAGAGACCAACATTGGTAATTAAGAAGAAGTACCTTGAGTTGATCCTTGTGTTGTTGGAGAAGGCGAGCGGCACCTAGAAGCATGGTAACATGTAAATCATGGCCACATGCATGCATCTGCCCATCCACCTTGCTCTTATACTCCCATTCTACCTTTTCCTTTATTTATCAATTAAGAGAAGTTGTATTAAGCATGTGAGCCTCCTCATAATTTCAGAGTATATTAATTATAGCTCTGATCTAAACTAAATGAGAGGAAAAAAAAGAGCACTGTATTTTAAATTTCAAGTTTTTGACTTTTTTTTTTCAGAAAGGAATTTCAAATTCTTCAGTCTTCAGACCCCAAGGACAGAAATTTCTGGTAACAAGGTCCGTTTGCAAAATATTAGGAATGAATAGGGTCCTTTATCCAATAACTAAGAAGAAATGGGTTCAATTTGTATTAACAAAAATGAATGGACAACAGTGCTAGCAACTAAAGCATAAGCTTTGCCTTGAGAGAAGATTGAGAAATTTTAGGGACTTAAATGCAAGTTGCTCATAAGGATGTAAATTTGTACCGTGTCGTGGTCAAATTTAGAGGAACGACCACAGCATGTTAGTCACGTTGTGATTGCATGTGTCGTGTCCAAACGTGATGGTCACGTTAGATCACACTTAATTATTTTCTATCGTAATTTAAATTAGTTTATTTGAAATTCACCATTACATCAAGATTTAACAATTCTGATCATGCATGACTCACGTGACCACGTATTGTGCCGTGTCGTGAACATACCAGTTCACGTCGCCTACTGTGCTAATTTTTCGAATGATGGTCACATCACATGAATAGTAACGGCACGGAACCAACACTTTTGCCGTGATGAAATCGTGTCATGCCATTTTGTATCCGGTTACGACGTAACTTTTTCATATTGTAACTTGCTTGCACCATCATCCAAAAAAAAAAATTTGCTTGCACTAAACAGACAAAAATTGGTCCAAACTGCAAAATGTACGACAATTTTTTTACGGAGACAAAATCAAATTAAAGAGCTAAGCAAGCAACCTGTAAAGCAAGCGCATCCATGTCAGCTCGAAGCCCGAAAACCGGGCCTGGACCGGACCCGATCGTTGCCACCAGACCGGTCTTAGCAATTGGCCAAGTGTACTCAATCCCTAACTGATCAAGTTCGAAACGTATCAACTTGCTGGTTTTCACCTCCTGAAAAGCCAGCTCTGGCCATTGATGGAGTTTTCTCCGAATAGATATCAACCAATCCGTGAACTCAGTGTTGCGCGCCAAGTCTAACAAGGAGGTCGACATGGATTTGGAGAGAGAAGATATGAGAGTTGGGAGGAGGAAGTGTGTGTGAGAGAGAGAGAGAGACAGATGGAGAACAAAGGCAGACAAGCAGAGGTAAAGCAATGATATGGAGAAGAGTAATAGTTGTTTGATGAGTTCATATAATATACATCATGAGGTTCACAAGGAGAGAAAAAAATATGAAGAAATGATAGTTCACATGTGAAAAACTGACAGTTGCATGGGAATGTGTGTATTTATTAATAGGAGCGCTTAGCTGTCCCTCTTCTAACTGTCCACCATTTTGTCTTCCGGTCAATAATTACCTGAGTAACTATTAACTAACCGGAGGACTACTTAATATTTGAGGACCGCCTAATATTTAAAAGATTTTACAATTGTCTCGCGCAAGTATTCATCTTGAGATATCAAGTATTAAAAAAACTTGATACATCACTCAGCCATCTTTTACACGTTTTTAGAGGTGGTTTGTTTTCTCCGTTTAATCTAACCAATATTTCTGACAATATGTAAAGAATTTTCTAAATCTAAAACCACCAACGTCTTTTACATAATTTTTTCTTTCAAATGAGATCCATGATGACATACTTTCGAGTTGTTGGTTGCACAAGTATTCATCCTTGTTATGCAAGTATTCATCCTTGTTATGCAAGTATTCATACATCATCGAGTAAGGATTCATCCTCGTTGTATAAGTATTCATCCTTAGAATCCGCCTAATTATCCCGCTAATCAATCTCCCATTTTGTCCCCCAGTCAATAACTACCTGAGTAACTACTAACTAACTGGGGACCACTTAATATTTGGGGACCGCCTAATATCTGAAAGATTTTACAGCTGTCGCGCGCAAGTATTCATCTATAATACATCAAGTATTCATTTGTAATATATCAAGTATTCATCCGTAATACATCAAGTATTCATCATAAGATATCAAGTATTTAAAATAAACTGGACACATCACTCATCCGTCTTTTACACGTTTTTGAGGTGGTTTGTTTTTTCTCTGTTCAATCTAACTAATATTTCTGATGATCTCTAAGAAAAATTTGCAAATCTAAAACTACAAACGTCTTCTACATAATTTTCTCTTTCAAATGAGATCCATGATGACATACTTTCGAGTTGTTGGTTGCACAAGTATCCATCATCATCATACAAGTATTCATTTTTTTGCACAAGTATTCATCGTCCAGCAGATCATGCATCTTCATTTTTTTTGCTTCAGTATATTTATTAATTTTTTAATGAGTTAGATCCTATATTTTTTTGTTTTGAAAAATGAATTGAATTTGGTTGAAGATACGGGACTACAGTTAAGGAAGAAATTAGTTTGTAGGGACCACAAATTAGTTAAAATTAATAATTATAGCTAGAGAATTGATCTACTTTGATGGGGGACAAGATGGAAGACTGTTAAGTGGGAGATATTATAATTACCCTTATTAATAATTATAAGGTTCATAAGGAAACAAAAAATTATGTATACTCTTAATTTTTGTTTTAAATTTCGTACATTTTCTTTTAAAATTTATAATACTATATTTACTCTTCTATATTTTAAAAACTGACAAATTTGTTTGATTTATTATATTTTCTATTAAAATTCATTTTAAATTTATAGAATTTTGATTTTATCTTTTTTTTTGAAAGAAATAAAAAGTATATAACATGTACAAAAAATATTCATTCTTTTAATTAATCGTTTTGATTTTACCCTTATTTTTTTTTTATGACGCACACACAACACAATGACATTTAACAACCCAAACAAATCCTGATTAACTTCAACAATTGACCGGATTAAAGAAAATTAACACTGAGTATTCTAGTTTTAACAGTACTTTACTGTTGGCAGGCGCTGCCAACTCTTAAAAAAAAAAAAAAAAACAGTACTTTACTAAAGTCTTAATTAGTAGTGTTTTAGCTTAAGTCTTATTATTTCTTCTAACAAGTCTTAATAGTGATAACTATTTTTTCTCCCAATTTAATTTCAAGTCAAGAAAGGAAAAGTTTCCTCCAATCATTCTTGTCTACTTTTCTGACATCTTCTGGTTGATTTTTTTTTTTTCAAATGAGATTCATAATGAAATACTTTTGAGTTGTATTTGTCTCGTATTTTTTCTAACTCACATGGTAATTTAACAGTGATATTAAGAAGTCTTAATAGTTATTTTAATAATTTGTTAGTCTTAATAGTTTTTAGAAGGTCTAGAGACTGATGTATTTCTCAAAATTTTATATCATTCTATTGTCGCAAGTTATATTTAACTTGGGAATTTTGTAAATTTAAATTTACATTCTTATAATTATCATTACAAAATGACCCTCAATTAAATTGTTGTTATTGTCATGTCAGTTTGGCAAACTGCCCTTAGGACATGTCATCAAAATTTGGCTCATATGAAGACAACAGCACGCAAGGTCTTTGTTTTATTATAATTTCAATTAACAAATTTATTTGGTCAAGGAAACATAAGCGGATAAGCCAAGAGTACCACCACTAAAAAATATACTAATTACGACATTTCCAGAGAGCAGATTCGGATCTAATATTAAATCGGAATCGTTCGTTATGACTTAGCACAAATCTCATACCCGTACGTGCATCTAAACAAACTTGTTTCTTATCCTTGCTTTTTATTATGGAATCGAATCATCTGCCTCCAAGAAAGCAGAATTTTCCTGCCCCTGAGTAACTGACATGTGGATTCTAAAACTAATATTTAAGTATTTAAATCTGTTTGGATCCACGTGTTATCCGCACTGAGAGAAGGAAAATCCTGCTCTCCCAGAAAGCAGGTGATGTCTTTTCTTTTATTATACTCCCATTCTACCTGTTTCTTTATTCAATAAGAGTTGTATCAAGCATATCAGCCTCCTCATAATTTCAAGAGTATTTAATAGCTCTGATTTAAACTGAACCATAGGAAAAGGTCGCAAACATTTTAAATTTCAAGTTCTTGACTTCTTTTTTCGAAAAGGAATATCAAATTCTTCAGACACCAAAGGACAACAATTTTTTCATAAAAAAAGGTCTTCTTGCTCAGGAACCCAAAAAACTGTAACCAATTGTGGTTAATGAAATGAGAGTGACCCTTGTTGTTTTCTGAAAAAAAGGTCTTCTTGCAAAATTATATTAGGAATTAATAGGGTCCTTCATCCAATAACTGAGAAGAAAAGGGTTCAATTTGTATTAAACTAAATGAAAGGACAACAGTTCTAGCAACTGAAAAATTGTTAAACGGAGATCATGTATCGACTATTTAAACTTCGAAAATGATAATATTAATTCGTAGTATGAATCGATCCGCCCTATGCATAGTACTATAGCCTCACTCATAGTAAAACATAAGCTTTGCCTTTAGAAGAGTAAAATTAGAGGGACAAATGCTGTTAGTGTCACCATCAGGCCGGGTCGTAGAGGATAAGTGAACCAATTATTTGAATTCACCGATTTGAATATCTGTACGAATTGATACTGAATTTTGCTGCCTGATATCATTATAATTTTAGTGATGACTGATATCAGTATTTTAATTTTGAGTAAAGATTTTGTCCCCCACCATTTAGTCCCCTAAATGTCTCCATAACTAACTTATTCATAAAGTATAATGGGGACCACTAACTAATTGGAAAAACACAATAATTACTTGGGGGACCACTTAAATTTGAAAAAATTTACAATTGGTGCGCACATGTATGAACACTTATGCGCGTAAGTATTCCTATATAATATATCAAGTATTCATACCTAAGATATTAAGTATTTAAAAAAAAACTGGACATCAATTTTTTTTCTCCATAGTCGCACACCCATCTTTTACATGTTTTTAGAAGTGATTTTTTTTTTCTCCATTTAATCTAATCAATATTTCTAACAATCCGCAAGGAATTTTGCAAATCTAAAACCACGATTATTTTCTAGTAATTTTCTCTTTCAAATGAGATCCACGATGAAGTACTTTCGGGTTCTTCGTCGTTCAAGTACTCATACCTCGGCATGCAAGTATTCATACCTCGTCTAGCAAGTATTCATACCTTGTAGTGTGAATACTTTCAATTTTATAATGTGAATACTTACATTATTTTAGTAAGATTAATTTTTATTGATTTTGTTATATATACTTCCAATGTTCTAGTATGAATATTTTATATGCTTTAGAATGAATACTTTGCAATATGAATATTTTATAGTAATGATACTTTGAAAATTATATTATGAATACTTTATATGTTTTAGTATGAATACTTTTTAAATTTTAGTATGAATACTTTTCAAAGTTTATTCATTTGTGTATTATTTTGTAGGACATTAGACATATTCTTTTATGAAATTATTTCTTGCATAAGCAAGTTTGTTCTTTAAACAATTTGAAATAACAAAATGACTCTTTATTGAGTAAGTATTAATATTTGACAAGATATGAATACTTGCTCGTTGAGGTATGAATACTTGCATGCCGAGATATGAGTATTTGAACAACGAAAAACCCGAAAGTACTTCATCATGAATCTCATTTGAAAGAGAAAATTACGTAGAAAATATTCGTGGTTTTAGATTTGAAAAATTCCTTGCGGATCGTTAGAAATATTGATTAGATTAAACGGAGGAAAAAAAAAACTCACTTCTAAAAACATGTAAAAGGTGTGTGATTAGAAAGAAAAGAAAGTTGATGTCCAGTTTTTTATTTAAATACTTAATATCTTAGGTATGAATACTTGATATATTATATATGAATACTTGCGCGCATAAGTGTTCATACATGTGCCCGCCAGTTGTAATTTTTTTTTAAAATTTAAGTGGTCTCCCAAGTAATTAATGTTTCTTTCAATTAGTTAGTGGTCCACATTGTACTTTTTTATGGATAAGTTAGTTAGAGGGACATTTAGGAGATAGAATGGAGGGGACTATTAGTCGCTCCCTTTAATTTTCAGTATAAATAGTTGATATAAACCATTCAACATAATTTTCATATGAAAATGCAAATGCACATAAAATACAACATTCCTTGCGTCTATCATATTTTTAATCAATTGGGCCAAATTTAAAGTCATGTAGTAAACAAACAAATAAATATCCTCTAAAAAATAATATGTACTAGTCCATGAATTTTTTTTTTGCTCATTGTACTAAATTAATAAAAAAATACGACAAGATATTATGCCAACAGATTTAATAAAATGCAACTGCACCACCTAGCATTGGTCCGTTCATGTGTTTGATCAATTTGGGCACATATAATCTTCTGGTACTAATTTCTTTTTTTATTAATTACACCTCTTGAAAATTGTTATATATTACACCAACTGGAGAATTTCTATGTGAACCTGTAATATAAGGCCCTTGATAATTCTTATTTAGCCCCCTAAAAAATTATCATGTAACAATTCTGAAATTCACTTTAGATAACCTTTTCCTCATTCGAAAGAACAATTTTTAGATTTCTATCCAAATACTCAATTGCAACTGCAGCATGCAAGGCAGCACCTATAGGTAAGCTTTTCTCATCAGCAGAGAAGTATGGGGAATGACATGAATGGACTTGGTCCACAGTCTCACTTCCTACACCAATACAGAACATGGCAGCTGGGATCTTCTGTGAAAAGAAGCTGAAGTCCTCAGCACCCGTTATCGGGTCCATCAGCAACACATTGGCCCCACCAAGCAGTCTCTCTCCTACGGCCTTTACGTGGTCGTACATCGATATATGGTTTATCAATGGAGGGTATGGTATGAGTGTACTCTCCATGAAGTCTACACTTGCGGTGCATTTATGTACAGATGCTTGCATCTCTATAATCTGCAAAAAAGAAAAATAAAACATAAGCAGGTTATTTTAGTAAAATATTAAGAGTGAGGCCATGGTCCTATGCATAGCGCATATTGGTTCGTACTATGGATCAATATTTTTTGTTTTAAAATTCTATTGGTCGATCCAAACCGTTCAAAATAGTTTCCATATGAATATGTATTTGTAAACTAAATTTTACATTATTTAGAATTCTTTACTATTTTTTTAAACCGAAAATTTGAGTCCCTAGCGCGGCTCAATATACGCCATGCATAGTACCATAGCCTCACTGAAAAATTTGTAGTAAAACAATTTAAAAGACATTTCGTCCCAGATTATTACCTGATAGACTGGTATATAATTAAGAATTGATCTTGTTTAGTTATAATTCTCATTCCTATCTAGTCAATTAAGAAATTATCTTTTATTTTTATTTTTTTTAGTTATCATTGTCGTTAGTATCTTTGTTGAGCCTGGGCCTGGTCTGGAAAATGAAATTTGTTTATTGCTTAGTTAAAAATAAAAGGGATAAAATTATGAAATGGTACCTCTTTGATCCTCTGTTTAAGGTAGGAGAAACCTTCAGATGAGAAGCTCCTAAATGTACCCCCAAAAGTAGCAGTCTCAGGAATTACATTGTATGCTCCTTCTCCTGCTTTCACAAACCCGACCGATACCACCTGAGCATGAAACACAGGTAAAGTTCAATACAATATGCTTCATATATATAAATATATATAGGCTATCATGCTTTGGGAAGTAAAGATCAATATGAAGATCATGTTGAGAAGTTTGAATCAACTGTTTGAACTTTAAAAATAGAGATATGAACGGAAAGTAAAACACCCTCTTTACTTCCCAAAACATCGTAGCATCACTCTATATATATACAGAGAGAGAGAGTTGGGCTACGGTACTTCGCAAAGTAAAACGAATCATGTCTATATCTTCAATTTCAAAGTTCAAAACGTCGATTAGAAGCGTTCAAGTTGATCTCCATATTAAATTGTGCTTGGAGACCAAATTTTACAATTTATAGAAATGTTTAACTATTTGTGTGTGTGTAATAAGCCAAGCTAGGATAACAAACTTACTCTACTTTCAAGTGGGTCAGATTCTCTGGAAACAATTTGCTGCAAACCAAGGATCGCAAAAGATGCCGCTATTATCGGGTCGATTGTATGATGGGGTCTAGACCCATGGCCACCCTTTCCCTTAATTGTAACATGAAACCTCCCGGAAGCCGCTGTCATTGGGCCCGGCTTTGACTTGATGGTGCCCACAGGGATATCAGGTTCCACATGCATTGCGAATATGGCTTCCACATCTTGCAAAACGCCTTCTTTTATCATGTGGTATGCGCCAGCATGACCTTCCTCTGCTGGTTGAAAAAAGAGCTTCACTGTTCCCTTCACGATTCAAAAATAAAATCAGGTCGCGTTACAATGAGAATAATATAAAAAATAATTTCAAGTTTCAATAAGAAAACTCCAGAGACCAAAATTGATGATTTTGATTTTTCTCCTATTAATCACAAAATCATAGGATTGCAAAGGCTGTTGATCTGAGCAGCCATTAGAAGCAAGTGCCTCAAAACAGTTTTAATTAAACAGTTGCCTGATTCCTTTTATCAGTTTTAACCAGATTGTTTCCAGCTTGTAATGACAGCAATTGACAGGTTGGCCCTACATTCAGGGGGAATTCACATCCTCTGCGGAGTTTTTACCTATGGAGCTGTGTGGTGCTTTTAATCTGGTCCGTTCATTTTGATCGGACGGACCAAATAAGATTTTGGCACGAATCTCAAAGCAAAATTAATACTGCCCCCTCTATCATCCCGAGCACTCACCGGCTAAGAGTAAAATGGACCGTCCGATCAGCTCCGCAGGTAAAAACTCCGCAGAGCATACTGGTCCCATTCAGGGGTGGTACCAGAAAATTGAGATAGGGGGGTCTGGAGAAATAAGTGTTCTACATTTTCATTTTATAAAGAGGCACTAATAGTATAATTTTTATGTAAAAATTAAAATTATTAAAGGATGAAACTGAAAATTTTAGTTAAAATGTTATTCAACATAATTACATCATTCTGCTAAGATTAATTAACTAATACCAAAAATCTAAGATGGTAATTATTTGTAGTAACAAGGTCGTACCTTGAGTTGATCTTTGTGTTGCTGGAGAAGGCGAGCAGCACCTAGAAGCATGGTAACATGCAAATCATGGCCACATGCATGCATCTTCCCATCAACCTTGCTTTTGTACTCCCATTCTACCATTTCCTTTATTCAATTAAGAGAAGTTGTATCAAGCATGTCATCTTTCACATAATTTCAGGAGTGATGCTATGGTACTATGCATAGTGTGGATTGGTCCGTACTATGAATCACTATATTTGTTTTTGAAGTTCGAATAGTCGATCTAAACTACTCCACATAATCACGACTAAATTTTATTTTTTTACAATTTTTAACAATTTTTTTAAATAGGTAGAAAATCATTAGTTTTGAATGGTCTAGAATTTGTAGATCAAGTGAGTTTCTACCGATTAAAAAAAATAGTAAAAAATTTGTAAAAAAAGTAAAATTGAATGTACGAGTACATTTTTATACAAAGATCGTGTTGAATGACTCACATTGACTGTTTGGACTTTGGAAAAAGAGATATTGATCCATAATACGAATCAATCCGTGCTATGCGAAGTACCGTAACCTCATTCTAATTTCAGAGTAGTTTATAGCTCTGATCTAAACTAAAGGAGAGAGAAAGAGTACAGCATTTTAAATTTCAAGTTCTTGATTTTTTTTTTTTTCAGAATGGAATTTCAAATTATTCAGATACCAAAACAGCAATTTCTCATCACAAAGGCCCTTTTGCAAAAAAATAGGAATAAATAGGGTCCTTTATGGAATAACGAAGAAGAAAAGGGTTCAATCTGTATTAACAAAAATGAAAGGACAACAGTGCTAGCAACTGAAAAGTTGTTTCACCCAACAATAGTAAAACCTAAGCATTGCCTTTAGAATAGTGAGAAATATTAGGTGCTTAAATGCAAGTTACTCGCACTAAAAATAAAAAAGTTGGACCAAACTGGAAAATATTAGGGGCTTAAATGCAAGTTGTTAGCACTAAAGAGAAAAAAAGTTTGGACCAAACTGTAAAACCAAAATGTACCACAAATTTTTACAAGAAAGACCAAATGAGCGAGCAACCTGCAAAGGAAGCGCATCCATGTCGGCTCGGAGCCCAAAAACTGGGCCTGAACCGGACCCAATCGTTGCCACCAGACCGGTCTTAGCGATAGGCCACGTGTACTCAATCCCTAGCCGGTCTAGTTCGGACCGGATCAACTCGCTAGTTTTCACCTCCTGAAAAGCCAACTCTGGCCATTGATGGAGTTTTCTCCTAATAGATATCAACCATTCCGTGAACTCAGTTTTGCGCGCCAAGTCTAACAAGGAAGTCGGCATGGATTTGGAGAGAGAAGATGTGAGAGTTGGGAGGAAGGAAGGAGGGAAGAGGAGAGACCGAAAGAGATGGATATGATGGGTGCATATATTATGAAATTCAAATCCGGTACAATACTAGATGTGCAATTAGTAGATCCTGGACCGTTTATATAATAACCTGGCACGAATTTATAAACGAATCCCATGTTTTCCATAACCAATGCTTTAAAGTTTGGTCTTCCTAAAATTAATCTGGTCCGTCCATTTTTTTATTCTATCCCTCCTGTATCTGAGGGGACGCGCTCTCTACATTAATTAATTATGAATCATGAGGTTCCTGAGAGAACAAAAGAACAAGAAGAAATGGATAAATTTGTTAGTAAAGGCAATTTTTTTTTATTCTTTTGATAAAAAAGACAATAATTTGAATAAAATTGTGAGTTTTTATTTTTATTTTTTAAGATAAGTATGATATTATAAATTTTAGAAGGTAAAAATATAATTTTCGTAATTCTGAGGGGTATAATTGAAATCTCAAAGTTTTAGTTAGCAAAGATGATCGTTTTTTTTCGTATAAGTCATTATTTTAATTAATCATTGTTTTTTTTTATTTTTTTGGGCAAATTAAGTACTTTGTTAATTTGAAATTGTAATTGTCAATTACAAACTAATTATAAGTTGATCGATATGACAGTTTTTGATATATAGATTATTAAATAAACATGTTACAAAATTAATAATTATTTTACCTACATCGTGACAATTAAAATTGTAATAATTATATCAGCTTTTACAATTAATTTACTAATGAAAAATAAATGTTTAAAAAAAAAAACTTATGACAAAGCTCAATGATAGAGAAAAAAATATTGATTGGTTCTTACTTACTTATATATACTCCCATTCTAGATATTGCATCAGTCGTGCCAGCTTCTTCATAATTTCGAGTATTTTTTTTTGTTTTTGAAAACCAGGTAGATACTACTAATTTCGAGTATTGTAAATCATTGATGGATCTTTCTCCTAATAAATGTCAACCAATTTGACATTGATTTGGAGAGAGATTGAGAGTTGGGAGGAGGGAGGGAAAGAACTATATATATTAGAAATTAAAGGAATTCATATCACCTAAAGTAACTTAAATTTTGAGTTTAGTTTTGAACCATCCAATCTGCTCTAGTACAAATATTAAAGGGATCCCGTGCATTTCACCTCAGCTGAATTAGTCTAGAATATGATCGGACAATCCAGATCCAAACTCAAAATTTGAGATGCTTCGTAGTATCCAGGCTTGTACAAAGGTAGGTAAATATATTGACAGAGTAGATTTGACTTCATACAACACATCAATTATATACATTCTCAGTTCACTATGTTGTTCTTGCGTTGTCTTAAGTTAAATCAGCTTCGTCCATATATTTACCTTAGAAAGGCAGACAAGCCGGTAAGGCAACAAAGTGGAGAAGAGTGTTTAAAGGTAACTTCATGTATACATGAATACTAATGAGGTTTATACAGAGAAAGAAACAAATTTATTTGGTGAAAAGTAATTAAAGTTGATGTGTTGGGACTTTGAGTGATTTGATTAGAGCACTTTCGTTCCAGAAATTTATCAAAGATGATTAATTTGTCATAGCAGTTATTATAGTAATTACTTTTAATTAAATTTCATATTATGCTTAATTTTTGTAATTGATTTAAAAATTTAAAAATTATTTACTTTTGTAATTTAAAATTTTACGTTTTTTTTTTTTTTTTTTTGAAATTTAGATAGAGACTATCCAGTGTACAATAAGAAGATTTGTTTACAACTTCAAAAAAAACTAAAAAACAACACACCCTCCTGCTATCAGCCCCTCAAACCACAATTAATAACATTCTTATTTTTACAACATTTAAGCCACATCTTCGTCTCCTCTTTAGTATCCCGTACAGTAACCAAGCAGGCTTCCATCGACGACCAAAAATCAACGCATTCCCCTGTCTCCAAACCCCCCATAGCACAGCCATTACCCGAGTCATCCAGACCTGTTTAGACTCATTCTCCAGTAGCCTATATCGAGCCCAAGAGGCATCCCACAGTGTATCCGGAGTTGCCCTGACATGCACCAGCTGCCCAAGCTTGCCCATACTTCCCTTGCATACCTGCAAAAAAAACAAATGGCTAATTATAAGCAGTGTTTTAAATAACGGTATGCATTCGTCGGATGGACATAGTACTACTGAGCGATTAATCGGAAATAATCGAGAATAATTGGTCGTAATCGGAAATAATCGGCCAATTAATCAACTAAATCCGTGATGATTTGATCGCCGCCAACAGCTAATTGACCAATTCATGGACCTAAACTTTTGTTTTTTACAAATTATAAGTCGAATGACATTTTAGACAGATTATTAATTAAACAAGTGACAAAACTAATACTTATTTTGGATTCATACAGTTAAAATTATAACCATCATATCATCTTTTACAATTATTTTATTATTAAAATATCCCATCGAGCTGTTCCATTCAAATATCCCAAGAGCTGGCCCAACCTTCCTCCAAATCGCAACCAATTTTATTTGCTTTGATTCGAATCTGACGGACCAAATCAAATATGATAGTGACTAGAGATGGAAATTTGTCACGGCGTGACTAGTCATGTCACGTCACGTTACGTTAACGTCACGTCACGTCACGTGTGTCGATTACGTGACGTGACTCGTGTGACGCGTGACGTGACCACATTCTAATGAAAATATACGTCACGATAAGAAACATAGAGTATTCAACTTTGTTTTTATATGTATAGAGTATTCAGATTTTTATTTTAGTGTAAGTTCAATGATATTGGTACTTATGTAGTACTGATTTTTATTTTCTTAGTTTAGTCTAATATATGTTTGTAATTTAAAATTTTAAAGTAATATTAGATGCAACATTTTCTAAAAAATTAATTTTTACAATATTATTTACTTATTTTAGAATTTTTTATATTTTTTTTTTCTAAATTTTCAACAATTTAAATTAAAATATTAAAAAATTGACATGACTAATTTATGTCATGACACGTCACGTATGGTCACGGCGTGACTACGTGTGATGTGACCATTCGCGTGACGTGACCAAATCACAGCGTGTCACGTATTTCCTTCTCTAATAGTGACAAGAGTTAGGTTACGAATCTATGTAGTGTATTTTTTTTCTACTACATATTTTTATTTTTATTTTTTAAAGTCTAAATAATAAATCAGAGCAGATAATTATGATTTTTATATGAAAATATATTTGGTGATCAAATTTTATATTTTATTTTATTTTTGTACAGCCCTTTTAGATAGATAGAAAATCATAACTTTTGAATAGTTTAGAATCTTTAGATCAAGTGATTTTGTACCTATTAAAAAAAGTACAAAAATTCTAAAAAATATAAATTTTGACATTAAGTACATTTTCATATGACAATCATATTGAAATGTTTGAATTTTTAAAGATATACATATGTAGTATGTACCAAAATGCGCTATGTATAGTACTATAGCCTTACTCTATTTCTAATACAGATATACTTTTGCTACTCTAGATGTTTTCAAGATTCCTATTAGATCACATTATATTTTTACTTTCTCAAAAATTTTAAGTGTTGAGTCTGCCTTTAATTAGTAGCGGAACTAAAAAATTTAGATACAATGGCTAAAAGGTTAAATGTAAAAAAAAAATTATGTAGTATGTGAGATTTGAGTTCAAGTATCTACAACTACAGTGTAGAATTATAGTTTAGTGGGAGCTAAACACTATAAAATTTTAAAGAAAAAAGTTTAATTAAATATCAATATATATAATTCAAAACTTTTAAACCATATATAAGAGGTGGCTATGTACTTTTTGGGTTGCATTAAGATCCACCACTGCTCTGATATGATATGAAAGACACACAACTGTGTTAATCGAACAAAATGATGTTGCATATTAAGGTAAGTAGTATGGTGCCCGTGCGTTGCAACAAAAATATATTATAAAATTGAATATAATACGAAGATATCTTTTTGTTTGACATTCACACAAAATTAAGAAAAAACATATTAAATGAAAATAAAAGACACAAGAAAAAAAACAGAAATTCAAATAATAAATAACAATAAAAAAACAATAAATGAAAAAAATGGGGCAAATATAACATGAAAATGAATCCATTTATTTCATAAGATATGATATAAATGCATAAGTAAGAGAAAATGAAGAAATAAGAAAATAATTTAATTACATGAATAAAAAATAGATTGAAGAAGAAATACGGAAACAAATTGCTAGAGATTCATTCTTAATTGTGACAAACTATATAGCAGTATATGTGGCGAGTATATTTTTTAACTAAATTTAGACTTCTACACATAAAATAGATATATTTAATCAAAATAAGACATATTATGTGATTGGAGGGCTGATATTAAATCTGAAAATTCATCTTTCAATCTTAGCCGTTGGCGGATCAGGACAACTACGTGCATTATATAAGAATGGAGATATTAAATTTTGTTTGAATTGTTTCCATAGATGATGAAATTAACCTTAACCTCCTAGATTTAGTAAGAGATAGAAAATATGATTGGCATTCCCAAAGTCAGGACTGTATTCAATTTTATTATTACATATCGTGTGGCGAGCACGTATCTAACTAAATTTGAACTTTTATACACAATAAAGATACATTTAATCGAAAGGAGGGAAATTATTTGATTGGATGGCTGCGATTAAATATGAAATTATATCTTTTAATCGTAGCCGTTGGCGGATCAGACATCCAACGTGTTTAACAATAGAATGGAGATATATATCTCAAGACAATTATTCAAACTATTTAAATATTATCCCAAGTGAAGAGATTAGTTAATACTGACATATCTAATAATTTTAACAATATATTCTCAAATTAATTCAAATAAGATTGCAAAACTGACATACATTTACATGTATGTTGTTTATAATTGGATATATAAATAGTTCAAAAATCAAATTTCATACTAGGAGTGCAAACATTATGGATAATATCCGATCGTATTTGGATTCGTATCCAAAAATTAGATACAGATATTCGATATTAGAATATCTGTGTGGATATGGATACGGATACGGATACAGATATAATTTTGAATTTTAATTATCTGTATCCAAATAGTTAATATATATTATGAAAATATTTTTGTATATATTTATGGATATCCAATATCTGATCCATATCTGTCTACTATCCAATCCGCATCCATATCTGGAAAATAAAACGGATAAGGATATGGTTTTACCACTATCGATCCGTATCCGATCTGTTTGCACCCCTGTTTCATACAATATTTAAGTACTCAATTATGAGGCACCCATACAATAAAAGTATTAGTTTCAAATCATTAATTTTTTTTAAATCACTTGGTTAAGATTAAAACATGTACCAATTTGCGTTAATCAACATATGAAAATAGAAATAGTTTCTCTCTCAGCTAGAAAATATCGTTTTTATTTTTGGTGATTTCATGATCCGTATATCTGGAATATCTCGTAATGTCATTTTTCTCTCTCTTTCTTTGTGTTAATTTGCGCATGGATCTGTTTTTTGATAGAAATTTTAGCCAATCAGATCCAAGCTGAATTAATATCCTATGTAGTAACGCGCCGTTTGAGTTTAAATCTGATCTGTTTTTTACATATCAGTACAAATTTTTAAGGGCTGTTCGGCCGACGGAGAGGAAAGAGAATGGAAATGAGATTGTAAAAATTTTCAACTGATTTTATTGTGCTCGTTGGAAAAAAAAATTCAGTTTGAGTAATTTTTTTTCCTATGCGCATAGTAACGAGCCAAATATGTCCTAAAGGAACCCGTGTATTACAGGTGTTAACCGAATTGATCTAAATTCTGATTAGATAGTCCAAAGCTAAACTATAACCACATTTCAGTTGCCTCCAAAAAAATGACCACATTAAAATAAAGAAAGGGATCACTAATTAATAATTCCGTGTTAACGATCTTTTTAATAATATTTGAAGTTCGAAATATAATATTATGCAATATTAAATATGCATGTAATATATGTAAAGGTGCGGTATTAAATTTTGTATTTATATTTATTTATGGACCATCAAATTCTTTTCCCTTGTAATGCCAGAGAAACTCGATCTAGTGATGGGAAGAGATTGCTCTAGCTTAAGTTAGCCTACGCCGTTAGATTGCATACATATTTCTCAAACATAAATTGTGTTTCTTTCGCTGTAGTGGGTACTAGAAAGGCAGCCTGTAGTCACATAAATCATAGTAACATTACTTGCAAATACATTACTCGCGAATAATTTGCGAATAATTCGCGTTTTATTCGTTTTTTAACGTTTCTGAACTAAACTCCGAATAAAACGCAAAAAAATATATAAAACGTTTTATTCGCGAATAAAACGCGAGTCATGAATTATTCGCGATTAAAACGCGAAAAAAACGGATGATTTGAACTCCAAATTTGGGCCAGCCCGCGGGAATTCATTTCAAATGCTTTGCATTGGTTTCAATGCTGTGCGTTGGTTTCAATGCTGGATCCCCTCCAATCTAGAGAGCACCAGCAATTGAATTACCTCCTTTTTTTTTGCTGCATGTTTTTTTCCTTTATTGTACCGAATTATTTCCGAATTATATCCGAATTATATCTAAATCACGAATTTTTAATCCCGCCGAACCGAACCCGAACTATTGATTTGTTACTATGACATAAATCATCTACTGGCTTTCCCATAATTAGTAAGGAATGAACCACATCTCAGAAAACCCAAAAAAAAAAAAAAATGAATTACAGAATTAGAGTGTTTTGGCCTTTACTGGCTTTGAAATCACATAAATCATCTTTTACTGGTTTTGACATCAAAGAAAACCCAACTTCTTCTATAGAGAGGAAAGATTTTATTTTACGCACAACATTTATTTTTCCTTTTGTTTAATTATTGCCAAATTGACCCTTCTGCTTTGAATAACCAACAATTGCAACCTGGACACGCTTTGGGCTTTCAACCCGTATACATTTCACCTTTTATTTTATCAGAAATTATATTAATAAACACTAATAAATAATATTGTAGCCACTAGTAACCTTAATTATTTACTACCTACACATAACAAACAAGGCATGTCAACTAGCAATAAGTACGGTTCATCACCATATCTAGTTTCAAAAACAAAATGTAATTCGACACTTCTTGTGTCTGTTGCAATGGAATCTGAGGAACTTGACCCCCCACATTTCTACCTCAAAAAAAAAAAAAAAAATCACCATATCTAGTTTAATTGTCTGACAATTACAACAAATTAGTTTTCACACCTAATATGAAAACATATGCATTACCAGCACATTTGTACAACACATGAGCTAGCACTCCAGATACATATATTTAGCATTGAGGCCTTTGCAAATTACACCTAATTTGCTACTTTCAAAAGTAATTAACAAACTGTAACTGCTAATTATATTTTACCTACTTGTGATTGAAATGAACTACCATGGTCAGAATCCCCCTTTTGTCTTGCTTTCTTAGTTCAAAAAGGCAAAGATCTCCTTGTTTCAGTCCATTTATCCGTGCAAATTCGTGCCAACCTTTACCTATGTATCTCTTCGTACTTCGATTCTTGCAGTAGTAGTTTGCAGTACATCTCTTGCCTCTCTTATCCGAATTGGCAGGTAACAAATTAACCTTCTTCTTATTGCTTTGAAGAAGTTTGCACGCAAATCCGCTTGGTAAATTCTAGCACATAGTAACATAGGACAAGAAAATATATAGTAAGATTGATTGCATATGTACTTGATATTTATATTTTACATTATGTAATTTGTCTTGCTTCCAGCATTGTAACTTTTAGTAACAGTAGCAATAAAAAAATACTTACATACCAGTGTACAACTGTTATGTGTATGAATATTGATTGGAGTCAAGATTTTGATGCACAAGTCACTTCCCTTTTGTGTTTTTCGGGCCATCCGATTAGCAATCTCTTTTTGAGCATGTGTCAGATGGGTCCTGCGGGGTACAACATATAGCCTGGAAGCTTTCTTCGCTCTATTCTCCTTTGTTTTTCTTTTTATGACAGTTACATGCTTTCTTTCGTCACTCTCGGTCTCTCTTGATTCTTCAACAAAATCTGCAAAACACTCTTGTTTTATTTTTATGTTCTCTTTCAGAACAGGCTTGACTGTATTAGTAAAAATGCTTGTACAAAAATACATCATTTCTCCTCGGGATGCTTGGTATATATAATTGGATATCTGTGGTTAATTGATCTTAAGAGGATGCTAGTCTTTCTCCATCACAGGTAACAGAAGTTCCCAGTAATTATACGATAAATGTTCTTAAAAGAATTAATCACATTCCTTAATGAAATGGAATCCATGATGCATAAAAGATTAAAAAGTTCAAAAATAACGAATATGAACAAGATATATATACCTACCTCTCTGTTTTCTCTTACCACAAACCCTTTCCCCAGTCGTGTGCACTCGAGCGGCACGTGATGAAATATCACTAGAAGAATCATCAGTGTCACTGCTACCAGAGGATATAGATATGATGTCTTTGTTAACCTCGCAATGAGGTGCATACTCCGTCTTTTTTGCAAAGAAAGGAGCGGCTTTTTGGCATCCACTTGGATCAAAGATTAGCACTTTAAAAGAGGAGGTACCGGTGTGTGTAAATACTAAAATATCATTTTTATCTATTCTATTAGCAGTTACAAAGTCTTTCCAACCGGATCTCAGACCAAATATGTTGTTACACCTCATCATTTTTACATGCCAAGTAATTCCGCTTGGACCTTCAAGTTCAATGATTTCTCTCATGGATCCATTCAACATTATTCTTGCAAACTTCTTTGGAATAATCTGCAACATTACAAATAAGGAGATAAACAGTTATTTTTGTAAGTGGCAACTAAATAAGCACAATTAAAACTATTTGAGGACTGATTTAAAAAGTAGCAACAACACAGTAGAATGAATTTTGAAGAATATGTATAACTTACCATTGTATGCATAAAGGAAGCATCCATCTCCACATAAAAATTATTCATTCTTGAACCCAACTTTTGCCACCTCCTTCCATGATCTCTCTCTCTCGTTCTTCCCCTGGCTCTCTTCAACTCCGAAATCCAAATCTTCAAATCTACATATACATTATATTGAAACTTCTTAAGTTTCATTATTGATTATTCATTTCAATTTTGCAACTGCCGCATTTAAAGTACGTTTGCTTTGAAAAGGAAAAAAGACAAAAGACAAAAGACAAAAGAAAAAGAAAGAAAACTTGTTTCCATCCTAATATCCTATTCAGTCCTTTCTTGTTCTCAGGAAATAAAGAACCCTCTTTATTATTCAAGGATCATATAAATTAAGTTGTATACAGGCCTAGCTAGCTTATTTCTATCTCTCACGATATTAATATTAGACAACTGTTAAAATATTTTAAAGGGAGAATTTCACGTATACCCCTCAAAAACTTCAAAATTACATATTTTCTCCTCTAAATTAAGTGACATGATCAACACTATAAAATAATCTAAAAGAATATCAATCGACATAAGTATATAAAAAGTGAAAAAATAGTGTGAAAGTATGTTTATTTGTTTATATTAAATATACACACGTTAGTTATTCTTAAGAAACATTATGGAACTATATATAACATTTGGGTAATATGCATATACTGAGTAAAAGTTTTCCAATTTACTGATAATTTAATTGAATATCATTTTGTTACCTTTTGGCTTTACCTATTTGCTTTAACTATTTTGAGAAACCCTTTAACTATTTCTTTTTTGTACTAGACTGCTAAGTTATTTCTCAAGCTTAATTTACTCTAAAAATGTTCCCAAAAATAATTATATATTAAAGAAAAAGTTAATTTTTAGAATCAGAAATATGTACATAAAAAATTATTATGCATTCAGAAAATATTAAATACAAATAAATAATTTTTTGGAAATATTAATTACATATACAATAATAAACAACATGATTAGCCTCACAATAAATTATCAAAGAAGTAAAATAAGTTATATTACTTTAAGAAATTATACTGTATTTAGACACATCAAAATATAATATGAAAGGATAAAATTGAATTAGACGAACAAGAATATGAATGATATATCATAGTAAAAAATATTTGAAGGCGTACACATTTTACAATCAATTAATTAGAACATTATCTCAATAATCCCGATCTTCTTCTCATTAATTAAAAAAGAAATTCTATCACAGATCCAATGATTATGACACCCATAATTTTATGGATGCATGTCCCTATTCGACCGAATGCATGCCATCAAAATCTCTCTAAAAATTTGAGGATAGCTTTCTTTTTCATTAATTCATTATACAAATTAGTATATAATTAAAGGCATATCAGATCTCTGTACGTTGTTTGTACGTGGCAATTGCAACTGAAGAAAGACGCAGAGGATATATATATGAGCAACATGTGCAGTACATTCATTAATTTTTGTTTCGTACATGTAACTTTTTAAGAAAGAAATATTTCTCCCCATGAAAAAAGAGTAAACTATATTTTGTGAAATTTTGATTGCATTCAATCACAATTATATGAAAATACAATCAAATTCATGACACCAATAGACATCAAAGATATACAGTTATAGCCACATTTAATCAGGATTTTTGAGACAATAGTATTATCAAAATTTTCTTATACTTTTTATTGCAATTTAAGAAAAATACATTATAACGAAAACCAAGCCAATTCGGACTTGGACTCGGAATCCGAATCGGTATAAGTTAATTGTTCTTCAATTTTCTTGAATGGTAAGTACAAGTTCCAAGGAGAAGGTCCCACTAATTCATCATTTTCTATGATGAATAGTTGCAATATCATTCATCGTTGTTCGAAGATAATCCGATAGGTTTTAGAGTTAAGAGTACAAGAGGCTTGGTACTCCTAGGAGCACCCTAGTTTTACTCTCGATTAATATATGAAATATTTTCTTATTTTCTCTCTCTTATGATTTCTCTTTTTCAGCCGGTAGCTCCAACCATGTCTTTATAAAAATTATTTCTCTTTTTTTTGTCTAAATTACTCTTTTAAATTGTTCAATATCTCGCAAAATCAAACGAAACTTGTAAACGCGAAGTAGAGTTTGGGACATGCTGTTGTAATATTACCTCAAATTGTTCAAGATATTAAAACTTTTGTGGAGCTTTGTTTCGAAAACAAATTTATGTGCTGAATAAAAAGTAAAATTTCTAAATAAGATATAATTATTAAATATAATTTAAAATTAAGAACATATTTATATAGCTTCAAGAATAATTATATCATGTAATCATTGCAAAATAAATAAAGTGAACACACATGATTTACTCATTGTGCGTTATTTATTCGTTACGCAAAAAGGCGTGAATTAATTACGAAGATTTATTCAATTCTACAAACAAAATTGATAGAAAGAAATTATAGATGGAAACCGTCCCTATCAAGTTCGCCCGAATCTTATTGCGAAGCTAAAACCTCACTCCCCGGCAGTGCCACCTCCGTTTGAAAATATATTTTCGTTGTTCGGACTTCCTCCTCTTTACCAAATGATCAAAGATGGCGGGAAAAAGAAAGGCAAGCAACCAACGGCTCCAACGTTCCATGGATTTAGATTTCCGCTGCTCAAGGGATGACGCCTGGCATAGCGTCAGACTCGTTAAGGTTGAGGAAGTTCTCCGAGTCGTGTACTTAAACTTCCTTGAAGATTATGATGAATTTTACTATAAAGATCAATTTGAGAGCACGGAAGAGATTGAGGAGCTGCTCGGTAGATTTCACTGCCCGGCAAAACAGCTTCAGGATTGGCAATGCGGAGAAGTCACTGAGGGAAAGGTGGTGCTGGCCTGTCACAAGTTCTCGACTGACGAGCTCTTGTTCCGCGAAGCAACGGTGGATTATGTAAGTTTTTATTTTTTATTTTGTTGCATTTAATAAACAATTGCTTTAGAGTTTAGATGGAAGTTCATGGACGAAACAGAGATGGAGCCCCGTGAGAATTGAGAAAGGTACCTGCTGTCCGGCGAAAAGAAACTTCATAATTACTGTACTGATTTAATTTCAAACAGAAAATTAATGTACTTCTCTGTTAAGTAATGGCAAACTTAAAAAAAAATTACTGGTTGCTTCATTGTTTTGTTCCAGGACTAATTCCTGTAATTTGATTCAGTGTTGTGTCTGTCATTCCTTTCATTAAATAAAGTTAATTATAATATTAGGGCTAAAAACTTTGAAGACTACAACTTCAAAAGCATATGAGGTTTGTTATGTCAGAGTCGATATGGAACACGATTTAAGGAGCCTTTTATCATATAGTGTACATACCATCTAATTTTCATTACATTGAATCTTGTAGTCTTTGTTGATTTTCTTTTGAAGTCTAGCTTGTAATCATTAGTGAGAAATAAAGCCAAAATGTAACATATTAAAAATTTGATTGGCCTTAATTAGGAGTTACTTCTTGTCTTTTTCAAAAATAAAAAATATTACATCTGCACATAGGCTAGAAAACTTGCACCAAATGTAAACTTTGGTGCCGCAAACCTTGCATACGATAATCAAATGCGGGCTCTTAGTGTTTTGTTATACTTCTTAAATCTTAATTCAAATAAAACTTTGGCTTCGCAAATCTTGCATGCGATGATGAAATATACAAATGCTGCTTATCTGGTATTCGAATTAAGTATATTACTCATCAAATATGGTCTCTTAGTGCTTCTTTTTTAAACTCCAGGTTTCCCGGTCAGAACACAGGGCTGATAATGTGCAGAAGAGCAAGCATGCACATGCAAATTCTGTCTGAAATGGAAACATGGTCCCAAGATGGGGAAGAATGACACTGTGGGAATTGAAAATCTATGCCTCATCCAGGAATTGCCGGTAGAGGATCCGGTTCTGGAGGACTTTATTGACAGTGCACGAAAGTCCCTGAAGGAGCGGATGGGAAATATATTGAATCAAGGTGGGAGTTCTGGCGTAAATCCTGCTACTTCTCACGGGGCCTCTCCATGTCCATCTAACTTGCGAGAGCTGATAGATGTCTACTATTCTGATGGTTCACCACATCATCAGGTACTTGTATTACAATTTCATTTGAAACTAGCTTTTCATATGTTTTCCAATATGGACACAGTGCAACACACTAGATTATTAGCTAGTGGCTGGCAGGATTTTGTTGGAATTTTCAGTGAAATACAAGATCATTATAAGTCATATAATACAGGTCATGAGGTCTGATTACTAATTAATAGGTAAATGCTTATTTGCTTATGTAACAATGTCAAACAGTTTTGCAAGGAAAGGAGATTTCATTACAGTATGTTTTGATAACTCAGCATGAATTTGTTTTGTACGACAAAGTGATACTATGGAAAATTCAGAATATCTAGAAAAGATGCACTTTACACTGATTATCATAGAGAGAAAATATTGAAGAGTTTCTTTTATCAAATTGGAAAAGAGCTCCAATTAATCAACCCCATCTATCTATGCATATATATCTATTTGGAATGTAAATTCTTATGGGATCTTTCAGTAGTTGTAGTGTAGTCAGATATATATTGGGATTATGCTGTCTTTATAACCTAAGTAAGAGACAATAAGCACAATTCAGCTTCGGAATTAGGACGACAGCAAAGATGGATATGATTGTTAGCTGGCCGGTTAGGGCTTCAATTATTTATTTGGGAAAGACGAGATACTTCTTGTTTTTCTTAGATGGTACTAGCGCCGCATAGGTACGAGTGGGTATAAGATGTGAGTTATTAGGGTTTGTATATTGAGCGGTTGGTATTCTGTGTTCTATAGCCTATGATTAGCCGCAGCGGTCTGAACAAGTGTTTAATTTGGGTATTACAAAATTGGAAACCCCTTCTATAAAAGGTTATTGCCCTAAAGCATTCTCTCTTTGTTATGTTCCTCTTGAATTCTTAAATTTATTCCACTTTCTACGATAATCTGATCTAGCTCTTGCGATGTCTATGACAAGCAGCAGCGCTTCTACCGATACTATCTCTTGCATTATTTCCAACTTGGTAAATCTCATCTCTTCTATCAGTCCTATTATTTACATCCTCAGCTATCACAAAATTAAAACTTCCTAATACTGATAGCTACCCTGATATCTCAAGTTATTTACAAAACTTATCCTGCTATCAGACTAGAAATTAAAATGTGGAGTATCCATCCTACTCCTCTTTAAATTGACTATTATGTTGATTGATTGATTCCAGGTCGATGATGCCATTGGGCAGACCAGGGATAGCATTGGGACTCTAGGAGAGGGGAAGGATGCGTTGAAGGAACGATGTTCCCGGGCAGAGGTTGAGGTGGTGAGGCTGAAGGCAGAACATGCACGTGAAGCTTTCGCCTGGGAGAAGGAGAAAGTGGAGGTGGCGAGGCTCAAGGCAGAACAGGAACATGTAGCATCTGCCTGGGAGAAGGAGAAGGCGGAGGTGGCAAGGCTCAAGGCAGAGCAAGGACATGCAGCATCTGCCTTGGAGAAGGAGAAGGCGGAGGTCGCGAGGCTGAAGAGTGCAGCATCCGTTTGGGAGAAGGAGAAGTCTGAGTTGGAAAGGAAGGTCGAGCATTTGGAGGAAGTTCTTGCTGGGGAGTTGTACTTCCAAAAAGAAAAGGAACACTATGAAGGTTTGCTTCACGAACTCAAAGCTCATCTCGTTGCTCAATCGCAGATTTTCAAAGCTCAGATGCAAGTTGCAAAGGCAGAGAGGGAACAAGCTATATTATCGTTGTATGAGGTTGAGTCAAAGCTGAAGGGAAAAAGATACAAGGTTGGCGAGTCTGCATCTCAATGGAAGATTCCTGAGCACCTCACTTTGCCTCCTTCAGATACCATGCTGAGTACAATAAGAAACAGCCAGGCTTTTGCTCCCTTCTGCTGCCAAATTGAGAAGGAAACCCGTGAACAACTAATGAAGCAACACAACGCAAGATCACCAACTCAAGTAACAATAAAAAAAAGGTGCAGTTTATATAGTCTTTATAGGACCATGGTGACACAAGTACTGCTAAACATTTTTGCAAACCAACCAAATGTTTGTTGTAACTGTTATGGGTACCAGAATGTCTTACCATGACCAGTCCAGTTAAGGTCCCATAACAAGTAGCCAGGTTGTCAATGCAGCGATATGAAGAAGAACATGTAGTTAGTAAAAGATACATTCTAAAATGTATCTACAATACTTGGGTAAATTGTCAATGGTATAAGCATTTCAAATTGATACATCTTTTTACCCTGTTAAATTCACTCTCCATCAACCTTTTGCTGCATCTTTAATCAGTCATTATTTGAGTCATTTATACTCGGTAAATTGAATAGGTGTATCTCCTTTGCAGTAATATAATTATCAGAAACCAAGTCAGGAGTGCTTCGTATGTACCAGATCTGTAGGATATGAGGAGGCAAGAAAATGCATTATCTCTTCTAGGGCGATTTCGTACCAGTAGCTTTAGTGAGCTGTATTCTTGATGATAACTTTGTATGAACATATTTGATCTGTTAGCATGTTGTTCTGGCCTCTTGAATCTGATAGTATGGCGTTCTGTATTTTTTCATTGTAAAACAATAGTTTGCTGATAGTTGTTAATTTGGACAAAAGTTATATTATGGTAGATCATTTAGATTCAAAACTAGCAGCAGCCATGAATACAAATTAAATTCGAAATTAAATGTCCAGAAAAATAACAAACGAATTTTAACTTGCTAATAAAAAATACAAATAAAATGTTTCTTAAGTACACAAAAACAAAACCCTGCAAATCTGAAGGGGAATTTGTTCTCCTTCAAAGAAGTGTCTACTGTGGTCCTTCCAGTAGTTGCGAAGCATAACTTGTCCCGGTCCTGACAGCTTCATGATGGTAGGGATGTTGTCCACCGAAGCAAAATGTGCATTGTGTGTGGCATGTCGAATACCTCAAGCAATGTCCAGGTTTGGATGACATACTAGCAGTCAAAAGGAAAATGTGGTGCATTGTTTCAATTTCTTGATTAAGTTATCAGGCGTGAGGAGTCTATAGAAGAGTATGTCGATGGTCCGTATCAGTCGAGGGCTCAAGGCAGATAATTAAAACTTAAAAAGTTAAAAGGGGGTCAGAAACTGTATGTCAAGGCACATAGGAAAATTGTGGACTTGTGGTGCAGTGTCCCCCGGTTCATTCTCCTAAAAGCGAGTTGGTACATACAAGTAGTCCAAAGGGAGTTAGTTTTTGGTACGAGTTCCTCATGCAAAGCGAAAGGAGCGCGTACTCTTTGCAAGATTGATGTGTATAAAAATAAGTACTCTTAATAATGATGTTGTCAGCAAATTGTTAAGCTCCCTAAAATGTATAAGGATTGTCAAACAATTGCGGTTGACCGTATTTGGATAAACGCTTGTACAGAAATACATCATTTTTCCTCGGGATGCTTGAAAAGATAGAGACAATATAGAGAATTTTGAGATAATGAAATGAATCTTTATTCTTGATTAATTGATCTCAATGAGATGTTTACAAGTATATATAGACAGTAGGGTAATTACAAGAATGCCACTAACAAACTCTAACTATCAATTGCTAATTACAATGTTACCCTTAACCATCTTAAGACAGAAATACATCTCTAAACTGACTCATCAGGTTGTACATTATTACGCCCGCCGCAAACCGATGCACAAACTGTGAGTTTAGGTGATAGACAAGCGAAACGAGGTGAGGCAAGAGGTTTGGTAAAAATATCCGCTAATTGATCCTTCGAAGACAAAATCCGAATCAAAAGGGACTTATTCGAAACCCGTTCGCGAACAAAGTGGTAATCCACTTCGACATGCTTGGTGCGTGAGTGAACCATTGGGTTAGAAGCCAAGAAGGAAGCACCAACATTATCACACCATAACGTAGGAGGAGAGGAAGCCGAAATCTTGAGTTCGGCTAGCAAAAACTGGAGCCACATCAATTCCGAGGTTGTGATGGCAAGAGCCTTATACTCGGCTTCCGTGCTAGACCGAGCAACCGTCGGTTGTTTCTTTGAACCCCACGAAATCAAGTTCGGTCCAAGAAAGATGCAAAACCCTGTGGTTGACTTGCGATCGTCAAGAGACCCCGCCCAATCGGCGTCACTATAGGCATGTAGTGTGAGGGATGAAGCCGGCTTGATCATAATGCCATGCGAAATTGTGCCTTGTAGGAACCTAAGTATCCTCTTCACTGCTGTCCAATGCGTGGTGGTTGGGGATTGCATAAATTGGGAAACTTTGTTGACGGAGAACGCAATATCGGGTCGTGTGAGTGTAGCATATTGGAGAGCACCGACAATAGAGCGATAAAGATGCGGGTCATCAAAAGGATCACCGTCAAAACGAGAGAGAGACGGAGAAGATACCATTGGTGAAGGGAAAGAGTTAGCATGAAGCATATTGGCACGAGAGAGAACCTCCTTGAGGTACTTGGATTGAGATAGATGCAAACCGGCCTTAGAGCGATGAACCTCAATCCCAAGAAAATAGTGAAGCTCGCCAAGATCCTTTAACGCAAATTTTTGTTGAAGAGAAGAAATAAGAGATTGAATAAGGGAGAAATTCGACCCGGTCACAATAATATCGTCCACATAGATGAGAACGATGAGTGTCGCCCCATGAGAAGAGGAAACAAAGAGAGAAGGATCATAACGAGACGCTTTGAATCCTTGTGATAGTAGTGCGGTGCTTAATACATGGAACCAAGCGCGGGGACTTTGCTTCAGTCCATAGATGGCTTTGGAAAGGCAACAGACGTGATGAGGCTCGGTAGTGTTGATAAACCCCGGTGGTTGTTGCATGAAGACGGTTTCTTGAAGATCCCCATGAAGAAAAGCATTTTGCACATCAAGTTGCCTAATTTCCCAACCGTACGAGAGCGCAATGGAAAGTACAAGTCGAATTGTAGTGGGTCGAACAACGGGACTAAAGGTGTCAAAATAATCGACACCTTCTTCTTGGTGAAAGCCTTTGGCAACGAGTCGTGCCTTGTACCGTTCGATAGACCCGTCCGCACGCCTCTTGATTTTGAATACCCACTTGCAACCAACCACATTTTGATCTGAAGAAGGAGGTACAAGAACCCAAGTATGATTGGAAAGAAGGGCAGTGTGTTCTTTGTTCATAGCCTCGATCCAATGAGAATGATTCTTCGCTTGATTGTAAGTTTTGGGCTCGGTATCAAGGAAGGACTCAGATAATAAGGCAACTTGGGTGTCAGGTTTGGCTAATTTCCGACTTCTGGTGATCATGTGATGTGTAGAAGTGGAATTTTTATTGCTAACAGGATCTCTGGAAGGCTCTCTGTTAGTAACAACAGTTTTGGCGCGCCTGGAATAGGTTTGAATGGGTGCCGGATTGTCTACAACAGGGGAGGGATCCAACTGTTGAATGGAGCGGTGGGAGGTGGGAATGAGGGAGGCACTGGGAGCTGGTGCAGCCAAGGAATTAGTCGAAATAGGAATGGAGCCAATGAGTAGAGGCGGCTGTGAAGGGTGAGACTGGGGGGGATCCGCTGCACCATGAGAAGGACCCGAAAAATTGAAGGGACCATTGGATGGTTGAGAAGTGGAAGTGGAAGACCCAGATTGAGGCAGAGAAGGTGATGTGGGTAGCATAGGATCCGCTGGGGTTGATGTAGTGCGGTTAGGATGGTGCAACTCACAAGAGGCAGCAGGGGAAGGCAACAGAGGCAACCAAGATGTAGAATTCAGAGCAGAATCTGAATCTGAGCATGTATTAGGAAGAGCCTCCTTGAATGGAAACTGTCTCATTAAAAACCACATGTCTAGAAATAAACAAGTGATTAGTTTCAATATTAAAACACTTATAACCTTTTTGGGAGTAAGAATACCCGAGAAATACACAAGGCTTAGAACGGGCTTGAAGTTTATGAGCATTATAGGGTCTTGTATACGGAAAACACAAGCAACCTAAAACCCGTAAAAAGAGATAGTCGGGATGTTTGCCAAATAGTTTAAAAAAGGGAGAAGAAGAACCACTTGATGCGGGTTGTCGATTTATTAAATAAACAACACTCGAAAAGATGTCATCCCAAAATCGTGCGGAAGAGCAGCATGAGCCATATTTGCAAGCGCTAGTTCCACCACATGTCGATGTTTGCGCTCCGAAACCCCGTTTTGTTGTGGGGTATAAGGACAAGTGGTTTGGTGAATTATCGAGGGAAAAGATCGAGAGATGGGTTTGTATTCCGTTCCGCCGTCCGTGCGGAGAATTTTAATTGTGTGTTGGAGAAGATTCTCGACTTGACATTTAAAGGAAGAAAATACACGCACAACTTCATCTTTAGTATGCAAAAAATAAATCCAAGAGTAGCGTGAATAGTCATCAACAAACAACACATAGTAACGAAAACCGTTATTAGAAAGTAAAGGGGCGGGACCCCACACGTCCGAATACACAATCTCTAAAGGAGAAGAAGAAGAAGATAAGCTAGGATTAAATGGTAAACGGTGTGATTTAGCAACAAGGCAATCATTACACAAAGTTATTTTATTGCTAGTACATGGTAACAAATTGGAATCTAAAATTTTTTTGGTGGTTATTGAGGAAGGGTGGCCTAAGCGAGAATGCCAAATGTCGAAAGTAGTCCGTTCACCAAGTAGAGCTTGTGCCTTCATTTGGATTGGTAAAGAATAGAGACCATGGTCAACCTTGAGTTGAAAAAGAACCTTCGAGGTGCGGCGGTCCTTGATCAAACAAGAATTAGAAAGAAATTCAATGAGTAACGAATTATCTTGTAAGAGCTTAGATAGACTCACAAGATTTTTGGTGAAAGAGGGAACAAATAAAACATCATTTAAAGAGATTGTGTAATTCGAAAAATGTAGAGTAGATGATCCAATATGAGATATAATCATACCCACACCATTACCAATGTAAAGTTGTTCGACACCCTCATATGGCAAGAAGGAGGATAGGTTGTTCAAGTCATTCGTGACATGGTGCGTGGCTCCCGAGTCAAGGTACCAATCAGGACCCGAGGAGGTTGAGGTTTGAGCATTATTCGCCTGAAAGGGTGCAGTTTGAGTCAAGTGAGCTTGAATCATATGTTGAGACTGTTCAGGATAATTCACCAAATCTGATCTGTACCAACAATTTCGGGCTTGGTGGCCTTTCTTATAACAAATTTGACAAATGGTGTCCTTGTCAGGATTGGGCCTGGGAGCATAGTGAGGAGCCAGATCAGGGTTTGGGCCGTTGGGCCTGTTAGGTTGAGAAATAACGCCACCACCTCTCTGTTGATTAGAATGAAAACCACCACCACCTCTGGGACGGTAGCCCCGACCTCTACCGGATCCTCTAGGCTGCTGGTGAGTGGGTTTCGGACCCGAGTTATAGAGAGCAACCGGGTTCTGAGCAGACGGAAGAGAAGAAGATCCGACCGGTTGATGAGAGAGGAGGAGTGCTTCGTGACCATAGATCGTCGCCGTGAGATTAGCGATGGAACGCGGCGGAGCAGTCTGAACAGCGACGATGAGTGCATCAAACTCCGATCCCAGCCCTTGAAGAATATACATCTGAAGATCTCCATCAGATACTGGTTCGCCAATGAACGCAAGTTCGTCTGCCACAGAACGAATCTTGTTGATGTACTCCAGACTGGAGGAACCGCCTCTGGTAGTGTTCTGGAGTCGGCGACGAAGTTCTGAAAGACGAGCTCTTGAGGTTGCGGAGAATGATTGCTGTAAGTTCCACCATAGAGCTGCTGAGGTTTTGGCAGAAACCACCTGAGCAAGAATCTCACGAGTCAAAGAAGAACGAAGCCAGCCCAGTAACATCTGATCTTGTTTGTACCAATTTAAGAAATCCAGATTTTGTACTGTACCAGCATCAGTGGTAATTGTGGAAGAAGGTATCTCGGATTCAAGAAAGTGATACAGACCATAAGCGTGTAGCAAGGGAACGACCTGAGATTGCCAAGACAGGTAATTATCTCTGTCAAGCTTGGTGGAAATTGAAAGCGTGAGCATCACAAGAGAGTGTTCTTTACCACCATTAGAAGGGGTAGGGATATTAGAAGGGGAGGGAATAGAAATGGTTTTAGGATCAGTCTCCATGGAGAAGCTCTGATACCAAAAAGATAGAGACAATATAGAGAATTTTGAGATAATGAAATGAATCTTTATTCTTGATTAATTGATCTCAATGAGATGTTTACAAGTATATATAGACAGTAGGGTAATTACAAGAATGCCACTAACAAACTCTAACTATCAATTGCTAATTACAATGTTACCCTTAACCATCTTAAGACAGAAATACATCTCTAAACTGACTCATCAGGTTGTACATTATTAGCTTGGTATATATACTTTGGCATAGCAGGTTAATTGAAGTTATAAAAGTTTCCACTAATACTACATTACAAATTGATCTTAAAGAATTAATAACATTCTTTGACGAAATAAACTCCTTGATGCATAAAGTTAACAAAAAAAACCACTAGCAGCTACCTAAAAATTAAAATGCCTATTTAAAGAAAGTGGTAAACTTCTAACTATACCCGCCTCTTTCCATTTTTTAAAAAGTAAAGAATTGAAGGACCTAATTGAAACCTTTCCCTTTATCTATCTGACAACTCCGCATTCCATTACAGTAAGTGAGAAGAAGTCCCTGCTCCATCTTTTTGGATCCGGTTTTTACCAGTCACAATTGAAACACTTTCATATGTTAGTATTCCAACTGTTAACAGAATGATAGGTGTCAAGTACGGAGTGTTAACAGAATGATAGGTGTCAAGTACGGAGTGTGTATCTTCTGAGATATATCTCTTGTATATTGAAAAACAAAGTAGAAAGAAGCAATTAGATAATTATAACAATTTAATTTAGTTTTACAATATCATGTCGCTATAATTATCGTGATAAAAGATTTCTTAATTCTTTAATTACTAGAATTGTAAAAAACCACATATATGAAATAAAAAAAATCATTTAAATCACAAAGAAACAACATATTTACTTGGATATTTCATAGATTGCACTATTTCCGATTGTTTTGATTCACTCCAATAACTCAATTATCATTATTAAAATACATAATTGGTGGAGCTACACTATCATGGCCTACATATTTACTTCATCAATTTTTACATATATGTGGACAATTTTGAAAAATGAAATTAAACTGATCATTCTTGAATGTAAATTAACTGATAATATATTGCCATGCAATTCAGCATTTCAAGCAAATTTTTTGATCATGTGGATCTCATGCTCTTGAAATTAGTTAAATATTTCACACATTTTGTATGCTCTAGCGTACCTTTATAGGTTATATGTTTTTGAAAATTAGAACTATGGGAATAGAATATTATAGGTGGATTTAAAGGATGATTAAGTTCAAAAAAGACTACTACGGTGTTCTCGTTTATTAAATATAAAACTTTAATCGATACTAAAAGCAGTAGTGTTTTACTATTGTGTATTTAAAACTTAAATATTAGATTTTTCTTGGATTTTATTAATTTGATTGTACTTAATGTGAATAGCAACAACTTGCAAAGAATTTGTTATGTATTTTGATTATTTTGTCATTTCATCAAATCAATTGTTTGATTTCTGATATAAGAAATAACTAACCATAATTATATCAAAAGGAAATGATAATTATATATTTTACTTTCAACACTCATACTAAATTAAATCATTCATACATTTCGGTAGTAGAAAAAATTAAAACATTATAAATTCCAACATTTCTTATCACTAACAAAATAAGAGTAATTACATTCTTTTATAAATTCAGTTACAAGAGGAAAATGATTATCACCGCTCTAGACCTAATTAGATACCCTTCAACACATACGCAACAAGCCAAATAATATGATATGTTCATTATGTGTCAGCACAAATATTTAAGCGACTCTATGAATCTAAACACCGAAATTTTTATTTATACTATATTAATAAAAATAATAAATCAAATAATCACTAATATGTGAGAATAGCATTTTTATCATGCCAGATAAAATGATGTGTCCACCATTTCATTTAATAGACATAGAGCTATTTCCGACAAATAAAATGACAGACAACTCATATATATTTTTGAAATTTAGGACTGCTGGTTCTCCAACCCATGCACAAGTATATCGGGGATAATACTAGTAACTAGGTACTTTTGTGTTGCGGCTACGCCGCAACCGTTATGTTGTTGCTGTGCGTGGATGTCAACTTCTTGTTGCTGGTGTAGTTAATGTAGGAGCATAGATATGTAGATTGAAAGTGGTGGCCAGACTTGTGGCTAGTAGTTATCGAACCTAAAATCACAGGAGAAATTTTACATATTTTTGCAACAATGACACAAATTTGAATTATTATGTTTTTGAAATAATGACATCAATGATCTTTACTAAACTATTTTTTTTTAAGAAACAATGAGAAAACAATTAATTTATCAGTCAAAATTATGAATAAACAGCAACATGTTATAAAGTTTCGCGTAGGGCTTAATAACAGATGAAAGATAGCCTCAGTGTGCTTTTTCCCCCCTTTGAGGGAACTTACATTTGAATGGCAAAGTAAAAAATAATATACCTTGATATCTGACATCTTTTAGTATGTATGTTAGTTTCTGATGGGTTGTTGCCGTCCTAATAACAAATAGGCTAAGATCCTTAAATTTAAATTTGAGACCTGAAATATCAACTTTTATTTAAGCTGATCACATTGGTTAAACATGTAGTTGACACTTGGAATATCAAGTAAGACTCAATTGGTACATATTTCTTTAGCCTCAAGTGGTACATAATTACACTAACCTCACCGAGCAAAGATAGGAGTACATAAATAACTATAGTAAGCACTGAAAAAGAAGGGAGTACAATATAAGAAACATAATTGAAAGAATTAATACAAATGCTGAAATATCCACGCTTTTCATTGTTTGTTTGCATGGAAATATGGCTATTACAAAACTCTTTGTACGTCATTACAAAATGGAACTATGCACAATACATAAAACTATTGTCGGTATGATTGTATACAAAAGCAATTAAAATGAATTGTGCCACATTTCCATATGCCCATGTTTGGTCCAGTATACCATTTTAAAACTGTTATAATGTTTTATATAACTGTACCCTTTTTCCCTAATCCAATAGATTCACTGCACCTTTATTTTCACCTTTGTTTTCAGAATTAGTAAAGTTTTAGGCTGCAACAATCCTTTGGTGACTGTCCAAATGGTCTTCATTTTCAGGTTCCAGAAGTAAATTTCAAGTTAGTTTACATTCTTCCATCCTTCGGGAGGCCTCCATCTTTCATGCCAGAAAATTGAAACCCTTGACCAAAGTGGGAACCAAAAGTATAATCCATGGGCCATCAGCCAAACCACTGACTTTCAAAGGTAACCACACATATCGTGAGTCCCTCAAGTCCAATGGGTTCTAGCGATCAGCCTTGAAAAGGAAAGAACCTGGTAACCCAGGAAGCAGCAGTACAAATGTGCCTTGTGAGAAGGAAGTTAGTCTTAGCACTCTATTTCCTCCCACAAAAGGATTGGGACAAATGGTAAGGTAATTCATATAAATCTCATCAAGAAAGACAGTGTTCACAATATCTGAGTAACTATTGGAAATAATTTAATGAGTAAAATTTGATAATTTTACCATCTCAGATGCAAGCACCTTAATCAAAGTGTTGTTTTACTCATTTCTCTATGGAGGGAGAGAGAGCACTTTCTCAGGAACCTTTCACCTGTATAAAAAAACAAACATAACCAAATTTGAAGCTCATGTCTTCTTTATTTAATGTAATTCTCTCATAAGGCATCTTTTAACTTGTATGATTCTTATGTGAGCTTTCTTAGTTTGTTATGTGGGACTATACCTGCACACTGTGATCACCAAATCAAGTGAGAGCTCTCATTTTAAAAAATATTTACATCTTCTTTGCTAATTGCACTGTTTAGATACACCACCATAGACCTGATTGGTATGGTATTTGATACTTCGATTCTTGCTTACGGTCAATGTTATCAGAATTAAGCCACAGTTGCCATGTAACCAAGGAAAGCCAGAACCAGCCAGTACCAATAACAGTAACAGTACCGTCACAAAAAAAGAGTAAAAAGGCCAGCACCAAAGAACGACGCAAAGTTGGTACCAGCACCGGTACCAGCACAACCCAAGACAGCCAAGCCAGTGCTAGAAGACAGCCAGAGGAAAAAAGAGCTAGTAATGTAAATCAAATTTGGAGACAACTGAACCGACTATTAATTTTGCTGGTAAGCAAGCTTTCTTGTTGTCAAGTTGTCGATTGGTTGCCAAAATTACTAAGATTGAAAAGAATCATACCAGCAAAGAGAACATGAGCCAGAAGCGCCGAAAGTAATGCTCCATGAATTGTGCATAAGACGAACTATTTTCATTAAAATTGTACCACAACAACTCAACAACAAAAAGATTTGGATTAGATTATTTCAGTCTTGTGTATATATACAGACTTAGTTTTCCCCTCAAAATCAGGCATGCTTTGATTATTAAACAATTAAGAGTTAATTGGCTCATTTCTAATTAAGATGAATATGCACAATTGAATCTCATAAACCTAATCAAATTTGTTATATTTAAAAATACAAGGTTTGCCCGAGTAAATTTTATGAAGGGTGGCTTGCACAATCCTAGATTAATTGAAGTGGTAACCAGAGTAGGGGACAAAAAAACAGCCTGTACACTCATTGCTCTTTGTGGAATCAATGCCGATTGTAAGATTTGATGACTCCATAGTTGCTTTTTTTGCAGAGTTTATATCACCTGGGAGTCAAAACAAAGAAGAAAATTTACAGGATAAAACATCCAAATACCAGAGAAGTGGATTCACAGTTTGGGTGTCGGTAGTTTGAGGAACTATTGAAGAGGATTAGTCTGGCTAGTTGGCGCTGCTATGGATGTGATTTATTTTATTTTTATTTTTGTTTGTAATGGTTGATAGCTGCTATCAACCTCTCAAAAAAAAAAATCCTTGTATGACTAACTTTTAGTTAACAAAATTGAAATTATCTTGATTGGACCACACAACTGAGATTCTCATCTACTCAATTTAGGTCGAATGAGGGGCTTAATTAAAACACTGACATTGGTCATTTCAAAAATCTCAATCAAACACGGTTAAGCAGAATTTTATCATAGAGCTAAGAACTATAAAATTCTACAAATATTGACCAAAAACCATAGGTATCTGTAGCAATTGAAGCAAATATCTGCTCCTTGTTGAAAAACATCCCATACTGTAATTAATCATCACTTATCAGAAATATGTTACATTAATTTAAAAAATAAACATATATCAAATTTGTGGTTGAAATCTGGAGCTGTCGTTCCGACCCACCTCAGAGTGAATTATCATATATCAGCATCTCAATAAACCAAGGTGAAAGTAACAGTAATGGAGATATTGATAACTACATATTAGTAAATCAAGCAAATACCTTGACGGAGGCATTAGCGACAAAGGTTCTCTTGAATTTTTCTACAAATTGTACTCTCAGCTATATGAGGGGGCAGGCCAGGAAAAATAGCAGCGGAGGAAGAGATGAATAGGGGGAGTAAAATGGAGACCACAAATGGAAGGAATACCGACCAAGGGAAGGAGCTGAGAGCTGTGAAGGCAACACGTTGCTGGAGAGGGACAACGTGGCATTCGGGCGAGAGCAGCAGCCGACAGGTGGGCCCCAATCCGAAATCGGCGTGAGCGAAGGGCGAGATGTGGGTGGGATTTGGGCGAAATCGCGTGCGCCGCAGTGTAATTCTTAGATGACGGTGGATGAGGTACGATTGAGTTAATCTTGACCGTTATTGCAAGATCAGATGGCAAATAAGTGTGATGTCACTGTTCGTTGCTGACGTCACAGACATCCAAAATTTAGGTATTATAATTATAATATACAAGATATACAAAAGGACAAAAAATAAAAAGAGAGCAGAAGATTCGCGACAAAAGATTAGAAACTTTTGATGCATGAGAATTGGAAAATCATTATGAGTAGGGGTCGACTAACAAATAGAAAAATCAAATCAAATCATAGAGCTGAGAACTGAAACACAGCAGATAAAAGAACAAAAATAAAAATATAGTATCGTCAATTTATTTGACGGACATAGCTGTGTGTTCGTCAAATAAAATGACGAACGTTCTTTTATATTTAATTGCTATTTCATATATTGATGGTTATTTACTTATTTTTATTAAAATATGATATAAATAAAAGCTTCCGATCTAAAACATGCCTGAATTCCTTATCCGACTCAGCTCCCAGCTCCCAGCTCCCAGCTCATATTGACAGTACGTGCGATGACAAGGTACAGTAGAATAAATAGAAAATTAAAGATTTACTTGCGGGGTGATCATGACCTTTGAGTCAAGGCATTATAATAATTATGTGAAAGCATTTTGCAGTAATCAAAACTTCATGTTTATACATATCTAAGGGAATAATATAATTGTTATGATGATTGAATGAATATATATGTTATGCCAGCTTATTTATAAAATTTCACATAGCCAAAGAATTTTACATAAAATATGGAAATATAATATATGTTCAACAAATAAGCTCTTATATATGTTCCTAAATTATTTAGTTAGTAACACTTTTATAATCAGAAATAAAATATATGACATTAAATAATGCGCATAATGATCAAGTATAATATTTGAGAAAACTAATATTAAAACGTACATAAACATATTATAAAAGATTAGGATCGATTGCGGAGACAAATATATGGAGTTCTTTTTCATGGATCAATAGTTGTTTTTTGTTTATCGCATGCAAGAATTGTTGTTTTTCAAAAATAAATTATAAGTGATTATTGTTAATATTTTTTTGTTTGATAGTAACAAAAAAGAACAAGAGACACAATAAAAACATCTAAAATTAAACAAATATTAAAATTTTTAATATGATACTGCAATTTCCATTTTAATTTCACAGATGTACAACAACTTTTATATTACAAAAGGTTTCTTAATAAGAAATCACTTTCTAAAAGTCACATTAGCGCACATATATATTCTAACCATTTAAATATTATCCCAAGAGAAGAGAATACATACGAATGATTTATTTAATATTTTTCCAATATATTCTCAAATTAATTCAAATAAGATTGCGAAACTAACATAAATTTATGTTGTTTATAATTGGATATACAAATAAATTAATTTAAGTATTATTTGATGAGGTACAGATACAAAAAAGAACTATTAATTTCATATCATTAAAAAAATTAAATCACTTGATTAATATTAAAACATGTACCTATTTGTGCTAATCAACATAGGATGAAAATATAAATAGTTTCTTTCAGAGGGGAGCAAATAAAATTCCTAAAAAGACAGTTGATTCAAACGTATTCTATAGAAATTCAAAATTCAGAGAAGCAGATATTTTAATTGAAAACTCAATTATTGAACTCATTTGCGTTTTAAAACTTGCAGAAATAGAGCTTCTGCAATGCAAAATTACGTGCATTAGTTGATAATCCAATTATATATATTTATTTTGCGGTTCAACTCTATTTTTTGTTTTATCACTTTATTAGGCCTAAGTACCGTAGAGTCATCATCCGTATCTTTGTCAATATATATTAATTTAATAAGAAAAGAAACATAATATAAGAAAATTAATTGAAGTGTTTTTTGTTTCATTTTTAGGAAGTAACATCCCATTGAAACTGCAAATTCTGATTCATAGCTTCATGCAGAATGAATTTTGAGGGAATTTATTGAAGACATTTCAGTCATGACCGACTTTGAATATTTTGAACTTTATTTCTTAATGTTATTTCTGTTATTAATTACCATTACATAACATCACCCGAAACTTATTAAAATGGTCAACTTCTACTCTAAACAGGATAAAAAAAAAATTAAAAAAAGGAAAAACTAGATCCACGATGCACGGAATTCTATGAAGGTTAAAGAGAGAAAAACTTCAATGTCAACTTAAACTGAATAAAGAAATTATTAGGAACAAGCAAGAAGCACAAAATTTTAGGCTAAAGAGAGAAAAAAATATTATTTTTCCTTTTGTAGATAAAGATTATATCTTGTTATTATTATTATAAAAAATAGCAGTTTAACTCAATTAATCGGCTGATGACTCCTACTGGCAACGGTAGCAAGTACTAGTTGCAAGCGTAGAAGGGCCCTTGCAAAAGAATTTGGTTTTTTTATTAAAATAATATAGTGACAACAGTAGGCCATTGCTACTAGTCATGCTTGCTATTGTCTCACAGTGACGCTTGCTAATGACTCCTACTGACCCTTGCAAGTAATAAAACCCTGCCCAAAATGTCAGATATTATATTTTATTACAACCCGTTGCAATTACCCGTTACCTTGCGCTTGCAAATAACTCTAGGCGGGTGAGACACATCATTTGCAAGGGTCACCATTGCAAATGATTTCATAAAATTCTGTTTATATTTTTTTTATTGTGGAAGGCATTACTATTTGCAAGGGTCACCGTTGCAATTGTTTTTAAGTTCATGTTTATATTATTTTATTGTGAAAGCTCTTATTATTTGCAAGGGGAACCGTTGCAATTGTTTTCAAGTTTGAGTTTATATTATTTTATTGTGAAAGCCCTCATTATTTGCAAGGGACACTGTTGCATTTGTTTTGAATTGTCAATTTATATTATTCTATTGTCAAAGCCTTAACTATTTGCAAGGGGCAATGTTGCATTTGATTGGAAGTTTCAGCTTATATTATTTTATTGTGAAAGTCATAACTTTTTGCAAAAGGCACCGTTGCAATTGTTTTTAAGATTGAGTTTATCTTATTTAATTGTGGAAGCACTAACTATTTGCAAGGGGCAACGTTGCAATTGTTTTGCATTTTTAGTTTATATTATTCTATTATAAAAGCACTAACTTGTTGCAACGG
Organism: Carex cristatella; assembly: GCA_024447775.1. Taxonomy (NCBI): domain Eukaryota; kingdom Viridiplantae; phylum Streptophyta; class Magnoliopsida; order Poales; family Cyperaceae; genus Carex; species Carex cristatella. The sequence goes on along the minus strand of JAJHPF010000008.1, from coordinate 5,014,717 downwards.
GAACAGTTGCAAATGTTTGTGAAGGCCTGCGTCAGACAAACACCTTTAATTTTTTATCGCTTTTTTTCACAATTATATGTCATTATATTACAAAATAATATGTTTGAAGGTGTAAAAAAAGGCTTAGTGCTTCAGTGGTAGAGTAGTTAACATTTAACTCAGAGGGCACCAGTTCGAACCCGCCCTTTGGGCGTTTTTTTATGATTGTTATTTTCAGCAAATTGAATTTATATTGGTAAGTATGTACAATAGTAACACCAGATTCGATAATTCAAACTGGTAACCTAATTAATTGGAGTAAATACAACAGGTCATGGATCCCTTAACAAAAATTTAACAAAATTTAGGAATGTTAAATTACAACAGTGCAGTGTTCCCTTAACACAAATATTAAGCAAATGTGTTAACACAGAAGCATTAATTACAACAGTGCCCTTTGCCAGTCCTTTGATCTTCTCTTTAATTCCCTCCAAATTATGTTCACACATGATGCATTAATTAACACAAAAGCAAATGTAACAAGTTCCCAGAATCTGGACATAAAAAAACGAAATGGTGGAATGTGAAGGGGTGTCTGGCATTCAAGGGTTTAGGACTTAACAGACTATTTAGGGCGTCTTCTCCCCCATTTGCTTATACTTTGCAATAAAGAAATAGTATTAGTCTCTTGAGAATATCATTTAAAAAAAATATTCAAAGGATGGAAAATCCAGATCTTAATCCTCCTAGTTATTGTAATCATCGGCGTTCCCCTAATCCTCCAAATCCTAATGATACGAATGCTATTACTGTTGTTCCATCCTCACCGCCACTGTTTGAACCTTTAATCCTCTACAACCGGCCAGTGAAGATGGAGCCCGGAGATGGCTCTGAATGGCGTGTCCTAGATCCTCCAGTGCATGAAATAGGTTCTTCAGATGAAGAAGTTAATTGGTTTGAATAAAGCCCTCTCGGATACCCTTATGGCCCACCAGAGCTTGTGAGTTTGGGACTGAGGAGAAGCAAGAGGATTTGGAAAAATGTGGACAGGCACAACAATGGGCACCGGGTCAAATACTTCCCTGTTAAGAAGAAGAGACGGCCGCGAAGGGATCAAGATGACTGATTTGGCTTGAAGTGTCTGTTTTTTTTACTAATATGACCCTAGGATGGGATAACATGTTTGTTATTAGTAGCAAATGTGTTTGGTTTTCATTTCTATCACCCTTTTTTAAGTACTTTTTAAGAATGTTGTTATGTTATATGTTGTTTTAATTATGTAACCATCCCTTATTAATTGAGCAATTTATGTTTCTGTACATTTATTGGTTTTTGATTTTCATAACTGTCTCCCCTCTTATGTTTTTGGTTCCCTATTGCAAGCATACTGTTATGACCAATACGACCTATGTTTGAATTGTTGCTTTAAAATTAGAAGGACTAATAGCTATAATCACAAATTGGAGAAAACTGCAATAACTAATAGGAATTAAAAAGAATAATAGGCATTTCCATACTCACAAGGACTAATAGGCATAATCTCAAATAAGAAGGACTAATTTGCATTACAAGGACAAATAGCAAGCCTACTGGTCAGATAACAGTACATGGGTGCAAATGAAAAGTCAAGAAAAAATATTGATAAAATGGTTAATTACCACAGTAACGGGTTTCCCTCCAAACTTGCTAGGTTCACGCATTTGGTGGCCTTAACACAAAAGAGCATTTGGTTGTCTTAGCACAAAAGAGGTTGGTTGGAATTCTTCTTTCCAAATCTTGTAGTCTGTGATGTAAGGATCAAATACATGAGACTATAGAACAAAATAAAGATGTCATGTTGGGTTTATGGCTTAACACAAAAATCAGTCACTAAGAGAGGGTAGCAAAGATATCGTCCACTATGCACAGTGATTCAAGGGAGGGTAGCACAGAACAACCACTATGCCCCTATTTTAGTTGGTTTTATACACTATTTCTGCAAACATTATCAAAATCAGTCACTAACTTTGGATAAATGCGAAATAGTTGTAAAAATGTGAGTACTCACCAATTAGAAGCCATCTTCTCTTCATCGGCTTGCTCTAAGGGGTTGCCGGCATTCATCATAGTTGGTTGCGAGACCTCTATGATATCGTCCACTAGGTCAAACTCGTCCTCTCGAATGACCGTATTGTCCCAATCAAAACCTGGTCTGTCCGAAATCTCAATGTGATTTTGCGGGATATCCTCTTGGTAAAATTCGAGGTTTGCGCCGTCTTCATCATCACGAAACTGGCCTTTCGGGGATATTTTGAACGCAACCCACCATTTTTGTCTTTCAAGAAGCGTTGAAGCATAAGGGAGGTAGCTCACTTGGACCGCTTGACATGCCAATACAAATGGGACATAAGTTTTTAGCCGAGACTCGTGTTTAACATCGACAATCCCATGTTGGCGGTCGACCTTTATACCATTTGTTATATCAAACCAATAACACTTGAAGAGAACCACCTTGTTACCTCCTTCATATGTGAGCTTAATAACCTCTTTGAGAACTCCGTAGTAATCGTGTGGGGTGACACCTAATTCCGTTTCTCCTTTGATGCAAACCCCGCTATTTCTTGAACACTTGTCTTGCCCATGCAATTCAGTGTGATATCGGTATCCATTGATTTCGTACCCTTTGTAAAAACTCACTCGTTTGAGTGGTTTCATTGCTGCCTTTCGGATGTATAGGTCGCATTCATGGTCGGGTATTAGGTCGCATTCGATTTAAATTGTAACATGGAATTGATGCTGTGTGCAAGGCCTTTGTTGCAGGTCATGTTTTCAAACTATACTTCAAATGATCAATTATAATTACTTGCAAATAATATATGATTTATTTCTCTACTAGCTGCACACAACATAATTGTCATAGACTTTGTCGGTTTCTTACTTAAAATGTACAACTAAATGAACGAGTTTTCAGAAATTGTGCTTCAACAAAATTGTGAGTACCCAACACTTCAAACTCCCCATATCCATTCATGACATAAATTTTGCATTGTAGACCCTCACATTTACCATATTTAATTCAGAGTATATAAAGCTTGTTTTGACAGACACTACACCAAAAGGATGCTGCTACCTGTTTATAGCAGTAACAAATGAGAAACACACAACTGTACATCACTAGTATTAATAATAACCCAATGCCCTTACAATTTTAAAATCCGTATTTAGCAATAATATATATTTTCTCGCCTGTTGTATATAATAGACAGATGTGGAGGACATGAGGGCTAACACTGTCAACACTCATATGGATGAGAGCAACTTGTTTATGTCAGCTATTGGCGGTCGCAACCATGGCCGAGTAAGAGGATTTGGATGTGTCTAGACCCAAAGTTGCTAAAAACAATACGAGGCCGGGCAACCCCTATAGCATCTGACATTTCTGGGGTTACAAATCTTGGAAACAAAAGGGTCTTCACGGATGATGTCCTAATTGGAATGTTAAACGAACGTGATATGCGACTAGCTAAGGAAAAACAAGAGAGGAAAATAGAAGGAGCAAGATGTACCATGCTCTTGAACAAATTATTCACCCTTCTTGGACAGCAAAACTCAAATGTACTAGTAAGTAAGAATAACTGGGCCTTCGATTTTATAATTCCACTACTGCCATTACAAATTTTATTTATTTTGTCTTCTTCAAACATGACAGCTTGTCCTAAGAATGTTACAGTTTCGTTCATATGCTAATTAGGAAGACAAAGGAAATATCAATTTAGTTTGTTTTTATTTCCTTTTAACTTTCTTGTTAAATATATATTTTTCATATGACCAATTTAATTTCACAACTTAAGAGGGGACTGTTTAATTGCAATAAAATTTAGTGTACTGTTGCACTATAATGGTTAGCTATTATTGGTTTGTCACCTATGTAATTTAAAAAGTAATCACTCATTGATCCTGTTAATTACTGATCTCATACCATTCTACATTCTAGTACTAACTTTTCCTCTTGCAAATTTTTTACATAGGAAACTCTTTACAGTTCTCATGCACTGCATGATGGGGTAATGGGGAATATGCAAACTCTGCAGGTCACATCTTTCAACTTTAGGACTTGATCATTATAATGTTATTCTATGATCAGATGTTGGGATATCCAAATGCTAAGAATGCCCTTGCATATGTAATTACTAGGGTCAGCGTCCTACCTCTCTACCTCAATCTCAGGAAAGAGGCTCGATGCAGATTCCACACTCTCAGGTAAGGAGATTTACTAGTACTTGCATACTTACATACCTTGAAATTTTCAAGTAAGGAGATTTACTAGTGTAAAAAGACCAAAATAAATAAAATAAAATTTCATTGAATACAATGACTAGGCTGGAAAATCAATTTCATCGAGGGTGTATATGAAATGATTTATGTAGACTCCAATAAAATTCATTGGTATTGGATTACTTGAGGTTCATACATTTCATAGAAATGATACATGGTCGAAGCAATTTGCAATTTTGTCAATAGGAATAGAGGATATCAGGAGTAAGAAAAAAGAATGGTATAATGGAAAAACAGCAGATTTTAGTGATTTTTAACTGTAGTTAACTATTTTTTTGGATAAATAGAGAATAATAAAAAGAGTAAAGGGGTATATTACATATAATGAAAACTACAAGGGTAAATAGAAAATTGAAGAAGTTTTGAAGGATAAATTTTCAAATTAACCCTTGTTTCAATGCTTATACTGTACCGGCAGTACTAACTTGGTGCTTATGCCAATGTATACAGAGGGTCTTCCATCTTTGCAGGCATCAACAAATCGAGAGGGGGGATTCCAAGCACTACTGCAGGCAAATTCTGGACCAGAGGTGGCTAAACTTTTGGAGGCCGAACCATCAATGGCTGAATGGTTCGGACAAGGCAGCTCAGACAATAACCCGCTTTAATTGTCTGGTGTATTGCCAACCTTTAACCGATAATTATAGATTTTTGGATTTTCAATAGGAACATAGGGGATGTTTCTTTTTTGTAAATTTTTGTTGATGGGTGGTGCTCATATTTTGGTATAGGTAAATGTTTCATATTATCTATGGTTGTAATGTTATAACACGTAATGTTATAAAAGTTTTTATTTTCATACAATGCATGCTTTCTACATGCTTGATTTTAGTACTGTCATTGCTATTTCCAAGCTCTCCTACTCAATTTCAATGTGTTATGTTATGGTTTATTTATTTCAATGTTAAATGTATCTAATTACATGGTTGGTACCGGAAGAATTTTATAAACATGGCTGCTGATATGTTGGCATTAATAGTAATTTCACATATTGTTCCGGATTATCAAAAATGAATATGATTAAATTATATTGTAATTGCAAAAAATTTGGGGGGACCCACAATAAACACCCCTGCAAAAAAGACAAGGGGCCCACTCAAGCTAACCTTGCTAATAACCCCCTAGGACCCGCGTGGGCTAACCTTGCAAATAATCATGTGGGGTCCACTCATACTTACCTTGCTAATAACCCGATGGGTCCCACGAGAGTCACGGTTGCTAATAATCCAAAGGGACCCACGCTAGATACCCTTGTTAATAATCAAGTGGGACCCGCGTGGAACATCCTTGCAAATAATACGTGGGACCCACAAATTATATCCTTGCTAATACTCTGTGGGGCCTACAATACATATCCTTGCTTATACTCAGTGGGACCCAGAAAACATAACCTTGCTAATACTCAGTTGGGTGCTAAAAATCAATGTATTAGCAAGTGTGCTATTTGCAAGCGCTCCGCTTGCGGATACCCTAGACAAGAATATTAACAAGCGTAAGTCCTTGCAACAAATCTGAATCTGAGTATTAGCAATGGGGCTTTAACCAACGGTGGTTTTTGCAGCCACAGCGCTTGCTAATGGCCTTTTTCGGGCTTGTAGCAAGGGCATGCCGTTGCTACAATTGAAATCCTGTTGTTGTTAATATAGGAAATTCTAGTAGTGTTATCCAGTCACACTTTCTACTGCTTGAGATTTTAACCCTCTCCATTGTGATATCAATTAGACGACATTGACTAAAAGAGAGAGGTGAGTGAACCCTAGATTGGATTCGAGAGAGAGAAAAATAGCAAGACAATGGTGTCGAAACCCTATGATAGAGAAGGGAAATAAAGAGGGAGAAGAGATTGAGGAGTGAGAGTTATTTGATTCAAGGGCGGATCTCAGTGTATTGGAAAAGTGACTAAGCCACCTCTATGATTTTAAAATTTTGTAGTTGAGAGGTCTTTCTATATAGTCCAGTTCTCCTAAAAAATAATCAAATGTTTACTTGTAGTCTAGTTGTTAGATGTCTATTTTATAGTTGAGAGGTCTTGAATTTAAATTGCACTCACCACATTGTGCATTTTAATTTTTAGCTCATTTTTTATAAAAAAAAAAATTAGTTTCACCCCTGATTTGATTAGATGTGGAGGTGGGTGCAAGACAATATTCGAAGAGGCGAGAAAAACCGAAAAATCCTAAGAACTATTTATACATGGTTCCAGACCAAAACCCATGTATAATAATAATTAATCAAACATGGTTCCTAAAAAGACCATGTAAAATTTACAAAACAGACGTGAAAAAATAAAAACCCTAATTCACAACATTTATACACAGTTATTTCGATAGAATCGTGTATGATATGCATTTTTTTTTTACTTTTTTTATATTCATGTTGGCTAGACATTATATAATCATAAAATAAACTTCAAATAGATTAATTTGACGGGTTATTAATAAATCAAAATTGTAAACACATACATGAATCAAAAAACAAACAAACATGCACATACTGATTTAACAAACAACAAAAATGCATTGTCATAAAATAAATTTGCTAGTTATTGAATTGATGGACAAAAACGAAGGGGACAATCATTCACAAATTTGAGCACCTAACTATTTTTTTTTAGTAAAGGTTGGAGGTCAAGCCACCCAACTATTTAATACTCTTGTTATTATAACAAAGGATTTCCTCCATCTGAGTTTCGAACCCATGACTTTTCACATAGAAACTATGTGTCTTAGCCACTAGACCAAAGGCTAGTTCTCAGCACCTAACTAACTATTGATCTCAACCCTTTTTGTGGTTGGCCTTTGTGGCTATCTAACCCATTTAAGTTGCAAACGGTTAAAGAAACACAGTTTAATTTTGACCATTAATGAAACATCAAAGTAAGCTTTATACAAATTTGAAATAATTTATATATACATACAAATTTTGGATCAAAATACATAGATTTGCAAATACGCAACATAACAAAGATTATTCAGAACTTTTCTCCACAAAAGAATCTCTCATTCAAAGTTTGTCTTACATCCATGAATAAGAGGTTCATTTATTGAGAAAAGTTGTGATTAAACCTTCCCAATCTACTGGATATAGTGCAATGTCAACGCAATGTTTAAAAACACCACTGGCCAAAACAGGAGAATTAAAAGAATTATTTACAACCATATGCCTTATTTACAACTCAATACAGCTAATCAAATTAAATCCAGAGAAACTATAATATTCATATATCACGAGAAGAAAAGAACATAATCATTTTTATACTAATTAATACAGAAAGGCACTGTTTTCTCAGAGACGTGTATGTTCCTCACAGTCCTCCCTACCAACCAATTATTGTTCCAAACGATTTCAAAATAATGAGCCATATTGAAGCATTGAATAGTAAATGCTACTTTCATTTAATATTAAATACTAAATATTTGATCTAATATGATATAATTGACTATTATATATCACACTCCCATCAAGGCAACCAACTTGTCTCATGACTCTGAACTAGCTTTAAAAAAAATGACTCTGTACTGACGTACTGTACTCCATTGAATAGTAAATGCCACATTAATTTAATATTAAGCACTATTTATTTCATCTAATTTGATATAATTGACTATTAGAAAGCACAGTACCCTTTAAAAGGCCACACTCAGACAATCCCATCAAGGCATCAACCTATTTGTCTCATGGCTTCTCTCTACTCCATTGATCTCTCTCCTCCTCTCTTCCCCTCTCTCTCTTTCTCCACAAAATCTTTCCTCTTCTCTCCCCCTTTCAAGACCAACTCATCTCTCACCTCCCCTTAAAACCCACAATCTCTTTACAAAGCCAACTCTTCTCCACTGCACCTCTAACAAGAACACCTCTCTTTCCTCCATTGTTGACAAGCTCCAAGAAGAAGAGAAAGAAGAGGAGTTCAATAGGAACAATGATCAGGACCCCAGTGAACGGCTCGCTAAGAAGTGGCGTGAGATCCATAGCCAGGATGACTGGGCTGGGTTACTTGACCCGATGGACCCGTTAATGAGATCCGAACTGATCCGTTATGGAGAGTTTGCACAGGCTTGCTATGATGCATTTGACTATGACCTGTTTTCCCGCTACTGTGGTAGCTGTAAGTACAACCGTCGGCATTTCTTCGAGAAACTCGGGATGGCCTCTTTTGGTTACGAAGTGACCCGTTATCTGTACGCTACATCCAACTTCAAGATTCCAAAGTTCTTTACTAGATCTCTATCAGATGAGAAAGTGTGGAGTCAAAGGGCTAATTGGATCGGGTACATTGCAGTTTCAAATGATGCCCAGACAGCCCGGCTCGGTCGCCGGGATATAGTTGTTGCTTGGAGAGGAACGGTGACCCGACTTGAATGGGTTGCAGATTTAATGGATTATTTGAGACCCGTAACAGAGGAAGGTATCCCATGTCCGGATCCATGGGTCAAAGTCGAGTCTGGTTTCATTGATCTCTATACCGACGAGGACCCAACTTGTCGGTTTTGCAAGTACTCTGCAAGAGAACAGGTACATAATAAAACAACGAACTTGTTAATATGAAACAACGAAATTGTGAATTACCCACGAAAATTTGTATTATTTTTTTGTATCGCAGGGAAATTATTATTATTGTTAAAATTTGAATATATTGATTTCAAAAATGTTTGGCGCCAAAACAAATATTACATTGTTGAATGATGTCCTTTTTGAATTAGTGAGTAAATGATAAAATTGAATCGGTCAAAGCATGCTTAAAATTTTTTGAATTGTTTGACACGCATAAAATTATGTATATGTTGTAAAAAAATTTAAGGTTGAATTTGGTACGTGTTGCAATCTGAAAACAATTATTGTTGAAATTTGAGTAGATTTATTTCTAAAATGTTTGGTGCTAAAACAAATATTTAATTTTATCGTTGAATTATTTCTCTTTGAACTATTATGTCGATGATAGAATTGAATCTGTCAAAGCATTGCTAGCAATTTTGTAACCGTTTGACATGTATAAAATGGTGTCTGTATGTAAAATAATTAATTGAAAGCTGAATGTAATCTGTGTTGCAATCTGAATTTACTTTCCAAATCTGATTCTTTGTGTCTTGTTGGGGTCTGCTAATGATGCATGATTGATGCTGAGACCTTGCTACTACTTAGTTTAGTAGCTAGCTAGTCGATGAAACCGGGTGTGAGTTGTTGAAACAAATATGTCATGTTTAAAAGAAAAATTAATGTGTAATTTCTGACTAAGAACAAATATGGGCATATAGCTCATTCTAGGGGTGTATATATCCTCTCAGCTAAGACAATTGCAATTGAATGTCAAGCCAAATGCATGCTACCATGTAAATTTATTGGTACACGCCAAACTTTATAGTTTGATTTATTGAAAGATTTGTTGAATTTTAAATTATTATTCCCTTTTTATCTTTTAAACTATGAAGGATTTGTTGGTAGCCGATATTCCAAACAGTTGGACCTTAAAAATTTTAAAGAGCTTGCAGCTTGGTTACTGTCATTTTTTATCTTATTTTCCTTATTTACTTTATCCTGACCTTTTGTGCTACTTGAATGTACATGTACTCCTCTGTAACCAATGGCAATTCTTGATCATGAGAGCAGGAACGAGATCGAATGTGGCGTCGCTCCAAGAGTGTATGTCATATTTTATTCTTGGTGCAGTTTTCTATTTTTTTTCTTGTGGGGGATCAAATTGTCGATTCAGACAATTTTTGACTTGTAGGAGGTTTTTGGGAACATGCATGTTAGATAGTTCCTTTTTTACTTAATTGGTATTTTTTTTTTCTTTCTTCTCTTAAACTTGTTTCAATTTTTATAACTAACAGTTTTATCTTTAGGAGGATCAAGAATTGCCATTGGTTTCAGAAACGTGCAAGGCCAATGGAACGTCCATGTGGAACGTGTTTGATCCGGTTGGCTAATTGGACTGAGTTGTAGTTTAATCTTTTGACAAAAAAGAGATTGCACATCAACTCAGCCCAAGTAAGACTGTCGGGTCAAACACCATACAAATGTTTCATTGGCCCCTCCACATTTTTAAAGCTAATGATATTCTTAATCCATACAGTTGTCTTAAAATGACACACTGACTACATACAAAGAAAAATATTAGTTTTAGAAATTACGAATATATGTATGGTAAATTAATATTGAATATATTAATTATTTCTGTTTATTGAAAGTTGAATATGATTGATTTATGTTTCTTTTTAATTTTTCAATTCAGGTTTCAGTTTTAGAGATGAGTTTATGTTTGTATATATGAGAGATGCCAATTTTCTTAATGTGTAAAACCAAATTAATTTACAGTAGTTAGAAAATTACAACAGTTATGTACCATATACTTTCATATGCAATTTTAACCACTTTGGAGGTAGATATTCACTGAAAACATCCTTTTGTTCTAAGAAGATGTGAACATTAATTGCTGTAAGTTGAGCTAATAATCGTTGGTCTTTTTTTTTTAAAAAAAACTGCACATGGCAAATCCTGGTGAGCAGTGCTGGGAAGGTAATAGTCGCTCCATGGGCCAGCACCTTCATAAAGCCAGGCCTGCTAATAGGCCGAAATCGGCCCGGCTCAATTTATGGAGTCTTCAAAGTCCTGCTCGAACTCTGGATTTGAGAGAATTCAACTCGATAGTTTTTATCAAGTCAGCCCGTTCAGCTCAATAATTGGACTTAGTCCGTTTGCTGCTTTTTTCAATTTTGGAAAATAGTAAATCAATGGACCAGCCTTCGTGCTTAGTTGTAAACTCCCTGGATTGCGACATTAAATACACATTAATCAAAGCAATTAATGACCGGATGCACATAATCAAATTAAACTTCAGGACATGCCCCGAGAGCTACTTTTAGATACTAATTACGAGCTTTAGCATTGAAATTACAAAACAATTCACTGTCAGCGGCTATTGATCGATTCACCATTTAAATACACACCTAATATTGAAAAATTCAAATCTAAGATCACTAGAAATTTTCTGTTCACTGGATCGGAAATCAACAAGTATCTTTTAAAAATATTAATTCCAATACCTCCTAACAAGGATGTCATCTAGGAGTGGCAAAAAAGCTTTTAAGAATATTAATTCCAATACCTAACAAGGATTTCATCTAGGAGTCGCAAAAAAACTTGTAGCTCGTGGCTTGATTGTGACTCGCATCTGACTCGCTAACAAGCTTAGTCTCAATCAGTGCTCTAAGAATGATTTTAAGAATAAAGTAATATAGAAGATTTTCTATGTTTCGGTGATAGGAAGTCTGAACTATGCTCAGGTTTGTACGTATCTAGATATTACGTACATAATTGGGATGCTAGAGTGATATTAAAGTAATTCAGAAGTAAACCATAAGATAGCAGCCAAAAGGACCTTGCAATTTTTAAGAGAAAATATAAACTACATACTCACATATCGAATATCAGAAAAGTTTGAGATCATTTGGTATACTGATTTCGATTTTGGTAAATGCCAATAAAGCATGTTATAACATGTGTATGTGGTATCTAATTGGAAATTATAACTGTGAAATTTTGTCACATAGCTGCACAAAGTGGATAAGAATTAAATACCACTTAAGTTATTTGGGATAATAACCCGGCAGTTTTATATTCCAACAATAGGAACTTGACAAAGTTAAAGAATATATATCAAGTTCTTAGATGTAAATAAAAGAGTTCAGAATTGATAGTTATCTGTCAAGCATAATGACACAAACTCTATAATTGCAGCTGCATATTAAAGAACTGTCACCCAAAAGGTTTCATGAGCATGCTGCTCGTATGAGTGTCGTGTGAAATTAAAGATCTTCAATTTTTGAGGATATTCAGATTTAGTGGGAGTTTATAATTATGCTTATAAGACATATGCGGCTTTCAGTTTTTTAAAGTTTAAGGATATTTCTGCAGAAATAAATTAATTTTCAGTTTATTCACATTCTGACTCTATTAAGATTGATCTCATTTAAGGGTGTACCAGTTGGAAATAGACACGTTATAATCACATTACGTGAAATTTCCATGCTACACATCCACAGCATGATTCATGTCATTCAATTATGTCAATATATGTGACCACTGTTGTCTGAGTTACAAATAAATGTGGCAAAAGCTGCTTTGATCCTATATTGATATAATTGATGGACGGAATTGTTTTGGACACATTTCAGTAATGACAGAAAAGTTGAGCTCACTACGGTTATTAATAATACAAAATTATAAGGTTTCACATATAGTCCAAGTGGGAGATTGTTGGATTATAAATCGAACATTGGACTAATATGTAAAATAATTTGTATTGTATACTGTCAATTTTATGCTCTATTAAAGTGGTCATATATGTTATATAATATATTGAGCATTAATGTGCCATATATGGTGTGGACTTTTAATGTGTAGAACTTAAGAGGTAATATTCAATTTTGTGATGAGTTGAATTGAATAATTACCACATTAGGCAGCCAAGGGTTCCTTGGGTTGTATATATAATTTGGTCCCCATAATACAAGGCAAAATGAGAATTCATATCCTCTCATCCCATTAGAGAGGTATGTGAGAGGTTTTGAAGAAGAAAGAACAAATGAGACTATCTAAAAGGCCTTGCTATTATGGAAGAACTGAATTGGTGGTGCTCTCTCGCACAAGACAGCCATGGATTAAGGTACGTTTCCGCTATTTAGTTTTATATTCAACACAGATGGTCTTGCGGTGATCGGCAATGGTTTTCGTCGGATCCAACATTAATTGCTTATTACTAAGGATTGTGTGCAGTGGTGGAGCTAGCATATCACAGGGGTAGGCAACTGCCCACCCCTGGATTTGAAAATTTTAATAAGACCCTATATAAATTGCTGTCTTTGCCTACTTCTAAATTGAAATTTGCTTACCCATGTACTCTTGACAGTCCAATTTCTTGTCCATTTTTCTTCAGTTATTTATTTTTTAGATTGATTCTTCTATCTCCATGTCATGTTCTTTTTTCTGTCTACCTTTGACAAAAATCCTAGCTACGCCACTGATTGTGTGGTGATTCTTCTAAATTCTATAGACTGTTATGTAAAATCTAGCTGCAGGTAGTAATAAACCCCTGCCAGATGTGCTAATGTGCAATTTTTTAACTAAGGAATAAAAACAAAAGGGGGATTCTGACCATGGTAGTTCATTTCAATCACAAGTAGCTAAGACATAAATAGCGGTTACAGTTTGTTAATTACTTAATTTTGTAAGTACCAAAGGCGTAATGCATCTGTAATGCTGGTTCATGTGTTGTACAAATGTGCTGGTAATGCATAGGCTTTTGTATCAGGTGTAAAAACTAATTTGTTGTATTGTCAGACAAACTTGATATGGTGATAAACGGTGTTTATTGCTAGTTGACATGCCTTGTTTGTTGTGTTGGTAATAAATTATTAAGGCTACCAATGGCTACAATATTATTTATTAGCGTTTGTTAATATATTTGTTGTGTTGGTAATTAAAAATTTGAGTAGAAGGAAAGTTTTACATGAGTGGGTCTCAGCATTTTGTCAAGAAATTTTGAGAGAGTATTTTGTTTGATTGTTTTTTCAAAACAAAGGTTAGTTTATAAATTTCCAACTTTGAGAGAGGGTATTATGACTGAACAATCAATTTGATTGGCCATTGTAATTTGCTCCAATATATTTTATGTTGCAACTATAAATTCAAAGAAATGTCTTAGGAGTTTTTATATTATACCAAACAATTGCAAAAGTAGCTTGAGGTCAAAAGTACTTTTGTAGCTATCAATTGAATATAGAAATATGTTTTTTATTATTCTTTTCGTTTCGTTTCGTTTCCCAGATCTAACAAGCACGAGTTTTAGCCTTTGATTTAATGTTTATTTCTACTTTTACATAAATGGACCTAAAGAATCTTCATTTCGGTTGATCTTACATATTAAAGTTCCAGCAAGAAGTAGCAAGAGGTAACAGATTATGCAAAAAATTGTAATACTATATTAATTTTGCAACAACTCATAATTGAAGGGTCGACCAAGCAAAATTATAGTCCATTATTTTTCTTTAATCATTTTAATTCTCATCAGTTGTGCTGGTACACAATTTATCATCTTCATTATATGGACTCTATTTCTTAAAACTAAATTCAAAGTTCTCAAAAATAAAATTATGTTTTATTTTTTTTACGGGTTGCTATTCTCAATAAAGTTAGACACTCAAATATTGTCAATCTAATAGGATCACGTTCAAAAATGTTGACACTCATTTATGAATTCTTACCTAATGGAAGCATTGAAAACCGGTTGGCCTGTGCAAATAACATCTCATCTCTCACATGATAATCTCGAACTAAACTCGCATCATCAGTGAGATTGGCTTAGGTCTTTTATTCATCCATATAAAATAAACCAACTTTGTGATTCACGGTGATCTCAAGCCAGCAAACATTTCTTTTGATGCAAACTTAATCGGTAAACTCAGTGATTTTAGAATTTCCTGCATTATAAAGCAATCCGATACAAACACAACTAATTTCTATCGTATTATTAATTATGTGAGAACATTTCAATATTTTCTCCGTAATTTCTTTCAACTGGGGAATTAACACTAAAATCTAATGTTTACTCCTTCGGTATAATAGTGTTTTGTCTTCTGAAAAAAAATAAGCGTTCACTGAATTTTACAAATGAAGCGCAAGAAGGATTGCGAGCTGGTAGGTTGCTATCCATAGTTGACAAATCTGTCGAGAATTAAACTTTAATATATATTATTACACTTGTTGATTATAATTAGGAAAATTATATTTTGTTTCATTTTTTAGCTGTGTTTAGTTTTCTCTAATATCTTAAAATATTTAGAATTTAGAATTTATTATTATTAAATAGTTTTTAAACTAAAACTATGTTTAAAGAATTTTGTTGTTGTCTTCTTTTATGTGTGTGATACTATAAGCTTCTTTAGTTAGACACTGTTTTTTACTAGGTTTAAAAAATGAGCGCAAGATTTATATTATATAATTTTATTTGGTTTCCTTTTTTATCTCTAACACATTTTCTATGTGTGAAATGACAAAAACGTGATAAAAGCATTCATGCATCTCAAATGATGGCACTCCATACAAAACAACAACGAAAATAATATTTCTTAAAGAATATGCAGCTGCAGTACTATTTCATTTGAATTAATTAGTTTTTTTTAATTACATGTAAGGGAATATATTCAATTCATTTAAATAAAATCAATTAAAAGGATAAACTTTAGTGCCACCGATCCAGACTTTTAAGTATAGGGTCAAATGTAAATAGAGATCAATTATATAATATTTTTATGCTGAGAATGAGAGTTAATTTTAAAGTTTCCATAACATTTTATTCAAAATTTTATTAAAAAAATACATATAAATACATAATTTTGAAAATTAATGTGGGTCAATTTACTCCATACATTATTAGGTGTGCATTTCCATCTTTTAATCTAACAGAATAAAATATATGTCAATCCATTTCCATCTTTTAATCTTATTTAGTAATTAAGCTCATTTAGGGTTAAAGTAACTCAGGTATTGCTTGGAATAGCCTCTTTATTCTGGTTTAGTAATGTTTCCATCTCCATTTGCCTCATTATCCCTAGACAAATCTTAAACTCATATATCCAACGCTGGAAAACACAACACGTACATATCTCCTTAACAATATATAGCTCGCTAGCGAACACCATGTTTGTGATAAATTTGTTTTTCAAATTTCTTAAAATATATCAAATCATCAAGTTCTTGTCATGAGTCTCGTGTCTTATGTTTTTTTTTTCGTCCATATAGTATGTGTTGCTAATTATCAGCATACTAATTATAGTGTCAGCTCCCTAACACTTAATAATATTAAATTGAAAATTATATTTAAAATTAGTTTCCAGTTTTTATTTATCTAATTAGTATTATTAATGATCTTTTATGTTTTAGCGCATAAATCATTAATTAAATTTCGTTTAGTGTCTATAGCTAAATAGGTGGCATTGATAATGTACAAACAAAACGAACAAATGCTAGAAGTCCTATTATTGAATCATAAATATTAAGATATCACCAAAGTGCCTAACTCTAACGAATTTATGACAAGTGTCCTACATGCTTATAGTGTGTTATCAATGTGTCCTTATTATGAATTATCTTTGATATTAATAATACAGTTATCAAATCATATCAAACTACAATAGTCAAATAACTAAGGGATTTGGAGGTTGACGTGAGGAGTTTGAAGGTCATTTTAAACACAATAATACATTACTAGTATCGTGTTTCTACTCTGCAATGGAATATATTATAAAAACATTTATGTATATATACATAAATCTAATATCCGATCCGTATCCGTATGTATCTATCTAATATCCAGTCCGTATCTGTATCTAAAAAATTAAAACAGATATAAATATAGTCTTAGCACTATCCAATACATATCCAATATGTTTGCACTCCTAAATGCCGTCACCTCATACCTTAAAAATAAGGATCGAGCAGACAAGAAATTAAAATGCCCACTAAATTTGCGAAAATATTAAATATAACAAAAAAAAATTCGCAAACTAAATTATTACCCTTTACTTAAAAACTGGTCGTAATTTTAGATGAGACCTTTAAATAAGCCGTTATCAATCTTTTTTTTATTAAAAAAATCATATTCAATTCCTTTTACTTGGTCTGACCTTAGTCCCCGCTAAAAACTAATTCAATACGTTAGTTTTGAGATTGAACAGGCGGTGATCGGATAGAAAAATATATATATATATTAGTGATATATATTGTTCGAAATATTTTTCCAAAATATATAAATAGTTTTATTCCAAATAACTTTGATCTATTGCAAATATCTCTTCAACACATATTCTTGGGGATCGCAAGATCCTGCTTTTTCATATCTAATATTTAATTTTTTGAAATGCAAAAATCTCTAAGAAAATTGATTTTCATGCACAAATCTCAAAAAAAAAAGTTGAATATGAAAAAGCAGGATTCTGTAATCTCTTCAAGAATCACGGCAGATTTAAAAGATTTGGCGGGGTGAGGACTCGTTGACACCAATACAAGATACAATATATATCATATTTATTCTAGAAAATTAAAAGATTTGGCGGGGTGATCATGACCATTGATCGTGGCATTGCAATAATTATGTGAAAGTATTTAGTAGTCATCAAAACTTCATATTTTATACATGTTCAGATGGACAATACAAATATTATGATGATTGCATGAATATGTTGTGTTGGCTTATTTACATAAATCTCCCAAAGCCAATCATTCTTATATAAATATAGAAATATATTGTTCAACGGACAAACTCTTATATTTATGTCTTTTTAAGTTATTTAATTAGTTAGTAGCATGTTTATAATCAGATGCCAAATATATTTAGTAATGATTAGCTACGATATTTGAGAAAACTAATGTGGAAATGTAAATCAACATTTATTGAATAAGAAGACAAGTTAAAAGATTACGGATGATGATATACTTATAGAGTAGAAGTCTATTTGGAGGAAATGAAGAACAGTTCTAATTAAAATTTAATTTAAACTTTTTATCAAAACCTTGGATCTGTTTAGCCAATTTAAAATAAAAAATTATGGGAAGTTAAAAATTGATCAGAAAGATGAAACTATTTTGATTTTTATTTTTTTTTAAATTGAAAAATATATATTGCAAGTTGTGAAAAATCTATTTTTACAAGTTAGTAGATAAACGGAATTTATTTGGATTGTTATGTCTTGTTAATTAATTTGTAAATGTTGGATTTGTTTCTTATTTTTGTTAATTAATTTGTAAATGTTGGATGTTGTTTCTTACTTTTGTTAATTAATTTGTAAATGTTGGATTTATTTCTTAGATACTTATAAATCGGGTGTTTGTAATTTTAATATTAATAAGTTTGATATTGTATAATTTTTTTATTAATTTGGTTCAGAGCGCTTCAAAATTCTCCAACTTACTAAGATATTGTTCATAAAAAAAAATTATGTATAATAGCAAGCATGACATGTTTTTAGTACAAGAGGTTACAAGAGGCTATACTGTTTTTTTTTTGGACGAAACAAAATAAGTCATGCATTGAACGAATTAAATCTGTAAAAAAAAAATTCGTATGAACAAAAAATCATTACACATTTCTAAAGCTGGCCTTATTTTTAGAGAGAACAGTTAAATGAGCCGTTATCAATATACTTCTATTAAAGAAATGAATCAAATTCAATTCCTTTGACTAGGTCCCGACCTTAGTCCCCTTTCTCCTATAAAAAAACTTATTATTACATGATGTTTTGAGATAGAACAAGTTATCGGAAAATAGTGATATATTGTTGGAAATATTGTTCCAAGATATATAAAAAGTTTTATTATTTCAATAATTCTGATCTATTGTTGCAAATTAAATTTGGATTCTCAGGAAATCACGAATCTATTTGTAATTTCACATGTATGTTTCGATCTTCTACAATAGATGAACTTTTACAATAATTTTGAAGCAATAATCAGATGGATTTAACCTTCAAAAAAAATAATCAGATGGATATGACAATAAAGTACATCAACAAAATCTTCACATCACTGTTTGACATTTCCAACATAATATAATTTAATTTATTCATAAACATAAAAAAAAATCAAATGGCTTAATTGTTCAAACTTTTCTAACAGAAATTGCAATTTCAAAATGAGATAGGAGTAGCTATAACACCGTACGATTAGCATCAAAATTTGTGCACACGGAAACTGAAACAGATCTGCACAGAATTTAACATACTTGACACGTATCTTGATGTAATCGAATGGTCATTTCACACATCGAACCAAAGTAGGTCCCATGGCCATCGGACCTAACTCTGAATTCTTTCAAAATCAACATTACCAAGAAAGAAAACCCAAGAAGAACCCCAACCCCCCCGAGAATCCAAACTTTAGGGGTAAAAATTGAAAATTTTGAAAACAAAAAAGGAACCATAGAATCTTGCAAAGAAATATACTCATTCAGACCATAATAGGCATTTTTCTTGCTCCAAAAAAAAATGTATAAGCACAAATGAAAACCTAAAGTGTAAATCATCATCTTGAAATATAAACAACACATGTAAACATGTACAACAAATATACTCATTCAGACTATTTTTTTTCTCATCTCTGTATGTTAAGGATTAAACAGCCCTATAACCAAAAATCAAAATCTAACCCAGCACCTAGTGCATTGAGCCATGCAATCTCCTTTACAATCCACATTATACCCCAACACTTTTGGGTTTCTCAAAAGAAGGCTTCGGAGTGTTTTTCCCGAAATGCCCCAATCTTTTTCCAGCAATCCCACATTTAGTATTATTTCTTCATCAAAACTACATCCAAGTACTTCGGGAAATTTCTTTAATAATTTGTGTAGGTCTTCATCAGAAAGACCCAAACTTTTTAAATAATCCAAAATTTGATTTATGGTTTGAACATTTGGTGTTACTTTCTCTCTCTCTTCACTCCAATAAGGCGAATTCACCCAACCAAATGCTTTTTTCAGCATTTTGTCCGATTCTTCAGTTGAAAAATTGAAATTGGATAGAACCTGTTTGGATTCTTCCCATGATTTCGTTTCATCTTCTAAAACCGCGATTTCAGCTTGACCGGTTGAATGTATCTGCCATCTGTGTGGTTTACAACTCAATTTTGGAAATTTTAGTTTTTGAGAGTTTGGTTGAAGACATGGCTTCGCTTGATTTGTCAGAACAAATGGATGCAAATTTGTTCTTGAAATGGAAACATCTTGCTGAAGTAAAAACAAAAAATAATTAACAAACATTTAAATATAGATTGAGGCTATGGTACTATGCATAGCGCATATTGGTCCATACTATGGAACAATATATCCATTTTCAAAGTTCAAACAATCAATCTAAACTGTTCAAAATGATCTCCATATGAAAATGTACTTTGTAGATCAATTTTTTTTTAAATATTTTTACTATTTTTTTAGATATGTAAAAAATCACTTGATCTAGAGATCCTTGACTATTAACAAATTCTAAAAAATGTAGAATTTAGTTAGCAAGTGGATTTTCATATGGAAATCATGTTGATCTCATACATAACATAACATGGAGCTTTTACCTAAAAAGGGAATTAAAATGTAAATAAATTGAAGAAAAATTCTTACATATTGAAACAAGTAGAATGCAGAGGTTTTGATTTTCACCAGAGATGCCATTGCTAGTCCTCCAGGCACTATCACAAGAAGTTATCTTAAATTAATTTCAAAATAACAACAGCAAAACCCTACCTATTGTCTAATTACCAGAAAAGAAATGCTACAAGCTACAGCCAACAGGATAAGGATATTAACAGCGCTGGTTTTGGCTTCATGCAGTGCACAAGTAATAAGCATTTTCCTTTTAACTTAACTCTATTGTTCGTGCACTGCATGAATCCAAGCTAACGTTGTTAATACAGGGTGTATATTGACTTCAAATTTAGACAATAGCAAAACCCTTCTGTATTGTTAAATTACCAGAAAATAAACGCTACAAGCTGTAAGCTACAGCCTACAGGGTAAGAATATTAACAGCGCTGTTTTAGCTTCATGCAGCGCAAAAGTACATTGTTTTCATTTCAACTCTATTGTAAGAGCGCTGCATGAAGCCAACTTGCCGCTGTTAATACAGGCTGCATATTAACTTCAAATTAAAAGAGAAGTGCGATGGAGTCCGATACTTTCTCAGATTCTCTTTCCTTTTGCAATTAAGCAAAAGATAATCCAAATTAACCAAGGGCAATTAAGCAGAAGGAAAGGAGACTGACTCGTCGTTGTCAAAATAGCAATAATTCGGATTTTACAAGGGCATATGTGCAAAATATGATTACGCACTCCAACAAGCATAGTTTGATTAATTAACTAGGTATTTGTAAAACAAGCAGGGAGAAAAGAGAGAAAAAGCTCACCCTTAAGTTTTCTCTCTGCTAGGGAAACCGGAGCTAAATCAGCTCCTTCGCTTGCGAGTTCTCTCTCTCTTTCTCTTTCTCTCAGAAATGAATTTTTGTTTTTTTTTTTCTTGAAATGAAATGAAAGAGAAGGAGAAACCAGAGGGGAAATATGTGAGGATCCATATACAAAAGTAACTCAAATTTTAAGTTTGGATCCAGGCCGTGCGATCAGACCAATCTTCCTTTAATAGTCATGCTATATAAAATTAAAGGTCTAGATCAAAAATCATTATTTGAGTTACTTTAGGCGATACGAATCAAAATTTGCGACTGGGAATAACCGGTTTTTCTTCGTTTTGTTTAATATCGTGCGGTCCTGATCTTGCCACGAAGTCAACCTTCGTTTGTTTGTTTGTTTATCGGGGGTAATTGAGAAATCTTTTCAGATTGATTAATCACGGCTTGATATGGCCGATTTTTTTTTTTTAATTTCTGCATAAATTGAGCAAAAAAAAAAAACATAGAGAAAATTGTGAAAGCATTACATGAAGTAAGGTGATGAAGAATATTGGTTTCTCTTTAATGATTCCGGTTAAGAATATTAATTGGTAAGACAATATATGTATGTGTTACGTTTTGCATTTTAATTTACTTTATATTTTATTTTTGCTTCTATATTCTTGAGAGTTGAGATATTAAGATTAAGTTAGTAGAAACATGATTATTTGCTTCAAGTATAGTTTTATGTCTTTGATTTTATGCTATTGTTTTTCTTTTACTAACACTCATATGTTTCAAAACATATATTGCAGGAGGACACAAGAGTACATTGATTTGAATTTACTTTATATTTTATTTTTGCTTCTATATTCTTGAGAGTTGAGATATTAAAATTAGAGTAAATATTTTATCCCCATCATTTGGTTCCCTAAATGTTTCTCTAACTAACTTATCAATAAAGTACAATGGGGATCACTAAATAATTGAAGGGAAACAATAATTACTTGGGAGACCACTTAAATTTGAAAAAATTTACAACTGGTGCACACATGTATGAACACTTATGCGAGCAAGTATTCATATATAATATATCAAGTATTCATACCTAAGATATTAAGTATTTAAACAAAAAACTGGACATCAACTTTCTTTTCTCCATAGTCACACACACATCTTTTACATGTTTTTAGAAGTTGGTTTTTTTTCTCCATTTAATCTAATCAATATATCTAACGATCCGCGATGAATTTTGTAAATCTAAAACCACGAATGTTTTCTACGTAATTTTTTTTTCAAATGAGATACATGATGAAGTACTTTCAAGTTCTTTGGCGTTCAAGTACTCATACCTCGGCATGCAAGTATTCATACTTCATCGAGTAAATATTCATACATTATAGTGTGAATACTTTCAATCTTATAGTGTGAATACTTACATTATTTTAGTAAGATTAATTTTATTGATTTTGTTATATATACTTCTAATGTTCTAGTATGAATATTTTATATGTTTTAGTATGAATACTTTGCAATTTGAATATTTTATAGTAATGATACTTTGAAAGTTATATTATGAATACTTTATATGTTTTAGTATAAATATTTTTTAAGTTTTAGTATGAATAATTTTTAAAGTTTATTCATTTGTGTATTATTTTGTGGGATATCTGACCTACTCTTTTATGAAATTATTTCCTGCACAGGCAAGTTTGTTCTCTAAACAATTTGAAATAGCAAAATGGCTCTTTATTGAGTAAGTATTAATACTTGACAAGTTATGAATACTTGCTCGATGAGGTATGAATACTTGCATGCCGAGGTATGAGTATTTGAACGACGAAGAACCCGAAAGTACTTCATCATGGATCTCATTTGAAAGAGAAAATTACGTAAAAAATATTTGTGGTTTTAGATTTGCAAAATTTCTCGCGGATCGTTAAAAATATTGATTAAATTAAACGGAGAAAAAAAACTCACTTCTAAAAACATGTAAAAGATGAATGTGTGATTAGAGAGAAAAGAAAGTTGATGTCCAGGTTTTTGTTTAAATACTTAATATCTTAGATATGAATACTTGATATATTATATATAAATACTTGAGCACATAAGTGTTCATACATGTGCGCATCAGTTGTAATTTTTTTCAAATTTAAGTTGTCTTCTAAGTAATTATTGTTCTCCTCCAGTTAGTTAGTAGTCCCCATTTTACTTTATGGATAAGTTAGTTAGGGAGACATTTAGGGGATAGAATGGAGGAAACTATTAGTCGATCCCTTAAGATTAAGTTAGTAGAGTTGAACATGATTATTTGCTTCTCTAAGTATAGTTTTATGTCTTACTTAGATTTTATGCTAATTTTTCTTTTTTACTACCACCCATATGTTTTAAAACATATATTGCCAGAGGACGCGAGAGTACAAGACATTCAAAGGGAGATCTCATGTACTGCCATCATTTGTTACAGTGTTTTGTATTTCAATTAAATAGATTGGTTTATTCCAAATACCAAAAAGTTTTCATTCTAATGTTTCAATTTATTTCAAATAAATATTTCTTGGTGCTGTGATTTATTTTTGTTCATCGGAGATCTCAAATATACAAAAATGTTATTGTCTCCAAGAAATAAACATTTTCAACTGTAGTCCCATAGAAAGAATTAGTCTAACTATAAATTAATATAAATTGAATCAATAAAATATTTATATGCACGCAATGGTCCAATATTTCTATGAACCATCACTATAAAATAATTTAACCAGAATAAACAAAATATTTCTAAATGTAACTCATGGAAATAATATATCTCATTACTTTTGACTTATTTCCATGCTCGACTATAGTTTCATGGGTGTACCTTTGAAAATTGTTTATAAATTAAAAAAAAAAATTTCATGGACTCCTGTGTATGAAAATACTTATGCTTCTTTTGGAAAAACAAAAAAAAAAAACGGAATTTCTAACAGTGTATTTAATACTTCTAAAAATATTATATAAACTGTAATAGTAAAATCACATATGTGCGGTCAAAAAAATATTATATAAACTGTAATAGTAAAATCATAGATGTGCGGTCAAAAAACTATTATATAAACTGTAATAGTAATTCTGGCTTATTAGAGTCAACAGTCTTGGGAGAACTTTTGCATATTTTGGACTTTTCCTCCTCTTCTCCTGCGTATCAAACTTTTTATGTTTCGAAATGAAACGGGCCTATGCTTTTTTATCCAAAAAAAACAAAAAATAGATGTGCGGTCAATTATTAAATAGAACCTGTATCTAATATAAATCAGTTTGAAATTTGTTTGGTCATCTATTAATTATAAAAGCACTAAAAATTTCAATTAATTAAGATTAAACTTGGTTAGCGCTATTACAGAAATAAAAAGTACATCAACAATTTGAACTTTCTAGTTTGAACAATATTTTTAGAAGTATCAAATGGATGGAAGTAACATCCGAGTTGCATCTAGAAAATCCTATAAATGAATTTCATAAAAAAAAAATTGGTTATTTTTTTCTTGACATAATTTAATTAAGGATATGATCCTTTTTTGAGAAAGAACACTTTAAAACTGGAAGGAAAAAAAGCTAATTTCAATCAAACAAAAAGATTACTCTATTTTTAGGTAGCTAATTTTTTCCTGTTAAAAAAAAAAAGACTCCGACGCCTTTCTAAATTAATTGTTCCTTTTTATCAAATCAAAAATAGAATTCAAATTACTCAAAATGGAATCAAAATAGGGTTCAAATTCCTGTTAAAATGAGATTTTAATGTAGACTAGTTAACAATTACAATCTCTCTTCTCTAAACTAACATATATCCAAATGGGTTCATCCGATCAAGCTATTAGTCATCAAAACCTTCACACAGCCTCAGCAATTCGAACAGAAACCATAACTGGATCACATCTGTTCAAGATTTATGGATATTCCCTGATTAAAGGAATTGGCATAAGAAAAAGCATTGATTCTGATATTTTTACTGTTGGTGGATATAACTGGAGAATTAAAATCTGTCCTGATGGATTCACCAAGGATGTTCAAGATTTTATATCCATTTTCCTTCAACTTGAAAATGAAGGTACTAATGTGAAGGCACAAGTAAGTTTCACCATACTTCAACCGAATGGTGATCGCTCTACGTTTAGCATTGAATCCAAAGTAGCTTGTACTTGGCCTTCAAAAGGTGAGAGCTTGGGATATGCTCGATTTGCAAAGAGATCTGAATTTGAGGCATCAGAATATCTCAATGATGATGCCTTCACAGTGAAATGTGTTGTTACTGTTATTAAAGGAACTAAACTTGAAGCAACCAACTGTTATGGTGTCATTGTTCCACCGTCGAATTTGAACCAAAATTGGGCTAACCTACTAGAGGGCGGAAAGGGGGCGGATGTTACATTTGTAGTGAATGGAGAGAGAATTAAGGCTCATCGATGCGTGCTTGCAGAAAGATCAGTGTCTTCAATGCCGAGCTTTTCGGTTGTATGAAAAAGAAATTTACAGACACTATAACAGTTGAAGATATTGAAGCACCAGTTTTTAAATCTATGCTTTACTTCATACATTCTGATTCAGTACCCAATTTTGAAGGGACTAGTGAAGATGAATGTGAAAAGAAAGATGTGATGTTGATGGCTGAGCATTTGCTAGTAGCAGCAGATAGGTATGTATAAGATTTTTTTTTTATTTTAGATAGGTATGTATAAGGTTTTTTGT
Source organism: Carex cristatella (assembly GCA_024447775.1). NCBI lineage: Eukaryota > Viridiplantae > Streptophyta > Magnoliopsida > Poales > Cyperaceae > Carex > Carex cristatella. The sequence goes on along the minus strand of JAJHPF010000008.1, from coordinate 4,988,782 downwards.
TATTTTTCTCTTTTATTATATTTTTTACCAATTTTATTGTGACCAATAAATACATGAAATTTAGGTACTAGTTGGAGAGGTTGAGGTTGATATGTGAAGATTTATTGTGCAAGAATCTGTGTGTGAACAACACTGCGGCTACATTAATTTTGGCCGATCAACACAATTGCAGTCAGCTCAAAGCAGAGTGCCTCAAATTTATCAGTATTCCTGAAGTTTTTAAAGCTGTGGCACAGACCAATGAATTTCACAATTTGCTGAAGATTTGTCCATCAATTTTGAAGAACATCTAAGATTTGTATTCTAAAAACTTATCCTTTCTGAAGATTTGTCAATCAATATTACATATTATTTGTTTCATTTAATTATGTATTTTTGGTTGCTACCATTTATTGAATCAAGAGTAGCTGGTTTGAGTTTGGATGTCAAGGTCATGTCAGAGGACTAAAATTTCATGTGTGTGTGTGTGTGTGTGTGTGTATGGTGAATGTAAATGGTGCTTTCACATTACAAGCAATACTTTTAAGCATGATGAAAATAGCCTATAAAAAAAATTTCTTCCCTGCTGTATCAGTTGGGATAGTATATAGTTATAAACCAAACCCTTGTATCAGAGAATACCAGAAAATTGTAAACCCGTTGATCTGGTTATAGTCTCTGGCCAAATACCAGAAAAGGTTGCATGGAACCTCAAGATTCAGAGAAGAGTAATGCATTATAACAATCAACAAACAAAATCAAGCAAGACACATAATTTATTCAAGTGAAACCTCAAGATTCTTGGAAGAACAAAAAGACTGTCCGTCCGCTCATTAGAAGAGAGCCAGATGATCATTCAGCATTTCGATTGATATACCTTCTTATATCAAATGCAGCAGTGGTATAAGACAATAATATATAGAGCATTTGGTATTAGTATTACGAATTCATTTTTGTGATTTCAAAATTTATATAGTCAATATGAAGTGCTCAACACACACTACATATTAAAATGTGATTGGTGACCAAATTTTACATTTTTTTTAAATTTATTTTAATATTTTTGTAGGATTTTTTTCAGATTTTTATTTTCTTTACCATATTAAAGCAGTTATTTTAAAAAATCCTACAAAAATAATAAACAATTTCCAAAAAAAATGAAAAATTTGGTCTCCAAGCACATTTTAATATGGAGAACATGTTGAGCACTTCAAATTAACTATTTGAATATTGAAATTTAAAATCTACCATAGACCTCACATCAACATCAAATGAAAATAAATGGAAAATGAGAACCAACAAATGTTCATTCGAGTATTAAGATCATAGAGCCGCCACCACAATACACTACATGGGAAATCATATACAACTACCAGAGTAAAGTTAAATGCTTTATTTATATAATCCATTTTGAAGGGTAGTGAAAACAAAAAAGGGTTAAAAAAAAAAATTTCAAGTACCACCGTGGCGGTAAAGAAGGACAGAGCGGTATACAGCAGCAAGGTGTAGAAAAACAACAACCAATATCAGAGCATCATCCAAGAATCCCGCAATGCCAAATATTCCTGATCAAAGTTATTGAAAATATCATTCTAAAAGAGAGAAAAATTGCAACAATCCCACATAGCGAGTTAGTTAGGGTAGCAATATTTTGAACTACTAACAGGCAGGGTCCGATCCCCTAAAGTAACCCAAATTTTGAATTTAGATCACCGGCCAATCAGAATTGGGGCAATTCCGGCCCGAGATGGAATGCACGGAGTCCTTTAAACTCAAAATTTGAATTCCTAACAGGTGGTCAGGTCTGGGTCTGGTAAAAATTTCTTGACATCCAACAGCTAATTGTTCTAAATTTCCTTTTAAATTATTGCAGGCCTAACCTGATTAAAATTCAGCCTTACAAAAATATAAAATAAAAATAACCTCAAATAATCAGCTATCTGAGAACAATATATGCATGGCAGTAATGAGTTGGGATCCTCTTTGAAAGGGTAATTTTTTATGGGGTTCAATAACAGTAGTTCACAGAGGCAATAACGGTAAATGCACCAGAAAAATTGGAAAATGTTCAAGTACCTCAAAGGGCTAGCAATATCTGCGTTAAGATCACAAACTGGTTGCTTATCTACCTTTTTTTATAAAGTTCTAAACCATATAATTTTGTCCAAATCATCCATATCCCTTCTGTACACTCAGTTAACAGTATAAACTTTACTTTATTTCAATCTCAAGACAGAGAAACAGCAGGGAGAATGGGAATAAATGAAATTAACATATTGTAAAGGTGATGGACAAGGGGTAATAAAGGGAGAAAGGTATAAGGTAATACAAATGTGGGAAAGGAGAATTGAAAATTTTCATTTTAATCCTTTATATTTTTTAATTTTTACAAAAATTATTACTAATAGCGCCCCCCCTCTTAAAATGAAATTACATCCAGCTCCCTCAATCTCAATATTTTGGTACTGCGCCTGAATGGGCTGGTGAAGAAAGGACAAAATATATAATGGTCTTAAAGAGGGCAAAACAAAGTTTGAGTGAGCACATTATGATTTGCATTTTTCTATCCTACAATAAAACATTCCCTTTGAAACATCATTAAATGCTGAATACAAAGTGTTGAAAAGAAAAACTAATCAACAAAGAATTACCTTCTGGTATGATATCCACTGGACTCAGAACATAAATTGCACTCAGTGCCATCTGCATGATTTGAGTTATATTATTTTTCATAAATTATACCAAAATACTTCTTTTTTTCCTGATATCACACACCATGATGTAAGAAAATATTAGAATATAACCAAACAGAATGCAAACAAAATCCATTTTATTATACTCTAGTTTCTTGATTCTTTTTTCCTTTTTTTTTTTTTTGAAGAAAACTTACAGCTAAAATCATGCGAGCACGAAATATAAAGGGAAGGCTCCTCTGAGGATCCATCATTTCTCTAAACAGCCTCCTTATGAAAAATGGCAAATCTTGCAACCTCTGCCGGACAAAATATACAATAGTCAAGCATTTAAATACATAATTCCCTTTCATAACCAAAAGAAAAAAACAGTACGGTATTTCACAACATGAAAACTAATACAAGTTCAATATCATAAGAACAGAATAGCAGAACAGCACCATTCTTGAGCTGTTCCGTATACCTATTGGTTGCTCGGAACAGTGCTATTCCTGGCTATCCAAACATACCTATTCATTTATTTTCTGAAATTTATAAATTTCAAATGTTTTTTTTTTTTTTTTTAATTTATAAGTTCACATGATTTGTTTTTGAAAACTTTGTACATCTCAATTGTTTAAACCTCCAGATATCAGGAACAAATTCAATATGTGGAACTAAAGTTCCATTATTAAAATTACTATCTAAATAAATAAGTATAATATAGAGTGAGGCTATCTGGCTATGGTACTATGCAAAGCACACATTGGCCTGTACTTTGGATTAATATCTTTGTTTTAATGTCCAAACAATTGATCTGAACTATTATACATGTCCAAACAGTTGATCTGAACTGTTATGCATGATCTCCATATGAAAATGTACTTGCAGACTAAAATTTTACATTTTTTAGAACCTTTTTTACTATTCTTTTAGATAGGTAAAATTTTTGGATCATGTGATTTTCTAGTTCATTACTTTTGAATGGTCTAGAATCTTTAAATCAAGAGATTTTTTACCTATCTAAACCAATAGTAAATTTTTTTTATAAAAATGTAAAATGCGATGTATATTTTCATATGGTAAACATGTTGAATGGTTCACATCGACTATTTGGATTTTGTAAATGGAGATATTGATTCAAAGTACAGACCAAAGTGAGCTATGCATAGTATTATAGCCTCGTTCTAATATATATATCTATGTTTCACTGAACCAAGGTCTGTAGAATTCATTTCACGAATTGTTTGTTGACATAGATTAATTTTTAGAGTGAGGCTATGGTACTATGCATAGCACATATTGGTCTGTATTATAGGTTAATATCTCCATTTTTAAGGTCTAAAAAATCAATTTGAACCGTTTAACATGATTTCCATATGAAAATGTACTTGCAGACTACATTTTATATTTTGTAGAATTTTTTAACTATTTTTTAGATAGGTTGAAAATCACTACTTTCATATGGTCCAGAGCATTTAGATCATGTGATTTTGTACCGATTTAAAAAATATTAAAAAATTCTAAAAAATGTAAAATTTGTCATCCAATCACATTTTCATATGGAGATCATGTTGAGCGGTACAGATCGACTGTTTGGATTTTCAAAATAGAGATATGCATCCATAGTATGCACCAAAGTGTGCTATGCATAGTACCATAACCTCACTCTTTTAACTATGTCACGAACAGCTAAAGAACTGTCACAGGAAAAGTAACAACAGAGAAAAGAGGGTGTGGGACCTGAAGGAGGGAGCGTGGGCCCCCACCAAAGAGGCCGTTGTACTTCTCGACATCCCTCAGCACCTGATTGGCTTGTGGAATCCCTAGATGTTCTCTCGTCATCTCACCTGGTACCAGTAGTGTTATCAGACGACGGCATATCGGGCACTTGCATGGCTGTAGTGCCGATCCATGGTGCCATACCGTCATTATGCAGTGTCCTGTAGAAATTACATAACTGCCCACACTTAAACACAAAATCCATGTATATCAGAGGGGTATTTTGGGAAATAATCAGTAATATAATGCATTTAACAGTTCCAGCTCAGGTCAATGCTTACCTATTAAGTCATCTGTTATACCAGTAACCTAATTTGGTTTTACCCAATTTTATTTTCACTGATAAATCAAGATTTGTCTCCAAATTTGGGGATCTCCAAGATCAGATTATAAACGCCTAAAATACAACAAAATCGAAAAAAAAAAAAAAAAACAATCACGAAAAACAATGCAGAAAAATTGAATTTACTAACGAGAAAAAAATTACAAATTGGAAAATTACCACAGAACCAATGGGAACAGTTGGCTTGAAAGGGTAAGGTAAAATTGTCATGGCAAACAGAGCAAATGTCGTTCTCTGGCGGTCTCTCCATCTCTTACTATCTTGTTTCCGCACAAATTTCTCTCTTTCTGATCCCAGATTTCAGCGATCGGTGAAATCTAAACCACCGATCAAACAAGAACAAATCTTTCTTCTCTGCCTCCCTCCTCCTCTCTCTCTCTGTTGAGCTTTAGACCAAGTCGCTTGATACTTTTCAGTCGGTTAAATGTTTTTGCTAGGGAAGAATTTTGGTTTTGGAGCCCCCAATTCCGAGAAACTCCTTTCTCATTCACCTGAGGTAACAGAAAATTGGAGTTAACATCTGAACCGTTCATCTTCTTTGGCGCGAATTTAGTGGACTGTTCATTCTGAATTGGACGGTCTGAATCTAACCTTAAATATGCTGTTACCACGGAGAATATGAACTGGAAACTTTCAAGATCAACATAGATTCCTCAAAAAAAAGAAAGAAAAAAAAAAGAGAGAGATTCCTGGAATTTGAGCCTGGTTTTTATTTGCTTACTTATATGGTCATCAGTGTCGGTGACTGTTGGAATGTAGACCATGTCTATTCGTTTGAGTTAACGCTTGCAGTGAAGAGAGAGACGTTTCCTGGTAATTCCCTATTTTTTTTTATTAATATCTAAAAAAATTAATGGAATTGCATTCGATTTTTAAATATAAGAAATTTTCTTTTAGATAATTTAGCATGTACAGAATAATTCCATTAATTAAGAATGAGTAACTCTAATACAATCCAGAATTCTAAATAGCTAGTTATAACTTTTTCGGAGCTCAAAAGCTATAACGTTATTTACTACTTTTATTTTATAATGATTTTAAATAGCTAGTTATAATTGCGCTATAGCTTTTTCGGACCTTAAAAGCTATAGCGCTATAATCGTTATTTAGAACCTTGATACAATCTAAATCTAAAATTCATTAATAAAGAATAAGTAAATAAATAAATATTATTTGGTCTAAATATATCATGTACATTCAATTAGAAATCCGAATGAATCAGTCTAAAACAACTCAAACTAAGAGGAGACTAACATTGGTTGAGCTTTGACTAAACTTTGGCCGATCATAATTTTCTATAGGAAACTCCATTTTGAACGTTCGACCATTTTTTTAAAAGCTTGGGAGGATGAGATATAAATTTTTAAAATAAATAATAATGATTTTGCTTGGTCATGTAAAATTAATCGAATTATAACAAGTACAATTGTTTTTCGTCTAAAAAATACAAAATTCTATATATTTAACATAAACTCTACATAGATTTAATATTTGATAAGAGATGGACGAAATTTTCAAAGTGATTGTTAGTACAAAAAAATGAGAATTTAGTTTTTTTTTTTATTTATATTTTCGGTGGAAGAAAAAAGAAATCACTGATGCGAAGTGCTTTCCCACATTGATTGGCGGTTTTTGACAAAGCAATAGACGTTACATAAATATAAAATGACAGAATGAAACTACCAACAAGTTACCAAGATGGACTTCATAATTGAATTCTTTTCATTTTACTACATTTTTATGAAGGTTTTGGATTTGATAATCAAATGCACAGAAATTCTGAAAAATAGTTAAAAGGGAGATACGATGCTTTTTACCTTTTGTTTTAAAAAATTAACTCGTGACTTAATATGTGTTTAACTAACATAGTTGAACCCATACTATTCAAATTACTAGCCAACATTTTTAATCACCTTATTGATCTTTTCAAAACAGCTGATCCGAACAGTTAAATATGAACAACATATAAAATATGCTTGGAAATCAAATTTTACATATTTTACATATTTTTTTTAATAGATATAAAATCACTACTTTCAAATAGTCCAAATTTTTTACCTATCTAAAAGAATGTAAAAAATTCTAAGAAAATAAAATTTGGTAGCAAAATGCATTTTCATATGGAGATTATGTTTACCTATTCGAATCAATTGTTTGAATTTTGAAAATAAAGATATTGATCCATAGCACGAGCGGATCATAATATGCATATTACCATAGCCTCACTACTTAGAATTTATACAAAACTACAAATAAGGAGCATAGGTTAAATGAATTACTACCTTTAAAATTATGTACTTACATGTTCTGGTATATGCCGGGTTTGGGAAATCAAACACAGAACCACCGAAAAGAAGCTAAATGGTAAACTACCAAACTAAGAGCTGCATACAGGTACAAAAGAAAGCATGAGGGGAAATTAACACATAAAAATATTATTATTTTCTGTTTAAGATTGATGGAGAAAAAAACTTGGGGACTAAAAAACAAGTATTTATACAATAAAACAAAGATATAAGCTAATAACAACTGTGATTTCCTATTAATTCATCTGGAATTAAAGAAATTACACACTTACCTTTTTAACCCGAGTCAAATTATAGGTACTACTCAACTGTTTTGTTTTAAGAAAAAAGAGGGAACTTTTGATCTCCCATGGCATAAGAGATGATATTCTTCTTTAATGGAGGGATATATTGGGCTGCATGAAAACCCGTCGCCCGTAAAATATTAAGAGGCCAGAAATCGACCGAGTAAGCCCTTTGAAAACCATCAAGAACTGCCATCATAGGTATGTTTGATGTCTTTCTCTGCCTCTCATATTTCTTCAGCAAAGTTAGCTGTTACAAAACAAATAGTGGGTTAAAATTAAAAAGAGGAAAACTCATGTGCAACAATACATAACAACCATGCATGAAGTTATATATTATGTATGGGAAGTGATGCTACGGTAGTATGCATATAGCGCATATTGATTCGTACTATGGATCAATACCTACATTTTTAGAGTCCAAACAGTCGATCTGAACCATTCAACATGATCACCATACAAAAATGTACTTGTAGATCGAAATTTACATTTTTTACATTTTTTTACTATTTGTTTAGATAGGTAAAAAATCACTTCATATAAAGTATCCATATCATTAAAAGTAGTGATTTTCTACCTATATAAAAAAATAGTACAAAATTAAAAAAAAATGTAAAATTTAGTTTGCAAGTATATTTTCATATAGGGCTGCTAATGATTAAGGTTCGGCTCAAACTCGACTCAGCTCAATGAGAGAAGCAAAATGATTCGGCTCTAACTCGGCTCGCTTTTGAAAGGGAAAAGCTCGGCTCATGTAAACACTTGGCTCGACTCGGCTCGACTCGGCTCGGCTCGCGAGCCGAGCTTTTTCATGTTCAAAGAGATTACAATATAAAAAAAAAATTGTCCAATATTTTATTGAATTACATATGTATTTGGAAAATGATATACCTTAATTACTGGATTCATATATATAAATCATGTATGTTTGTATTTTATTATCTTAGAATTTGTTATAACAATACAATACAATTTGACTCGGCTCATGGTCCGGTTCATGTAATAAAAAATTTGAATTTCGAATTTGAAATTTCAAAGTTTTTCAAATTTTAAGTTATTTCAAATTTGAAAAAAGTTATAAATTTGGAAAACTTTGAAATTTGAAAAAAAAAATTTGGATCTTGTCTGCACAATTTTTAAGGTGCATCGGATGGACCAAATTGTAAGGGGAGGTTGGGGTTTTTGAAATTAAAATCAAATTTAATTTTGAAATTTGCAAAAAATTGAAATTTGAAAAAACTTGAAATTTGAAAAAATTTGAAATTTGAAATTGGTGAAAAAAATGTTTATTGTATTCTATGTTTAATATGAATGTTATTTACATGATATAGATAGTTTATTACCCTATTTTTTTTTTATATTGTAATCTCTTTAAACATGAAAAAAGCTCGGCTCGCGAGTCGAGCCAAGTGTTTACATGAGCCGAGTCGAATTTGGGCTTTTTTTAGTTTCGAGTCCGATTCGTTATGAAATATTGAGCTGCTCAAAACTCATAGATTCGCGAGCCAGCTCGACTCATTAGCAGCCCTATTTTTATATGGAGATCATGTTGAACGGTTCAGATCGACCGTTTGGACTTTAAAAAACAAAGATATTAATCTATAGTACGGACCAATCTGCGCTATGCATAGTGACCATAGCCTCACTCTATATTATATATAGGTTTATATTGTAATTCACTCTAGGTTTTTGCAAGGCACAGGATAAGGGTACTACTAAATTATCAAAAAAAATTCTTAAACCCTTATTTGATTGCCAGTTTAGCATCAGACCCTAGATAAGGAAAGAACATTATCTTCTGGTTATATAAATAAAATTAGAAAAATGGAACTATATGCACAAGATATATTTGATATTTAACAGATGGGCATATGAACTTATTCTAGTAACTTTACAGAGTAGATATAAATTTTAATTTTTCTTATGAAATATTATGGGAAGATGAATTTAATGCATGTGCATAAATACTCCAGAAGGATACGGAAGATAAAAACATAATGTTTAACAAACTATAATATCATAAAAGACTATGGTGCTCAGATATTAAACATATACCTGGCTGATATTAGCACCGACTGAGACACCTTCAGCTAAAACCCTTGCCAGATCCGAAACATCACCAAACCCTAGATTCACACCTTGACCTGCTAGTGGGTGGACAGTATGTGCAGCATCACCCACTAGAACTACGTTTTTTACAGCATAGTTATTTGCATGTTTCAGTCCCAGAGGAAATGCCATTATATTTGACACCAACCCCAAAACCCTAGGCGGTACCTCAAATTTCTCTTTTGTGGACATTGCCGTACCGGCAATTGAGTCGAGTAAATTACTCAAGCTGCTCGACTCAGGGTGGGGCCCATAGCCATTATTCAATGCATGGTTCACAGAGTTTACGAATTTATCATTGTCCATGGATTTATGCTGTGTAGCTTGGTCCGGGGACATGGTCCATACAATATTGCTATAGTTGTCACCAATTGGGAGAAGTGCGATGGGGCCCGCGGGGAGAAACCTTTGTAATGCAAAATTGTGAAACTCATCAGTAAAATTTAATAAGCATTGAGTTTCATCGGTTAATACTTGACATAAAATAAACATAAGGGTTTTCTGCAAATAACAACCGTCCTCGTATTTGCAACTAAAACCCCAAATTTTTCTTCATATTTGTACATAAAATTCAATATCGAACTTAAGTAAAATAGATTTAGATTATTTGACTGGGTAAATAAGAACATCTATGATGAGCAAGTGAATTGCTATATAATTGAACAGGCATTAGGGTTGACCGCAAATATAAGACATGCAAGGTGTCATTTGTCAATATTAAATAAATTGAGTTGCAAAATGGATAAGACTACGAATGCAAGAAAACATGGTTACCAGCATTTAATTAATAGCATGTCATACAGCAAACTAACTTTCAACTCAATAAAATCTAGTTCCCTTTTCTATTCTGTGAATGCCTCTTTCTATGAGCTCTTGAATTTTATCGATGAATCAACATTTTGCCACTTTATCTAATTTTAATTTTATGAAGCATGGACAATACATTAAACCTTTGCCATGCACAGTGATTTTGTGAAGAGTGTTCAACTGTGCAAATTATGGCACTCTGGGGGTAATTCCAGCCGGTAGTTTTTATACCAGCAGCCTCTCTCACACGCGAGTTTGACCCATCAGCACCCACCTGAAATTAAATATAAGATATATAGCTTAGATGGAACTATTTTCATATACATCCCCTGGAAATTTACTAATAGTAGGTGCACCGATCCAAAATTGATTGATTTCTTTTGTGATTGCACTTTTAAGGGCAACTTCTACTGTTTTGCATTTAGTTTGTTTATTTGCTCATTTATTCATCAAATAATTCGTCAATAATCTGCATCATTTGCAATTCCCTCTTCTTTTTCTTTCATTCTTTTCATGTGCATGTGCTCTTACAGAAAATAGAAAAATAGTAAAAAAAAATATCATTAAATGAAGGAAGCAACAAACATACCACCAATTTTGCATGAAGACTTTTTCCATCAGTCAAATTTAACTTTGCAAGTGTACTGTGGTTTACTTCTGACGGTAGAGTCATTGATGCCAATCTAGTGGGGTATATCATATTCTCAAACCCTTCCTTCTTCTAATGCAAATAAATAAAAGGCAGCAATATAATTAAAACTAGATAAATTATAAGTCCAATGCAATTCTTAAATAATTTATAATAATTCTACAAACAACCAACATTGTAATTTACATGGCAATAGAAGACCTGTCTAATATGGTAAAATACTGTACAGTATTGTTCACCTCAAAAGCTTGAATAACCTCCGATTTAGCAAAAATCGCATAAATTCAACCACAGATGGGGAAACAAACCTCACAATAAAAAAGTAGAAAAAACAATGATAGAAAAATATTTAAGGGAAAGAAATGGTTAAGACCTGTAAAGATAAAAGAAGGGAGTTGCAAAGCACTTTGTTCTCCACAACACACCTAAATCCACATTGATATAAAAAAATTGAGCACTTTCAGAAAATCCAGAAAAATAGAACGCGAAAATTAAAATGACTGAATTTATGAGAAAAAAGAGAAGCTTCTAGATTACCCGAGGTATTCTTTTCCCACATCTCTAGCATTATATCTAGTGTACCCCAAACCAGTATAATCCCACACCTGAAATATCAGTCTAATTAAAAAAAAAGGCAATAAAATTATGTAGGCAAATAATGTGAGGGTTATTACATAATTTTACAGAAGTATTAACCTGCATTTGGTCAAAGAAAGCATGCCTCTGGTGTAGAACATGCTCCCATGCACCAATCTCTGTTCAAAAATTACATAAAGTTCCGCAAATGAGTAGAGTGATTAGAGGTTACTAATACAAAATTCAAAAAATTGATTCTTACCCTTGAAAAGGTCGATAGTAGCTGGAGTGACTGTACTAACTCTAGAATCAGGCATTTGATCCCTTTTTAAATAGCCTTTTGAAGCTAAGAAAGGGTTATCATCTACTACTGCTACCCTTAGATGTTTTGTCAGAGGCATACTAGCTTGTTAAAATAAGAAAAAGTAAAAAAGGAAGAAGGTAATTAGATTATATTCCTGTTCTCTTATCAAACATTGACGGATGAATGAGGCTATGGTACTATGCATAGCGCATATTGGTCCGTACTATGGATCAATATCTCAAATCTCAAAGTCCAGACAATCGATCAGAACCGCTCAACTTGATCTTCATATGAAAATGTACTTGCAGACTATATTTTACATTTTTTAGAATTATTTTACTATTTTTTTAGATAGGTTGAAAATCACTTGATCTAAAAAATTGCAGACCATTCAAAACTAGTGATTTTTAACCTATGTAAAAAAAAAGGTAAAAAAATTATAAAAAATGTAAAATTTAGTCTGCATTTATATATGAAATTTTCATATGAAAATTACTTTGAACATTTAGATCGACTATTTGGATTTTGAAAATGAAAATAATGATCTGTAGTATGGACCAATCTGCGCTGTGCATAGTACCATAGCCTCACTTAGTCTCATAATGACAGGTTCATTCTAACTTCTAATTCTCCACTTGTGTTACTTTTACATAGATTACCAATTCTAGACCCGATTTGAATTCAGTAGTGTATCAGTCATCAAAGGTAACAGGTGCAGGTAGAAACCAGCTGGTACATAGATTACACACAAACTTAACAATTGTTCTTTGGACAAATATAAAAATCAAAAAGTGAATCTCATGAATTCATATCACCTGAGGTAACATATAATATTTGAGTTTGAATCTGGTCTGTTCGTTACATACTAACACGAATCTTAAACTGGCCCATACATTACAGGCTTAGGCCAGATTGGCTAGAATTCTGATCTAACAGTCCAGACTGAAACTTAAAAATTCCATTTCGGATGAGCTAAGGTATTAAGCAAGTGGTACCATACCAGCTGGAACTGGTACATACTGGTACTGAATAAAAACATACAGGCTTGGATTCTGATCTGATGGTCCGGATTGAAATTTAAAAATTCCTTTTCAGATGAGTAAGGTATTAAGCCAGTGGTACCATACCAGCTGGAACTGGTACATACTGGTACTGAATAAAAACAGACAGGCTTGGGCAGGGTTGGCTTGGATTCTGATCTGACGATCCGAATAGAAACTCAAAAATTCCTTTTCAGATGAGCTAAGGTATTCAGCCAGTGGTACCATACCAGCTGGAACTGGTACAGACTGGTACTGAATAAAAACAGAAGGCTTGGACCGGATTGACTTGGATTCTGATCTGGCGGTCCAGATTGAAATTTAAAAATTCCTTTTCAGATGAGTAAGGTATTAAGCCAGTGGTACCATACCAGCTGGAACTGGTACTGACTAAAAACAGACTTGGACCGGATTGGCTGGGATTCTGATCTGACTGTCCGGATTGAAACTTAAAATTTCCTTTTCAGATGTAACAGGTACACACTGGTACTGAATATAAACAGAATTAAAGTGAGATTTAAAATAGCTACACAAAGAGCAAGCCAAGGCGAGCCCGACCATGCCTCCACCAACAATAGCCACATCACACTCTTCTTGATTGTTCTCGATTTTCGCACCATCACATTTCAATCCCTCCTCCTGTAACCAACACGCGTAGTTTATATATGCAATTTGCACTACTTTTTCCAGACTACAGTGCAAAACATAAGCATAAAAAGCGAAAGAGAAGCGAAGCAAGCTCACAGAGGAGAGAACCCGAGATGAGCGTAAACCCCTCTGCTGAGCAAAGAACCGCTCCGGTACGCCTGATCTCCGCCATGTCAGTGCCACGTACCTCATTCTTTCTTTCTATCTATTACTCTCTGGTCTAACAAAATATTACGCCGGGTTCAGGTAGCACCAGTTCAATTTCCGACGAGGAAAGACTGAAGTTTTGGTTGCTGTCAACGAGGAAATCAAGCGAAGAGGAGTTAGGCGGTTAATGGGCCGAATTGGAGGTTAGGTTAAGACCCGAATCCATTTTGCTGTGTTCCAGTTAGGTATGTTTATATTAAATATATATAAATCCTTTGAACAAACATCGAGGCGCCCGTGGCCTAATGGATAAGGCGTCTGACTTCTAATCAGGCGATTGTGGGTTCGAGTCCCACCGGGCGTGATCAATTTTTTCTTTTTTCCCTATTTCTTCTTCGTTAAAGCTTCACCTAGATGTCTAACAAAAAGATTCTTCCGCAAATTAAGCATTCATGTAGATATAAATTTGTACCCCGATTTCTTCTCCGCTAAATCTTCACCTACACAAATAGATGTCTAACAAAAAATTCTTCCGCAAATTAAATTTGTGCCCTATTAAGTTTAAGTATTTTTTTTCATAATTTAAGTTAGTTTATTGAAAATTAACTTTTTAATTAAGATCTAACGTTCTTTATTATACGTGACTCGCGAGACATATCGTGATCAGATCTTCGCATACTGTGTTGTGCTAAATTTTTAAAAAATAATCATGTTACGCGAATGATCATGATACAAAACACACGACTAATTACACATAACTGACACATGTAGTAGTACGCTATGATGTATTCGATTCGATCACCGTACCTGTGTTGGATATGTATCTGATACCGATACGCATCGGATACGCCAACTGGCGTATCGACTTACGTGGCATGTCCTCAATGCCTTGATACGGTCTCCGATACGGTTTGACTCGCTGCGATACGCCTCTGACACATCTGGATACGTTTCGGATACGGCCCTCACAGGGCTGATCCACTGTGCACCGTACCTGTGTTGGATACGTATCTGATACCGATACGCATCGGATACGCCAGTTGGCGTATCGACTTACGTGGCATGTCCTCAATGCCTTGATACGGTCTCCGATACGGTCTCCGATACGGTTTGACTCGCTGCGATACGCCTCTGACACATTAGGACCTTTGCTGTAATAGTAAAGGAGCATTACCAATGCACCACTTCAGCTTTTATGCTAAAATATAGTATCTGTTATATATAATGTAAACTTGACTATAGTTTTGTATATTAATATTTAATTTATATAATACGAATTAATAATATAATTAAAATAATAAAATATATATATATAATAGACGTATCGTATTCTTAATTTTTCAAAATTGTCGTATCGGCGTATCCGATATGATACCCGTATATCCATGCAACATAGGATATAACAGATCATGTATTGCAATGATAGAAAAGGAAAATGGAAGCTAGGGAAGAATCTCTGCTAGTAATACATTTTGTTTAAAATTTTGAAGAAAAGGACAACTTTTTAAATGATTTTTTCAGAAAAATCATTTCTAAGTTCAAGAGACTATTTTTTGGAATAGTCATTAATTCCTCTAATCATACAGCGCGCACATGTGTATTTTTCTCAATTCTGTCAATAATTTAACGAATCACAAAATAATATTTCACAAGGAAGCAAGTTATTTTTCACCATTCTGTCAATTATGATTCTATGATTGGCTTTATGATAATGAAATAAAAATAAAGAATGAAGAATCGTAATTGTATTTATGAAGATATTTAAGTACTATTACCAGGGGTGTAAACGAAGCGGATAATACTAATACTATATCCACATCTACATTTCAATGAGCGGATACGGATACGGATACGGATAGCAAACGGATGTCAAAATGTAAAACCAAATCTACCTTAAATGAATACGGATACAGACTGGATACGAATACGGATTCAGAACAAATAATTGTCGGATAATTGAGTTATATGAACTTTAAGATATAATAATAATTAATAAAGTTTAAATATCAAAATAAATGAATAATTAAATTAAATTTAGCATTTAAGTTAGTTTATATAAGTTTAAAATTTAAATTTATGAAAACATCAAATCAAAAACAAAGTTTATAATATTTAATTAAAAACAAAGAGGAATCACGTGGGGACCGGGATCTGGGGAGATTGGAGAGATCCATTTCGTAAATGAAGGGAGAAAAGAAGAGAAGAGGTGCAATCACGTGGGCGGCAGAGAGAATTAAAACACAGTAGTTTTGTCCGGATAGTTCGGTTCATGTAGTCCCACAATAATGTTTTAAATAAGTAGTGGGATGTATATAAGTGGAGAGGCAGTGCTGTGGAGAGAGAATAGAGATAAAGTGAAGGGGAGTGTTATATTTAGATCAATTATTACAAAATTGAGAGCTAAGAAGATTTTTTTCTCTAAATACCAGTTGTACCCTTGTACTCTCTCCCACTCTTAAATGTCTTAATTAATACAAAAGTTAAATAAAGAAAGGTCTTTCGGGGAAAAAACAAAAAATGTTCCAAATCCATATTTTCTTTCTACCTTTCTGTATCTTTCATATTTTCTTTCTACTTAATCTCTTTAACTTATACGCACAGAAAAAAAATAAAATAAAAATCGTATAGTTTATCTGAGCTCTTATGGATAAAGAGCTATTAGTTTTATACATTAGAGTGATGTGATCAAAGTTCTTATAAAATTTTGCAACATATAGACAATAATGTATAGTAATTGAAATGATATTGTTTTTAAAACTCCCACTCTTAAATGTCTTAATTAATACAAAAGTTAAATAAAGAAAGGTCCTTCGGAGATAAAAAAAAATCTATTCCAAATCCATATTTTCTTTCTCCCTTTCTGTATATTTCATATTTTCTTTCTACTTAATCTCTTCATCTTATACGCACAGAAAAAAAAAAAAATCAAATCGTATAGCTTATCTGAGCTCTTATGGATAAAGAGCTGTTAGTTTTATACATTAGAGTGATGTGATCAAAATTCTTATAAAATTTTGCAACATATAGACAATAATGTATAGTAATTGAAATGATATTGTTTAAGATAGGGTGTGAGTTTATTGTCAATTTCTGCATTTCTTTCTTAAAGAAATACCTTCCTTTATTAATTTTTCCTTCATTAGCATTTGTATTAATTGAGACATTTAAGGGAAAGAGAGAGAAAAAGGGTAAAACTGGTATATAATGAGAAAAATTTCTCTCAGCACTCAATTTTGTAATAGTTGACCTCAAAATAGCACTCCCCTAAAGTGAAAGTGGGTGTCGGGTTTTCAAGAATGAATTGTTGGAGATTTTCGGATCCGAATATATATAGATATCCGCTCTGTTTAGACCCATAACGAATTATCCGATCCGAATCCGTATCCGAGTCACTTCTCCACATGTAATAATTATCCGGATCCATATCCGGAATTATCCGGATCCGTCTAGTCCGGATTCAGATAATTAGTGGTTGCGGAGCGGATATCCATCCGGATAATCCGGCTCCGTTTACGCCCCTAACTATTACGCAACAAAAAGAAAACTTGTTCAATTTTTTTTTCTGATATTGCCAATTCAAAAAAGTCTTTATGGTCAGCCAAACTGAATTCAGATCCTATGCATTAATGGAACATGCATTAATAAATCTGGACCGTTGGATTGAGATCGGAACTAATATTAAAGAGTCCCATACATTATAGGCGTTGGTCTGATTGGTTCCGATCCTGATCAAACGGTGGAGATATATTAAACTCAAAATATGCTCTTTCGAGTTAATGTAGAAGATACGGACTCAGCCAAACTGGAGTCTACCTCGTTTGCATTAACTCACAATAGCATCTTTTGAGTACTTATTTCAGCCGTCTGATTTTAAACGAATCCAATCTAACCACAGCCAATAATTAATTCACGGGCCCTTTAAATATTAGTATGGATTTAGTCTGCACAACTCTTAAAGCGGATCAGACGGTCAGATACATTAACCAAAAATATATTCAAATTCGCCAAAACTTGTGCTAGAGCTGGAGTCCTAGGACTGCTACTCTTTAAATAGGAAAGCAAGACTATTATTCAAAATCTAACTGTTTATTTATGTTGAAATTCGTGTATAAAAAAATTCAAAAGTTAAATTTTGAATAAAAGAAATCTGCTCTCCTATTTAAAAAGCACCGGAGTCAGATCCGAGTGCTGGACGCTTGATTGTGAGAGTTGAGAAGGAAAGTTTGTGGAAACTACAGTGTGCATTAATTAATTTCTACGCGTAGACTCGAGCGAGTCGACACACGGTTTCTCTGCTATACTTTTCTCGGATCTTTCGTCGGAATTGCAAATATGTATATCATATTTTTTAACAGTAGAAATGTTTCTGATAACAACAGTCGAACTTCTCTTAAAAAAAATAAAACAGTCAAACTTCTGTAATTAAAAGAACTCTAAGCAGATTCTTTCGGTGATCTGTAACGTGATATATGGCCCGCTTGTCAGCAAAAATTCGGGGAGGAGATATGTTTTTTTTTTTATTATCACAGCCCATGGGCAACGGATATAAATTTGTTGCGATTCTAAAGGATCGCAGGTTTCTGCGATTTCAATCTCAACTGTTTATATATTTTTGAGATTCGTATACAAAAAGTAGTTTCTTCTGAAATTTGTAGGCATTACAATAAATTGATGGTTGAGATTAGAATTGCAAGGTTCCTGCGATTTCAAAGAATCGCAGCAGGTTTATTTTCGTAGGCAACTACCCCACAAGAAAACAACACACTATTCTAGGGGAGAAGATATCTAGGGGTGTTTGAATAGTTCGATTTATTTGGTTTTAAATTGAACTGAAAAAGTTTGATTCAAATGTCTTGGTTTTTTTTTTCGTTTAAATAGATTAGTTCAGTTCATTTTTTTTTAATATAATTTGGTTTATCTAATTTGGTTCAATTTAGAAAATTTATAAATCAGCTGAACTGAAATGACCAAATTATTTTAATGATCCCACACTGTTTGGTTCGCTTAAGTTTTCATGTTTTCCGACTCTCCTTTTAATTTCTTTTTCTCCTTTCTCTTGTCTTGAATCTTATTGCCACCTCAAAGTTCTGGATCTCCGCGCTAAAACACCATTTTCACTATCTCTGCCTCATCTCTGATTCCGAAGTTCTTTCTAAAAAAATATCTTTTTCTCTTTTTTTTTTCTTTTGTACTTTTTTTATGATTTGTGAATTACACAATAAAACAGGAAATTCCAAGGATTTGAAGGGTGATTTGTCTTAATTGTAGATTTTTTTTTTGTAGTTTTTGTAGATCTGTAGATTTTTTTGGATCGGAACGTAGAGGAACGTCCTTCAGATTCAAATTTGAGTCTAATTGGCGCTTTATGATTTTAATAAAAGATAAAATAGATATTTTATAAATTGAGAATGAGTTTTAATATAAAAGACATAAAAATAAATAAATTAGCGAGTTTTGAAATTTAGAGAAAGAAATACATAATTTCAAAGTTTAGAGGAGAAAATACGTAAATTTGAAGTTTTTCAGGATTATATGTGAAATTCCCATTTTCACTCCTAAATTTTATTGCCGCCTAAAAAGTTCTGGATCTCCGCTCCACTCCTTTCTCCGAAATTTTTATTTATATCATTTAAAAAAAAAATAAACCACATAACCACTAATTTGGAAAAATTATGTTTCTACCATGTCCACGAAATGAAATGGCGGACACAAAAGAGATTGTCTGCCATTTCATTTGGCGGATACTGATATTTTAGAGTTGTTAGATATTTTTTAATTGTGCTCGTGAGAATATTTGCACTATATTTTTCAATTGGTAGCTTTTTCTTCATATTTATTGTTATTTCTGATGGAAAATATTTAATATTTCTATATTGAATAGATATAACCAAATCATTTTTTTAAAAACAAACAAAATATAACAAAATCAATATGGAACAAAATAACATGGAATATAACAAAACAAAGAAATATAACTTAAAACTAAAAGAAATGGTTAGGAAAAAAATATTGGGTCTGTCATTTTAAACGGTCGTCATATATTATTGTCCACCATTTCATTTGACGGGCGTGGTAGAAATAAAATTCCCCACTAAATGTGGTTATTTGGTTCATTATTTTTTGGAATATGATATAAATAAAAATTTCGGTTCCTTTCCTATACTAAACGAAGAGCTAAAGCACCATTTTCACTACCTCTGCCTCCTCTATGATTCCAAAGTTCTTTCTCAATTTTTTTTCCTCTCTACTCTCTACTCTCCACTCTCTAATTTCTTTTATTTTTTCGTAGTTTTTATTTGATTTATGCAATGCACTAGAGAAAGAACAGGAAATTCCAAGGGTTTGAAACTTTGAATTAAGGCTGTTATTTGTATGATTTGTAGGTTCTTTTTTAGTTTGTTAGGAAGTCAATGCTCAGATTGTTGGGTGAAAAGAAAAGGTATATACAATATCCAAGATAAGTTATTTATCTAATTCAGTCACCCACAGTCGCTGTTGCTTTCGCCAGCTTGCACCCTGCTGAATCAATTATATATATATGAATGTGCATATGTTTTATAAAGAACCATAGAAACTAGAAAAAAAAAAAGTACTCATAAGTCATAACACTGTCAGTATAATCCAGAGAGCAATGATCTCAATCCAACTTTTCTTTCTCCTCCTCCTGCAATTCAAAAACATTGAATATGCTAACACCATGATCGCTTTGCCTGGGTGCCCAGAGAGTTGTGAGGGCAGCGATATTCGTATTCCTTACCCTTTCGGCATAGGACAAAATTGCTCCCTATCCGAAGAATTCGTTGTCCATTGCGAAAAAACTACTGACGGTATACCTACTCCTTACCGTGGTGTATTTATGATTGAGCATATATTCATATTTGGCATGGCACGTACAAGACTTGCTATAGCTTCCTCCTGCGGCAGCACACCAACAACAACAAACTTTATTAATAACGCACCATTCCGGCTCAACACCGTATTGAACAAATTTATAGTCGTTGGCTGTAATACACTTGCCTATCTCCATCTCGACAACAGTAGTGATTACTTTGCTGGGTGTTTTTCTTCCTGTGGTAGCCAAGATACACTGAATAAGTATGAATACTTCTGCTCTGGAATTGGTTGCTGCCAGACAGATATCCCCAAAGGAACGTCTACGTTTTATGCTACTTTTGATGAGAGATTGATCAACAACTCGAAGGTGCATGACTCTAGTCATTGCAGCTATGCTATGGTGGTGGAAGAGACTGCGTTCCAATTTGACCCCTCCTACACCACTGGCGAGCTGGCTAACAGTACGGCGTTGGCTAACCGAACAATGCCAGTCATGCTTGACTGGGCAATAGGAAACACAACGTGTGAAGACGCACAGACCAACAAATCATCCTATGCATGTAGAAGCGATCATAGTGTTTGTTTTGACTCAACCAGTAGTTCTGGTGGCTATTACTGTCAATGCTTTAACAGTTATAAAGGCAATCCTTACCTTGATGAAGGCTGCCAAGGTCTCTCTTTGACTCTCTCTCACTCACACACACTCTCCCTCTCCTGTTCTTGCTGTTGCTCTCTATTTATCTATTTTACTTTACAATCTTTGCGGGGTTGCCACATCAACTGATATTGTGGCATATATCATGCAGATTTTGACGAATGTGCAAACCAAAATCCATGCCCCAAGCGAGCAAAGTGTCACAATCTTCAAGGAACTTATCAATGCAGTTGTCGTTTCGGTTGGCGAAATAATGGTGACAACCAAGAATGTCATCTAAACTTGGCAATAGTTATTGGTTCGTTATTCTCTTTTCAGGATAAATAGCATTAATTTATGAAGTTTTGAATGTTGTTAGAAGTATACAAACAGAGAGTAATTAAGGATTAATTGTTTTCCAGGATAAATTAAAAATATAGT
The DNA here is from genome assembly GCA_024447775.1 of Carex cristatella. Classification (NCBI taxonomy): domain Eukaryota; kingdom Viridiplantae; phylum Streptophyta; class Magnoliopsida; order Poales; family Cyperaceae; genus Carex; species Carex cristatella. The sequence continues at coordinate 4,967,227 of JAJHPF010000008.1, read as the reverse complement.
TCGCTTAAACTAAAATTTGCCTACTTAGCTTGAGGCGCAAAATGTGATCAAAATAGTTCAGTCCGACACACCGAAACTTATAATTGTATCTATCCAATTTAAGTCTGAATTACAATATACACACACGCACGCACGCACTAGTACAGAACTTGTGGACAGGAGAATCAAGGTGCAATTGAGTTGAATTAATTAAGGTTGCTTTAACAGCAAAACCTATACCAATAAAATAAGACATAATAAACAAAGTCAAACAACTTTCAACGTTGGCTCCTTTAATAGTTCGATCTTGATTGTTCACAGACTATCTAGATTGGCTAGTATAAAGAACCGATCTTGTTACTTGTTAGCAACATTATCAGGATCGGCTGTTTCAGAAAACCAATATTGAAAGTATCAAGATCAGGTCTTTTAAATATCCGATCCTGATATTACTTTTTAAGGTCAGACTTTTACTATATGCTCGATCCTGAATGTTATCAGTATCAGTTATTTTCGATATGCAATGCGTCAATTTAAGTTGAAATGTCCAGAACAAAAGAAACACAAAGCGCTGCCACTAGCTTTACAGTTCCCCAGCGCCATTTTAGATTTCAAATTAGGAAAAAGGTAATATGTACCAAACCTTGCAACTAATGAAAAAATTGACAAGTATCAACTAAATTCTTAACAGTTATTTGGTACATATAGTTCAGCATTTGGAGACTGGTACCTCTATAGCCCGCTTGAGTCTACTATTTAGAACACAGATTCCTACCATTTTGTTCCAAAATCTAATGATCCGAACATACATATCTTCATAGAGTATGCAAGGTTGAACTAATAAACATAAAACAATAGAAAAATAGGAGGGAATTTTGATTTTGTTAATAAAGGAAAATGATGTAAAATATTAACAAATTTCTTGCTTTATTTTCTAACATTTATATGTTTTATTGATGTACGTACACAGGTATATCGATCCCGCTGGGTTTTGTTACTACATGTAGCATTATATTCTTATGTATTGCTATAGCCAAGCGCATCAACTTGTTTAAAAAGAGAAAACAGGAAAAGTTAAGAAAGAAGTTCTTCGATCAAAATCAGGGGTCGCTTCTCCAACAACTAATAGCTTCCAACGAAGAGGCCACACAAAATACAAGAATTCTTACATTACAAGAGCTGGAAAATGCAACAAACGGATTCAATGATGCACTCATTCTTGGTCGGGGAGGTCAGGGATATGTCTATAAAGGTATTTTATCTGATCAACGTGTCGTGGCCGTAAAAAGGTCCATTGCTAGGCAGGCCGCTGATCGACAGAATGAAATAAGTCAGTTCATAAATGAAGTGGTCATTCTTTCACAAGTCAACCATAGGAATGTTGTGAAACTCTATGGATGTTGCCTAGAGACCGAAGTCCCATTGCTAGTTTATGAGTTCATTTCGAACGGGACACTTTTTAATCAGCTCCATGTAGAGGAACATTGTTCTTTGACATGGAAGCATCGGTTAAGAATTGCCCTTGAGGCTGCAGGAGCAATTTCCTATCTTCACTCATCTGCAGCCTCTATATCAGTTTTGCACAGAGACATAAAATCATCAAACATTCTATTGGATGATTATTTGACAGCAAAAGTGTCAGATTTTGGGATCTCAAGATCTGTCCAAGTAGATCAAACAGGCATAGATACAATTATTCAAGGGACAGATGGGTATTTGGACCCAGAGTACCATTTCACTTCCCGGTTAACCCAGAAAAGTGATGTATTCAGCTTTGGTGTCGTTCTAGCTGAATTGCTAATTAGAAAAAAACCATTATGCTCTTCTTATCAAGGGGGTTATCTCATTGGACATTTTTGTGATGCTATGAGAGAGAACCGTCTTTTTGAGATTCTTGATCCCCATGTTGTAAATGAGGAGCACAAAACAGAACTCGAAGTCGTTGCCAAGCTTGCTGAAACATGCCTGAGATTGAATGGAGAAGAAAGGCCAACAATGAAGGAAGTGGAGGTACAACTCGAGGTCTTGTGGCGGTCCGGCCAACAGCAAAATCATCCTCTGACATCTAACAGTTTGGAGGAGAGGCAACGTAGGGCACATTACATCACCGCAGGAATTGAACAGCCACAACCATCATCTAATTTTTTCTCGGCAGAAGGCTTTTAGTTATAATATATAATGGGAGTAATTATCAAATTATAGTTGTAATGTGAGTTGCTTATTACTTCATAAATGTAGTTCTTTATCTTTTCTTATACTCCTGAAGAAATTATGTATTATCCATGAATCTTGATGTTTTGTCTTTTTGTAATTGGTGTACTTATTTACCTGATGTAATTTGAATACTTAGTTTTTGAGTAATTTTCAAACTTTTATGTTCTGCACTAATTCAACAATTTCTAGTTATTCATCAACTATGAATTATAAGAAATGTTACTACATTCCTGGGATGGATCTGTAATAATTCATGCTTGGGCATGAACCCAACAAACTCAAATTTTGAGTACTTGGGCTTGAGATCACTGTACAATCAAAATAATACGGTTGTTGATACTAACTACTGATGCCAAGTCCAATGCAAAAGTTTTGTTTTACATGAGCACATTTTTTGTAAAACCACATAATAGTAAAATCAGAAAATCTGGAAGGGAGAACCTGAGAACCATGATTGGGCGGTCGATTTTATGAGGTAAATTCTCAAATCTTAATACATCGAATTAATCTCTTAGTACTGTAAACTCAAAAATAGAAGTTCTTAAATGTAAGCGTCACAGGAGTACATTCAAAGCATGGTTATGATATACTAAGATCTTTCAGCTACTTCTCTTTAAATTGAAATATCGACAAGCGGTCCTCAACCATAAAATGCATGTTACAATTCTGTTCCATTGAGCTACTGGCACATCAACTACCTGCCAATACATTTTGCAATTTCAGTTGGCTCATAGCCTTGGCCACAAAGACCTCATACAAGTACTAATAATTGCGCAAAAAATATTACAGACTTAAGAAAGCATCTTCCATTTGGGCATATTGATCCGATAAGAAGTCACTAGGTTAAAATTAGTAAAATTACCAGAGAAACTTGAAAATTAAGATTGAAAAGACAAAATTGATGGCTTGTAATGTTATTCGGCTTTCTTGGTTGTTCTCATAAACCCTAAACCCAATAACACACATGTTTCTATGAAAAATATACAAGGGGTTCTGTTCTGCCAAGTATAGAAATAAATATGAACTAAGGGCCTTATTGCATAAACACATACTCAAGAAATTCAAATAAGGGCAATGTTTCATGCTTATTACTATTCTGGTAAAGGAAACCAGCAATCATAAGGGTTTTGTATCAGTTCTGATGATGATTCATGCTCAACTCAGTGCTCAGGTAGTGCATGAATGAATACCAAACATATAACGTCATCATTAGCAATTGATAGGAAATTTATTTGATGCATCTATAACTTCAAAAGTACCAAAAATGCCCTTCTGTCAAAGACTGCTGAATCAGAGGGCATAAATCATGGTTCCGTCAAATCCAATCTTACAAACATGTGACTCCTTGCCAAGCAGTTTAGACCTAACTTTCATATTTATTGGATTTTTGAGCTATTTTTTATGTATTTTTGAATCTCACGTTTTTAGTTTTCTTTTATGTTCCTTTTTTTTTTCTGTTTATTTCCTGTACTGCATGAGTCCACGGTACAAAACCCCCACCAGATAGAATCCAAAAAATAACTAAATAAAACATGCATGTAGATTACCTTTTCATGAACATTTACAGTAAAGAAATTAGAAAATGGTGCAGTAAATTGGCCAGTACAAAAATCACAAATCAGGTTGTCAGGAAGTGGTAAAATGCTGAGCTAACTGGAACAAAACCTCACAGAAAACTAATAAATAAAATTTATAAAAATGTGAAATTAAAATATGAAGTATTTAACAAGGTTTAGAAGACATTTTTAAACTAAAGCCACCTTGACATTCAGAATATCATAAGCATAAAATGACAAATCTGGCTGTCAAAACCCATAGCACAGGCAGTCTGTGTACTATGGACTGAAATCAGGACCTCCACCCGCCATCTGGACATAAAAATTGACACAAATGCTCCTCTAACAGTAATTCAGCTTATGAATTGAAAGGTAGAAAAAGTTCATCCGGTACCATTGTTCTCAATAAAATAAAATAAAGGGTGAAAATGCAAATGACCAAGATCCAACCTCAACTACTGGTTGATAACCCCCTTACAGAAATATGAACTTGAATTTCTCAAATCCAATCCCTAAGACCCTTAAAACCATGTTGCAAAATTCAATTTTTTGTCAGCTGGAAAGGAACTTAAAAAGTGCTTAAGTACCAAACTAACATAAAAGACAGATAAAATCTGTAATGAATTACTGGTATATGGAAATGCAGCAATTCAGTGACTAAACCCTTTTAAGAAGCAGGTACAAAAAAATTCAACCTCAGTTCTTACAATTATAAGAAAATTTGAAAGGCAGAATCTCATTTATGTACTAGAACCCTAGAGTTTTGTATGTTACAAAAATTAGATAGGAACTCAAGGCATCCATGGTATGACCTTAATTTTGTACTTTGTTTTTTGTTAACAGAGATGAAAGACTGAGGAGGAAAAATATGTTTTTTTGATATGATCTATTTGTTACTATTTTAAGATCCTATTTATATTACAAAATATATAACCGTTGGGTCATTCATTGTTTGCTACTTTTAGTACAGTATACCGTTTGATTTTATTTTCTAAGAGACCTATTGCATTTTTACATAAAAAATCTTGATTTATGCTGAAATATAATCTGAGATTATTTTTCATCAAAGTTGGTTCAAGTTCAAATCCAGTAGCTCCCAAGTCTTCCTATAAAATATGTGGCCAAGAATGCATTCAAGCCCCAACCAACTTGCAAATTATAAAATGGAGAACCAGGTTGAGCCAAGCCCATGCAGAAATGAAAAGATAAAATGTGGACTCATTACTTCATTATAGAGAAGAAATAATGTAAATAACGATAACAATTTCGATTTTGAGTAATAAAAGAAACTACCCACAAAATGTTTTCTTAAACAAAGATTTTATTTCGTTTGATATACCCAAATTAAGATTCTACGAAACAGGTCCTAGTACATAAATTATATACTTATAGGCAATGCAATGAACCGTTCAATGATTGGTTTCAAAACATAGCAACAGAACAAATACCGGAAGAATTCAAAGGCTCCGTCGAAAAATATAAAGAATAAGAAGCAAGTGGCAACATGAATGCTTTCACACAAGTTGAAGCAAAAGATCAAAAGAGAAGCTCTGCTTACGTTGTCCTGCTGACGCCAGCACCTGAAGTAACATCTTCCAAAAAGCACCTTAATTAAATACAAAATCCTATTTAAACCAGCCTTATCTTGTCCTTGTATCCCTTGACCTCACAGTGAAAAACGAATTGGTTTCTGTTGGCCGGAGTTAAAATTTTGAGATTTGAATATAATTCAGAAATAATTCAGTACGCAAAGAAAGTTAAAAAAAAAAAAAATTACGAAAAAATTCTGAAATAAATTTGGCATTTTTTTCACATTTTTATTGCGGATAATTCGTAATTCGTGTTTTATTCGTGAATAAAACGTATTATATATTTTTTAGCGTTTTATTTTGAGTTCGGTTCAGTAACGCACAAAAAATAAATGATCCGCAAATAAAACACGAATTTCTCATGAGTCTTGTCACTATGCTTGACCTTCATGAAACATATACCACGCAATCAGACATACAGAGCACACATCGATATTCGGTAAATCAATTTACAATCCTACCCTCTGTTCTTAATCAATTTGCTATCCTTGTGTCTCCATACACTAGGTGAACTGGAAGCTAATTGTAGGTTATGGTTAATTCAGTGTATCTACGATGTAGCATATCAGTAAGAATAAGACAAATGTGCGTACAAAAAAAATAATCACTATATCTATATCATTACAATTAAGTATGAATAACTAAGTTTGTATATACATGATGCACATGCATATGATTAGAGACACTCGTTGTCTCATCTCAAGTAACAATTTAGTTTGCAATTTTTTGCATGAATAAACTCGTGTACGGCTTTTCAACCAAAAAAATAATAATTGTAAGTTATGGTTGGTGTGGGGGACATTTCGCCCATGCATGTGCTCTGTAGGTGCGTTTTCTCGGAAGGGGCACTGTCCACATTCCTATCGGATCTGATAGGCTTTTGTAATAGAATTTAATTTACATGAGCTTGAACATCCGAATTTTTTATTAATAAGAATATAAATAAAAAAATATCGGTTTTGGAAAACATTTTGGGTAAAATTTAAAAACTAGGAAAACCGTGATTTTTGACAACATCCTCTGGATGTGATTTTTGAAAATGGCCAAATTAACGAAACATAATTAGCATTAAGTAACACGTTTAAAAAAAACACTGTAGCTGATCGTTATGAACAATAACGGCCAGCTACAGTGATTTTTTTCAAAATTGAACTGAACTGAATTGAACTAAAAATAATAATAATAATTTTTTTTTAAAACCGATATTTTTTTATTTATATTTTTATTAATAAAAAATTCGGCTTGAACACGCCCATGTGGCATGTGTTATATATATTGCATTTTCGGGGGAGACACACCGATTCCGGTAGGTTTAATTGTAATTGAATTTAATTTACGTCAGTTAATCAAACCAAGTGTGTGCATTACCCCAAACATCTTTATTTTTAATTTTAGTTAGTAAATTGTTCAAATTATTTAGTTAATTGTTAATAGTATATATATAGCTCTTAGTTATAGAACTATATTTATCTTCTTCTTTTTTGAGATATTGTTAATAGAGAACTATATTTATCAAGAGGAGGGATCGAGTTATAAGAAATTTGAACTACAACAACAATTTTTTTCATTTTCAAAATTCAAACCGTCGGTCCAAACTGTTCAACATAATTATCTAAATAAAATGTGCTTCGAGATCAAATTTTATATTTTTTTGAATTTGTTTACTATTTATTAAGTATTTTACAAAAACTAGTCAAATTCAGATCATTGAATTTTGTATCTATTTTAATAAATAGTAAAAAAATTCAAAAAAAATGTAAAATTTGATCTGGAAGTACATTTTATTTAGATAATTATGTTGAACGAATTGGATCGATGATTTGGACTTTTAAAATGAAAAAAATCGTTGATATAACTTTGTTGTAACTCAAAATTGTTGTAACTTGATTCCTCCTAATTTTATATTCCTATTTTTTGTTTTCCATCTTAGAAATATATGACAGTTAACTATCAAATTTATAAAGAATACTGTCATGATTATAGGATAGGATTTCCTTCCAAAATTAGGCAAACATGTAATAAGGAAAACTTAGAAATAAAGATTGATCGAAGTAATTGCAACCATTGTGTTGGAAACGTTAATTAACGAAATGTAGAATAAAATATGAATCCAATAATTAGTTTCTAGATATACCGATCAACCTGTTTTATTATGAAGGATTAATTTGAGGTTGTGATGCACTGATGGAACATTCTAATGTATTTCAGATCAATAAATAGATCAATCCTGAATCTTTGATTCAAAAAGACGATATCGTGTAATTAAGCAAAATTGTAAAATTGCCAATATTTTATCAGTTGTGATAATGCAGAACAGCAAAAGTCTCTAATAATGATAATACGCTCGTGTTATCGTGTAGTATATATACTGAACTTATTTTCACCTCAAAAATTTGGAATAAGTAAAAAAGAAATGGGTGAAATTATCATCGGAGAGGAAATACTCAAACCTATAAAAAAAACAAAATAGTCAAATACAGAACAAATTCTCTTCAAATTGTTTCTATATATTAACCTTATTGCTAAATATGCAAAATCAAAGAAAATAAGTAATTTATCTTATAAATACATTATAGTACAATTCAGATTGTATATTGAGATTTGAGATTCTGAAACTCTGTCCCTCCGTCTTTTATATAAAGCAAGTATTTGAAATATGTTTTTTACGAGGAGAATATTGACATTTAAAAAGAAAAATTCAGCCCGAGAGCATATTTAATATATTTTTCGAGAATATTAATAAAAAAAAAGCGTACAAACAGAATTGTTTGATTGGGAAATATATATACAATCTTGTTTACGCTTAAGCTATTTAGTATAAGTTATATTTACAAATTTAAATGCGCAGACAATAATCATTGACTTTCTCACATCTAAGTTGCATAAATTCGTTGCTCTATTTTCAAATTTTAAAAATAAATCCAAAGATGTATATATCAAGCATGATGATTTCAGATGGTACGGTCTCTAATTTACCACGTCTTATTGATTTATGACTGTTTTTATCATGTAATTCAAGTTAAACTAGACTTCCAAAAAAATAAAAAATAAATTGCTACGGTTTTCTCTTTTTGTAAATTAACTTTGCTCCAACCGTTGTTTTTTTTACCGGTGCTTCTTAATAACCGGTGTTTTCTTTTTGGCAAATTCTTCCATGGACCCAAGGACCTATTTGTAAAATGAACATATCTTTATTTTCAAAGTTCAAACAGTCGATCCGAACCGTTTATCTTGTTCTCCATATTAATATGTGCTTGGAGACCAAATTTTACATTTTTCTGAATTTTTTTACCATTTATTAAGATGGGTACAAAAAATATCAAATTCAGACCATTGAATTTTGAACCATCTTAATAAATAGTAAAAAAATTCAGAAAAATGTAAAATTTGGTCTCCAAGCACATATTAATATGGAGAACAAGATAAACGGTTCGGATTGACTGTTTGAACTTTGAAAATAAAGATATGTTCATTTTACAAATAGGTCCTTGGGTCCATGGAAGCATCACTCATTACCGGAAAGTCTGTTTAAAATCAGTAAAAAAAAATTTCCGGTTTGGATAGATTTTAAATTCCGGCGTAGAGGGAGATATTTTTGAAATTAATAAAAATTTCGGATTGATTTTAGTATTTTAAGTTTTGTGAATCTCAAGAGAAGGGCGCTTATTGTTAGAGTTTTACTTTCTGCTACGTCCATTGTTATTACAAAAAAAAAAAAAAAATTCAGTTTTCACCAATATTCTAGAGCTACTTCAATTTTACTCTACTTAAAAAGATTAACTAGTACTGTATTAATTGAGGTCCTCACCTCAAATTTCCTTCCAAGTCAAAAAGTAAATTGTTAAAAGAGAGCTAACTTAATAATTTAGCTAGATAAAAATAATAAAAAAAACTATAAAGAATATTCAAATAATGATTTCTGAGGAGTTGAAATAATGATTTTCAAACAATGATATCTGATTTCTGACGATGAATTGAGCCTCATCCCCCCATGACACACAATTTGACATCACCTGACAGCTTCTGCTATGATTTTTCAGAAAAAAAAAATATATTTATATTTGGTTTTTCGACCTACATGCAAATTTCCAGGCTAGTAGGGTCCACAATAATAATTTCTCGTATAAAAACAGCCGAATTTTTAATTAATGAGAAAATAATAAATTAATTATCGTGATTGGGGAACGTTTTCGTCTGATTATCAAAAATGGAAAAACCGTTGTTTTAAACAACAGCCAGAGGACATGATTTTAAACAGCGGCCAAATTAGTGTTACGCGGGTTAAGAGAAAAAGTAATTAGCATGGCCGTGATATTTGGCAATAGCAGAGATGCAGTGCCAAAAAAAAAAATATGAAGCCGTGATTCTTACCAATGACCAGCTCCGAAATACTAGCTTTCCATAAATATTTTCTTGTCGCTGTCCCGAAAACCTCTACTAGTCTGTAGATTGTAGCGCTACTAATATAATTTATATCTGTCTCTCTCTCTCCCGTGATTTTTATTCATGCCCACTGTTCAATATAATTCTACAACTCTGTCCACCAAAATTAAATTCTATTAAAACTATCCAAACCGGCTATTAATCCGCCGGTTTTTTTTTTTTTTTTTTTTGGAAAAAGTTGCATTTTTTATTTTTTTATAAAGTTTTAGAAATTTTTGATATGTTTCTTTGAAAGTAGATAGAAATATATATAATTTAGTTTATTAGAAGGACTGAAACAAATAATCCGAATCAATATTTTTCAGATCAGGTTTTTTGTGGTTGTAAGAAAAATAAAAAATTTTCATTGTGTATTATTGGAAAAAAATAAAAATTCTTTGAATCTGAATTATTGATCCCAGTTCAAAAGTCAATTCTAGGTAAATATAGAGAATATAATGGTCTTTCTATTTTTGAAAAAATAAAAAAATTTCCGCAACTTCGTGATCATTAAAAAAATGTTTTAATCTGAGTCATTCGTTGTTTTAATCAATATAATTTTTGCATCAAAAAGTGTGCATTCTGCATCAAAAATCTTGCATAATATATAAAATAAGTTAAAGAAAAGTTGGCGTTTTAATCTGATATAACTCTAGCATCAATAATTGTGCATTCTGCATCAAAAATCGTGCATAATATATAAAATAATTTAAGAAAAGTTGCCGCAACTTTGAATCTGAGTCGTTCGTTGTTTTAATCTGATGCAGAATTTTGATGCAGAATTTTTGATGTAGAATGCACGTTTTTTTATGCGAGAATTATATCAGATTAAAACAACAAACGACTCAGATTCAAAGTTGCGGCAACTTTTCCTAAATTATTTTATATATTATGCATGATTTTTGATGTAGAATACATGATTTTTGATGTGAGAATTATATTAGATTAAAACAATGAAGGACTCAGATTCAAAGTTGCGGCAACTTTTTTTAAATTATTTTATATATTATGCACGATTTTTGATGCGAGAATTATATCAGATTAAAACAACGAACGACTCAGATTCAAAGTTGCGGCAACTTTTCTTAAATTATTTTATATATTATGCACGATTTTTGATGCGATAATATATTAGATTGAAACAACGAACGACTCAGATTCAAAGTTGCAGCAATTTTTCTAAAATTATTTTATATATTATGCACGATTTTTGATGCAAGAATTATATTAGATTAAAACCGGCAACTTTTCTTAAAATTATTTTATATATTATGCATGATTTTTGATGCAAAATGCACATTTTTTGATGCGAAAATTATATCAGATTAAAACAACGAAGTTGCGGAAATTTTTTTATTTTTTTCAAAAATAGAAAGACCATTATGTTTTCTATATTTACCTAGAAGTGATTTTTGAACCGGAATCAATAATTCAGATTTAAAAAACTTTTTTTTTTTCTAATAATACATAATGAAATATTTTAATTTTTCTTACAGCCTCGAAAAACCCGATCTGAAAAATATTGATCCGGGTTATTTGTTTCAATCCTTCTAATAAACTAAATTATATATTTTTCTATTTAATTTCAAAGAAACATATCAAAAATTTGTAAAACTTTAATAAAAAATAAAAAATGCAACTTTTTCCAAAATAAAAAAAAGGGACCAGTGGATTAATAAACGATTTGGATAGTTTTAATAGAATCTAGTTTTGATGGACAGAGTTGTCAAATTATATTAAACAGTGAGTATGAATAAAAATCACGGCTCTCTCTCTTGGGTCTTCACTCCACACGGATTTTTTTTTTATTTAACACCCGAAAAAATCGGAATTAAATAAAAACCACTCTATTGCGGTTTGTGTCACAAATACCACCCCCGCACAAGGGCTGTGCGCACCCGAAAAACGGGCACGCACAAGACTTTGGCGCACCCAAAGTGTGGGTCCACGGGAGAGTTCGCGCACCGGGTCCGCGCAACAAATTGGCGCACCAATCGGGTCCGCACAAGGCTTGTGCGCATCCGCCCCTGGCGCTATAAAGGCCTCTTGCGCACCCGATTTTATCCAGATCGGATGCGCACAATGCTTTTGCGGATCCCCTTTTGTCCAAATCCGGTGCGCCGAGTGGTCTGCGGATGAGTTTTATTGGGTGCGCACAACCCTTGTGCGGATCCGTGTTTCCGGGTGCGCACAACCCTTGTGCGGGGTGGTATTTGTGATACAAACCCCAACCGAGTGGTTTTTAATTAATTCGGATTTTTCTAAATAAAAAAAAAATCCGCACTCCACAGACACAGGGGCGAAAAAGAAACAAAAACAAAAACAAAAGAGAAAATAATTAAAAATTAAATAAAGAAAATTGAGAAAAAAGAAGAAGAAGGAAAATGTGTTGGGGTAGAGAGGTAGGCTGGCGATGAAGCGAACAACAAGCATGAAGTTCTCCTTCGACCCATCGCCTGTCCGCGTGGATGCCTCTCAGCCATTGGATCCAGCGATGGTGCGCCAGAGAGTGGCGGAGGCAGGGGCGGAGCCAGCCTATTCCGGAGGTGGCAGCCGCCCCCCTTGGATTTCGAGGTTTAGTGCAGATTTATCGGTTCCAACTGGCTTTGCCTCCCTGGAAATTTTTTTGCCCGCCTCTAAATGTTTAATTGGTAATTCGAGTTAAATTTATAGTTAAAAATAAAATAAATTTCTTGAAATATGATTGGTAATTATAATTATATGTCATAATATCATAAATTACAAGTCAGATCATTACAAAGTATAAGTTAAAGCATCAAATACTTAATTAGTTAATGGGTTTAAATCCGATTAGCTATTTAAACCCGATTCGATATTTGTTTGCCCCCTCCTGATGAAAATTCTTGATCTGCCCCTGGGCGGAGGCGAGGAGGTTCGGAGGAGCAGGTTCAGAGGTTCGAATGTTCGGAGGAACAGGGTCTTTTTCTCAATTTTCTTTATTTCATTTTTAATTATTTTCTCTTTTGTTTTTATTTTCTTTTTCTTTTTCGCCTCTGTGTCTGTGGAGTGAAGACTGAAGAGATAGAGAGACAGATATAAATTATATTAGTAGCGCTACAGTCTACAGACTAGTAGAGATTTTGGGGACAGCGACAGGGAAAGTATTTATGGGAAGAAAATATTTCGGAGCTGGCCGTTGATAAGGATCACGGACTCATAATTTCTTTTTACGTTGCATCTCTGCCGTTGTCAAATATCACAGCCACGCTAATTATGGCTGCTGTTTAAAATCACGTCCTCTGGCCGTTGTTTAAAACAGTGGTTTTCCAACTTTTGATAATCAAGACGAAAACGTTCTCCAATTACGATAATTAATTTATTATTCTCCCATTAATTAAAAAATTCGGCAAAAACAGAGTAGAATTTATTGGAGACATGTGCTCTTGTTTTCCAGTAGGACGAAGACTTAAAAGAGTAGACCGATAAATTAATTTCAAAAATATATTTTTGTGGACATTATTTTTTGTCCAATTTTTTTTTGAAATTATTTTATAATTATATGTAATATTTGGAAATTATAAGGTTTAAATTGCAAAACAGAAAGTGCAAAGAAAAGAAAGAAAAAAAAGGGACCTACGTGGCACTTATGCCACGCGGCTCATGTGGGTTGTCCCCCTCCCTTATCAAACCTAGCTCTTTAACTCTCTCTCTCTCTTTACCGTTTCAAAACAGAAAAAAAGAAAAAGAGAAGAGAAAAGAAGAGAAAAATGAAAGAGAAAAAGGAAAAGAAAATAGAAATATTCTGATAAATATCTTGATGCTGATTGTTATTTGATTATGGGTCTGATTGAAATTCTGACTACGTCGCATTGATTCTGAACAGTAGTTGTAACTCGAATTGGACTTCTGAGTCGATCGCTATCAGGTAACCGGACTTCTCTATAATTTGTATTTTCGATTTTTTTGATTGAATTGAATTCTGAATTGGGTATTGGATTATGAAGGCATATTTAACGGGATAGCAGGTCTGTGGTTCGAATCTGAATTGTGAAATAATATGATTCTGTGAATTATTTTATTAGATAAATAATTAAAGTAAAGCTTTTGAACTTATGAAATATAAGTCAATGCAATTGAAACCTTCGGTTGTAGCCTTCGGAATTAGTACAGGAAATGAGAAATTCAAAAGAAGGATAAATATACTAACTTGGGCTTTGTCTGAAAATACAGGACTGTTGAATTTGGACTAAAGAAAAGAAATGTATTGAAACTTTTTGAATAAATATGGATTTTAGGACCGGTTTAATTAGAATTGGTTAATAAAATGATAAACCAGTTAATCTACACATACCATTAATTTAGATTGAGTACTTTATTAATTAAACATGACTAGAGATGATTATAAATGAGTTTCATAATATATGTGCAAGTAAATTTAATTGGTGTCACACATCACAGTATGGATTTGAAAAGTAAATATAAGATATTTACATACCGAAATGATTAAAGATATATACATGAGGTTTAACATAGATATATCTAGACTCTTATGCTTATAAAAATATTACTAATATTGATTAGAATGTGCATGCTATTATTAACGTAGACATGATTACAAAAGAAACGGATGAGACAGATTGTTCAGGAAGACCAAACTGCTAGTGATCTCATATGTTGCCCTACAATATCAGGTGCGAGGTTATTGGATTAGTCTGAGATTCATAACTAGGAATTAAATCGTAACTCTCTGTGCATTTTGAATATTAATTGACTGCATTGACTGAACTGTTGTATCATATGCATAGCCTAATAAAAGTGAAACTGAATTACAGGAAAGTACGTATGTTCACTGTCATGTTGATATTGTGTATCGATTGATTGATTCTTATTTCAAATGATTGATTGATACTACAGTGACTGAATTGATTGAATATTGAATATTGTAATTCTTGAACCTCTATATAAAGGAGAAAAATGATTAATATATCGTAAAGTCTAGCTACTAGACTTTATTCCAGAACCCTTATGCTCATATGGTGAATGGCCCCAAGTTGGGTAGGGGATATTGAATAAATATGAATTATGACTGTAAGACTAATGAACTGTGGTAACTGTCTTATCAATGATTTTCTTTCCGATAATGACAGTATTGTGATATTGATTTCGTATTATTTATGTTAACCGATTGTCAGAATAGTTAGAACTGTTTTGTCATCGATTTTTTTTTTGATACTGACGATATTGAGATATTTATTCTATATTGTTTCCATTACCAAATTGTTAGGATGGATAGAACAGTATAAGTCCTAACACGATGGATAGTTGTTATGGTATCTGTCAGTATTACCAGACTAGCAATTGTGAAGGTAAGAAACCAAATGTTACCAGACTTTATGGTTTAAAGGATGTAGACCCAAACTCGAATAATTCTTACAGTTCTGATTTATTTATGATATTTCTGTTGTTCAATTGGATATTGTTACGAACTCTCTTTCTGGTCTATTAACGTTATCTCTGATGTGAAAAAAAAATTAACTGATATGAAAATGAATTGATATAGAAAGTGCACTGGAGACTGTAAGGATTTATTGAGGGTAAATAATGCAATGATAGTTAAATACGATAAACATTGACTATTACAAGTATGATACTATTGTTAATGAATTAGTTAATGAATGTGAAAGTGTAATACTGATGATTGATTTTAAGAATCAATGATAAATGTATGTTTATATGAAAATATTCTATATACTAGATCGTATCATAATGATTCGCCTTATTAATTGTAAATTGTAAGGAATTGATAGATCAGCATATACATATGAAATAATTGATTGTCAAAATATATTGAATATACAAGTACACTGGAATGGTTAAATTGCACATTGTATATATTGTGGGTGATTTTTCAAGGGTTAAACTGAATTTTCAAAGTAATCACCTTGACACAGACTTCTGATCTCTAAATCTATCTCAGATTTTCATTTGATTCCTCCTGAAATTGTATTCTTAGTTCCTGATTGTGGTATTGGTTCTGAACACTGATATTAGTATTGGTATTGTTCTTATTTTTCTGAAATGGATTGTAATCTGTATAGGATCAAATTGTAAAAGTTAAAGCCTAGTGTGGTACTTTATATGAGGTTCTCTGATTAGATCTTATCGGGACAACCGAATTGAAAATTTTAATTTAATTAAAAGATTGACAGTATTGTGATATTGATTTCGTATTATTTCTGTTAACCGATTGTCAGAATAGTTAGAACTGTCTTATCATCGATTTTCTTTCTGATACTGACGATATTGAGATATTGATTCTATATTGTTTCCATTACCAAATTGTCAGGATGGATAGAACAGTATAAGTCCTAACACGATGGATAGTTGTTATGGTATCTGTCAGTGTTACCAGACTAGAAATTGTAAAGGTAAGAAACCAAACGTTACCAGACTTTGTGGTTTAAAGGATGTAGACCCAAATCCGAATAATTCTTACAGTTCTGATTTATTTATAATATTTCTGTTGTTCAATTGGATATTGGTATTGAATATTTGCATTCGTCATTTTAAAATGAACTGTTAATTTCTCGTGCGGTGATTTCATTATGAATATGGATTTTCTTCGAATTTAATAATCTGAGTGGCAATCAGAAATAATTTATTATTTCTCACTTGTTTCCCCTTGTGGGTTACAGGTTTATTAGACGAAGATTGAGGAACGCTTTTGGAATTGTAATTGACAGCAAGGCCACCTAAAGATATGAACTTTGAGATTATTTTATCTGACATGGTGCAGAAAATTCATCTTGCATCACCCACTGTAAAATGTCAAATAAATATTGTAAATAAATTGAAATGTGGAAAAATAATGGATACTATTGGCAATGCATAAAAAGATCCATGCCTTGTGTTATGTGAATTGAAATGGAAAGCACACACGGTAGGTCCGTCGCACCTCCGAGATCGGGGGTGTGACAAAGTTGGTATCAGAGCATGGTTTTGCAGTGCCAATAATCCATTAGCTGTCAAGTGAACGTCAGTGAGATCGTATTATGTTATTAGTATTGTTACGAACTCTCTTTCTAGTTTATTAACGTTATCTCTGATGTGAAAAAAATTAACTCATATGAAAATGAATTGATATAGAAAGTGCACTGGAGACTGTAAGGATTTATTGAGGGTAAATAATGCAATGATAGTTAAATACGATAAACGTTGACCATTACAAGTATGATACTATTGTTAATGAATTAGTTAATGAATGTGAAAGTGTAATACTGATGATTGATTTTAAGAATCAATGATAAATGTATGTTTATATGAAAATATTTTATAGACTAGATCGTATCATAATGATTCGCCTTATTAATTGTAAATTGTAAGGAATTGATAGATCAGCGTATATTGAATATACAAGTACACTGGAATAGTTAAATTGAAATAATTGATTGTCAAAGTATATTGAATATACAAGTACACTGGGATAGTTAAATTGAACATTGTATATATTGTGGGTGATTTTTCAAGGGTTAAATTGAATTTTCAAAGTAATCACTTTGACACAGACTTCTGATATCTGAATCTATCTTAGATTTTCATTTGATTCCTCCTGAAATTGTATTCTTAGTTCCTGACTGTGGTATTGATTCTGAACATTGATATCAGTATTGGTAGTGTTCTTATTTTTCTGAAATGGATTGTAATTTGTATAGGATCAAATTGTAAAAGTTAAAGCCTAGTGTGGTACTTTATATAAGGTTCTCTGATTAGATCTTATCGGGACAACTGAATTGAAAATTTTAATTTAAAAGATTGAGATAGAGAATAATAATCAAAGTTAATTGAAATGGGAAATTTACAAGAAAAAAATATTGAAAATTTCTAAAAATAAATACTGATCCCTATTGACCGTCATATAGTAGAGAAAGGGATGGATATTGATCGTCCTAGAGGAATAATGTTGATCATTCGGAATAATAATGCATAGTGTTATCATTATACTAATTTTTATAGATTGACAGAAGAAATTATTTGAGCATATAAATTATGAAATTGTTTGGTGATTGACAAATGAATTGATTTAATATTATTAAAAAAAAAGTTTGTTTCTAATTGAAAAGAAAAAAAAAAGTACAATTAATCTTTAAAATTATATTGTATATGTATCGATTTTTCTTTTGATTGGATTGACTTTTCATGAGTTTATTGGTTTACAGGGCTCTGGCATTCATTATTAGTACTAGTTGCATATTAATTAATAATTCTACATGTGTATATAAAATAAACAGGTGATGCTAATATGCAAATTGAAAATGTACTTACGGAAATTGTAAATGTTATTTGAACAATTGAATTTAAAAGAAATTATCAAAGTTATTTGTAGTGATGTGTAGGCAAATGATATTTATAATAAGTTTGAATATCGTTGTAACAATTTTAGTAGGTTCGCGGGTCTGAGATTTAAGAGTATTGACTAAAATCCTAAGTGATGCATGGATTCATTATTGTATATTAGAATGTATAACTGAAATTTTAATAGAATTTTGATAAGTATTTCAAGAAGCATAATGGGTTAATACCTAATCGAGTTATTATGGCACTCAATATTAATTATCATATTAGCAACTATGTTTTAATAAATACTTAATGTTGCATACTGGTTTAAAGAAATATGAAATATGTGAATACTACAAGAAAATAAAAAAAAATGATGATTTTGAAAGAAGATAAAATTGTTTATAGTTAAAAAGAAATTGACAATTAGTCAATAATCTGAAAGAAATAAATTTATACTACATTGAATATGATTTTTGAGGAATTTATTGGTTAAAGGGATTTATTTTTATTTTCATTGGATCTGATTTTTGAGAGATTTATTGGTTTAAGGGATCTTTGCAAATTATTTTTTCTAATGTTATAAGTTGTGTAGCAATTAATGTTCGTGTAATTATAGATATTAACAAAAAGAACATCGGAATACAAGCATAGTATTAATGACAACAAATAAGAAAAAGAAGAAGAAAATATATTCTTGAATATATAAAATTATGTGACAGTTTTTGGGTATTTACAAATAAATGGATATATTTGAAAACATTAATAATTGGTATTAAGGAACAATTTACTTCTAGTAAAAGAAATACTGAGCAACTTTAATATTACTTTGCATAGGTATGAAAAGATTTTCTTGATTGAATATGATTTTTTTTCAAGGGGCTTTTTTTTTTTCCTGTTGGGACTGGATGTTTACCAATTTAATATCCACATTTATATATAAATACAGTTTGTTGGTAGTAACTGCACAGTGTTTGTTAGTTTCATTGCAATACCCACATTTGTGAGATGGAAATAAAAAAAAATAATATTTTGTGACCCATTGAATGTAAAGGACTACTGAAATTTAATTTCATTATCGTCTAAATTAATGATATTAGGATTTTGACTGAAACTCTAATTTTTATGTAGATTGATTATTGTAAGTTGAGGTACATTTTGATACTGAGTATAAATATGATAATACTGAAATCTAAAATAAAGGGGCTAAGAAACAATTGTTCTGAAAGTTTCAAATAATAATTGATAAATTACATATTTGTAAAATGTTGACCAATCAAT
This sequence comes from Carex cristatella, assembly GCA_024447775.1. Lineage (NCBI taxonomy): Eukaryota > Viridiplantae > Streptophyta > Magnoliopsida > Poales > Cyperaceae > Carex > Carex cristatella. The sequence goes on along the minus strand of JAJHPF010000008.1, from coordinate 4,947,891 downwards.
AGGATGATAATAATTGTTGTCCTGATAAGTCATCTTCTTAGTCAATCTGTACGAGGTTGTAGTCTCTCTTTATAAATGTGAGATGAATTCTTTTGAAATGATTTTGTTTCTATTGTGTTCTTCATGTTCAAATATTTATTCATGTACTTATTATTGTTATCTTGATATTGGTATCAGTTAAATGCTGACGCTCTTTCCTCACATGAATCAAAGGAAATGGATAATGGAATAATATAGTAACCTATATTGTACTCAATGTTTTTAAATAATGATAAAAATGTACTAATGCGATATGTTAATTAGACCATTATGATTACATATATTGATTTAGTACAGGATTAACCGAAATGCAATTTACCTGTAATGGGATATATTGGAATATATTTTATTGTTATAATTGCATAAATTGTTATAAATAAATTGTTTTATTTTTGACAAAATATGGAGATTGGGACAAAATTGACTGATCATCAGTTGTTTATTCTTTCTTCTTTTACTGATCACCAAAAAAGTTAAAAAAAAAAAAAAAAAACTTGATAATTATGATACGTGTTGTATGATTTTCTATAGAACTATTTTTTGTTCGACTACAATAAGGTATAATTTGAAAATATTGAATGAAATATCAATATGCATATTTTAATCAATACTATCATTAGTTGAATGAAATATTATGAGTCTAAGTAATGATATTAGAGTGTGCAGCGGAAGCATGATGATTTTCAACTGATGATAGTATTGTTTAAAATATGCATATTGATTTGAATTTTGAGGACGGAATTCTTTTTAAGTGGAGAATAATTGTAACATCTGATAAATTTTTACATTATTTTTGAAATTATTTTAGAATTATATGTAATATTTGAAAATATAAGGTTTAAATTGCAAAACAGAAAGTGAAAAGAAAAGATAAAAAAAGACCTACATGGCACTTGTGCCACGCGGCTCATGTGGGTTGTCCCCCTCCCTTATCAAACCTAGCTCTTTAACTCTCTCTCTCTCTCTCTCTCTCTCTCTTTATCGTTTCAAAACAGAAAAAAAGAAAAAGAGAAGAGAAAAATGAAAGAGAAAAAGAAAAAGAAAAAGAAAATAAAAATATTCTGATAAATATTTTGATGCCGATTGTTATTTGATTATGGGTCTGATTGAAATTCTGACTACATCGCATTGATTCTGAATAGTAGTTGTAACTCGAATAGGATTTCTGAGTCGATCGCCATCAGGTAACCATATTTCTCTATAATTTGTGTTTTCGATTTGTTTGGTTGAATTGAATTTTAGATTTGAATATTGGATTATGAAAGGATATTTAATGGGATAACAGGTCTGTAGCTCAAATCTGAATTGTTTGAATTGTGAAATAATATGATCCTGTGAAATGTTTTATTAGATAAATAATTAACGTAAAGCTTTTGAACTTATGAAATATAAGTCAATGCAATTGAAACCATTGGTTGTAGCCTTCGGAATTAGTACAGGAAATGAGAAATTCAAAAGAAGGATAAATAAGCTGACTAACTTGGGCTTTGTTAGAAAATATAGGGCTGTTGGATTTGGACTAAAGAAAAAAGAAATGGATTGAAACTTTTTGAACAAATATGGATTTTAGTCTGAGATTAGTTTGAGATTCATGACTAGAAATTAAATCGTAACTCGCTGTGCATTTTGAATATTAATTGACTGCATTGACTGAACTGTTGCATCATATGCATAGTCCAATAAAAGTGAAACTGAATTACAGGAAAGTATGTTGACTGTCATGTTGATATTGTGTATCAATTGATTGATTCTTATTTTAAATGATTGATTGATACTACAGTGACTGAATTAATTGAATATTGAATACTGTAATTCTTGAACCTCCATATAGTGGAGAAAAACGATTAATATATCCTAGCTAGCTACTAGACTTAACTCCGAGACCCTTATGCTCATATGGTGAATGGTCCCAACTGAACCCAGTACCGGTTAGGTAGGGGATATTGAATAAATATGAATTGTGACTGTAAGACTAATGAACTGTGGTAATTGTCTTATCAATGATTTTCTTTCCGATAATGACAGTATTGTGATATTGATTTCGTATTATTTATGTTAACTGGTTGTTAGAATAATTAGAACTGTCTTATCATCGATTTTCTTTCTGATACTGATGACATTGAGATATTGATTCTCTATTGTTTCCATTACCAAATTGTCAGGATGGATAGAACAGTATAAGCCCTAACATGATGGATAGTTGTTATGGTATCTGTCAGTGTTACTAGACTAGAAATTGTAAAGGTAAGAAACCAAACGTTACCAGACTTTATGGTTTAAAGGATGTAGACCCAAACCCGAATAATTCTTACAGTTCTGATTTATTTATGATAATTCTGTTGTTTAATTAAATATTGGTATTGAGTATTTGCATTTGTCATTTTACAATGAACTGTTAATTTCTCGTGCGGTGATATTCATTTTCTTTGAATCCAATAATCTGAGTGACAATCAGCACTGAGAAATAATTTATTATTTTTCAGTCGTTTTCTCTTATGGGTTATAGGTTGATTAGACGAAGATTGAGAAACGCTTTTGGGATTGTAATTGACAGAATGGCTACCTAAATATATGAGATTTGAGATTATTTTATCTGACATGGTGCAGAAAATTCATCTAGCATCACTCACTGTAAAATGTCTGATAAATGTTGTAAATAAATTAAAATGTGGGAAAATAATGGATGCTATTGGCAATGCATAAAAAGATCCATGCCTTGTGTTATGTGAATTGAAATGGAAAATAGACGCGGTAGGTCCGTCGCATCTCCGATATCGAGGGTGTGACAGAAATAGAGCTTAAAAACATATATTTTGTGATTTTAAAGTTCAAACAGTCGATCCGAACCGTTCAACCTAATCTTCATATTAAATTGTACTGAGAGAGCAAATCTTCCATTTTTGAAATAATTATTATTCATTTTGAATTTTTGAAAATTACTATTTTTTATAATCCAAAATTTTCTGAAAAATAGTGGTTCTAAAAATTTGTAAACATAAAGTGAAAGTTTTCAAAAAATATAAAATTTGATCACCAAATACATTTCAATATGAAGATCATGTTGAACACCTCGGATCAACTCTTTAGACTTCAGAAAAAAAAAATATAAATATGACGTAAAGAATACCCTTTACTACATAAAACACAATATCCCAACCTCTCTCTAAAATATAGTACCAATAATTACATAAAACACAATATCCCAACCTCTCTAAAATATAGTACCAATAATTACTATGAAAGACTTGGCACGTTGGCACACCATAATTGGGGTCAGGATAACCCAATTTTTGGGTTTTCGATCGAGGCCGTTTGATTCGAAATGTGTGCTCCATCTCGAATCCGACGCTCCATCTCGTGCGCTCATATCAAATTAGACGGTCACGATTTAAAACTCAAAAATTGAGTTACATTAGTGGATCTCGATTCCCATAATTGAGGCGAACATTTCAATTCCTTATTATATAATACCATACGTCTATACATTTCTTCCTCAATCTCTCATATCAGACACTAGATTAATAAGCTCAAGAATTAATGGCCCAAGCTCCAACTGAGCCTAAGCGCCCACTGATGCCATTAGAACTTCTGAAGGCAGCTATTAATGGCAACAGGGAAGAATTGAATAAGCTACTTCCGGGATTGAACAATGAAGGGGAAGACCGTCACCGTCATGTGAAGGTACCTATTGATGAGGAAGAGGCACCAATGGAGTCCTCTGTCTGTCTGATAAGAAGCTCAGCAGGTAATTAATATTTTTTTGTCTAAATAAGAGAATGGCATTGAGTTTAAGTAGGGGTGTAAATACGTGTTGTGCGTGACTAGTTACGCTGTAACTTCAGTCATGCTATCATAGTATGTGATCAGTTATATTGTGACTACACGCGTCGTATTTAGATGTAACTACTCTTGTTTATCATGTTTGGTCAAGCATGTTTAACAATTTTTTTCATAATTAAGTTCGTTGATTCAAAATTCAGAATTATATCAAAATTTAACGATCTTTATTACGCATGACTCGACCAAATAACGTGCCCTGTTGTGCCAATTTCATGAAAAATGGTCCCTACAAGGGAGATAGAAGTCATGGCATGTGACCGGCACACGTGTCGTGCCATGCCGTGACGTATCTAATCACATCGTCATTATTTTACATTCCTAATATCCAAGGGCGGAACTAGAAATTTTAAATAGGGGTGGCTCAAAAATAAAATATAAAAATATGTAATGTGTGGAAGGTGGAATTTGAACTCAAGATTTCTCACTTCCCAACGAGCAATTTAAATCAGAAACTTTGATCAATTAAAAAAAAAAAATACTTTCGTAATCAACATATAAAAAAATTATAAACATTAATTTATCAACCATTTATATTAACTTATATAATATAATACAAACATTCATATGATTTGTTCTTTTTTTTTTTTACGTCTCTTTTCTAAATGACGGAAAATCCTACTAAAAATATAGAATTTTTTCTAAGATCTTAAAAATCCATATCCGAGATCAAATTTGTATATTATATCTTGTAATCTTTCTTTTAATCTCAAAAGGTCTTTTTAAGAAAATCGGAGAAAGGGGTGAAGAGTGAATGAAGGTAAAAGGTTACTCTTAGAAAATAATTCGGAACTCGCATGTGGGTTTTTAAGATCTTAGAAAATAATTCAATATTTTTAGTAGGATTCTCAGTCCTATAGAAAAGAGACGTAAAGAGAAAAGAACAAACTAGATGAATGTTTGTAGGTTTGAAAGTTTGTATTATATTATATAAGTGAATTATTTGAGTTTTTTTTCTTCTTAAGTTAACCTACGTTTTTGACAAAACTTTTTTTTTTTTTTCATTTTTTCTATATTTTGAGTAAAAAATATGTTTTTTTTTAATTATGAATTTTCAATCCAATTTGATTGATTCCTACTTATTCATCTGATAGTCAACTCACCGATTTTGCATGCGATTCTGATTTTCAAAACCATGATTTTGGCCTACTAATTTAAAATTGTACTTCAATTAAACTATTTCACTTGTGAATTACACCCTATTTTGACCTCAATATTTAGCTTATTTACCGAAGTATAAACTTTAAGTACTCTAGATCTAAAAGTAAATCCAATATGTCCGAAATGCTTTCCTGGCCTAAAATAACACCAGACCTTATTAACTCACAACTTAAATCTTTAATCTGGATCTGAGGACCCACTCATGAACAAAAATGACAGTTAAAATTCCTTGAAATTCATAAGGGAAAATAAATTTGCTGCAATCCCGAATCCAATAAACAGTACTCAGAAATCTTTACAATTTTGAATCTAGTCGTCGATTTTTTTTCGAGAACGCATCTAAAAACAGTTCGACAGCTTGATTCAGATTGCACGGATTTTTATAATCACTGCTCACTGGTCTCGGATCATATTCGGACCCTTCATAGGGACCGTCTGATTTGAAAACATGCATGCTGAGCCTGACAATTGACAATTCCTTTTACAGGTATGGAGAATACAATTCTTCACATACTGTCTGCTAATGGCCACGGAGATCTTGTGTCTACAATCTGTGCGAAAGATAGCTCATTGCTCGAGGCACGCAATGTAAGAAATGAGACACCCTTCCACCATGCTGCAAGATTTGGGCACAAAGAGGTCATTTTGGAGTTGATCCGTTATGCCGAATCGAAGTTAGAGGAGGATGGGTTGATAAAAAAGATGCTTAGACAAAAGAACTGTCTCGGGGAAACAGCCTTACATGAAGCTGCTAGACATGGCCATGAAGATATTGTCAATGCTCTGATGGAAAAGGATCTGGAATTGGCAGGCCTGGTCAACAATGATTCTGTATCTCCCTTGTATTTGGCTACTGCTAGGGGATCCCACCCTATGGTACAGAATATGGTGGAAAAATTGTTAAATCACAACATTACACCAGCCTTTTACTCAGGACCAAAAAAACAGACAGCGTTGCATGCTGCAGTGCTACAAGACGAAGGTATATAACAATCTCGATTTGGTTCAATTTCTAATTTATTAAACTACGGTTGATTAATTTGATTCAATTTCTAATTCGGTGGATCGGTTTATTTAGGCGATTCAATTTGTACTTTTTTAGTTTGGTTTTAATCAAATAGATTGATGAACACTACCCCTAGCCTTTGGCTTCTTAGCTCTAGCAAATGACTTTACTTCATAAATACTAATTACAACATTTGAACCTCCATTTATAAAGAAACAAATGAGGAATAAAGTTCATTTTGTTGCATCTCCCAAGCTTCTTTTCTTATGTAAATTAAGTACAAGTAATTGTGAGCGGCATCATATGTAGGTGCCCATTGGTTAGAGCTGATGATCATTGAATATCAACAGTAATTCCTCATTAAAAAGCACAAATTTAATAAGTTGTAGTTCTTCTTAACAGGTCTCTTCAACCTCTGTTTTATGAATTTATTGTGGCAATATTTAAGTGAAACTCCAATAATGTTGTCAGCCTGCTTCAATATGTTATCAATCAAATGTTGCAAATCCAATTTAACGGAAGTCTCACTCTGTAATCACAATATCCCATAAAAGATGAACTTCTTCCGGTGCTTTCAAAAATATTGTAGTACATATGCACATATTATACAAATATTTGCATATATTGGACCGTGCTCGCCTGTAAACAAACCCTTAATTTGAAAATATGGTTATAGATTTGCATATATATAGGTTTTGGCTAATATGCTACGCGTAGCAAAGAGACCTCCGTGCAACGGCTCAAAATTTGAATTTTCAAAATCTTAACGGTTGATCCAAACCGTTAGATATGTTCTACATATTGAAATGTACTTGGAGACCAAATTTTATATTTTTTGGATTTTTTTTACTATTTATTAAGCCACTTTGAAAATCGCTGATCCAACGGTGGCTTAACCAAACAGTGAAACCGTTGGATCAGCGATTTTCAAAGTGGCTTAATAAATAGTAAAAAAATTCCAAAAAATATAAAATTTGGTCTCCAAGCACATTTCAATATGTAGAACACATCTAACGGTTCGGATCGACCATTAGAATTTTGAAAACACAAATTTTGAGCCGTTGCACGGAGGTGCTCTTTGCTACGCGTAGCACCGTAGCCCTGTCCTATATATGTGTGTGTGTGTGTGTGTGTGTGTGTGTGTGTGTGTATGCACAAATGTTTTGGTTAATAGAGTATCAAAAATGAATGCAAATCAGCTGTTTCCCAAAAATGGATTTATTGATTGCTTAAACTAAACTAAGATGGCCTAATGAACTTCTCTGTGTTATCCAATTGACAGAACTCACCAAAGAAATACTAAAACTGTACTCAAAACCACTTGGTATGGGGGCAGATGAAAAAGGAAGAACTCCTTTCCACTTCACAGTATTAATTGGAAAGCATGATATGGCCAAACTCCTACTGGATATTGATCCATCAATGGCGTACATCCATGATTCAGATGGATCATTTCCTGTGCATGCTGCAGCACAAATGGGGGATGTCAAAATGTTAGAGCTTTTAGTACAAAGCTGCCCTGATTCAGGTGAGCTACTTGATGGTAATGGAAGGAACTTCCTACACATTGCCATAGAAGCAAAGCAGTCGTTTGATATCTTTCGGCTCGCTCATTCAGGTATACTACCTGATGATGCTAAGTGCCTTGATATCTTGAACTTTCGGCTCGCTCATTCAGGTATACTACCTGATGATGCTAAGTGCCTTGATATCTTGAACTTTCGGCTCGCTCATTCAGGTATACCACCTGATGCTAATGATTGGAAGAAAATGTTCAGTCGAATGCTGAACACAATGGATAACGAAGGAAACACACCGTTACATTTGGCAGCAAAACATGGATATTTAAATGTTTTGGAAAATCTTTTGAATAACTATAATTTGGACCTGACTTTACAAAACACGGAATGTCTAACAGCTTTCGACAATATGGTGATTCAACAAAGCAAATCTGAAAGAACTAAGGTTAAGCTTCTTACTATTGCTCATCAACCTTGATCAAAATTTAATTTTCTTTTTAAAAAAAAAAATAGTAGGTGACAGCCGAACTTGATTTAATGTGTCAATTAATATCCATGATTTTCCAAAATAGTTGGTTTTAGTACTTCTGTACCTTTTCCAAAGAATATTGTTTATTTTCTATTTGATGGTGCTTGTGCCTATGCACGCAAGTGTGCGTCCAACCAACCAGCTTATAAGTTATATCCATTGCATATTTAACCGGTGCATGTGTGTGTGCATGTGTGCATGAGAGAGAGAGAGAGTGCGAGACCAATAACAAATAAGGAGTAGAACTAGGGTGATCTGAAAGTTGACCAAGTCTCTTTGTGAACTCAATTTTAAAATCTATTGAATTGATTTCAAATGACGTATTTGAACTGTTGAAGCTCTTCTATATTATGAGTGATGCATCTACATGCAAAAAAATTAAATTTTCGAATTAATTTAGTATTAAGTCAAGTGGTCAAAAGTAGAATGTTTATAAATTAATTTTAATGCATTCATTTTTGAATAATTTTTTAGCACTTGATTTTATACATAATTAATTCAAAATTTTAAAACTTTTTCATGTAGACGCATCACTCGTAGGTATAAGGCTTTCAACGGTTTGAATTCGTCATTTGAAGTCATAGATTTTAGAGTTAAGTTCACAAAGAGACTTCATGAACTTAAGAGCACCCTAGTATTGCTCAATAAAAAGTAATAGGAAAACATTATTAGAAGATGAATACTTCTTGCTGATAATAGTTGTTATCAAAATCAAATGAATTATCTATGTTGTCTTTGAAAGAAAAAGAAAAAGGAAAATGGCATGCATTTGAAATAATTGATGACAACATAAGAAAGGCCAGCTTTCCATCACTGCCAGTGGGTCAGTACTGCCAAATTCTAAAAGAAATGGTCTCTTGTAGGGCTTACCTGCAAATACATGTCATGAACATTAAGCTAATTGTGTTATTTTCTAATTTGTTTATAAGTTCCAAATTAGATATATATTCCTTTCCTTTTCTAAGAAGATATCTTTTTGGTGCATTGCAGAGAATGGGCGACATCGCCGACATGTCGGATGAATATTACGTTCAAATCAGCAAAGCTCGTTGCAGTACTGGTTGGTTTGAGTACTACAAAAAAGACCAAATGTCAAAAAGGGAGATAACTAGAGGCACCATTCAGGACCAGGTTTCGACAACGGAGGAGAGGGATGCTGAAAAGAGCACAGAGAGGGATGCTAAAAGGAGCACAGAGAGGGTGCTGGCCAAAGCCCAATTAGTGGGCCTGGGTTCTGTACTAATTGCAACAGTATCATTTGCTGCAGCTTTTACTCTGCCAGGAGGTACAAATCAAGATACTGGCATCCCCATTCTAGGAAGGAAATATGTTTTCAAGGCATATGTCCTAGCAGACTTCGCTGCATTTTTCCTATCCTTCGTATCTACTATGGGGGTTGTAGGCTGCTCGACTAAGGAAAATCGTCATCACATGGACATGCTGGTTGATGGGTCCCTGAGAATTTTTAATGCTGCTGCAAAGTGTATGGTCCTCACACTGGCATTAGGTCTGTATCTGGTGCTAGGCCCTGTTGTCAAAACTGGAAAGGTAGTTCTCGGGTTTTCTATCTACTTGATTATGGTCACCCCTCAGGATCGCCCAATGCCGGACGAAAATCGTATATCTTCACTTGATAATGACCAAATCAGAATGATACTACAACCTAACAAGAAGCCGGACAGGATAATACTTAACATGGTAAATTTCGATTGCATTGCTGATTTTATTGTGTTCACTGTTGGCCCAATTTTCTTAATATTTATGTTTGCACTAATTTAGAGTTTCTTGAGAATTAATGTTGAAGTTAGTAGAAGTTGATAAAAGAATCTAGTAGAATATTGTTGTAATGTTCGTATTTTGTATCTTGTAAGACAAGTCATACCGACTTTGTATTTTGCATAATTGCATTATATAATTTAGATAGTACTATAAATATGTGGTTGCTAATGAAATTTAGAGAACAAGAAATGCCTAGTTGCATGTAGGGGCGGAGCTAGATTTTCAAACTATGGGGGTCAAATAAGAATGGAGGTGAATGGAGGTCAAGTATATATGAATAGAGGTCAATTTCATCTTATTCATATATTTTAGTTTAAATTGATTATAAATATGGTATAAATTAAAAAAAAAATGCAAATAAATTGATCCCCATTCATTGACTGTGGATTCGCCCCTGGTTGCATGGTTTGCCAAATCTTGTGGATGAAGTAATTGAAAGATAAAATTGTGGGTTATTAATTCTAAACGTCATTCAATTTCTCCAACCGACCTATAGGACGTATAAATTGAAATTGAATTTCTCTAAAAGTGAAAAATATTAAAATATTAAAATAAAAAATAGTTTCTAGAGAAATAGATGTAATATTTACTCATTAGTGAATTTTGAGCCGGAATCAATAATTCCGATCAAAAACATATATTTTTTTTCCAGTAACACATCAAGAAATATTTTAATTTTTATAGCCGCAAAATTTCTACTTAGAAAATATTGATCCGAGTTATTTGTCACAGTTTTTTTAGTAAATTCCTATTTTTCAAGAAATATAAAAATATCTCTAATATTTTAATAAAAAAATAAAAAAATCAGAACATCTTCTGTATAAAAAAACTAAATATTGGTTAGGGAATTGTAAAAAAAAAGTAACTGAATGTTTTATTCGGTTATGGTTTTAAAACTAAATAAAGGGGTAATCAAAAATAATATTCAGTTACTAGAAAATAAAATGGGGGTAAGATGATGTAACTAGCTAGCAAATGTCACATGGAGGTAACCGAATAAAATTTTCAATTACCCCATTTTTTTTATTTGTAGTGTGGCGGATTGTATAAAGATTAATTGGAAAAAAAAATCGATTAGTAAATTAAAATTTATTTTGGTTTTGATGTTTTTTTGTAATTTAGGGCATAATTAACCTGTTTTTTTTATTTTGTTTATTTATTTACGTTTTAAAAAAAAACCTGCTTATCTTTAGTCGAGGAATCAATCCAAGCTACTAGTCTGGCTATCAATGTTGGCTCAGTCACCACTGAATTATTGAATCAATTATATATATGATTGTGCATATGTTTTATAAGGAGCCATTCATAGAAACTAGAAAAATTAAGGAATTATTCGTAACACTATTAGTATCATGTAGAGAGCAATGATCTTAGTCCAATTTTTGCTCCTCCTCCTCCTCCGCCGGTTCAAAAACACTGAATCTGCAAACACCGTCATTAATTCCTAAGCCAGAGTGCCAAGAGAGCTGTGAGGTAACAGCATTGCCATAGATTATTGTTCCCTATCTGAAGAATTCAATGTTAGTTGCGATTATAACAATGACCATATTCCTTTCCGTGGATTATTTGTGATTTTCGAAATGGTAAATTCCTTTGTGAAAGGAAAATTCAGTCTGATTAGATTTATAAAAAAAATATAATATAGTTTTTTGATGGTTTTTTCGTGATAAATTATAATTTATCACAAGTTTTGTAAGAGGAGATACGAAGCTGATGGACATTAAAATTTGCACGAATTTGCTATTATAATGCATATCAGAGAACATAGGAATTGTTGTGTCGGTGCTTACTGCTTAAGCATTCACTCGACTCAGAAAATGTTCTCCTTTGATGCCCGCGATCCGAATTCGCATCATCTTTTGCGTTTTTCATGGAAAATCTCAACCGTTAAAATATGTTCTACACGAATTTCAAAGCACAAATAATACTGACCGATGCGCTACGCCCGAGTACGCACCCCCTTACCAGCGGGCTCATTGTTAGCTCATGAGTCTGAGTTGGGTTCAGTGCGGTACTGGTTCGATTAATTAATTAACGAAGTGATCTGAATTATTGATTATATATTTTGATTAATCTCCGTTAATATGTACCACTACCACCTTCTTTTACCTTAATCCACCACTCTTTTGCTCACTCTCTCGCACCGCTCCTCTCCTCCCGATCCCGTAATCCACCCGACCACTGCAACCCGCGACTCACCGGCGAGATCCGACGCACCCGCTCTCCGCTGCCACCCGACCGCTGCTTGCATTGCGCCGACTCGTCACGCCGCGCGCCAACCACGCGTCTCACGGGGCCAGAACGGAGCCCCTAGCACGAGCCATCAAACCCCGACGGAGAAAAAGAAAGCAAGAGGGAGACGAGAGAAAGAGGAAAGTAAAAGAGGGAGGAATCGGAAGGGAGAATGAGGCGAACGTTGGATGGTGGTCTGGTACAATTTTATTTGATGTTTATTTGCAATGTGTCTTAGGTATTTTGTGAGTAGTGAACAATAGGCAGAAAGACCTCACTTTGCAATGTGTGTTAGATGTTTATCAATGGAAATCGGTGAGGAATGACCTCACTTTCATCTAAAAAAATGTTTATTTGCAATGTTGGATAGTGGTCTCTTGATTAGTTTACATTTAAAAATGTAAACGAGGATAGCATTGTTTTAACTGATTTGTATGTGAAAATTGTGGTTATGTTCCTCTGCAAGTACCAGTTCCTGTTCTTGTTGCTCCTAAACCTTTCCAAATAGGCATCTGACAAGGTTATGATATGGTATAAACCATCTTTTTTTTATTTTATTTTTTATTAAAGTAAGGTGAAAAACCTGACAGATATCTATTGAAATCAAAGAGTTAAAAAGGGATTAGATACCGGACATAGTACCTTTGCTGGTACAGGACATGTACCAGCATTCATCATTTCAAGCAAAATCTCTGAACTACTACTGATGTTTGAATTTTGAAACTTGATTGTTGTAGGAGGATGCAGAAGCTCAGGCACCTCTTTCTGGCAGTAAGTTCTATACTTGGATTCTACGACACACTATCTGACTTCACTTTTAATTGAAGAGATTTAAAAATCTCTACCTTTTTTTTCTCTCTTCTTTACTTATTTTTTCACTCCCTTAGCCTATCTATCTAAATGTATTACAGGTGCTCCCATTGCAGTGACAAATTCACCCAAAAAGATCAGCTGGAAGTTAAAGTAAGAGTTTTTCTTGAAATATCATGTGTAGTACCTTTTTTTTTTTACTTGGCACCAAAATGAATGAGTTCAATTACAGTAATGTTATTATTTATTTATTTGTTTTGCAAAATATTGTGTATCAAATTTAACTATTTACCTAATATTGCTAATGCTACCAGTACAGATTTAACTGTAGTTCAAGCCAATAAACCGAACTAAATATCAAAGAGGCCCAAAAGAACTCTGACCTGTGCCCTTGCTCAGTACCAGTAGAGATCCAATATTGATTTTGAATATTTATTAATTGTTAATTCTATCAATCTTTCAGGGCATTTGTGATATGTGCTCTGACGATTCTGACAAGTTCTCAGGCTATACTTATATATTGGTCGAAGCAATCGACAACTAGTCCAAAAGATCCTACACAGGATGAGAAACATGCAAAGTACAAGTACAGTGTCACCACCTCAAATTTCTTGGTTAGTAAATTTATAATTACTTATGTAACTTTCAAATTTGGATTTCATATCTGCAATTCAGTTCAATGATTAGGAGTTCTTACCATGAACGGCACTTTGGCCTGGCGCTAGGCATTATATCTGTTACAATACTTGAATTACTGCTATATAAGTACTGATGCCACTCTCTCGCTCTCTCTCTAGGTAGAGACAATGAAATGTGCTATGTCACTAGCTGTTCTTACCAGAATATGGAAAACTGAAGGTGTTTCTGAAGATAACAAGTTAAGTACGACATTTGATGAAGCAAAGCTGTATCCAATTCCTGCACTTCTCTATATGGCGAAAAATTTATTACAGGTGCTTATTTCTACCAGTGTTTATTGATGCCCGCTTCTTGTTCTTTACTGGTAGAATACCAGTGCAATTTTAACTGTTTCAATTTTTTTATTGATTTGGTCTTAACCTTTCAAGTATTCTTCAATTTCAGAACTGAAAGTTTATTCTTGGATTACTAATTTTGTTTCAATTAAATAACATCAGTGGTTATTTGATAATATGTTTTGTTTCTTGTCAGTACTACATATTTTATTATGTGGAGGCTCCTGGGTACCAGATTCTGAAGAACCTTAACATCATAAGCACTGGCATCTTATACCGTATTATTCTTAAGAGAAAGTAAGCAACCACATTCTGACCTGGTTTAGTTTATATCCTGATTTTCTTATTTAAAAAAAAAATCTAAACTGTCCAGCATAACCTGCCTAAATTTATAGAGAAATATTTGGAAACCATTGTCTTGAACAGACCAGCAATCAGGCTCTGATCGATAGGGGTGTTCTTTGTGTCAGTTCGGTTAAAACAGAACTAAAATAGTCAAATCTAAATTTTATTCGGTTTCAAAAATCTAACCGAACTAGTTGAATTAATTTTGTCAACAGAATAACAATCGAACTTAAAAAGGAAGTAAATTTCAGTTTGTTTGGTTGAAACCAAAATAAGAGAGATTAAAGTTTAAAAGGTCAAAAATCCATACATACACAAATACATTTAATAATGGTAGAAATAAATATCAAGATATTTATTAGTCAAACAAAAATAAGAGAGATCAAATCAAACCAAATATATAAAAAGTAAATATCGATTTGTTTGGTGAACCGAAATAATAAACAATAAACTGAACCAAATTTAAAAAACCGAAATAATTCAAAAATTCAACCGAACCAAACCATTTAATCCAAAATTTGTCAGTTCAGTTGAAAACCAAATAAATCGGATTCAATAAACACCCCTAATTCTCCTGAATTTAAATCATTTTGAACCCAGGCATGACTGAGCCTAATCTGATCAGACCAAAAGGTCAGGGTTGGTGCCAACATGTTCTGGTAAGAACCACTTCATTTGGATTTGTACCCGTAATAATCTTTTTCTTTTCTTATTTCAGATTAAGTAACATTCAATGGGCTGCTTTTCTTCTTCTATTTCTCGGCAGCACTAAT
The DNA here is from genome assembly GCA_024447775.1 of Carex cristatella. Taxonomy (NCBI): domain Eukaryota; kingdom Viridiplantae; phylum Streptophyta; class Magnoliopsida; order Poales; family Cyperaceae; genus Carex; species Carex cristatella. The sequence goes on along the minus strand of JAJHPF010000008.1, from coordinate 4,932,886 downwards.
GCCCAACTCCGGACTAATCCCACGTAAGCACTCTCAATTCGAAAATTCATTATCGGCATCATATATGGCATCATATATTCATGTCGATTCATTTGTGGCAAGTCTGAAATTGTAAAAACAATGCCTTTTCTTCAGTTATGCCTAAATTGCCCCTACCTTGTAAGCTGACACAAGGAATTCAAGCCAATATTGCCAATTTTGAATGGAAATTTCCCTTTTTCAACACAACCAAAAAATTAGTGTATTTTTTTTTGCAAATATTTCTAAAAATTTTAGTAGCAATGATGAGCTCTCTCAGCTCAAAAAATTAACACCGGAATCATATGTTCATGTCGACTCTTTTGTGGCAAGTCTGAAATATCCCTTTTTCATGTCAACTCTTTTGTGCCAAATTCAAGCCAATATTGCCAAATTTTAATGGAAATATCCCTTTTCAGCTCAGCCAAAAAAATTGGTGTTTTTCAGATATACCTAAATGATACAAAATTGCAATTGTGCGTCATCTTTTTCTATGCTATATGAGCAGCTTAAATTTAATTGTTGCATCAAATGCAGTGCCAAGGAGGACATGTCAAATATATATGGTTGGGCTTATGCAATTGTGAGCTTCCTAACTATTCCCTGATTATACTTTTTGTCTATTATTACAATTATGCCCGGATAACCTAATTTCCACCTTTATTTTCAATTTATCAGATTATGGCACTCCTAAGTGGCCTTGCTGGGGTATACACTGAGGTTTGTTCTTCTACTATAGTCTACTTGTCTAACACTGCGTAGGGATAGTGTTCAAGTTGCGCTATTATTTTATATTTTAAAATAAAAGATCTAGGCTGGGATTGGCCTGACCTGCAGCAGGTCATAAATTGCCCAGGGAGAATGTTCTATTTATAGAAATTATTGTTAAATAATAAAGGGAAACAGAAAGAGTGCTGTGTTTTTTTATGGCATAGATGGATCCCAAAATTTAATTTCGGATCCAAACTAGGAGCTGATTTATTTTTTGGATTTTTTTCTGAAAGAGTGGCTGGTTTTTTTTTTTTTAAAAAAGAAAGAGTGGCTAGAACTTTTTCTGAAACAAAAAGAGTGGCTGAAAAATAAAATATATACTTTAGATCCCAAAATAAATTTTGGCTCCAAAGCTTGGATCCGAATTATTTTTTTCACATCCATGCCATCAAAAAACCCCAGCACTCTTTCTGTTTCCCTTTATTATTTAATAATAATTTATATGTATAAAAAGTTATCTTGCCCAGGGCCAACTCCTCTGCTTGACCCTTTTCATTTGAAAATAATATTTTGTTGGTTCGAATCAGTTGGTTGCATTGTTGAACTGTTAAGTTTGGTTTGTTGGATACAATGTAGATAACAGGCCTTGTGTTTTTCTTAATATGTATACTGCATCAAATGGATTAATTAAGAATTTACCCTGTTTACATTGCAAAAATTTATAAGCAAGCACAAGATGTCGAGTTAAATCTTGATATCTGACCAACTAGCAGATAGATATGGTTTAGTTTCTCATTTTCACTAGCAACCTGTTTTTGGTGTTTATCTTACATACAGGCAATTATGAAGAAGCGGCTTTCAAGAAATATAAATGTGCAAAACTTCTGGCTATATATATTTGGCATGGCATTCAATTTCATCTGGATTTGGATTCATGATTTTGATGACATTCTGGAGAAGTAATTATTTTAGATATTGATGTACCTGAAATTTGTTTCATGAATCTCTATCTACTTTCATCTTATTTACATGGCCTTTCTCTTAATTGAAAACAGAGGCTTCTTTCATGGCTACACACTTATCACAGTTGCCATGATCATGAACCAAGCACTCAGGTAACTGTTCTGTGTATAAAATTTCTTGATGGGTCACTGAACTATACTTGAGTGAGACTATGGTACTATGCATAGTGCAGATTGGTCCGTACTACGGATAAATATTTTTCATTTCTAAACTTCAAATAGTCGATGTGAACATTCAATGTGATCTTCATATGAAAATGTAATTGCAGACTAAATTTTACATTTTTAAGAATTTTTACTATTTTTTTAGATAGGTGAAAATCACTACTTATGAATGGTGTAGATTTTTTAGATGCAGTGATTTTCTACCTATCTAAAAAAAAAGTAAAAAAATCTAAAAAATGTAAAATTTGATCTACAAGTACAATTTTATATGGAGATCATGTTGAACGATTAAGATCGATTGTTTGGACTTTGAAATGGTGATATCAATCCATAGTACAGTCCATTATGCGCTATGCATAGTACCAGAGCCTCACTCCTATACTTAATGCCATTACTCATCCCTCAACTGATTTATCCCGAACTTCAAGTGATTCTTTCCTCATTTATATCTACTTAGTAGTTAGTACTTCCAACTTCTCCATTGAACCCTTCCTATCTATAAAAGGAAAGTTCATTGGCTTCGAATTCATATCACCTGAGGTAACAAAATTTTGGGAGTTTGAATCCGGTCCATTTTTTATATACTAGCATGAATCTTAAAAGGTACCAAGCCGCATTACAGGCTTGGGCCGGATTGGCCCGGATTCTTATCGGACGGTCTGGATTGTAACTAAAAAATTCTGATACCTCAGAGGATGTGGTCTCATTGGCTTAATGGGGACAATTTGTAGATTGAGAAGGAAATGATGACATGGGATGGGATACAGTTTAGTGAACTCCTAAGAAAATTTTCCTTTTTGTATTTACTATTCTTGTTTTACTTTTCAATATAGTCATTTCATTGAAATCAAATGTTAATAAATGCTAGTTAGTTTTAAAATAATGATATTTTTTATTTGTAGCGGGCTTGCTGTATCAGCTGTCATTAAATACGGTGACAATATTGTCAAGGTCAGCTTTCTTAATAATTACATTGTATGTTAAAAGAGCATAACAGTATTGTTGCTTTATTTAATTATTTTGTTTTGACATAATTATTGTCACAACTTTGGAACTTGTAAAATTTTAATTAAAAGACCTTGTTTTGTCTTTTCCAAAGAAACCCAACACAAAGTACAATATTATCAACTCCTAATTCACCCCCATGAATTCTTTGAAATTACAAAAAAAAACACTTTTACTGTTAATTTTTACATTTTGGATTTTGTATATTGTAAACCAATCCAGGTTTATTCGACCTCGGTGGCTATATTTCTGACAGCCTTTGTTTCTGTTCATATGTTTGGTTTCACATTAACCCCGACCTTCTATATTGGTACCATGTAAGTATCTTTCTATTTCTTTCACATTCATGTAATACGAGTGAGGCTATAGTACTATGCATACTGCTGATTGGTCCATACAATGGATCAATATCTTCGTTTTCAAAGTTCAAATAGTTGATATGAACCGTTCAACATAATCTCCATATTGAATTGTACTTTCAAACTAAATTTTGCAATTTTTTTAGAATTGTTTTACTATTTTTTTTAGGTAGTTAGAAAATCACTACTTTTGAATGGTCTAGAATATTTAGATCAAGTGGTTTTCTACGTATAAAAAATATAGTAAAAAAATTGTAAAAAATGTAAAATTTGATATGCAAATACATTTTCATATTTGAGTTTGAACCTTGAAAACGGAGATAATGATCCATAGTACAGACCAATCTGCGGTATGCATAGTATCATAGCCTCACTCGAGAATTATTTATGGCAATATGCTGACACATTTGGTAATACTTGCTTTCAGGATTGTTTCAATAGCTATATATCTACACTACATAGGCAAACCACAGCAACCACATAAATAATTCTAAACACAGGTTTCCTTTTAGCTCCGAGAGAATTTTGCAAGATAGCGACATTTGTCTTTTGTTCAAATTGTATGGTAGAGTTCTCCTGATTTATACAGATTGCAGTAATATTGATCTTACCATGAATATGTTGGAAAGCAATTTTATGTAGATTTTGGTTAAGTGCACATTTTATTTCTTCATTTGATGCGAGTTTTGGCATGTGCAAATTTATTTTCAACAACTTTGTACAAGATTTGTACTGAGCATCTTAATCAATCTATATCAAGTGTTAGTCGACAAAGATGACATACAAAGCATTATGAAAGTCGAGGCAACTTATTTTCATTCAGTTTGATCCGACATAGGATTCAACTTTAGTACTAAACCAGTCTCTTTTATTTTTTTTATTTTTTTGACTTCGAGGTTATGTAATATTTTTTTCCTCTACAACTACATATCTTTTAAATTAGTTCCATTAACTAATATTTGACCATGTTAGCTGAGCTAACTTCACAAATTCATGTGCCCTGCAAAATATAGATTGCAAATCAACAATCAAAGGCAACCAAACTAGTACTATAAAATGTTCTCGATTTAAATGTATCGAATCGGATGTTATAAAGTTTTCATGTCATTTCAATTCCTTTTTCCATGTTTTGCGTACTAACAAAAAATAGAGGTTAGTAAAATCATCACATCTTGTTCTCTTTTTCCTCTTTTTTTTTTTTTTTTTGGTTCTTTCCGGCTTCTCTAGTGATTCTTTAGTAGCAGAACTTTCAGCCTTTTTTCTTCTTCTTCCTCCTAGTTAACCCATTGAATCTTGTTCTGATATCATGTCAGAAATTATGATGAAATTGAAGTAAAGAACTCAAACAATTCAGATGTTGCAATAATAACTCCATACTGTTTGCTAGCTAGGTCGACATCACGCATACATTTTACAAATATCTTAACTACAACCAGATATCTATACGAACCCAGCAATCATATAAAAAAAAAAAGTATATAGTGCGGTACTTTTAAACCAGAAATTTTACGAGTTACATATACAGTTGAACAAAATAACAGCTTTACACTGCTTCCTTTGGTCTCCAAATCGAAATAGCATGTAATGTCTTTCCTCTCCAACCAAGAAGCAACCAATAACGCTCCTCTTCAATAAAGTATCTCTTATCATGAATTACCTTGAATTTCTTCTTGCATATCTCCACTATGCTTGGGTCCACTGGTACCTGTTCAAATCCAGCCCGCAAATTTCTCAGGTGCCAGTGTTTATAGGTCTCTGGTCTCTCTACCCAAGAGGGTCCCTCACATGCTATCAGATTGATCACTTGACTGGCCAATATTTCTCTTTCTATGAGATACCTCACCGTATTGTCCCGAGGAATAAATGTGTCTAGTATATCAAACATTGAGGCATAATGGGACATAACCTGCTTAAAGCGTGTGACAAAGAAGGGACTAAATATCCCATTTACAACTCCGTGGAGGAACAGATGTGGTTTAAGTTGCCGTATAAGGTTAAGAACTCGATTCCTTGGACAATCCAAGGCAACGGTTTCATCCCCCAATTGCCTAAACCGATACATACTATTAACTATGAGCAATTCATCGTTCTCAATTTTGAAATCTTCGATACTAATATCCTCCCATTTCGATGCTATACCATGGTACTCAAAAGGAACATTAAAACTTCTAGCATACTCCTTCAATCTCTGACCTGTTTTTTCTACCCGTTCGCTAGGGCGGAATCCAGAAAGAGGGAAATCTATCCCGGTAATTTTTAGTTTTACAGCAGAACCCTTCTGTTCGGACAATTCCTGGATTAGACATGGCCATTGAAAACCAAAATCAATGCCGAAATCAATTATATGCAGCTTGCATTTGCATGTTTTCTTCACTGATCTGAGGATAGTATATTTAGCGACAGCATATGAACATCTCATGAAAGGAGTTACTGTCATTAATAGGTACTGGACTTTTACAATGTCAGAAGTTGACATCCTTTTCGCAATGCATCGATTATACACCTCGGTACCGGTACCGTTTAATCGAGCCTCGAGAGCATCGGTGAGCATAAGGGCAAGTCTTTGGTTCTTATCTCCATCGGGAATAGCTTGCTTCCTTATCTCTTTTATTATATTTTTGGCAACTTGGTACTCATTAGTGGCTATTGATTGAGAACAGCTTATGAGAAGATCTTCAAAATCGGTTAATTGCTCTCGTATTTCCTTCCCACTGCATGTGCTTCCTTCGCGAACAGAAGCAACCTTTCTGAAATAGTCGTCATAGTAAAGGATCACTTCATCTAGTTTTGCATCTCTAACAGGTTCCTCAGAATAAACCAGGGGAATTTTACAGCTCCGTCCCTCTAAGAGCTCAAAATTCCCATTGTGCATTTTCCTTTTGCTATTAGACCCCTTAATCACACATCCCTGATCTTCATTCTCTTTTTCACTTGAACTGTGTAGAGAAGAAAGTGAGAGTTTCTTCTCTTGAAAATCAATCATTAATTTTTCAATATTCGGGAGAAACTTCATACCTTCCTCCACTCCTTTATTGTACCCTTCACAAGGAGGGTATTTTTGACCGATTATATCAGCAAAAAATTTCTCCATGGCCTGGAGAGCTATCCCCTCTTTGAAAGCAATATCCTCTTTATCTATGTTTTCCTCCATGAGCATATTGCTCAAATAACTCAAGGTTGCATCCATGGTGATACCGGCATCATTGTTTTGCGTAATGAAGGTATTTGGTAAAACTAGCTCAGATGAATCTCTCAACATGATTTAACCAGAAAATACCAACCAAACCTGTGAATGATTTAAGTTAGTAAATAAAATATTATATGGAACTGCCAACACATGAACAAAATTTATGGTTGAATTTCACAGAAAAATGTCAGAAAACCATGTGCGAAAGTTGCCTACTGTTAAGGTTTCAAGGGTTTAGAAGAAGTAAGAGAGCAAGAGACACAACAGAGAGACAACTAAATTGATTTCATTAGACTAATTTCTCTTTCATACAAAGAAGTTTACCAAGACAGGGGTTGGAACCGTCTCCCACCTAGCTACGTGCAACAGCAAGAAACAGGGACACAAGGAACCCTTAATGGTGGTGAGCAAAATCGCAAACACAAAGATGAAAGAGGTCATAAAAGTGTGAGAGAGAGAGAGATTGGGACTTGAGAGTCCCCATTTGAGAGAGAAATAGAGAAGAAATATTGACAGCGCTGTGCGCGAGCGCGAAAGGTGTACGGTCAGTCGGTCACGACAAAATGAGGAGACGGCTTGGTCGAAGACAACTAAAGAAAGGGAAACAGCGACATTAAATGCTGGAGATAGAGATGAGCTCAGCCCAATCGCTCTTAGACAGAGAGGAAAGAGTAGAAAACCAGTGTTTTGAAATTCCGTTTTTATTCGGTATTCGGTGCTCACCGAATACCGTATATCGGTATGCGGCCGAATATGCGGATTTTTATTCGGATTTATATATGCGAATTTTAAAATAAAATATAAAAATTAATAAAGTATATAATATTTTATATCAGAGGCCAAATATGCTACCGAATATGCCAAACCGAATACCGAATATGCGGAACTGAATATAGAATATGCGAAACCGAATACCGAATATGCGGAACCGGATACTGAATAAATACTCAATATGCGGAACCGAATACCGAATATTCAAAATCAAATATTTGATCGAATACTTATTTTCTATGCGGATTCCAACTGAATACGAATATTCGGCCGAATAGACCAAATTTTAAAACACTGTAGAAAACTAGGAATCACATCCTCTGCGGAGTTTTTACCTGCGGAGCTGTGCGGTTTTTTTAATCTGTTCCGTTCATTTTGATTGGACGGACCAAATAAGATTATGGCACGAATCTCAAAGAAAAATTAATACTGCCCATTTCATCATCTCGAGCACTCACCGGCTGAGATTAAATCTGAACCATCCAATCAGCTCCGCAGGCAAAAAAACTCCACAGAGGTTACTCGTCCGAAGAACTAGGGTGTTCTTAACTTCTAAGTTTTTCTGTCAGCTTAACTCAAAAAATTATTGAATTAGCTTCAAATAATACATTCAAAGTGATGCATTTAAACGATTAAAAAATAATAAAAATAAACTTATTAAAATAAACTTATAAATTATCTCTTTTTGACCGTTTGAATTCATACTAAATTAGCTCAATAATTTAAAATTTTAACATACAAACATATCACTAATGAAGTAGATCAGTTTCAACGGTTTAAATACGTTATTTGAAGTTAATCTGATAGGTTTTTAGTTAAGCTCACAAAGAGACTTTGGTGAGCTCAAGAATACCTTAGTTCTACTCAAGAAAGAAAGTTGTAACTAAAAATTAAAGTATAAGAGAAAGACAGTGTTGTAAATAACTGTATGCAATCATCGAAGAAATAAAATACTGTCAAATAATTAAACAAAAATAATCGGTCATAATTAGAAATAATATGTTAATAAATAAAAAATATAACAATTTAATCACTACTAATTACTAATTGATAAGCTACGTTTTTTACAACTATTTTTACAACTACAGGTAGGAGTTGGGTCGTGGGACCCACATAACAATCAAGCATCATCATCAAGCTTCTATTAAGTATTAAATATTAATGGTGATTGACCCCTGTTGGACGAGTTATTTTTATAAACCATAATTAAAAAAAAAGTTCGAATTTCAGCATGATTAGCCGAGTTTTTACAAAAACCATAAGAAACGGTTTGCCAAACCGTTTCCTATATCCTCCAAAACGGATTGCCAAACCGTTTTTGACTTTTTTTCAGTTTTAACTTCAAAAACAGACTGCCAAACTGTTTTGCTACAGTATTTTTTTTTATTTTTTAGAGTCTATATATAAAATAAATCAGATATTTTGTTTGATTTTGTATATTAACAATAAGATTAATGGAACAATTTGAATATATATATTTTTTGTGTATTTTGACCATTTTATCAAATCAATAAATATATAAAAATCAATGAATTGGTTTTCAAATGTGCGTAATATTTTTTTAAAATTTATTTTTTTATATTTTAAAAACAAACAAATTTAATCATTATTTTCTAGAAAAAAGTATCCAGAGATACAATTTTTTAGTATTGTTATTGTAATTCACTTTTACATTTTCTTTTAATTTTCTTCACGGAAATATTTATTGATTTTTTTTATATAGAAAATCAATCCATTGATTTCATAAAATGATAAAATGGTCAAAATACACAAAAACTATATATATATTCAAATTGTTCCATTAATCTTATTGTTAATATACAAAATCAAACAAAATATCTGATTTATTTTATAAACAAATTCTAAAAAAAAATATATATATATATATATATATATATATATATATATATATATATATATATATATATACTGTAGCAAAACGGTTTGGCAGTCCGTTTTTGAAGTTAAAACTGAAAAAAAGTCAAAAACTGTTTGGCAATCCGTTTTGGAGGATATAGGAAACGGTTTGGCAAACCGTTTCTTATGGTTTTTGTAAAAACTCGGCTAATCATGCTAAAATCCGAACTTTTTTTTTTAATTATGGTTTATAAAAATAACTCCTGTTGGACCTGTGTTGGAGACTAATTAATAAGAGGCCAGCAAACCAGATTTATTTAATTATTTCGATGATAAAAACATTTGGGAGAATTTCATGTATATCTCTCAAAAATTTCAATATTACATAATTACATATTTATCTCTTAAAATTATAAAAATTCACATATTTATCCAATCAAACTCTATAATATATTAAATATCTCTAAAAATAATTAATTAATATTTTATAAAGCTCTAAAATTTATTTTAAATATTAATTAATAATATATTGACCATTGTACTCTTTGTTTCTCTCTTTTTTTTAGTTCTCTTATCCAAGGTACCATATGCCTCTCTCTAAACACGCCAAATCGTAGATTCTCTCCACCTCTGCTCACAGATTTCTCGTGCCTCTTGTTGCCATATCACAAAAGAGAAGGGGAGTTTTTATTCAATCACTAATGTGTAACTTTGGAAACTTTTAAAATGATATACTGGCTTGCGGGCTTTTGATTCAAAAAAAAAAGTCTCAACATGTTTAGAAGGGAAAATAGAAGCCGTTGAGAAGAAAGAAAAATAGAAATGGGACCAAAACATGTTCAGGCATTTTTCAAAACGATAAAAACACTAGCTTTAGAAGGAAAAATAGAAGAAGAATAAAATGGAAATAAATAGAAAGTTAATTTGAAATTTGATGGATTGTACAAATATATGAATTTCTGCAATTTTCAATAGAATAAGTACGTCATATTAAAACTTTTATGGGATATATATGAAATTCGCCCAAAACATTTAACCTGTCTGTAGTCATTTTTTTTTTTTTAAAAATTAGTAGAAACTACCAAGGCTAGTCTTATTATGTGGGAATTAATCAAGTCATTTTCTATTTGACTATTGTGCCCCAAATCTGCTTCAACATCTTCCCCACGAAGGGGTCATACTATATATGTATGTAGCTTCCAATCTGCTATCATCAAGAGGTCAGTGACTCTGTTTTTCAATAAATAAAAAAGGTAAACAACTTGTGGTGTTTAACATTTTTTATGAATTGATGTGACTCATGATTCATCAGAGACGCTGAAAACTATCATGCTGACGTCATCAACCAGCTGAAAATTACCACACTGACGTCATCATATTTATCCAGCTGAAAACTACCACCCTGACGTCATCAAGTTAAACTAGTTGAATTTTTTTTTAAGGTTAGAGGTCAAACCACCCATCTAATAAATATTCATATTGAATTGTCTTTTTTGGATTTTGAACTTGCAACCTTCAACACATATAGCATTATCTTTGTCACTAGATCAAATGATTCTCTAACCAACTAGAAACTACCATGCTGATGTTATCATAATTAGTTTCAACGATCGCTCTTTAGATGTTGTAGATTCTTTGATGACATCAGCCAAAACCATCAGTAACCAAAATAACATCATTCAGCGACTGATGACGTCATCGCTCGATCAAGAGCAACGATGCACTACTGTGATTGATGTCCTCGGACTCTGAAGCTCCAATTTGTTGTGGTGCAAAAAGGGGTCATACTGTGTATGTAGTTTTCAATGGACTCAAATCTGTTGGAATCTTTAGGGATTTCAAGGATCTTGAAATTCAAAATTCAACTGTCTAAGTTTTTTCTATACACAAATCTCAAAGTAAACAGTTTTATGTACAGATCTTGAAACATATATACGATTGAATTGAGAATTTTAGAGAGTCTCTGAAATCCCTGAGAATTTCAGCAAATTTGTTTCCAGCTTTCAATCTGCTGTCAAGAAGAAGTCAGTATCTATGATGTCCATTAAATGTAAAAGATAAATATGTTTTTTTGTTTAACAATTTGAGGAGGGATTAAGTTACAACAAAGTTACAACAACAGTTTTTTTTATTTTCAAAGTCCAAATTGTCGATCCAAACCGTTCAACATGATTATCTAAATAAAATGTCCTTCTAGATCAAATTTTACATTTTTTTGAATTTTTTTTATTATTTATTAAGATGGGTACAAGATTCAATGATCTGAATTTGACTAGTTTTTGTACCCATCTTAATAAATAGTAAAAATAATAAAAAAAATATAAAATTTGATCTGGAAACACATTTTATTTAGATAATCATGTTGAATGGTTTGGATCGACGATTTGGACTTTGAAAATGAAAAAAAACCGTCAATTTTTATGAATTGACGTGACACATGATTCATCACCGAATTTTTTATTAGTAATTAAAAACTAGTAAATTAGCGTCATAAGGATTCTAACAAAAATAATGTACGAGAGGTTTGAATTTATTTGTGACAAGCAAATTTTAAACTTTTATTTTTATTTTTAATGATTACCTTTCTTTTCTTCTCTCCTTTGAACTATACAACTTGTAATAATGACCAACAACAATTAAATTACTATTTAATGACCAAAATAATGTTTTTATTTTTCTTTTGAAAAATCGTCGCAGGGGCTGCTAGTCGTAACTTGTATTAATAAATGGGGTCCCAAGTCATTTTCTATTTGATTATTGTGCCCCCAAATCTGCTTCAACATCTTCCCCACGAAGGGGTCATACTATACTATATATGTATCAAGAAGAGGTCAGTGTCTGGGTTTTCCAATAAATGAAAAATGTAAATAAGTTTTGGTGTTTAACAATTTTTATGAATTGATATAACCCATATATGATTCATCAGTGACCGTTACATAGACGCTGAAAACTATCATGCTGACGTCATCATGTTTAACCAGTTGAAAAGTACCACGCTGATGTCGTCATAACAGGTTTTGACGACCGCCCTTTGGACGATGCATATCCTTTAACGATGTCAGCAAAAATAATCAGCACAAAATAAATCAGACTCTGAAAAGTCAACAAGAGTCAACAGTGATCAGAATAACGTCATTCAGCGACTGGTGACATCATCACTCGATCAAGAGCAACAATGACTACTGCACGACTTATGTTTCAGCGACCGATTTCCCCAATCTCTGAAGCCCCAGTTTGCTGTAGTGCACAAAAGGGGTCATACTATGTAAGAATGTATGTAGCTTTCAATATACTATCAAGAAGAGTTCAGTGTCTATGTTTTCCAATAAATGGTAAAAAAATTGTACACAATGAACAAAGCCTTAATGGCAAAAATGATGTGAAAGTGGCATTAGATAGATAAACCAGACAAGGCAAGGCAATCAGTGGCAACTGTGTATAATACAGTTGATGTCAGGATGGGCACAACAAGAACATCAACAGTTGCTCACAGAATTGCAAAATCAGATACCAGATCAAAGCCAACAAGATGAAGCGCAATGGAAATGGAGTGACAAAGGTATTTTCACAATGAAATCTTTTTACAAAGAAATGGAAAGGGAACGAGGAACTTACATAGTCACAGAGGCACAGTATATATGGGATATTAAAGGTCCGGGAAGGATAATGATATTTATATGGTTAATGTACAACAACTGACTATTAATTAGTCATAGATAATCTCATTAAAAGGGGGTGGCAAATGCCAAATATGTGTCAGATGTGTATATGGAAAAAGAATGAAAAACCACCTTGCCAGAATATGACCATCAGTCACCCCCTGAGACTGGTACCAAACAGCAACTCCTGGCAGCATAGTGTTCAGGACAGAAGGGAAAAGCATAAGGAAAATACAGGTGGTCATTTGTTTTGTCACTTGGAGAGAAATATGCAGGTGTATATTCACAGATCAAGTCAAGGAGCATGACATACTGGCAAGAGAAATTGCACAAGAAGCTCAGAGTTGGTTTGGAAAAACATGAAGAGAGAAATGGATACAAGAAGAATAGAAGCTGTGCCATTCCTGAATATAGCTATTTAGTTTTAAAAATAAGACTGTTTACTTTCATTTCCCTTTTTTGTATTTATAATTTTATTTTAACAAATGTACTTTTTCGACACCACTGGTGTCTACATATCAATGGAATCGGGAGACTAGACCGCCATATTTCGTATCAAAAAAAATGTTTTCCAATAAATGAAAAAGGTAATTAAACTTCATATGGATGCCAACAAAAATGATGTATGAGACGTTTGAAATTTTTTGTTTCTGACAAGTAAATCTTAAACTTTTAATTTTAATTATCACCTTTTTTTTTCTATCCTTTGAACTATAAACTTGTGATAATGGCCACCAACAGTTAAATTACTATTTAATGATAAATATTTAGGGAGAAATGACCAAAATACTCTTTTTCTTTTTTCTTTTGAAAAATCGTGGCAGAGGCTGCTAGTTGTATTAATAAATGGGGTCCCAATCATGGGTTACATGATTGTTTGAGCAATAAATGCTGCAATTACAACACTGAGCAATCATTGCTTCTAACATAAAAAATATCATTATCCAATATTCATTTGAAAAATCGAAATAGACCAAAAAAATAATTCGATCTTCAACACAAGTAATTTGTACCAAATACTAACAAATTTTTTTTTTAAAAAAGATGTTTTAGTATTTCAAATTTTAATATATATAAAAAAAATCTCTAATTCGGATTTCAAATCTCAGATATTGTCCTTTAAACTTACTAGAGGTGTGTGATTCATGAGTTTTGTCAGAAGGATTTGAAATAGACTTGCAATGAATCTTTCTACTTAAACAGTTTGGATCTCTCCAAGGGCCCAACATTTGAAAAGTGAAAACAGGCTGGGCCTGTTTTAATTTATTTTTCTTTTTTAAGAGAAGAATCAGAAACTAATTAAGCTAGGCCTGCAATGGCTTCTCCTTTACTTTCACTAACATAAAAACAAATATATCAACTATATATTAACCTTCTTTAACATTTTAACCCTGCTCATAAATATAAACTATTAACCTTCTTTTACATATATTGACATAAAATAGGCCAAAGCAATATATACACCATCCCTCTTTGTTGCATATATTGACATAAAATATTCAAAACTCAAATGAACTAAAATAGAAAAAAAAATGATAATTACAACTTCTAGTGCTAACTGGAAGATTAAAAACAGATGAGTGCACATTGCAGACAGCAAAAGACAAGCCACACATCTCATAGAATGTAATTTTCAGAAGATTTATTGAATGAAAACAAAGAATTTTATTATACTATATATTTGATCAAAAAGAGGTATTTCATGTTATACCAAGTAAAATCTGGACATAATGAAAAAGAATCTACCAAGTGCAAAAGGGTACATTAATTGAATCAAACAAACGGAGTTCTGTGGTGGCCTAGAAATGGAATCTTAGTATCTATAAGATAATAGGAATGCAACAATCATAAAATAACATATATGGTGCAGTACATATAACATAACAATCATAAATACATATATGGTGCAGTACATATAAACCTAAAATTTTACAAGTTATATATGAAAATAAATATCACAACAACTTTACTCTGCTTCTTTTGGTCTCCAAGTGGAAATAGCATGTAATGTCTTTCCTCTCCACCCCTGAAGCAACCAATAACTCTCTTCTTCGACGAAGTATCTCTTGTCATGAATATCCTTGAATTTTTTCTTGCATACCTTGACTATATGTGGGTCCACTGGTACCTGTTCAAATCCAGCCCGCAAATTTCTCAGGTGCCACTGTTTATAGGTCTCTGGTCTCTCTACCCAAGCATGCCCCTCGCATGCTATCAGATTGATCACTTGTCGGGCCATTATTTCTCTCTCTATAAGATACCTCACTGTATTGTCCCGGGGAATAAATGTGTCTAGTATATCAAACATTGAGGCATAATGTGACATAACCTGCTTAAAACGTGTTACAAAGAAGGGACTATATGTCCCGTTTACAATTCCGTGGAGGAAAAGATGTGGTTTAAGTTGGCGTATAAGGTTAAGAACTCGATTCCTTGAGCAATCCAAGGCAACTGTTTCATCCCCTAGTTGCCTAAACCGATACATACTATTAACTATTAGCAATTCATCGTTCTCAATTTTGAGATCTTCGATATTAATATCCTCCCATTTTGATGCTATACCATGGTACTCAAATGGAACACCAAAACTTTTAGCATACTCCTTCAGTCTCCGACCCGTTTCATCAACCCGTTCGCTTGGGCGGAATCCAGAAAGAGGGAAATCTATCCCGGTAATTTTTAGTTTTACTGATGAACCCTTCTGTTCGGACAATTCCTGGATTAGACACGGCCATTGAAAACCAAAATCAATGCCGAAATCAATTATATGCAACGTGCATGCTTTCTTCACTGATTGGAGGATAGTAATTTTAGCAACAGCATATGTACATCTCAAGAAAGGAGTTACTGTCATAAATAGATACTGCACCTTTACAATGTCAGAAGTTGAAATCCTTTTCGCAATGCAACGATTATACACCTTTGTACCGGTACCGGTTAATCGGGCTTCGAGAGCATTGGCAAGCACAAGAGCAAGTCTTTGGTTCCAATTTCCATTAGGAGAAGCTTGCTTCCTTATCTCTTCTATTATATTTTTGGCAACTTGGTACTCATTAGCGGCTATTGAATGAGAACAACTTATGAGAAGATCTTTAAAATCAGTATATTGCTCTCGTACTTCCTTCTCACCGCATGTGCTTCCTCCGTGAACAGAAGCAACCTTTTCGAAATAATCATCATAGTAAAGGATCACTTCATCCAGTTTTGCATCTCTGACAGGTTCCTCGGAATATGCCACAGGAATTTTACAGTTCCGTCCCTCTAAAAGCTCCAAATTCGCATTATTATCCAATTTCTTTTTACCATTAGACCCCTTATTCCCACATCCCTGATCATCATTATCTCCTTCACTTGAACTGTGTGGAGAAGAAAGTGCAAGTTTTTTCTCTCGGAAATCAATCATTAAATTTTCGATGCTCGGAAGAAACTTCAT
Source organism: Carex cristatella (assembly GCA_024447775.1). Lineage (NCBI taxonomy): Eukaryota > Viridiplantae > Streptophyta > Magnoliopsida > Poales > Cyperaceae > Carex > Carex cristatella. Next base: position 4,916,699 of record JAJHPF010000008.1, on the reverse strand, counting down.
TCCTTCCTCGATTCCTTTATTGTACTCCAAAGCCGGCATGCTTGTTAAAATGGAATTATTTTTTTCTTGCAATGGTTCATTGGTGCAAATTGGGTTGTTTTCCGGTTGTGTCTGGTACTGAATCGAGGAACTATCTTCGGAAGGCGGGTACTTTTGACCGATTATATCAGCAAAAAATTTCTCCATGTCCTGGAGAGCTGTCCCCTCTATAACAACAATATCCTCCTCATCTTTGTTTTCCTCCATGAGCATATTGCTCAAATAACTCAAGGTTGCATCCAAGATGGTACCAGAATCATTGTTTTGCACAATGCTGGTATTTACCCCATCATTCTCACTTGTTAAAACTAGCTCAGATGAATCTCTGTCCATGATTTAATTAACCATAAAATACCAATTAAACCTGTAATTGAATTAAGTTAGTAAATCAAATAGCTATATGGAACTGCCAATGCAAGTGCAAAATTTATCATTGAATTTCACAGAGATATGTCAAACAAACAACAATATTTTAATGTTCCTGAGTAAGTTAAGTGGATGAGTGATATAGTAAAAGGATGTAACTTCCTTATTATTTTGTGCCTATTGTCAAAAACTAAGCAATTTATCGTTGATTTTCGTGTGGAGCTCAATTGCAAGAGCTTTATGTCAGTATGTCTCCAGTATTTCAAAACTTTAATTCAACAACTAGACTAAAAAAAAGGAATTCTGTATTTGAAGTAATGTTTGCCACTAATTGACCCTTCAAGCCTATGGTCGAGTTCGAATCAAGGTATCTGACATGATCAGGTTAGATTTGGACTGTTTAATTTAAATTTGCACAAATCTTAAATAGGGCTCCCTATATTATAAATATGCCCAAAAATATTTTGGTTTGGATTTGACTAACCTGATGCGCTTTACGCTTAGGTACACTAGGGATATTCTTCCGCCTATGTTCAGGGTTGGGGCTAAAGGGGTCATTGTGTATTAATAGCAGTAGGGAGGTCCTTAGCAAATTCGGATATGTTTTTTATGTTTCCTAACGAAATCTAATAAGTGACTGATATTTTTCATGGGGACAGTCAATTGGAATCAGAAACGGGCAATTTCAAAAATGATGTCAAAAATATACTTCTAATATTATGTTTCCTTATCCCTCCTACTCACTGGCTGACATTTACTGATGCAGGCAGGTATGTTTCTTGATTTGACGTCGCATTTCAAGTTAAGAAAGATTCCCAACAGGTAGCTATCCCTAAACCCCAACTGTCTGACAAGGATAAACCCAACAAAAGAACCTCAGGTCAGGCCCCACTTGTACTGGAGGGTCTGGTATTTCTGGTACTGGTAAAACAGACTCAGGTACTGCTTCTGGTTCAACCCAAAAAGTAAGGGGACAGTCTTCTCAGTCTGGGAGGACTATTAGACTTGATAACCTGGAAGGAGGTATGACTGGGTTTCGAAGGAATAGATCATGTCAACCCAGGTACCTCAGGTTTTGTTAGTCAGAGGCAGAAAACTAAGAAAAAGAAAAGTGGATT